>JAROYE020000004.1:35012315-36262315 GCA_029619315.2 Dynastes maya
GTTGGCGGTCTTTGGGAACTCAAGATGGAAACATTTGTTAGGGTAAGTACGAATTAGATAACAATTAATTTTCAATATCCTTTTTTGAAAAGTGCACTCTTACATCTCCATCCCCCACCTAACCAATAATGTTTTTAATAATAATAATGTAATAAAAATGAAAGTTAGCATTATTACAAGTTGTGTTAAGCTTTAATAATTATGGGATAACATTAAGTAAGCGATAGTTTGTCTATTACTTGTAAACTTCTACCGTGTAACTGTGGAATGTTGTGGGGAACGACGTTACATGTCCCAAAGAGTTTACTTGTGACATCTGTCACAGGATTATTGTACGCTGTACAGCTGAGGCGTCCTCCTTTTACCCTATTAGCTGAATATTTATTGATTCAAAATCACCATATAATCACTATGACGCTTATAGCGCTCCATTTACAAATATTCAGTTTCGGTGCAATTGCTAAGATACTGAACAAGTTCAAATGGTGTAATCATTTATTTTGTTGGTTAGTTACGCTGTGGTTACGTGAATTAAAATATGTGTTCCTTTTTTTGATATCTAATCACTTCATTTTCTGCCTAACTGGTTCACTTTCTAATCAAATCATTTCAGTTTGTAATCACTTACAAGGGAACATCCCGAACCCGAAAATTAAAAAAAAATTGAAACTTTGTGAATAAGTAGTCTACACCCAAGCATGTTCGAAAATATTTTCCTTATAGGCCCAATCTCGTTTTAAGAGGGTGAAACTACCCCTTAAAGTTTTAGTAGATTTTCGGTTTTCATAAAAAAACTCGGCAATGGCTGGAACAAATACATCACGACTATATATCAAAATAATCGTCTCATCGAGCTCTATCACATATATAAAAATAGCAACTGAATTCCATTAACAAAATTTATGGTGCCCTTCCCCACCCCTTCGATAAAGAGTGTATTCAAATCCCACGTTATGTGTGTTACGGAGCTCTTCGAACAGTATAAAAATTACATTTTATTTTATGTAATAAGTTATTAGTAAAAGATGAAACTTGTCCTACAAGTGCATTGTATATCAATATATTATAAAAACTACAATTATTTCTTTGTACTTCCCTAGCAGTAACAGTTATAAGCAGTCTGAGCAAACAGCGGTAACAGTCTGTGTAGTAGATATGTGGTGCGGAGTCGGCGATTATTTATTTCACGCGTTCACAGCGTCAGTACCAAATCGGTGCTGTATGCGAGTAATTCTGTGTATATGTAGGCTGTCGTAACTTATTTCGTAATTGTACGCTTATGTTTGCTTTAAAAATGTCGCAGTTAGGTAAGTCGCGAAAACGACCAATGGCAGATACAGCTAAAAACTTTATAGTGGACATGCTGGACTTAATTTTTGATGGCGTTAAAATTCAATGTCTGCGCCATAATTCGCGATCTGGACCCCCGTAAATGGGATTTGGAAGCCAATGAAGAAATAGGGTTAACAAATTTCAAAGCATCTCCACATGAGTTATGGAATTTTAAAAAAGTATACAGGATAGTTTCCAGAAAAATTACGAAATTCGTTATCCATTCATATGGTACCGACACGGTAGAGTTAAATCGCATTTCGTCGGATTTCATATAAGAAGTAAAATCCTACATTGCGAAAGTAGGCCCTAGTAGCACATTCGACGCTGATGAAAGTGGATTCAATCTAGAATTACACTCTGGTCGCACGTTAACTCCACAAGGATCGAAAGCAGTTTAAAGTATTGTACAGTCTATATTCGCGACAACCCACAGCTATACCATTCTTCCCACAATATTCGCTGGACGCTTGTTATCACCGCTATTTATGGTTTTAAAAGAACAAAGTGGTACATTTGGACCACGAGTGGCCGCATCAATATTCGGAGTAGCAAATATCTCTGTAACTGCTTCAGCATACAGTAAACTAACAACAGCATTATTTACGGAATGGTTCACAAAGGTATATCTTCTGGTTATTGCCCATCGACCTTAAGAAATCATATATCGGCCGACAAGAACGTGAACATCCTTACGAAACCAAAGAAAACTACTTGCATGATACAACCATTGGACATCTACGGATTTTGTGTTTGGAAAAATTTTGTTAGGAAGTTTCCGATATGGTCCTCTTACAGAATTACGATATTAATTTGCATTCACGTAACAACATTATTAAATTATAATCTTTGGTGCATATCCAATTATCTTCTACAAAATATCGTGATTTATTTGCTTATGCTGGTACAAAAGCGGTTATATTGAGAACCACCCAGATAATTCTGTATATTTTGCCTTCACTGAAGATTTTCAAGTACCATCGCGATGTGCCATATTGGTTCCCATGCTATAATACGGTGTTCCTAATACAACAGTTTTTTATGTTTTAAGCATTTTTATGATTACATTACCATACAGATTAAGTAATTATTTGTATATACGCACATACATACATGTACACATAAGTTATATTTTAGGAAGTGTGCCGTGTAACATGTATTTTATATGTCATTCAGTCTTATATACTAACGTATAAAACATAATTCTCCCTATTTCTTTTTTTATACCTATATTACATAAAATAAAATATAATTTTTATGCTGTTCGAAGAGTTCCGTAACATACGTAACGAGGGATTTGAATAGGCTCCTTATCGAAGGGGTGGGGGAGGGTGCAATTTTTTTTTAATGGAACTAGGGTGCTATTTTCATATATGTGAAAGAGCTCGATGAGACGATTATTTTGATATATTGTTGTGAAGTATTTGTTCCAGCCATTGCCGAGTTATTTCAAGAAAACTGAAAATCTACTAAACTTTCAGGGCTAGTTTCATCCTCTTAAAACGAGATTGAGCGAATAAGGAAAATACTTTCAAACATCTTTGGGTGTGGACTACTTGTTCACAAAGTTTCAAATTTTTTTGAATTTTCGGGTTCGGGGTGTTCCCTTGTTAGTTATTTTTAAAAGGGGGACGCCTCTGTATATCTCCTAGAATAGAAAACCAATAGTATTTACTATTGTGTCATGCGCTTCTCTGGTATAACATCTAGGTTGCCATTCGGAAAAGGGATATTGAAAATTATATAAATGTATGATGAGTTCTACATACTACTTGTAATTACATACATATGTATATCTCGATTGATCGGAAACGATCCGAACTCTATAATTGAATGCTGCACTGCGAGATTGCCACACGCACCATTTTTTATTATTTAGGCCAGCAATAGACGACCACGGAAAACGCAACGGGAGAAACGCAGCTTTTTTTCTAATGTGTTGGTATTGTTTGCGGGCTAACTAAACGTTTATCTGCTGCAACACATTAGAAATAGTGAGATCCATTCCATTTCAAAAAACATTGCGTTTTATGCGGTCGTCTATTCCTGGCCTTAGACGTAAAAGAGAATAATAGAAAAAGGATTATTCAAACAACGAGGCTAGATTGAAAAGTTTCCGGTATGGCAATGAAAACAAAATAAGTCGGATTCAAGTTATATTTTATTCAAATAGTCTGGTCTCGAAGCTCAACACACTTAGTCCAACGTTTCTCTAGCTTTTCGATTCCTTTCTGGAAGTGAATTTCTTCGAGGTTCCCAAAATAATCGTTTACAGCCTATATCAGTTCCTCATTCGACCAAAATCTCTTTTCACCTAGAAATATTTTGAGTTTCGGGAACAGGCGGAAGTCCGACGGAGCCAAATCATCATATTCGTTCATAAGAGATGCCCAAGGCTTCCTCAATTTCACGCATTTTTATTCGGCGATCTACCAGAACCATGACATGGATTTTGTTCACAATTTCTGGCGTGGTCCTGAACATGGTTCATCACTTGTATGCGTGCGGCCACGTTTGAATTCCGAAATCCAAAAACTCACGGTGGAAAATGAGGGTGATAAATTCCCAAGAACGGCATCTAATCTTGATTTGATTTTTGATTTTCGTTGCGGTTTTCCCTTCCAAACAGAAAAAGTTGATGACCGCTCGAACTTCGTTTTTATCCATAATTGAAAACACAGAAAGGTAATTGACTTCAATGCTTGCCAGAACCAGACTATTTGACAGATCGATTTGACATTTGCATTCAATTAATATGAAAGAGTTGCCAACACGACAGCATAAAGTAGTTGGGAAAAAGCAACCCCTTAGCAGCGATTCCGGAAACTTGTTAATTTATCCTCGTAGTGGTTGATTGACTTTTTACTAATGTCTAAACGCCATTGTTAATTTTTGTATCTGTAAAGTTATTTATTTAATATGAAGAGAGTGACTATTTTATTGAGCCCTGGGGTACGATGGATTAATTATGAGACAAATGCCAATATAGCTATTATACGTACGTACCCCATCGAGTCGTTTATTTTTACGCGTATATACTACAAGCGTAAAACATATCTAAGAAGAAAGTTAGCAAATCAGAAGTGCTGGACAATAAAAGCAAATTCTGATTTCTTTATAAATTCATAGAGAAAATTAACAATTTTAAAGTTACAGGTAGTACACAGAACTGTAGTTTTGGTTTATAATTTTGAACGATTATATTTTAGATACTCAAAGCGGCTGCTTCGATGTTAACATTTATGAAAACAATGTACAACTAAATTGCAAATATTAGAATGTTAATATTTATGTGGAGTGAGTCCACACTCACCGATATATTAAGCAATTATATTGCACATGTGCATGTAATTGTGAGAAGGCACTTGAGCATTTGTTGTAATTTTTTGTAAAAGTCGATATAAAATTATTATAGTTATAATCATATAGCTTTAAAAAATAAAACAAAATACAATTGCATTATATCAAACACTTGCTATGTAGTAGGTCTGTCAAATAAAACTTTTAACAAATACAATTACATATACACTATCGATACGGTTCCACCTTAATGTGCTTCTTTCCACATATTAACGCTCCGCAGCGTGGGTGGTGTTGCCAAATCGCTTGTACTAATACAAGTCCGCAGTGATTGGATTTGCCCGTTCTATCACTAGCTTTGGAGAGAAGCCGTTGCGAAAAATCAAATTGTAGTCTCGTGAATAATTGACGTATAACATTTTTATAATAGTTATGAATTCCCATATCAAATCTTACTATTACAATTTTCAGTAAATCATAGGTACATATGTGAAGTGAAAACTCCTAGTGGCTCTCTTTATGTCTTAGCAGCAGCAGCAGCACAAAGCAGCATGACGTTTCTTCACTTGGTTGTGAGCCGTGCCCCCAACCGCTAGCTTCGCTATTTTATCACCCAGTGACGAGTGACGTCATGCTGCTGTGTGCCAATGGCCTAGTGGCTATAAAAAAATAACGCAGATTCAACAATAAGTAAAAGCGAAGTAGCAAGTAGATAATTATAAGAAATGTAAATATGTAATGTCAAAATGAATGAGTACTCTTTTAAATAAAAGAAAATATTTTTTTAAATATTAGCTACTCGAATAAAAACCAAAAAAAAAAACATTTCCCGCAAAAAAATGAAAATGTTCTTGGTATTGCGGAATAAAATTAAAACTATATTCTGTATTCAAATCGAACTAAAGGCAAATTGTTAAAATAAATACCCAAATACATCGCCTTCGTTTTCTTGACAGTATGTTAATCGGCAGCGGCGGGGCAAGACCTAAATTTGATGTGGGCGAGATAAATTTTGCGAGGCCCTCTGGTGGCGCAAGAGGGGGCATTTTACAGAGAGAAAAACACTTGTTGAAATAGCCAATTTTTTTATTAATAAAAATGCAAACACCTTCGCTTTAACTAATATTATTAAGTAAAAACTAACAGTAAAGAATTAAAGAAATAGAAATTTCTTGCTTCTAGTCTTACTGAACTCCTTAATAACTGTATCGTAATCCAGCTTAGATGCTATATCTGCTTCAATAGATAAAATTGCCAAAACTGAAAGTCTTTGCTGACCCATTGTACTTCTTAAATAATTTTTTATTAGTTTTAATTTTGAAAAGCTCCTTTCAGCAGAGGCTGTACTGGTATTGTTAACAAAATGCGAATGATATTTAGGTAAATTTCTTTTAAGTTATTTTCTGTTATGTATTGGAGCAGCTGTTTCACATCTTTAATGAAGTCGGGTACATTTGGGATCATTGTTTGGAATTCTTCATATAATTCGTAGGGTTGGATGTCTCTGCTATCACTCACTCCCAGGACTGTGTGTAAATCTTGACAGTTTTTTAATAAATGCTCTTTCGGAATATTTTTTAACTTGGTTAGATCATAGAGAAAACCAAATTTTCAAAATGTTGATTTAAAGCTAAAAATCTTGAATCCATATTGCTCACTATGAAATCAATCGTGGTGTTAAAAAAAATTGAATCGTACCGGCTTTTGAGAGACTGTATAGATTCATCGCTGCTTTCATAATCGAACATCCTTTTCTTTTTGGCTACCCTTTTATTTTTAAAGTCTTTTGGCAGATTATAACTGCTTTTCTCAATAAATTGGCGAGCGTCAGACAAGCATTGTTCGAACCCAGTTTGTCGATATCTTTGATCCAGCCGCAAATGTCCAAGAGCAATACTTAAATGGACTTCTACAGATTGCCATAATTTGCTTATTATATTAACGCGCGATATGATAAATTCTAAGTTGAGCATTTCGTTTAAAACTGAATCACAATCACTGAGTGTGTCTGATTCTTCCGTGTGATTTTTTAAGCTTTCAATGCTTTCAACAACATCATCAAATTGCAAAAATACGGCCTTCACTGCCTCGATTCTGCTTTCCCACCTTGTGTCTGATAAAGGTTTTATAGTAAGCTTTAATTTGCCTTTGATTAATTCCCAACGTTTGCTGGATCTTGGAAATAGCAAGTAAATTTTCTGAATAAAACCAAATGTTTTTGCTGCCGCAGAAGAATTAGCTGCGTCAACCAACAGCAGATTCCAACTATGACAAGGTGTGAAAAATGCCCTGGGATTAATATGTAATATTCGAGTTTTAACTCCACTATTTAAGCCTACCACATTTGCACCATTGTCGTAAACTTAGCCACGACAGTTTTGAGTATCTAATCCATTTTTTTCTAGCTCTCCAAGTATTGCTTCAGTTAGATATTCTCCAGTCGTCTCAGCGACAGCGAGAAATTCGATAAGGTTTTTTTCTATTGTACATCACTGGTATCGCTGCTAATTGGCGGAGAACCGATCTGTTCTTTGTGAATTTTACTGCTCAACATAAGTTTCAGTTTCAGATTCTGATTGGCTAGAGTTTGATCCTATCTTTATTGCCGTCTGTGGTTCGGCACTCAGTGCGTCTGGAGTACTTCTCAAATTCAACGGAGTCTCGGACGTGGCTATATCTTTTTTGGAAGTCGAAGCAATCAATTCAGACGATTCTGTGCCACCAGATGCAGTTTTTTTTGAGGAACTTAATCATACATGAACTTAAAGCCTGATTTGATGCAGCTCTTTCAGCTTTTCTTTTTCTTTTTGCTGAACCAGATTCCCATTTTCTCCCGATATCTCTATCTCTCCTGGGGCATGGGCCTGACATGTTGAGACAAGAAGATCGTGTATTGCACCTGTAAACAATAATAACGTTTTCACTTCTTTGTATAAGTACCTACAGACACCGACACGGACAGACAGACCGAAATTATACGACTACGGAACACTAAAAAAAAACAAATTATATACTTAATTATTTTTAATATATTATAACATAAGTAATCTAATATATAATATGTGTGTAATTATTTCTTACTTACCTTATTCTTAATAAATAAGTAGGTACACCGTTGTTTTTCCTCACAAACAAAACTTCTAAGAGTTCTAAACACAAAACAGTTCTTTACTTATTTTAGTTCAATATACAGGACCGATCAACAATCACTACCTATTTATTTAGTATTTATAGTTTTCAAACAATGAACCACACTCATTCTTGCATCAAAATTGCTAGCTGCTTGCTAGCCAATGGGATTTATCGTTTAATGATGAATAAAATCTCGCGATCACGGCTTTTAATGGTCCTAGCTATATACTTTTCATGAGTTAAAGAACGTTCGAGGCGCGAGGCCCCTCGGAGCGCGAGGCCGTAGGCGGTGGCCCACATCGCCTACGCCTTACGCCGCTTCTGTTAATCGGTTGTGTTACGTGAAAGAGCATCAGGAGTAATTCTATTGGCAGTGTCGATAACTTTTCGTTGCAATTGTTTGGGTTTTGGGCTCGTCGATGCTGATGACCGTAATTTTTTTGTT
Source organism: Dynastes maya (assembly GCA_029619315.2). NCBI lineage: Eukaryota > Metazoa > Arthropoda > Insecta > Coleoptera > Scarabaeidae > Dynastes > Dynastes maya. Next base: position 35,020,525 of record JAROYE020000004.1, read on the forward strand.
TTATGTAATTGTCAAAAAAAACAAATCTGACAGTGTCAAATCAGAAGGGCGAAGGTATCACGCAATTGTACCGCCTGTGTCTATAAAACAGTTGCCTAGCTGGTACTAAATATCGTCGAGATTAACATCAACAACGCCAAGAGCTGGTAGAATGCAGTTTTCTGATAACGCTAAATATTTAATAGCAATTAGATTACCGTCAATCATGAAAGGGCCTACTATGTTATTCCCTAAGATACCAACCCACTAGATTAATTTTTGAGGATATTGCATATGTCGTGGAAGAGCAAGATGTTGATTTGCTTGTGACCAGTATTTTAAGGTGGATGGATTGTGTTGACCGTGTAAACAAAATTCGATTCGTATACAAAAATTTCATGTCTGTCAATTTTTGTCATCACATCTTCTTAAAATGCAATTCGTTTGGCCATGCGGAAAAATCTCTTGGCGAATTTGCCCTTTATAACATCGATAACCGTGTCTTTTTGAAATGCCTCTAACCCTTTACTCCTCAACGTCAACTTGCTCTGAATTATTTGACTTGATGAACACGGTCCGCTATGCCTAACAACACTGCATACATTAATTTCCTGACGTCCTCTTTTCCCACTAACGCACGTATTTTACGACCCTTGGAGATCTCAAAACATTTCTGGGAATTAGCTACACATGCAGTGCTTTCAAATTTATGTATGGTATTTAAAATCGTCTATTCTCAAAAGTAAAAACAAAGCGACCAAAAATCTCGTGGGCAACACCCTGCATCATTTAATTGTTTATTCAAACATCTAAGTAAAAATAATCAGACAGGAACCTTATGTTCTTGTTTTTGAAAACACCGATTATTTTTTAGAATGGTAGATGAACAAGAACTAACAAATACTCCATCGGGTTCGGATTGTCCAATATATCTTACTGAACCAAGTAAAGTTAACGATCATGAGTAGAGTTGGCCACGCGCGCCAACGGGCAGCGGCGTTGTTTCGATTAGGCCTCGGGTTCCACTAGAGCTATTGTGTGTAGATGTTTGCTGCCGTAAATACTTTCGCGTAGTTGTTAAATAAAAATAAAATAACGCGTGCTCAAACACTTACCATTTTAAGAGTCCTCCGTGAAATCGCCAAGTAAATAATGTCTGTTAAATATCTGCAACATAGATATGTTTCAACAGTTGTTTCGACAGACCGAGTGCGGCGCGAAGAAAAAATGTGTTTATATACAGAGAACGAACGTTCAACATCTAGTGACGTTATATTTGCGTAATTAAAATATTATTTGAAACAACTTAACGGTTCTGTTGACGCACCTTCACAAATGTGTCTTAATGTGCCAAAATCAGAATCTTTCTCTAAAACACTTTCATATTTTTCTAGAGCACAAACATTTTTTGCGTCTTCTATCGCGCATAGCTGTGCGTGAACATGTTGCACTATTTCCACTAACGATACCGAAGGATCTTGTAACTTTTCTATTGCCTCCGCTAGTCCGAAGTCATTGTTGTGAATAATTTTTAAATCCGTTTTAACCCGACTATCTTGAAATTTCGACTGGCTTTTCTTGATAGCGGCAGCTTCCTTTGAATCGAATTATAAAACCACATTCTTAATATTCTCATAATATTTATGATAATAAAACGCAGCATTTAACCAAGTTCCCCAACGTGTAACAATAGGTTTTAGTGGCCCAGGTATATGGGGGCACAGTCAGTGAAATTCGCGAATACGTTTCGGGAATTTGACAAACACTGCTTTTCTATGCGCTATTACAAGGTCTACCTCAGGATAACATTTTCTGATACCATCTGCCACAAGATTGAGAGCAAGAATTTTGTACGTAATGTGTAACAAGTTAACAGAATGCTTTTTAAGAGATCCGCCTACAGAAACCATGTTTGCGGCACCATCACTCATAAACATCAACAGTTGGTTTGTTGAAAGTTCATCCTTTTCCAATGTATTTAACATTAACTTGGAAATTACTTCGGCAGTACATTGTTGTATTCGTCTGGAAGCCAATAGAATTGAAGGTGACGATTGATGCGGTTCCATTTTACGTGCCATTATATTAACGACCGAATGTTTTTTACGATCTGTCGTTTCGTCCACACATAACCACATTTTTTTTTCTTTCAATTCCGATTTAATTCTTTTTTCAACATATTCACGAGCAGATGGCACTATCCTTCGAAATAATGTCCGACTTGGTAATTTGTACTCCGAATAGTTATTCCAAAACAAGACAAACACTTCCTTGTCTAGTAAATTAAACGGTATATTACATATAATACAAGTAACATAAATTAAATATAAATTTGTCATAGTCTCGTGTGCAAGTTTTTTTTGAAGCATGCCATTCACTGTTTACGTGTCGTAGACAGTCCTTTTTGGACCAACTCATCAATGGGACATTACATACTACACATTCAATTTTAGCGCCATTATACGTTAAGGAATTTCGGCTAAAAATTCTCTAACTTGGTCCGCCTTGGGTCGTTTGAGCGACGTACGCAACACGTACCGCGCTAATGGAAGGTGGAAGCTACACTGAGGCTTGTATGTAACCCTATAGATACGGCGCAACTGCCTGTTGGCGCGCGTGGCCAACTCTAATCATGAGCGTGTTAAATACAAAGTAGAGCGAGAACATGCATTTAAATTTGGGCTTTCCACATTACATGCGTGGATTTGCTTTATGGAAGTAATTCTTTATATTTCCTACAATTTATATTTAAAAAGTGGTTTGCAATGACGGAAAGAAACAAATGAAGAAGCGACCTGTCCATGGAAAGTTTCGTAGTGTGCTAGATCGAATTTTATTATAGATAATCCTCGACAAGGCAGTGGAAACAATAATTCCGGTAATACTGCCAAGCGTTTCTTTGCTAAATCTAGTTGTACATCTGCAATTACTGGAGTCGACGAAAACTTAATATACAATTTTACTAACCTTAGCTTGCAGTAGAATGATCACCCCCAGATATCTGAAAAATTTGCATTTAAACTTCATTCATTGTGTTAATTTGTACACATTAATTCAATGTTGGAAAACTTTCTGAAGGTGCCAAAAAATCACCAAATAAAAACTTTCGGCAGTACAGATTGTATCATGTCCGAGAGTGTTCAAAAACTGCTACAAATGAGGATGTTTTCTATTCTCTACTTTATACTTCAGATCCGTACATAGGCAGTTTAAGCATCCCCTCACTAAGAAGAGTAATGGACGATGAAGCTGAACAATTGCTAGAATTTTGTTTTTCATTTTTGTAATTGAAATCTTTCTCATACCGAAAAAAAATTTCAGTAATTAATTACGTCGGAAAAATTCCAAGGAAAAATTATATTTTCAATACCGTAGTTTGTTGCTGAAACGATACACGTTAGATCGATTTATATTTTTTGTGGGCTATCCTTTGTCGTTATCGGCAGTTTAATTGCATTTTCGGTGTCATCGGAAGTGACGTCAACTTTCTTATTTTAAGTAGAACATCCTGTATATTTTTACATTTTTGGAAAGGTAATCGAATAGCGAATCCCACGATGTCACATATGTTGTACTTTAACCTAAGAAATATGCAGCAATAAAGGTTTTGGTAATCTGTTTTTGTTGTTTACGCAAAGTTGGCTAGGAAGGAGCGCTAAATTGTTTTTTGTGACACCAGACTGATCTAAAAAGCTCGTTCTAAGCAAAGTAATCATAACAATTGCCAAACTATCAAATTTCTATTTCAAAAGCGTAAATTATTCTTATTATTTGTTATTATTGTAGCCTGCATTTGTCATACTTTCATTCTTTGTGCTCGTTATTATTTGATCTCATTTAACTTGTTTTATTTATTGTTGTTTCTCCTTTACTTTATCTAACTTTATTGTAATTAATTATGGTAGATTTGTTTAAATTTGTTATTTTTTTGATAGACAGTGTGCTTAAGTTTCAGTTTTTTATGTTATTGATTCCGCATGGATCAGGTAAGATAAACATCAAGTACCTAATTTTAATATTCGACATTGAATTTGGGGACAACTACTACTTGGAATACAATAAACACTGCCCGCAACGATGGAAAATAAGGAGATAATAGTTGTCAGATTTACGTAATATTAAAATTGACCTAGCAATTTTGCATGGTTCGTGCCGAAGCCATCATAAAAATAACAACACAAAAAAAAAACAAAAAACAGACATACTGCCTATCAAAAGTTGAGAAATTTAAACAAACCTACCATAATTGATTAATTGCAATAAAGTTCGATAAAGTAAGGAAATAACAACAATTAACAAAACAAGTTAAAGTGAGCAGAGGCTGTGGGCATCTCGGAAGAACGTATTTGTCATATAATGATTGAAGATTTGGAGATGAAAAAGTTAACCACGCGTTGTGTGCCGCATTTGCTCACTCAGGACCAAAAACGCATTCGAATGAACATTTCCAAGTTTCGCTGAAGCAGTTTAAGCGAAATAAGTCGGAGTTTTGGCGTCGATTAATAACTATAGATGAAACTTGGATACACCAGCACACTTTTGCACAGTCGAAACAGTTGACGGCGAAGGGTGAATCGGCTTCGAAGGAAGTTCCATCGGCCGGCAAAGTGATGGTGGCTGTTTTTTGGGATAGTAATGGAGTTGTGTTAATCGACTTGAAAGAGGAAAACTATTAATGGAAGCATATTACACATCATTACTTGACAAGTCGAAAGCAGAAATTGCGGAGAAACGGCCGCATTTGAAAAAAAAGAAAGTTTTGTTCCACCAAGACAACACTCTCACACTTCAGTGGTCGCCGTGTCAAAAATTCACGAATTAGCGTTCGAGTTGATTGACCATCCACCCTATTCACCAGATCTGACCACCAGCAACTTTTTTCTATTTCCTAAGCTCAAAGTTTCGCTCGGGGGACAAAGGTTTTTATCGAATGAGGAGGCCATCACATTCGTAGACGCCTATTTTGCACAGCAAGATGCCAACAACTAGTTGGGCGGATTAAAGAGATTGGAGCATCGCTGGGAAAATTGTATAGACTTACACGGAGACTATGTTGAGAAATAAAACTGAATTTGACAAAAGACTTATAAAGGACGCTTACGATAATTATATATTGAATGTTCAGGATTCGCTTGCTAAGGATTCTACTAGATTTTGGTCTTTTGTTAATGGAAAGCGTAGGTGTACACGAATTCCAGGAAATATGAGATATAACGGTACTAAGCTCAATACCCCCTCAGAAATCATGACAGCTTTTGCTGAATACTTCAAAAGTGTATACTCCGTATCTGATGGGCATGAGCGATTTAATGGACGAGGATGGGGCTGCAGTGAGTGTTGTAGTAAACTATATTACTGAGGATGAGGTCTTGATGGCTTTAAAAAAATCTAAGAACAGTTTATTAACGGGCTTTGATGGAATCCCAGGCTTACTTCTTCGAGATTGTGTTGCGATATTTGTTGCTCCATTGTGTCATCTTTACAACCTGATGCTCACGGAACGCAAATTCCCAGAAATATGGAAAATATCGAAAGTATGTCCCGTGTTTAAAAGTGGGGATGCTGCTGATGTGGGAAATTACCGTCCTATCTCGATTTTGTGCAATTTTTCGAAGGCGTTTGAACCAAATCTATGCAATCACATATATGCATCCGTGAAAACGATACTGTCTCCAAACCAGCATGGTTTCATTCGTGGTAGATCAACGACCACAAATCTAAGCTGTTTCTCGCAATACGTTTCCGGAGCTGTTGATGGTCAGGGTCAGGTAGACGTAATATATACCGATTTTCGCAAAGCCTTCGATTAAATAGATCATTGCGTTCTCTTGGCCAAACTGGCGCAAATGGGATTTTCACGGAGTCTATGCAACCTTTTTAGATCTTACCTTACAGGCAGACAATACTATGTGGAGTATCATGGTGCCGCTTCTAATACCTACATCTCTACCTCGGGCGTCGTCCAAGGATCTAATCTGGGTCCCATTTTGTTCCTGATTTTTATAAATAACATCGTCGACTGTTTGCGTTGTGAATATCTTCTATTTGCTGATGATTTAAAGATCTTTTATAGAATAAATAGTAGAAGTGATTGTTCTTTACTTCAAAACGATCTCAACAGCATAGGAACCTGGTGTCAAAAAAATTATTTATACCTTAATGTTAGCAAGTGTAAAATCACAACATACACAAAGAAGTTGAAACCATTGCACTTTGACTATGTTTTCGAGGGAGAGGCGCTTGTGAGATGCAGTGAAGTGAAAGATCTTGGAGTTACATTTGATAGCAAACTTACATTCATCTCTCACATCAACAACATGGTTGCGTCAGCTTACCGCATGTATGGTTTTATATATAGAAATTGTCGCGACTTCAGGAATATGGGTTGCTTGATTTCATTGTATAACGCCTTTATACGATCCAAACTAGAGTATGGAGCATTAATATGGTACCCGATCTATCAAACGCACATAAGAAATATTGAGAATATTTAGAGGTGGTACTTGAGGTTTTTAATTTTTCTATCAGACGGTACATATCCGGAGAGAGGCTATGACTATGGAATTATGCTAAATCGTTTCGACATGGTATCTCTACAGCTACGAAGGAAGATCATAAGCACAAAATTTCTATTTGGCATCTTGAATAATCAAATTGATTGCCCTTTGCTGCTTAATCAAATAAGTTTCAACATACCCCGTCTGGAATCGCGGAATCACTCTACCTTCTATGTTCAAGCAAGTAGAACTAATATAATGCTAAAATCACCCATCAATATCATGTGTACAAATTATAACTCTATTTGTGTCAGTGCTGATATAAATTTTGATTCCTTAACAGATATACTCTCGCAACTGAAATAGCGGAAGAGGTGGTACCAAGAATATGTTATCTATTTAGTTATTTTTTTCCTTTTCATTGTTTTACGCGTTTATACGTTTATTTGTTTTTTTTTTCTTTTCTTTTATTTGCATACATTAAACAATTATAAAATTTTCTGTACTTGGATTCATCCTGTAGAAAATAAATTATTATTATTATTATTGTTATTATTATTATTATTATTAAAAAAAATACTTGTCTCTGTGTTAGGCTGGAAACTTTTCAGACTACCCTCGTACTTTCGTGTAATGTTACTTCAAAACTCTCATATTATAAAAAACTCGAGTAGTCTTTATTTATTTTTGGTAAATAGCTTACGTTTTTTTATTTTATCAAGCAAATTAGTTGAGAACAGCTAGAAAGGCGGCTTGTTTTGAGATTTTTTTGGGTATTCATTACAAAAAGAACTATAAGATACATTAAAATGAAATAAATATATTCGAATGAACGCTATTTTTACAATCCAGTAACTTGCTTAATATAGGAGCGGAAATAAGGCACCCTAGCATAAACACCAGGAAGCATTGGTAAGGCGCATCCTTCACCCCACGATACTACGCCAACTTGTTTTCCATTTATTACAAGTGGGCCACCAGAATCACCCTGAACATTACAATGAAATTAGTAAACATTTATTTTTCTAATTAAGTATATAAATCACTCGTACTTGACAAGAATCTTTGCCACCATTTGCATATCCTGCACAAAACATGGTTCCAGTAACAGATAACTGAATTTGTGCATAGTTAGCAACGCAACTGGATTGTTGAAAAATTGGCACAGTAACTGCTTGGAGGTGAAGTGGCCTTTCTCCTCGAAAGCTTAATATACCCCAACCGCTAACAACACTTTTTATTCCCACTGAAATGGTATAATTTTCATCTGCTAAGCTGATAATAGCCACAGATGCACTTAAGGGCAAATCGGATGTCAGTTCAAGAATCGCTATGTCATTGTTTATGGTCCGAGAATTATAATTTGGATGGGTAGTAATAGAATTAACTTTTACAACTTGACCGCCTGTATTATATAATGAAGATCCGACTCGTACAGTATAAAAACTTGTCGGATAGCTGAAACATAAAATTGATAAGTATCTTGGACTTATTTTACTCTGATTCAACTTACATTCTAGTCCGAAAACAATGAGCGGCTGATAGAGTGTATCTTTGACTAATAATAGATCCGCCACACAAGTGATTGCTTAAAAGTTGAATGGATGCTTGATACGGAAAATCTTCAATGTTAACTGAATTGCCTCCTACAATTCTTCCATCGAGACCAGAAGCGGTGTCAATTTCGATACTGGGGAATAGCTCATGTGGAATACCTGCGTTAAGTAGTCATTTTTACATTAATGTATATATATTCAAAGAAGTGGAAATGCTTCAGATAGAACTATCGTATTACTAAAATAAGTTATACTGTAACTGTTAATTCTTCGGAGGTAATCTCTTAAAAAGTAAATTAGGAAATACTTTATATTTACCAATAACTCCCACGAAAAGATAAGGTACAATAACGAAAAAAATTGTATGCATCTTCTTTAAGATATTCATCAGTTTTGCTTTGATTGTTTGCCGAATAGCGATTAATGTCGATTTGTGAGGGTATTTATATCAATAGATAAAGTAATTATCATAACTTTATTGCGATAAAATTCATATAAAACCTTTTACAAAGTTTTGATTGCCAATATTGTACGCACTGGGAATCACCTTCAATTCTATGAAGGTAAATTTCCTAGTTCTACTAAGACTAGGGATTAGATTATACTCCTACTAAGAACTATAATGTGAGTGTCACGTACTTAGTGGCTCGTGTGTTTTAAAACTAAACGTTTCGAAAGTCACGTCAAATATAGAATGTTACAGACGTAATACAGTTTTCGTTTGAGCGCTACTACACAAATTAACCTCACAACAACATTTTTCAATTTTAAACGAAGGTATCTAGTTATTGTAGTGTGAAAGTAGGATGACATTATAATTTAATTGATCCAACCAAAGGAATTGGGAAGAGAGAATTACGCTTCTCAATGTAGGGATGAGGGTGTAGGGTAGCTTCCTTGGAGCAAACAATAATGGTCGATACACATACTTGGATATCTGTTGTCAAATGGTATATGGTATATTTCAATAATTTTAAGTTGATAAGGAGCCATTTCTGAAAAACTTAAAACACCCCAGCGGTATATTTCGCCCCTATAAACGCTTTTGGTTCCCTGTACATTGAAATTCGCTGAAAATGTTTAACAGCAACATGTTTCATATTGGCAAGAAGCATTACTTCCCTTCGTAAATAGATGTACACACACGAAGTGACATAATGACTAATGTAAACAGAACTGGAAAATCTGATTCTATGGAATTGCAGGTGATTCCCAATGCGTCCAAAACTGATAACCAAATTTTTTATCGCAATGCAGTTATGATAAAAATTACTTTATCCATTGATATAAATATTACTACTTTCAAATCAACATTAATAGCTATATGTCACTGTCTATCGATTCGTAAAAATATATACAGGATGCTTAATAAGAAAGCTGTTATTTAACCAAACACTGAAATACGATGCGCATTTTGTTTTGATGACGCCATTTTATTGGACGGAATAAATTATATATTTTTCATGTTTCGACTATGTATCTCAATAGCTGCTCTAATAACGAAGTTATTACAGTTTCAATTGTCCAATGTAAATTTCTTCGTATCCCTTTTGTTTTTCGTTTTAGTGCTATAGTACTATAAGGATATTTTACACAAAGTTTAGTTTTCTCTCCAATAATTGAAAAATGTATAGGATGTTCAATTTAAAAAATATAAACAATTCAAGTAAGCGCTGAAATGCAATGTATAATGTTTTTTTTTTTAATACCATTGTGATTAGCGGAGAAATCACTACATCTTTGGTAATTTAACATCATAGCTGAGCTAGCAATAGTGACCCGATAACTTTGATCAACCTGTATATTATTTCCAATATTCTTGGAAAAACAAAATAATTCGGTCTGTATATTTCTTTCCCAGTTAAACTAATTTTTCTTTCGTTTGGAGAAATACATAAGAATATTACCTGGGAGAAATCTATTCTATTTGATTGAAATATTAATTGTATTTATTTTCATGCCAGTTGGTTGTTTTATTTATATATTATTTTTTTTGTTATATATATACTATCAAATGAACTACTAATATTTCCGTTGTTTGTACGTTATATTCAACTTCTTCCTGAATCCTAAAACAGCTTTGAAAACAAGACTTTAAGTATTAAGAAAGTGGTTTCTGAAGCTTCATAAATTTGAAGGGAAGTGTTTTTATATATATGTTTAAATTCGAAAAAAAAACATACTCATTACACTCTCCTACAACTTCCGACCTTATTTTTTTCATAATTTGGGCTATTAACGGTAATTCCCATCATAAATAGATAATAAATTATAAAACAATGCAAGTGATAAGATAAAATTTATAAAAAGTTTCACTAGCTGTTATATATTACATATTTCATCCGGAAAATAATAAATAAAATTTTGGACAAAGTTTTTATAATTGCTTTACGAATCTAAATAAAAATTCCTTATCAAGTCTGTAAATCAACATTACTTAATAATCATTAAGGCTGCCGACGTGAGTGCTGCAACATTAGCGGCGCCGTCGGTAAGTCAGTAAGTATAAAAAAGTTAAATTTATATAATGTGTAACACCTACCCAGTTAGAATGAAAAATCCTAAGTGCAACATATCACAACACCTAGTAGACAATGAATACTTTCGTCTTTTTTGGAATAAATATGTTCCCTCGTGGAAATTACCAACCAATAGACAATTGCGATACAATTTACCACAGGGTACAGTAAAAAACTGGATAGTAGACGAGTTGAAAAATAAAAAAATTTACGTAAGTGTGGATGAAACAACTGATGCACAGAAACACAGCGTGATTCATGTTGTAGCGCGTCCTTTAAAACGTAATAATCCAGCAGCTTCCTTGTTATTAACCAGTAAAAGGATTGAAAAAAGTGATGCTGAAACCGTTGTGAAGATAATAAAAGATTCGTTAAAAGAATTTTGTATCACAAGAGCCCAAGCCACAATGTTAGTTACTGATGGAGCTGCAACAATGCCGAAAGTTGGTAGGATGTTGAAAATATGCTTCCCTACTCTTCTTCACATAACATGTCTCATACACGCGTATCATCTGCGTGCAGAAACTATTCGAAAGAAGTATCCGGTGGTGAATAATTTAATGGCAACTGCCGAAAAAGTGTTTGTGAAATCTCTCAAGCACATCCGTGTTTTCAAACGATTGTGTTCGAAACTTCCACTACCACCTCAGCCTGTAATAAGTCGATGAAGAACATGGCTCCAGGCAGTGCTTTATCATCATAAATATTTCGTAAATGTGAAAGATGTGACTTTAAAATTTAATTCAAATGAATTTACAGCGATTCGAAAAAATCTGCAGCTTTTTTCCAATTCAGACGTTCAATTACAAATATATGAAATTTCCATAAACCATTCTGCAGTTGTACAAGCTATATCGCAGTTACAAAACAGTCACTTATCTTTACGAGACTCATTAAATACCTTAGATAATTTACAAGCCGCTCTAAAAAGCTTGACGGATCCTATAGGACTGTCGTTCAAAAATTTCGTGCAGTTTTAAATAAAAATCCCGATTTGCAAAAGGTTCGGTCTATTACTCAAAATAAAGAGTGCACAGAAGAGATAAAGGAATATCTGAATTACGCAAATTCTACTTCGCTAGATGTAGAACGATCATTTTCGAAATACACGAAAACGTTTTCAGACCAACGTCGAAGGTTAAGTAAATCGACAATGGAAGCGTTGCTTATGTTGCAGTTTTACGCGGCTTACCGGGGCAGTAGTATTTTGTCGCAGTGGCATCAAGACGTCAATAAAAGATAAGAATATATTATTTTTTAGTAATACTGTATCTCACGTACCTACTTTTGCGCGATACGCCTCTGACGTTGCACTCGTTCGTTGAATCTTTACTAATCACCTAAGTCTTTGTACTTTTATGTTCTTCACCTTATATTACACTATTAGCTTTAATTAGCTTGGTAAAAATGTGAAATAAAAGACAAACAATTTTAGTTGGATGCGAGCATGGGTTACAAGTCCTACAACAGCCTAAGATGGATTAATACACGAAAGCTAGGCATTTAGCAAAGTTAGCTCGTTTTTGGAAAGGTATGTACTTTTTCTCTATTTTTTAGGAAAGGTGATTATCTGGAACTATCGGCAAATTAAAGGTAATTCCCGATAAGCGCAACAACAGTAATCGAGAACGTTTATCATATTCTTGATCATTATCTATTTGTATAAATACTCCTCATTGTACTTAAAATCTACATCAATTGATATTCATTCATCTTACGACAACCACCAATTATCTGTAGCAAGATGAATATTCTTTTCATTATTGTATCCTGCCTTTCTGCTATGGTACTTGGTAAGTGTTCTGTTTTCCTTTGCTAGTTGCTAAAAGAAGTGAAAAAACTGAAAAATTCGTTTGATTGATTTTCTAATTGTAACCGAAACTAATTTGTCCTCAAAATATAATAAAATTCCTTGGTAATAATAAATAGCCAACATTTCTGGTAACACGTACATATGTATGTACTATAGCGTAAATTAATTTTGCTTAGGTGCTCCAGGGGAAGTATTCACCAATGTTCAAACTGATACCACTTCTGACCTGGAGAGTATCGAAATTGACACCGCTTCTGGTCTCGATGGAAGAATTGTAGGAGGCAGTTCAGTCAATATCGAAGATTATCCGTATCAAGTATCCATACAACTTCTAGGCGGTCATTGGTGTGGTGGTTCCATAATCAGTGAAAGATATATTCTCTCAGCTGCTCATTGTTTCTTAACTTTTATGTATGGAATACAATCAACAATATGAGTGCAGAATATCCAATACAGTAATCTATATTTTCAGCTATCCTACTTCCTTCTACAGTATTCGAGCCGGATCTACATTCCATAACTCAGGCGGCCAAGTCATTGGAGTTCGCTCTATTACTACCCATCCAAATTATAATGCTAGCACCATAAACAATGACATAGCAATTCTTGAACTGGCATCTAACCTATCCTTGGGCGCTTCTGTGGCTATTATCAACTTAGCAGATGAAGATTACAGCACCTCGGTAGGAACAGAAAGTGTTGTGAGTGGCTGGGGAACGTTAAGTTATCGAGGAGAGAGACCAGTGCAACTTCAAGCAGTTACTGTGCCAATATTTGAACAGTCCAGTTGCGTTGCCAACTATGCAGAAATTAACTTACCCGTTGCTGAAACAATGCTTTGTGCAGGATACGCTAATGGGAAACGGGATGCTTGTCAGGTAAGAATGATTTATCATAATTATGGGAGAGAACTAATAATTTTGTGGTTTTCAGGGAGATTCAGGCGGACCTCTTGTAATGAACGGAACACAGGTTGGTGTGGTATCATGGGGAGAGGAATGTGCTTTACCAATGCTTCCAGGTGTCTATGCTAGCGTGCCTTATTTTCGTTCCTATATTAGGAAAGTTACTGGAATATGAATCCTTTTTGTACATAGATATACAATGTATTTCTAAACATGTTCATTGATGAAAACACAATGCCTTTTCTTTACTAAAATTAATTCAGTAACAAAAATGCTAGGTAACTTAGATTACTTACTAACTCTAGAGACACACAATGATATAATTCGTCATTACCTCTTACAAATAATGCAGAATCAGTGGTGTGTCACTTATGGCACGCATGGAATACTTTATATATCGATCTCAGAAAAATTATATTTCCTGGTTCGTAGGCTTCCGCGGTCGTCAATAACACTATACTATTGGTTTCCGGGTTAGAACTGCGTCATTGTCATAGCTTTTGCCGACGTCTCGTCCACACTCTTATGGGACATCTTCGCTATATACCGACTGGGGACTATTCATTCCGGAGGAGTTTATATAGGGCTTGTTTCGGGTCAACGGAAATTTGACAAATTCTGATCCGCAATAATTATTCTAGGAAAGATATTCAAACTGGGGTTGGTGTAGCGGTTAATGATATCGCTACACCAACCCTTCTCCACAGCAAGTCCTACATACCCTACATTCATGGTATCACCGATCGCATCAGTAAGATTCTCTTCAGGAATAACATAAAAACCATCTTCAAACCCAATTTCAAGCTCCCAGACTACTTTCTCATCAAAGACCGCAATCATCTGGAAGCCCTTGGTGCCTACCAGATTCCATGTTCGTGCGGTAGTGTGTACATCGGTGAGACAAAGCGATCAGTCAGCACTTGTGTTACTGAGCACAAGGTTCGCGCTGGCTGAGCATCGACTGGAAATTGGCCACTAAATCCAATTTAACTCTACCGGCATCTTATTTCGCAACCCTCAGTATTATAGCAGGAAAATTCGTGAATCAATAGAGATTTTCAAACATCCCAACAATTTAAATTGCGAAGATGGCCATCCCTTGCATAACACGTGGAAATCCCAACTTATAAAACCTCCTAGTAACTGCCACGCTTGATTGATCCACAACATTTCCGCTCCGTTGATCCGAAACAAACCCTATATAAATTGCTCCGGAATGAGTAGACCCCAGTAAGTGTGCAGTAACAGCCCCGAAGATGCCCCATATGAGTGTGGACGAAACGTCGGCGAAAGCTATGACAACGATGCGGTTCCAACCCGGAAACCAAGAGTACAGAATTGTATTTCGTGTTTCTTAAAAGCTTGTATAGTTATTGAAATAATCGTACTATAATTCCTGTGACTAGCGCTGTTCATATGCGTTAATGGATATTTGTGACAACCGATCCCAAAAGCAATTTTCATCGGCCGATCTTCCCAAAACTTCCGATTTCTGGTATCTCCAGTGGTTTTGTTCGATATACCGTAAGAGCGAGCGTACTATGATCAGCCGATTTTACATGAACTCAGCGCATCTAAACGTGTGCTGTGTTGAATATCGTTGTGAAATGTCATTTGCTTGTCAAAATTGTGCAAATGCAAATTCAGTTGTGCACCTTGCGTATTCGTTCACGTACACGTGCAAGCCACGACTTCACTCTCGCATTTCCGAAAATACCTTGCTCACGTTCTAAACGGCGTATTCGTTCAGGTACACGTGTAAGACACGACTTCGCGCTCGCATTTCCGAAAAATGCTGATTATGCTGGTTGATCATAATACGCTCGCTACATTGTGCAGGGTCGCTGTTTTCTCAGATAAATTGTGTTTAGTACTAAGTATATTATCACAAAATATTGACTATAACGTTATACTAGTATAAGTGATGTAAACAGGGCATAGGAAAATTCACTAGCACTTGCTTAATTCGGCAAAAACCTTTGGAATGAATATTAAGATTAATGAATCTACTAGAATTGCTTATTCTTCCCGTTTATGCATCGACACGATTTATCGTAATTTCCCTTGTTTGTGGTATATGGTCAAGTAAAACGGGTTGTCAGATCATTCAAAGATTGATGTAAATGTCGATTTGCTGGAAACTAGTTCTAGAAACGTAAAGCAGGTTAGGAAATTTACTGACGACAATTATCGGCAATTTCAATATTTGTTTTCAAATGAAGATTAGTGTGATATTTATTATTGTGACTTCAATAAAGAAAGCTTTACTTGCTTTGTGAATACTCTTCAATATTATATTCATGTTGCTCTTCACTTGGTTAAAACACACGATAGCTTGAGAAAGCTTTGGACTGCGCAGCTATTTGCAAGTCTTCCAAGACTATTTTACAATTATACGAGCTAAAAGTTCCACAAAAACTGAAGCAAATTTTTTCCAATAAAAAATGTATAGATCAGTAATTAAGGCCGTAAAGCAGATATACTACTGCAATAGGTACCGCACTGCATTTAACAAAAATGAGGTGGTTTGGAACAGTGATGGACAAGGTAGGGAAAATGACTACTTTTCTGTTTTGTCTCTCGGGGAAACCGGTAGGCAACACGAATAAACACGAGTCTGTCTAATCGATGCAAAAGTATAGTCCGTTTAGAATGAGAAGGTGACATTACGTCACTAATTTCTGCGCGGCGGGAAATCGAGAGAACACTTTATTAGCGTTAAAATAAAAATCAGAATTTAAGTATATTTATTCAAGAATAAAACTTATGTAAGTAAATACATCTCATTGTATTGTAAATTAGCATTAGTCAATGTCAAATCATTTAAATATATTGCATCCTACTTTTTTGTAGGAAGTTTTGGTAAATACTTCCTGTTTTTCGATATACAGTTGCAAAGTAGTGCATAGTAGTTAGCCGGAGCAGAGCACTGCACGGGCCTATTTTTCACGGCCCAGCCCGCCCGTGGCCCGTTACAGTATGGAGTACACTCGTCCAGCCAACCCGTTGCGTTCATTACCTCGACACAAGGCCCCCCGTTTGACCCGTCTAAATTATTTTAGCCTGTTTAAGTAATTATATTTGCACCGTCTATTTCTAAACATTTTTAATTACTACATTATGTAGAGTGTATATTTGCTATTAATAAATGATATTGTCTAAATTTCGTTATGTATATAACCTGTAGCACAAAGCTCATTAGTAAACATTATCTGAAAATAACATTGCATATATTAAAATTGTTAATACAAACGATAGCGTAAAAGCTAAATAGCATTTACTGCATACGTTGTATCCATTCTCGGCCCGTCAGGCCTGTACAACTGTAGGCACGGCCCGACCCGGCCCGCAATGAAAAGAGACGGCACGCGGGCCTGGGCGGGCCGGGCTTTTCCTAGCCCGTGCATTGCTCTAAGCCAGAGATTCTCAAACTTTTTTGCCCCATAGATCACTTGCGGAATAATTTTTCCGTAGACCCTCTACCTGCAGAACGTTGAGTTATCCTGAACCTGTTAACGTCAAATGTGTTTCTCACAGCTACTCAGTTTGGTAGGGTTTTTGAAGAAAGGCCAGATGTAAAAAAAAACATGTATACATAAGGAAAGAATATGTTTAGCTATACGAAGCGTGGATGCAACAACGGTAAGCGAGAATGGGTGATTCACCACTAGCGGAGGGGTTAGCGGCAGCTCACGACGGTTACCGATGTGGTTAGTTACGAGGTAGACTGCAGTATGTGCGGACGGTCTTAGAGAGAATTTATAGAGTATTTACTTTTCTTTTCTTTTATTTCATCAGAATCAGTTTTTATTTTCGTCGTTAGAATTTCTTTAGAAATTCTCATTTCCAGGCGAGCATGACTTCAAATTATTACGTACTCCGACATTGCTAGAAGCGTACTAGCCAGTACTAGCGCGACTCGCATCGAATTGATCGGATTCCACTCAATCCCTTCCTTGCTCTCTCGCCGTACATATAGCGATATAGCTAATTTCACATTTTCTCAATCGGCATAATATTTATTCAGATCTTTACTAGAAAAACAAAGTGCAGGTGAATATTTGGATTTTTGACGAAATAAATCAGAATCTACTAAAATTCTTACCCAAACTTAAACAAGTTCAAAATATACATGATTTAACGATAAGGTGTGTTTAAAGGAGACAACAACTTCATAGGTTGTTCATTTGCCATTTTCTGAAGTAACAAGATCCCCGGTGTTGTCCACTTCTTTTTTTGGAAGACACCCAGTTAATCCCCTCCTATGGAGGAAACTTGGAATTTTTTGCACATGTTCCCTAATCAGATAAAACGTCCTTGTTGGCGCTAATGTCGTTAGTGCTTATTATCAGTTCTGTAAGATAAAACCGATTTTTCATGGACTAATTCAATCGTTTAAGTCCAAATTCTCCTTGTTTCGAAGCTTTTTAAGATGATTTAAAAACGTCGGAATAAGTCAACACGTCAAATTTAAAAGCAACCAAAAGCTATAATTTTCTATTCAATTAACTTCCTTAAATTCTTTAAAGGTCTCTAAAGGTTGTAGTGTTTTTCTTTTTCAAGCTTGTAGTTGCAATTCGTTCATCAAATTACAATACTCATGTTAATTAAATGCATTCTCGGTCCAATTTTAATTAAAGTTCCTTTCAAGAGGTACCTGTAGCATTTCTGAACTTATCAAATGCTTTTCGACATGCCAGGTCTTTCGCGATTTAAAGAGTAATCGAAAGAAAGGCTGCCCTCAACTGCGCAATAACCTTTGAATCCGCTTATTTGAACCATCTGTTTGTCGTATAACATCAAGATAATGCATTCATGGTGTATTTGAAGTCTTATTAGAATTCACAATGGATTCAAACATCCCAGAGCAGTTTCCTGTGGTGTATTTAGACAGGGTGTCATTTACATTGGCGTCGGTCGAAGTTTAAAGGTTAGTTGATTTTAAAATCTTAAAAATTCGTTAATCTGATTTCACTAAGTTACAAATTCATTCAAAATTGCCACAAGGGTATCTAGGGATACCCCCGAACCTACGAAAATCATTTAATAGAGTTAAATTTGAAAATTTAACAAAATTTAGAGTAGAAACCCTGAGAAAGACATTTCAATACATAGATTATACATAGATAATGGTGTTAATTAGAGGGATGAAATTGAAACTTCGATAGCAATTGTTCAATATTGGGCTTCAATTTAGTGAAGTATAGCCAAAGACCTCTACGGCCAGTGATTCGTAACCGATTTCTTTTTTTCGTAGGAAGATTCTGTACCGCGTTAGAGCCCCTCTCCACAAAGTATGGAGATGGAAAAGCTATGAAATACTTTCTTGCAATAGTCCATAATGCAGGATAAGCAACAGGTATATCTTTCTGAATTGCGCCTTAAGTGCTTCGTTAGTGCTTATTCCAATCAGTTCTTGTAATATAATATCCGATTTTTCAATGTCACTAATTCAATGCATTTCCACAGTCAAAACATTCTCAAACTTGGTTTCGAAGGCTGTGTGAAGATGATTTAAAAGTCGAACGTAGGTTGAAACGTCATCATTCTGGACGTTTGTCAATGACAAGTTTGGGAACTTCAAAAATTTGCGGTATCCAATGTTTTGCTTTATTGCAGCTTCCCTTACCAGAATTAATCCACTCTTGAAAGAAAAGCTGCAAAGGTGTGTTTGTTGTTGTTGTTCAAACTGTTATCTTGTAGTTGCAAGTTAACGTCATTAAATTTAGCATATACATATTTATTAAATAGGCAATATCTGGCTTCCATTTAATTAAATTTCCTTTCAAAATGGAACCTGTAGCATTCAAAAACTCTGAAACTTATCACACATAAGCCTTCCGACGGCCAGCGTACTTCAGTATAAAAGAGTAATCGATGAAAGTTCGTGTCATTTTCTTCACACAACTGCGCGAATAACCTAGAATCAGCGCTTTATTGTGAATCTTCTTTACTGCCGTCATGACCATTCGAAGAGATTCATGCAATCTGGCACTGAGATTTAGTTATTGAATGTTGTCGGTAAATGACACAATGAATTGCAAACACCCCAGGTACCTTCTTTTTCAAAAGCCTTATAAAATCTTGATGGCGCCCAAACATGGCTGGTGTTCCACCCGCTACAGCTGATATTATATTTGATAAAGGGATCGCTTTTTCCAAGAAATAATCCTGCAAAGCATTCAATATTGATTCGTCTTTAGCGTCTGTTGTCGAAGTTCTCGCAAAGAGCAGTTTTTCATAACAAGTAGAACATATGCCAATAATAGTGCTTCATCATCAGGGACAGTTGCCCATCTTTCACATCGTGACTCATTTCATCAATACGTCTTTGAATTGTATTGTAGCTCAAAGCAATTCTGACTATATCATATGGAAGCTGTGTAGAATAATTTTTAAAGCCTCTTCAACGACGTATTGTCCAGCGTGGCCCTGTTCTGAAGTTTTTCAGTCGGTGTTTTAAAGTATGTAAAATCTTTGCTTGCTTTATCATGGTGACACCTTCTCAGGTGATCCTCCAACTTGGACGGCTTCATAGCGTCATTGCTTAAAACTCTGTTGCGCAGAAGGCATGTTGGCAGATGTTTGTCTGACAGGGATGAAGCTCTTCATTCCAAATAATCAACGCTACACTGCCTATATTTCTTTTTAGCCTCAGCCAAAAAAATTGCATGTGGTGTTAAGGTTTTGTGTATGTACCAACCTTAAAAAAATATTGCTCAAGATGATTTTTTTTTAACTATGTGTAATAATAACCCTCTTTTGGCTTTAGCGTAGTCGGGTAATAAAAACTGAAATAGTACTGAATCAAACCGTAAGTTAATTTTAAATGGCGTCAAGCAAGAAGTATTCTGATCCAAAAATCGACCTAACTTAAAACCTAGAGTTATAGCGCGCCATTTTGCTTTTTAATTGCGAGCAGTTGGTTGGGAAAAAATAAACTAAACTAATTTGCAATAAAACAAATTTGAATTTGTCTTGATAAAGAAAATTATGATTTAGTAACAACTATTTCTTTACAATTAATTCATAATAAAAGAGAGAAGATAGGAGATATAGTGAATTATTATTGATTTATTTATTATTATTATAGAATACCAAGAACATCTGAATCGGAACATCCAAAAACTAGACACACAGACACCTGTAGAACAGGTTTGGGCATCTCTCAAAGACATAATTTTGAAAGGACCAAAGGACTCACCGGTGGAATGATGAGATAAAAAAAAGCAATCAAAATAAAGAAACAAAAATGGAAAAAGTATATAGACACAGAAACACAAGAGGACTACGAAAAATACAAAGAAGAGAGAAAAGAAGTCAAGAGATTGGTAAAAATAGAAAAAGAAAAATGCTGGAAGGACTTTGGAGAAAAAATGAAAACAGCGTATGAAGAGAACCAAAAAATGTTTTTCAGTGTAATAAGAAAGAGGACAAGAGGCAATATTTCAACCCTAAAAGACGTAAAAAAGGAGAATGGTGATATTATCGTCGAAGAAGAAGAAATTATGGAGCGGTGGAGAAAATACTTTAAAGAACTGCTAGAGGGAAGAGAAACAACGACAATGGACTATACAAAAAGTGATAGAATATTTGAAACAAGCGCGAGAGAACAAGAGACACTGAGTGACATAACAGTTGATGAAGTAAAAATGGTAATTAGAGCAATGAAATCAGGTAAAGCACCGGGATGTGACAATATAACAACTATTATGATAAAAGCAGCTGAGGATAAGCTAATAAATGCTATGCAGATGCTAATGAATAAAGTCTTCAACACAGGCATAGCCCCGGTAGACTGGAAAACAGGAATTATTGTACCAATACACAAGAAGGGGGATATCAAAAAGTGCAAAAATTACAGAGGGATCACTCTACTAAGCACAATAGGAAAAATATACACCAGAATAATTGAAAAAAAACTGCGACAAACTTTAGAAGAATCACTTGAAGATACACAGTATGGATTCAGACCGAAAAGGGGAGTGATAGATGCGATTTTCATCATAAGACAGATAATTTAGAAAGCCATAAGAGAAGGAGGAGCTACACCTCTGTTTCATAGACATAGAGAAAACCTTTGACAGGGTAAAAAGAGAGGATATATGGGCAACCCTACAGAAAAGAGGAGTCGATGAGAGAATAATCAGAGGGATATAATGTCTGTACAAGAGAACGAGAAGCGCTGTTGGAATGCACCATGAAAAATCAGAATATTTTGAGATAACACAAGCAGTGATACAGTGATGCATCCTAAGCCCCATTCTGTTCACAGTAGTCCTGGATGAAGTAATAAAAGAAGCGAAAAAACAGGTGAAACGGTACAACATAGGATATTAGAACATGGAAATAATAGAAGTGTCAGAAATAGCTTATGCCGACGATATGGTTTTAGCAGCAAAAAATGTAAAAAAAGCTTGAATGAAAATGTTAAAAGATTCCTAGAAAAAGCCAATATGAAAATAAATGGACAAAAGACCAACACCATGGTAATAAGTACAAATACTAAAAAACGTGAAATATATCCGAATGAAGAAAAATTGGAGCAGGTGGCAAGTTTCAAATATTTGGGGACAACATTGACGAATGATGGTAGATTTGATGAGGAAATAAAAAGAAGAAATGAAGCAGCAGGAAGATTATTTAACAGCATCAAGAGCACTTTTCTCAACAAAAAAGAGACCCAAGCAAATCAAAACGTAGATTTTCAGGAGGATAGCGACACCGATACTTATATAATTATGTATGGTCAACAACAAAGAAACAGAAAGAAAAAATACAGAAGTAAGTACAGAAATGAGATTCCTTAGAAGAACAGATAACAAAACAAGGCTGGATAAAGTAAGAAATAGTACAATCAGAGGAAATTTGAAAATGAAACCCATTCAAAACAGAATAGAAGAAGGACAGCTGAGGTGGTTGGGACACGTTATGAGAATGGAGAAAAAGTCGATGGTGAGAAGGGTGCTTGAAGCGAAACCAACCAAAAGAAGACAGAAAGGTAGACCTAGAAAATGTTGGATGGAGGAAGTACGAGAAGCAGCCGAAAAAAGAAACATAAACTGGAAAGAAACTAGAGGGCAGGTACAAGATAGGATATGATACTATAGCACAAATTAAATTCGAAATTTAAAGCATATTTGAATGTCACTCCTAAAGAAGGTGATTTTGATTCATTTTTGTACTGATCGATGTTTTTAAAATATTTTCAAACCATTTTTCTTTTCAAAATTCAGAAAACGTATGATCAATCAAAAATCAATCAAGTAATTTCTATGTCTGTTACGAGTATTATGTACACATAATCTGTGCCAAGTGTGTTATGTCATTTGGGGAACACTTGAATGTTGATCACGCCTCGATGATTTAAACCTTGTGAACTCTCAATTCTTTTTCTCGCTGACATGGACCCCCAGCGAGGCAAAAATCAACCCCTGGAGGTTCATATAGACCACTTTGGGAAACATAGGCTTATACCAAAGCACTCAAAAGTTATTCTAGTTTCAACATATACATTTTCAAATTCATATATTAAACCATTTCCACGTTAGAGCATTGTCTACAAACTTTCTCCTAAACCTGTATACCATTCTAATATAGTTTACGATAAGTTAAATTTATTTTTTAGACTTTCTGTGTTGATTATGTTATTGCCGTTTTTAATTAGCACAAAAATTTGTTAATACAACAGCGCTTTAAAGATTACAGTAATGGAATTTACTAACTATTACTAACTGATAATATGCATAGCCTAATTTTATATTGAAAATACCGCTAATACCGAAAAGGTTCTTGCAACAGTCATCCCCTTAATATCTTTTAAACCACTCTTGATTTAATTATCGGGAAAGGTGTAAATTATTTCATTATACCTAGTTTACGACCACACTAAAGGACTTCCTAACGATTAAGTCATCGATGGAGCAATTAATGACCGTTTAACTATGTTTTATTCTTTTTTGCAGCGTCATTTCACAACAAACATTCGATTAAGTCACATCAATGGCACAGATCATTTTAAATAATGACGTGAACGCATATAATGCCATTCTACGTACCCGGCCCTGTTGGTGGTCCTAGTGAAGTGAGACTGTAGCAGCGTTTCCAAAAATATTAAGATTGCACTTGAAAAGAGCTATCAGTACTCGACGTAGGCATCTATTATGTCTACATCAACACCTCCCAGTTTTTATAGTTTCTATAGTTTAAAAGGCAATTACACGTAAATTCCAATTCGGGGCATTACAAAGCTGTGTGGGTAAAAAAAAACATTTATTGCAACCGTTAGAGCTGTTAAATCTGCAATTTTCCTGGTGTTGGCAATAGGTAGATTTTTTTTTGATATGATTTTTATGAATAAACAACATTTTAGCAGATAAAAAAAAGTAGCAAGCCTACAACAAATACACAGCAATTTGACTAACAAGGGAACATTCCGAACCGGAAAATTCAAAAAACTTTGAAACTTTGTGAATTAGTCCACACCCAAGAATATTCGAAAGTATTTTCCTTATCGGCCCAATCTCGTTTTAAGAGGATGAAACTACCCCTGAAAGTTTAGTAGATTTTCGGTTTTCTTAAAATAACTCGGCAAGGGCTGGAACAAATACATACAACTATACATATATCTAAATAATCGTCTCAACGAGCTCTATCACATATATGAAAATAGCACCTAGTTCCATTTAAACAATTTATTGTGCCCTCCCTCACCCCTTGGATAAGGAGTGTATTCAAATCCTACGTTATGTATGTTACGGAGCTCTTCGAACAGTATAAAAATTATATTTTATTTTATGTAATATAGTTATTAGTAAAAGATAAAACTTCCGCTGCAATACGTCGCCTTAAATAACTGTGAATCCATGTGCAAAATAGACATGTTATGTTTACATAAACTTTTTTTATTTCAATTAGAAAAACAAGTGCATTGTTTATCAAAATATTATAACTACAATTATTTATTTTTACTACCCTAGCAATAAGAATAGCGACGATACATGCTTTAGGGCGACATTATTCGCAGATAGTGAACAAGTAATGTGTTCGATTTTCTGACGCATGGTGACAGTATAATTTATCTAATGAGATTAATATTTCATAACAATTTGATATACAAATTAGTAAATCATTTCAAGGATAACTGTAAGACAGATACAGTGCATTGAAAGTTACATACAAAAACAATGATGAAGTATGATTTATAATAATCTCTAATGTGAGTAATAATTTACGTATAATAGTTTCAATTTATTGATTTATTTAGATAAGAAAATGTATATAAGGAAAAGTCACTTTTGTAATTCGTTAGTACTACATGTGAGCTTTAGAATATTGTAAATGTAGTTCGAAATTCACGACCTATTAAGGAATATATTAATTAGATCTCGAGACAACACAACATGTAGTGTCGTCTCGAGATCTAATTAATATATTCCTTAATATGTCGAGAATTATGTTTCATACGTTTCATACGTTAACATATGTAAGACTGAATGACATGAAATATATGTTACATTGTTGTTGTATGTTTTACAGCTTCATATGAACGTCGTTTTTTTCCATTTTTCCGGAAAGCAACCGCTTTTTCCTTATATTTTAAAGAGACAATATCTTCTCCCTCAGGTACACATTCTTCTTCTTCTTCCAATTGTAAAAAGTCTAATATTTCTTCCCGTGAAGGTGGATATCTATCATCGACAAATTCTGCAGTATGTGGTCTAAAATCTTGCTAGAATTCTAGTGTTATGTCATTACATAACACTCATTACATAACACTAGAATTCTAGCAAGATTTTAGACAACATACTGCAGAATTTGTCGATGATAGATATCCACCTTCACGGGAAGAAATATTAGACTTTTTACAATTGGAAGAAGAAGAAGAATGTGTACCTGAGGGAGAAGATATTGTCTCTTTAAAATATAAGGAAAAAGCGGTTGCTTTCCGGAAAAATGGAAAAAAACGACGTTCATATGAAGCTGTAAAACATAGAACAACAATGTAACATATATTTTATGTCATTCAGTCTTACATATATTAACGTATGAAACATAATTCTCCCTATTTCTTTTATTTTTGTACCTAGAATTACAATCACAATCACAACATAAAATAAGATATAGTTTTTATACTGTTCGAAGAGCTCCGTAACATACATAACGTGGGATTTGATAAGGAAAATACTTTCGAACATTCTTGGGTGTGGACTACTTGTCTACATAGTTTCAAATTCTTTTGAATTTTCGGATTCGGGATGTTTCCTTGTAAGGACCAAAGACTGTATCTATTAGGGTTCTTGCTCGAAACCAGGTACCCAGGTACCCGAAATTTTCAGCATCGGTTCTACTAGATTTCGGGTATCCAGCTCCGAGTACCCAATCTTGAGGATTCTGGTATCCGGTTCTAGAACTGGGTACCTGGGTGACCCGGAACCGGGTAGCGCGCTGTACGGGCACCCGGTTCTTGAAAAAGACGGTTTTCTCTACTATACTTATTTTTAGTATGTGTGTGTGTTGTGTACTCTGTTATCCGTTGTCATAAATTTATATGTTTCAAATTATGCATATATAGTGAGGTATTAAAGTATTTTCCTCCCATACTAAATTTTTGAACGACAGAAGCTAGGGTTTTTAGAAAAAAAAATAGATCGATTTCTATTTTGTGTGAACTAATTTTTTGCATTATGCAATTACACTTTCGGTGTCACCGGAACTGACGTCAACTTTCATATTTTAAATAGAACACTCTGAAAGGCGAATCCAACGATACCACATATGTTACACTTTAACTTAAGAAATATTACGATATACGGCAATAAAGGTTTCGGTAATCTATTTTTATTTTACAAAGTTGGCTAAAAAAGAACGCCAAATTGTCTCCTGGGACGCTAGATTGTCGTAATGAGCTCGTTACTAAGCAAGATAGTCATAACAATTGCCAAACTGTCAAATCTCAATTCTTAATGAGTCAATTAGTCTTCTTAATTACGAGAATGGTATGAGAAGTACCTGTGTTTGGAGACCTACGGCACTTTGTGTCAAAATCTGCATTACCTACTGAGTGAGTACTATTCTTTCAAAATTAATTAGAGATTCATCGAGCAGTGTTGTTTCGAGAGCTGTTAAAAGAGCAAGTTTATGTATTTGTAGAATTATGGAAAAGAACAATACCGGTCACTGATACGATTTCTTTTTTTTTATGGAGAAACGTGTGCAGTAATTAAAGAGAAGTTGGATGAATTTATAAGGACTATGCATCTTAGATGTCTGCCATCAGCTACTGGTTTAATGAGTTTAAGCTTGGCCGTCTTTGATGAGGAGCGGTCGGATCGTCCCATTAAGGTAACTAGGAGCAATATGATCAACAAAGTTCATGATATCGTGTTAGTAGACCGCCCGATGAAAATTAGAGAGATTGCTAATATGGTAAACATCTCAACGCGTGCAAAACACCGTTCGCGAAAAATTGAATACGAGAAAGCTATCGCGAAATGGATGCCGCGTTTGCTGACGATCAAAAACGAAATCGTGTCATAACTTCAAAACAATGTTTGGACATGTCCTTAACACAAAACCTTTTCTACATGTAAGACTTATCCGGCAAGTTGAATTATGTACAGGGTTTTTCATTTTATTTGGACTACTACTTATTTCCGTTACTATTGCAGATACGAAAAAGAACGTTTCGAAGAAAAGTTGTAGTGTTTTACTTCTATTGAATAAAAATTTAATAACTATCAAAATTCCATATAGAGGGCGCGGCCAACAAAACATAGTTTTGCTTTTTTAAAATTTAACGCCTATTAATGCTATATTTCTATATTTTTATAAAAGACTATTTTATTAGACTATTTTAAGTAATTAGTGGCTTATTTTATTAAATAAAATTAGGAAATATTTTGAGTTAGAAAGCAAAGAAGCAAAATAAAACAATTACTAGTTTTTTGCTAGCTGTCAATCTACAAATTAACGTGGGTTACACTACAGCCGAAAAAGTATAAAATATTCTCAATTTACGTAAAAATAATAAAGATAAACATGCTGCAAGAAAAGAATATTAGGAACTGCATCCGAATCTACATATTTCTTCAGCAAATACCTTTGTAAGTGTTTGCCCGTTACGTTAGATATACTAAATGTTTTTCATGAGAAAAATGGCTCATCAGAGTAAATTAAAAACATTTTACTACGTTGACTTATTTTCAAGGTAAATACTTGCCAGCACGTCTCACGTAACTTATTTCATAACTTCATTATAAAAAATTCGGAAAGCAAATGATTAGAAGTTTAAACAATTACCCCAATTTCTTGAATGAATTTGTATGGTTAGGTGAGGCAACTTTTTCCACTTTCGGCGTTTTTAATAGAAAAAATAGCCACTCCTGGGAAGGAAAAAAAAATAATACAAATAAAAAGTCTGAAAGGAAGTTAATATATGTATTGTGGAATTTTTCAAAATAAAGTATATAAGTAGTGGTCAAAATAAAATGAAAATCCCGGCACAAATTTTGGTCTATCGAGAAGATCGAGTAGTTTTCAAAACGATTTACTTTAACAATACTCAGAGAAACAGAATTAATCGCTTGTATTCATTATATAAGCATTAATTGAAGTTTTTTATCTTATCATTTTATGTGAGAATTCAAGAATTGTGAGTTGTTCCAGAATATTTATGTCACTCCAGTTTCTATTTTTTAGTAAAATCCAGAGGTGTTTCGAGTTCCTTTGGCTAACACACACTGCCCGGGTGGACCTACTACACTCCCGTTATCCCAACAGATGCTAAGAGGAAATTCAAGAAACATCTATTGACACAACAAAAAAGGGCCAATTCGGTCTGAATGCTAAAATTAATTTATTTATAGGACTACTTACTTTTGCCTTATAGTGACGCATTTAGCATTTCGATATTGGTTGACTATAAAAGTTTAAAATTAGAAGCTCAGGTGTCGAATAAGTGTACGAAGTGCTTACACAGTCCGACAAATAAGTTCCGAGACTCGAACCATATCTGAGTAACTAGTAGCGCCATCTATGTGTTCCGATCGGCGTTTGAAAGGTGTGATATTCCTCTTTTTAGTAGTACCAATTTTCCTTCAATCGGTTGACAAATAGCAAAGTTATGACAGTTCTCCCAAAACAACTTTGTTGTCGATGTTGAAATACTACCATAGAACAAAGAGCAATTATCAAATTTCACGCAAAACTTTGCAAAAATGCATCAGAAACATTCCGGTTGATGCAGCAAGTGTACGGCGATGATTGCTTGAGTGGAGCAAATGTTTTTCTGTGGCATAGACGTTTTTTGGAGGGCAGAGAGACGTTAGAAGATGATAAACGTGAAAGAAGGCCAATTTCAGCTCTGACACCCGAAATGATCGAAAAAGTACGCGATTTTATTGCAAATGATCGCAATGATTCGCTGAAAATGATAGAAGAGGCTTTAAACATCAGCAGAGAAACGATCCGAACCATTCTTCACGAGGATTTGGGCAACCCGACCCGAATATCGTGATCCACCGATCCACGATAATGCACCGAGTCACACCTCACTCATTCGTCAATTTTTGGCTCAAAATCAAGTCCGTATGTTGAATCATCCACCGTATTCACCTGATTTGGCCCCGTGCGACTTCTCTTTATTCCCAAAATTAAAATTGAAGTTGAAAGTATGTTTTTTCGACCATCAAAACAGCTACAACACGAGCACTAGATGCAATTCCACAAAATGAGCTAGAACACGCATTTGAATCACTGTTGAATCGCTGTAACAAGTGTATTGAAACTAGAGGAGAATATTTTGAATAAAAAAATCGAAAAATATTCAGATATCTTGTTTCAATGATGTTTTCCACGGCCAGTCTCGAAACTTATTTGTCGCACTGTGTATATGCACTATTACATGCATTTCAAAATGTTTAAGATAGTTGTTAAATGATTTGATGATGTATATGTGCACACAATACATCTCATTCCTCCTTTCGGGATCCATTGCCGATCCCTAGTCTAATGACTAGGGATCGCCATTTTCGGCAACTAGTAATCTAATTGAATAGTTTATATATTTTAACTCGTGGCGAATAAATGAAAACATGTGAAAATAATTATTAAACTATTCTTTAAGAAATGTTCAAGTCAGACTCTGAATTTCGATAAACCCGTCGAAACCATTTTATCGTTTATTCGTGTGTGCAGCTCGTTCAATTTTGAAAACTTAAAATAAGGGCGCGTGGCAATCAACAGCACACTTTAAGAACATATTGGGAAAAGGACACACACTTCCGCGCAAACCTTTCTTATGTCAGTTGGCGAGCGGAGACTTGTCGACCGGAACCGCCGGCAGATTTTAGGGTTCCGGATACGCAGATAAATAGTCAATCAAGGGGTATGGAGTTAAGGTTCGATGGCTGTATAGCGTTTTTAAAAGGCCTGGCTTCGTAATTCTTACTATGCACATGATAACGTAATTTAGAGAATAATATAACATGAAAGGACGTAAAATGATTTGTGTATCTTGCGGTATGATTGTAGCCTTGTTACTGCAGAAATCACACACTAGCCAGAGCCAATAAATTGTCGTGAAATCAATTAGAAAATAGTTTCGGATTTTTTTTAGCCAATCAAATTGCGCCTGACTAGTTTGTGATTTCCGCAGGAACAAGCCTTATGAACACTCTATTGGTCATAACATTTAATGTTATTCGTTCTCCAAAATATAAATTTTTTGCTATATTACCCAACATTCTTCACATTGATACTAGAAATTACTGCTGCTGTTAAGACTACTGAATGATACAGTAACGTTAATAGAAGTCTGCGCATTTAAAAATCCTGCATCGTATAGGTACACTGATATTCATCTGTGGAGCCGCAAACCTTTCATTCACCTCTACAATCTACTAAATGCGGGGTGAGATAAATTGAAAATGTGAAAAAGCAAATAACGTATTCGTTTCCTCTGAATCCCTTACTGCTGTTATTTATTATAGGACTAGTCATCATCAGCTAGAATAGTTGTAACAAATGCTATAAAATGAAATTATATTGCTACGAGGTAAATATTAATTGAAATGTTAAATTGGTAATTCAAGTTAATAAAATGTTTAATTGAAAATCAAAATGATGTATGAAGGGATTAGGACATTTAAATTTTGAGTTTACTTTAAGCTAGCAGTAAAGGAAAATGGAATCAGGCAAAAGGTGAAAAATTACGCTAACTGAAATTGCAAGGAGGAGGGGCTACTATTCCTCCTCAACTCGCAAACATGTTGTAATCTCAATTAGATTTTATTTACACACGAAAAAAATGCCTAGTAACAATAATCAAAATTAATGCTAATATGGTATTAGTAGAGTCATTCCCGGCAAAAACAATGCAAGCAGAGAAAAAGCACTAATACGCGGACATGTTTTTGCCTACCCGGCGTCATTAGCGTGAATTCGAACACAATGCAAGCAGCAGAAAATAGTGCTCGAAATCACGCTGATAACAATGCTCGCATTGTTTTTGCCGGGAGTCGCTACATTCTAGGACGGCATGAGAATTATTTTCAGTGCTGTTTTTGAAGATTGATGGCATAAACTGAGAAGTGAATGCAGGCAGCAGAAAATACTCTGTGTTAGTGTTTTTTTCTCTGCTCGCATTGTTTTTGCGGGGAATGATTCCTTTAGCATGCCGTTGGCACGAACTATGCAAAATTGTCGGAGCAACTTTAATATTGTGAAAACCTGGCAACGATTATCACCTTATTTGCCGTGATTACACCACAAATCGTCCAATAATTTAATTTTCATTATCTTCTGTAAAAGCAGTTGGCTCTGTAGAATTTATCTAATATATGCTGCCTTACTTACAATTAGCGCAAAGTCCAAAGATTTTCGGCTGTACAAGGGTGTTCGTCATGTTCCACTTCGTGGTAATTTATGTCAAATTCACTGAATGTTAAAATTACTTGAAATTTATCTTAAACGACCCATGCGGAGGCCATTGAAACGTCAACACGAAAAACAAGTTATCTATCAAAAGTTGACAAATTTGAACAAGTCTGCAATAATTAAATAATTTCAATAAAGTTCGATAAAGCGAAGATATAACAACAATTCAAGAAACAAGTAAAAATAAGAGAATATGTTAATGTTATTTGTGGATATTAGAACAAGCCAACGCATTTATAAAGAATACCTAATTTTGTTTAATAGATGCTTAATACAAAACCTTTTCCTCCTGTAAGATTTATCCGGCAAGTTAAATTATGTACAGGGTTTTTCATTTTATTTTGACCACTACTTATATCTGTTACTATCGCAGATACGAGAAAGAACGTTTCGAAGAAAAGTTGTAGTGTTTTACTTCTACCGAATAAAAATTTAATAACTATGACTAGGCAGAAACATGTCCGTGTGTTAGTGCTTTCTTCTCTGCTCGCATTGCTTTTGCCGGGAATCCGGTTTGTGTCGCTACATTCTAGAACGGCATAACTGTGTCTCTTGACGCTAGGTAGCGCCGGGAGATATTTTCAGTGTTGCTTTTGGAGATTGGTGGCATAAACTGAGAGGTGAACACAATGCAGGCAGTAGGAAATAGTGCTTGAAACCACGCTGATGACGCTGGGTGGGCAGAGACATGTCTGTGTGTTAGTGCTTTTTTCTCTGCTCGCATTGTTTTTGTCGGGAATGATTCCTCCAATACCATGAGCTATATTAGATTTACTTAGTTTTTTATACCTTCAAATATTATTTTGTTTTAATAAATTAATAGGAGTTGTTCTCTCCATCTTTTTTCTTTGTATTTTACTAAGCAGTTTTTCTATCATCGTGAAATCCTATTTTAATTGACAATTGCTATTTGTTTAATAATGTTAAGTTCTTTATTGAAAGATTCTACAGAAAGTGGGACATTAAGTAATCTATGTAAATAATTGCAGAAGGAAGAATTTTTTTGATTGTAGGGGTGATTAAAATACTTATCAACAGTGATGCTATGTGTAGGTTTTTTAAGAAAACCTAATAGAAGCAAATAAATATTTTATTCCCCCATCTTTCATTGGCTCGTTCTCTTATATAGTCTTATATAGTTTTGAGGAATTACGACGTAGCGTTCAGAATGATACATCCGTTCCGCAATTTTCTGTTAAACACTAAAGGCAAAGTGGATGAATTAAAAAAAAAGTATTTATGTGCTCACTTATGATTCCTGCCAATGCAATTATGTAGGCAGGACATATAAGAATTTCGAAACACGTATCAAAGAACATGTCAGATGCTTACAACCAAATGCATCAGACTTCTCTTACTTTGATAATGATCACTAGAATTGCTCAATTTGCGCCAACAGCCAGTGGCGGGCGCATAAAAGTTTACACAAAATAAATGGTCAGAAATAAAATATAATACGTGCTCAATCACTTACCGTCTTAAGAGTCTTCCGTGAAATCACAATTTGTCTGTTAAATATCTGCAATATTAGATATGTTTCCACAGTGTGTTTATATGCAGAAAACGAACGTTCTACATCTAGTGACGTTATATTTGCGTAATTAAAACAATCTTTGGAACAACTTAACGGTTCTGTTGACGCACCTTCACAAATTTGTCTTAATGTGCCAAAATCAGAATTTTTCTCTATAACACTTTCAAACCTTTCTAGAACACAAACATTTTTTGCGTCTTCTACCCCGTATAGCTTGTGCGTGAACATGTTGCACTATTTGCAGTGATTCCACTAACGACACCGAAGGATTTTGTAATTTTTCTATTGCCTCCACTAGTCCGAAGTAATTGTTCTGAATAGTTTTTAAATCCGTTTTAACCTGACTATCTTGAAATTTCGGCTGGCTCCCCTTGATACTTCCTTTGGATCGAATTGTAAAACCACGTTCTTAATGTTCTCAAAATATTTATGATAATAAAATGCGGCTTGTAACCATGTTTCCCAACGTGTAAAGAATAGGTTCTGGTGGTTCAGGCATACGGGGGCACAGTCTGTGAAATTTGCGAATACGTTTTGAGGATTTGACTGCTTTTGTATGCGCTGCTTTTGTATGCACTATTAAAGCATCTACCTCAGGATAATATTTTCTAATACTATCTGCCACATGACTGAAAGCATGAATTTTACACGTAATATGTAACAAGTTAGCACAATGTTTTTTAAGAGACCGGCCTACAGAAAGCATGTTTGCGGCACCATCACTCATAAACATTAACAGTTGGTTTGTTGAAAGTTCAATCTTTTCCAATGTATTTAACACTAACTTTGAAATTACTTCAGCAGTACGTTATTGTACTCGTCTGGAAGCTAATAGAATTGAAGGTGACGATTGATGTGGTTCCATTGTACGTACCATTACATTAACCACAGAATGTTTTTTGCGATCTGTTGTTTCGTCCACACATAACCACAGTTTTTTATCATTCAACTCCGATTTAATTCTTTTTTCAACATGTTCACGAGCAGATGGCACAATTCTTTGTAGCGATGCCCGACTTGATAATTTGCAGTCCGAATATTTATTCCAAAAAAAGACATATGCTTCCTTGTCTAGTAAACTAAACGGTAGATTACATGCAATAAAGGTAACACATAAAGTAAATTTAAATTTGTCATGGTGTCGTGTGCAATTTTTTTTTGAAGAATGCTGTTTTCTGTTTACGTGACGTAGACAATCCCTTTTGGACCAACACATTAATGGGATATTACAAACTACACATTGAATTTTAACGCCATCATAATTTAGGTAAGGCATTTCTGCTATAATTTATGTAACTTTGTCGAACATTGGTCGTTTTCGCGACGTAGGCAACATTTTTAAAACAAACGTAGAACTACGAAATAGTATTTACGGCAGCGTACATGTATACACAACAGATCTGGTTGAGACTCGCAGTTATACTGAAATGATCACATGTTTGATGTTAAAAATATTAAGCATTTTACGTACAGCCAACAGAGGCAATTTTCTTAATAACTTAGAATCATTGGAAATCCTACGTCAGCATTCCCTAATACCCAATCACAATTTGAGGCAACTCCTACATTTCAAGTACGACGTTTCGACGCATGAGTGCTGTTTTATACACTTGTTATTTTGTTATTTGTTCCAACACCTTACTATAGGTGTTTTTAAGACATTTTTATCAATATTTAAACAATTTCATATGGCAGAAAAGAAGAAAAAGACCTTGTCTTATAGTCCTGTTTATTGTATTACCGGTATCCGTTGTAATATGTGCTTTGCCCTTGTATACGCAATAGTTTTTTAGAATTGCATTAAATGATTAGTAACATTCACAATCTTCTTTGTGACCAGTGGAGAAATATACAACTTGATTTTCATTATTTTAAAATTTGACAAATTTTTTTACTGCAATATTTAATTGTAAGTACTTTTCCACTCACCACATGTTACTAAATCTAAAGTAAATTCAAAAAAGAAATAAATGAAATTTGATTGTAATTAGTTAATATTAGTTTTTACGATTATTTAGAAACTATTTACAGTTTTTATAACTATTTACATTTAAACAACTTTTATGTAACATAGCAAGAAATTTAAATACTAAATCGATTGTATGTTGAAATTTTTAAAAAATGAATTTTGTATTGCTTTTTAGCTGGACAGATGATGTGCAATACGTATTAGAGTGTTTTCTTGAAATTCCTGAGAATTAGTAGTTTTACAATAAAAGCACTTCTACAAGTGTGATATGTACCTCTAGTGCGAAACGATACTCAGTGCTTAACAAAAAAGATAAATTTACAATGCCGAAAATAAATTTACGTGCCGAAACAAGAAACAAATAGAAATGAAAGAAGAGGAGCTTGCAGACAAAACCTTTATAAATCAGTTAAAAAGATTTGAATCTACTACTAAGAGTTATTAAACCAATTAAAGCTGTTTACACTTATCGAGTGCCCATTAACACTAGGAGGTAGATGTTATCGTTTTCTTGACGCTGAAAAGTTAATTTAAAGCCGACGAATCTCGTTTATTGTCTGACAGTAGCAGACGTATTCTTTACCAGTTGACGTATTTATAGTTATTACGCATTGTCAGTCCAGTCTTACATTGTAGCGCATTTACCAGTTGCTTCTTTTAGTTATTACCTGGAATTTACGCTTTCTGATGGTCTGTAAACGACACTATACGAAACCTTCTTAATACTTCTCCGTACCTTCATAAACATCTAGGATCACAATATGCTAACTATAAAGAAAAATATCTCTGACATAGGTTAATTAAATTAAATAGTAACTTGTACAACGATCTCCATCAATCGAAGAAACTAATCATAAAGTCTAGGGTTATTCAGGAACTAATCAATCCCTTCACGGTTCTACTGCGGTGGTCCAAAGCCCCCGCATAATGCAATAATTACACCCCGTCGGGCGATATATGGCACCATTATCAAAATAACACCAGACCATTAATTCTTTCTCGCCTTTCATCAACCTTGCCAAAAATAACCGGAAACTATCGCCAAATACATATTATTAACTCCTTTGATAATACGATCTTTGCGGTATGTAGCTTTGGATTTACTCCACATCTCAGTTTTGTGGTGACAGAATATTTAGGTTGACACTATCTACTAAATTGCTTGATTACTTGATGATAAGTTATTACGTAGTGTAACCTTTTTTAATTCAGAAAGGGATGTACAAACTGGAAATAAATAAAAAATAACATTTTTAGTGTATTGTGATGTATATGCCTTATAATTTATAATTATTTTATTCCTGGCTATCTGCAACGCAAAATTTTTAAAGAAACCTGAACCTGAAAATTCGTGATTGGTCATCATTTAATATGGTAGGTAATACTTTCTAAAAATACAGACAGTTTCTGTTTGTCTAATGTTAAAATTAGACTACATAAAATTCTAATTATACTTTCATGATAACTTCTTTATTTTATATTTCGAATCAATTACATATTAATTTTTTCCATGTATATAGCGTGTTCACCTAGTACGTGGGTGGAATATAATTCATTCCCTGAGTAATTTAGAGAAAACATTTTCAAATAAAAAATATTCGGAGACAAGTGCTGCACAACATAAAATTACATTCCAGTATACACAATTCAGTTTCCGTTGTGCATGTTACAAGTTTGGTTTTTTATACAAAACGCCTGTATATTGTTACGTTTTTGGATGCCTCTCTTCAAATCATGTCAACTTTTATCTATATTCCCTATACCTATCTATCTTAGTTAGTATAATTTACATTATTTCAGATTTTTATGAAATGCTGTTGTTCCTTTAGCGGCCGATATCTTAAACGCCTTGTACTCGTACACTCTAGAGTGCTGATTTAAATTTTATTCGGTTGAAAACTTATAGGAGCGTCGAAAATATTTTTATATCAACCAGCGTCTACAAGATAGCCTTCGAAGTAGTTGTCATGTTTTATTCATGCTACTTCAATTTTTGTGAATAAAACACCATTGTTCTAGAATTGTTTTATAAATGTTTCCCTATACCCAAATTGTGCCGTGTGTTAGAGTGCTGTGGCGAAATACCACAAATTTTTGCTTTTCTAAAGATATTCATTAAAAACAATCTGCAATGTACTTTACAGATTGCGTATACATACACTTTCAACATTTATTGGGAGTGAGGACCATTTTCCTTCATGCAAACCGAAATGCGATTCCTTATATTTTGTTGAATATTTACTAACATTTCGGGAGTAATATTTTGTATAATGTCAATAATAA
Source organism: Dynastes maya (assembly GCA_029619315.2). Lineage (NCBI taxonomy): Eukaryota > Metazoa > Arthropoda > Insecta > Coleoptera > Scarabaeidae > Dynastes > Dynastes maya. The sequence continues at coordinate 35,057,517 of JAROYE020000004.1, forward strand.
TACGAATAGGAAATGTTTATAGACGAAATTCAAGAACATCAAATTATGAGAAAATATACAGTGTTCCGTTTTAAAAATTGAAATAGAATGAATTAAACATGGCAACGATTTCAATAGCCATTTTGTAGACGCTAGTTGATATAAAATATTTTTCGATATATTGCCGAAAACTCCAAGAAATAAAAAGGAATAATGAATATTAGTATGGATGAGAGTATCTAATTAAAGATACTCTAATCTAAGGATTCTTTTCCGCCCAGGTCCAGATGCACGCGCTGTATATATACTGCTACAAAAAAATCTGATTTCAGTTATTTGTTATTGACGTTTTGATTAATTTTAAATTGGCAGTTGTAATACATCTAGAATATAGCTTATTAAATTTCTTTAATCGAATTACATTTCCATGTATTTTTTTAAATATATTTTTTTTTATTGAATACCAATTATGTTAATTTAACTTCAGTCACGAGAATCTCAATATTTAATGAATACTTGTTACATATCTTTATATTTAAAATTGTAATCATCGCTTAATCGCAAATAATACTAGTTATTGTAATATTTCGAATTTTGCGTATACGTTTGTACAAATAAATATGATTAATAATGCTGATTGTAGTACAAATTACTTCTTATATATCAACACACAGTACACATATTTCTACACAAATTGCAAAATAAATACAATCAAATACTATCCAAGCTTTAACTTTTAGAAACAATTGATAAGTGATACTAAAATAACTATTGCTTGATAAAAGCAAGATTTGGTATAAGATTTGGTTGAAAATACAGCTATATTAGCATTGATTTTGGTTATTTGGTGGGCATCTGTATTCCGGTTTCTGTCGCTACCTTCCAGAACGGCATGAATATATCTCTTGGCACTAGATGGTGCCGGGAAATATTTCAGTGCTGTTTTTGGAAATTAGTGGCATAAACTGAGAGGTGAATGCAATATGTGTAGCGGAAAATAGCGCTCGGAACAACGCTTGTGACGCAGGATAGGCAGAAACATGTCTTTCTCTGCTCACATTGTTTTCGCCGAGAGCGATTCCCTCAACACCATGAGCTATATTAGCATTAATTTATATATGGTTGGTTATATCGCATGCAAACATTAAGATTTAGAAACCAAAAATTCGCTAAAATAAGTTTTGCTATGTTTGTTGCAAATTACACACATCAAAAGCGATTAAAAGTGCCCTGAGGACATTACAAACCGCGCTTTAATATTTATTTTCTGTTTACTATAGTTTCAGAAATACAAAGCTATATTCAACCTCGGCCATATGTCTTAGGCATCCCACGCTTACATTAATTTCAAACAAAATGAGTGTGGTTTATATTTTTTCTTCGTGGGTAAATTTAATAGAGGGAGCTTTTGAATTTAGCTTTTCTAAGAAATCAGTTATTGAACATTCGCTGGGTATCAAAGATGCAAGAAAAGTAATCGGCATTATTTTATTTTAATTAAGTATATTATATTTATATTATATTACTCCTATATTTTAAGTGACATTTACATACACAAAGAAAAAGTTCTTGAATCAAACAAATATATATCTTTGAAATTATTTATTCAATTCAACAAAAGCTTATTTGAGTGAAAGCACATTTTCTAAGAACAATAGATTGGATTTGTTTGAATGTACAAACGTTTTTTTTTTACATTTTGTTGAGTCAAACAAATATACATTAGAATCGTGCGCTTCGCGCGTCGTCGACATTTTCCGTTGCGTGAACGCGGTGCAATGGCAATCGTAGTCCTAGTTTAGGTTATGTGAGATGCTAGTTCGTAAGCGATGAGATATAATGAAGAAAATAGTAGGTAAGTAGTATAATGGATTTAATAACGTCTACATGTTCATATTATAAATAAGAATGTGATTAATCGCTAATAGTCTTAACCAAATCGATTAATTAATGTGTTATATTGTGAGTTGGTGTTTAAATCGTTGTGTGTCAATTGATGTAATTGTCGTGTTTGTACTTGTACTTATTTACCACATATTTGTGATTCCAATGGAAGTCAAGAATAATATATTTTTACCATTGGATAACTAACGTTAAAATTTCTACATTAAAAAAATAATAAAATAGTTGCCACAGATTGGTGAATATCAGAATTCCTGTTTGTATTAGGGATTAGCGAAAACTACAAAAATCGTGTCGATATCTTTTTCAAGGCCAGTAACACCAATGTTAGTAGTCTAAATAAACTGCAATTCAATTCACCACACATTTAACAATGCCCTGATCTTTCCGTTTTAATATTTTGTAAGTAGTTGTTTGTATATTTTCTCCTCTTATTTGATATGTTTCAGCAAAGGCAAGTGATAAGACATGTTTGGATGCGAAAGTCCGTTGAGGTATCTGCTGTTCTATCTCCTACCATTTTTGTCATAATACCCATACAGTCTGTTTAAAGTTATCGTCGCACTATACCTAACTTTGATATTATTAATATTGTTAAAATCAGGTTATAACTTCGACATCGAGACCTAACCTAACCTAACCAGATTCACTTTCCTGGGAGATGTGAGTGGTCTGGAAAAAGCCTGAAGGAAATCTGTAAGGTTCACCGTTTTTGTTTGCGACCACGTAGATGTTTAGGAAGGCCTTGATATCACCTTAACGTAATGGAGGAAGTTATTAGTACTTTGGGGAGCTGGGGTTTATTTACAAGAATAAAAACACCACGTCACTACAATTACATTATACCTTTCTTTATGTACTTTTGTTAGTTTATTCACAATGTTAATAAAGTTTTTCAAGAGATTGTGTATTTTTAACGCATTGTTACCCTATGTGCTCATAAATAGATGCTTTCTTCTCTAAAAAGAACCATTTCAGTGGAGTAACAATATCAACAGAATAATATATTTGTCAAAGTAACAGCATACTTTAAACCACAAAAATATTTTGTTAAGCAAATACATATTTATTTAACCTTTTAATGCAGAACGTTTCCAAAACGGGAACATACTAAAAAATCTAATTTTTATTGAATGAATCATATTATTTGCATACAATTTTTATAATTAACAATTAGAAAAGTTTACACTTATGTATATACATTTTAAAACAAAAATTTTATGCAAATAATATAATTAATTCAATAGAAATGAGGTTCTTTAGTATGTTCCCATTTTGGGAACGTTCGCCATTTAAAGGTGAAGTTAAATAAAGAACCGTATTGTTGAATCAAACATATTACCTACGTATATTAAATCAAACAGATATATTTTCAAATCAAACTTGAGGTTATTTGTTTGAAAAAATCATATGTTTGAGTCAAATAATGATGAAAAATTGTTTCTTTAAATAAAAAAATATATATATCTTTACCGTCATTTAAAATTATAATTTGGTTGACTGAATGCATATTTGTTTGAGTCAAGAACTTTTTTTTATCTGTATACGTACATTAAATAGTAAATAAACTTACTTCCTATACAAGAGCTGCACATATATTTCTTTTCTAATATGCCTGCCAAGTTTATAGGGTTTCTTTTTAATAAATTAAGGCGGAAATTTGTGAATTTCAAGGAACAATCAATTAGCGAACGGAAAGGAAACCCTTCAAGCATCTTCCGGCATTCAATGGCGATACTGTTTCATATTTACAACTAACATAATACGTAAGTGTATTACCCGTACCTAACATATACGCATGTATGTATATCTTTGTTGTGGATGTTTACATTGAGATTTGGATTGTAGATCTAACCGATATTTAAAGCTATTATAAATTAAATCAAAGCAGTGGGCACATTCTCTAAAAGAAATGTAAAATTTGAATCACCAAGAAATATTTTACACTTCTGTGTTATGAATATGTTTCATAATTACACATTATACTTAAAACCATGTTAAATTCGTAAGATAATGGTCAGTAACGTAATTTTTTTGTAATATACTTCTCTACATGGATAGCAAGTAAATGAGAATATCATGTGCGAGTTTTGTTTTTACGATGGGAAAGATTATGGTCGTATTAGGTTATATTTCGTTACGACATCATTAGAGTGCAATAAACAAACAATGGTGCTTGAACCGTTTTCGCTTTGCATCCCCTTCACGAATGAGTAACGCCGACGTTGTTTATAGTTTTTAGGTGGTTAATCGGTATGAGATTTTGTCAGAGAACTCGTTTAACACTAATAAGGTAATTAATTGTTTCGGATGTTTTCCTTATATGTGATAATTGCCTAAACTAGTGAGAATGAACATTTGTAAACAAGCCGCGAATTTATACAGGCTGTCCTACAGGAAACTGCAACTATAGTTGCAGTTGATAGATTACTAACACTAGCCAACTCATCCAAAATATTTTAACATGTCTGTCACTTTTGTCATTTTTGAGTTCTACATAACATTTTACGTAAAGCTTGTCTACACCTGTACGAAATAGTTTTCCAGATATTTAAAGCTTTGAAAGAAAGTGACACATACAGCCCAGACTAAAAAAAATTTTTCTTTAATGCACTTTTGGAATTCTGTAGGATGTTTCGATGTGCCATTACGTAACATGCTCTTCTTTGATACATGCTGTCCGACATTAAGACTAGATAATAATTTAATTATTTGAAACTGTCTGAGGTTATTATTTGTTTTACTTGATAAACAACTAATTAGTTCAATATAAGTTATTTCGTTTCTTGACCAAATAAAATGCTAACGTATTTAAATTATACTTTAAAAATAAATTTAATTTGAGGGTTACTTATGGAAAAAAAATAAAGTCTTATCAAGAATACATTTCCCGTTTGTTTCCTATAAGAGCATGACATTTAATTTGGGAAACATAAAAATAAACTTTCTGTGCAGAAATTTATTTGAAAAACTCGCTGTACGTGATGTTATGGTCTGAAGATGAGAAAACTGTTTGGATACTAAAGAGATATCCTGAACATTTACTGAATTGCAGATTATGATCTCATTTAATGGTTTTTTTTTGCCTCAAACGTTTTATATTCTCTAAACAACTTAAAGTGCTTAAATAACTCAAAAACAGCTGCATATAGGTATAGATGATCTTACACGAACTAAAGTTTTTATGAGTGTTCCAATCAAACTAAGCTCACGCCTCTAATTTGTAAGCAGAAGGAGACACGTTCGTATCTTAGCTTTTTTACATAAATGTGATAGTTTAACGCAAAGTTTATTTTTGATTTTCCTTCTATCCAGCCGTTTAAAATACTTACTAATGCTCACAGGAGGTTATCCTGAAATTGCTTAAAAAAATGGTTTATTTTTAAAACATGACTATTTTTCTTCTATAAACACTGCAATTAAATAACTTGAAGAACAAAAATCTTTCATTGTTAGCGCTACTACAGTAGCGAATGAATGTTGTAATGTAATTAAAAATAAACTTGCGAAATACAGAAGTGGTGATATGGTTACTAAAGAATTAAATGACGTTCTTAGAAAGAATGAACGCCTCTGTGTCTTCAAGGCACAACATTCGATCCGGTGTTCCCCAGGATTCACTATTGGACACTGAACTATTTTTATTGTACACACACGATATTTCTAAACACCCGGGGATGATCTTGACCATATTTGCCGAGGACACGGCCATTTTTACGAGTGCACGTGATGAAAACCTTCTCATTAAGAGATTACTAGGATGCGGTTGAGGCGGTAACTAGAAAACGTGCATGCTCTCCCAGCCGATAACATATCTATAGACGGCACTAGATTGAGATGGAAATAATCAGTTAAATACCTAGTGCTTGTGCTAGACCAACGACTTACTCGGTACCTTCATGTGGAGAAGACTGTGACGAATTTTACGGGGCCAGGAATCGGCTAATGGCGCTGCTCTGCAGTAGGAGCCCGTTGCACTCTTAAAACAAGGTTATTAATCTACAAGACCAGTCCAAGACCTACTCTCAAGGGCACTATACCCTTTCCTGGTCCACAGCTAGCGACTATCATCTAGAAAAAAGAAAGCAGTTCAAAACAAGATGCTGAAAAACATCACGGGAGCTCCTTGGTACGTGCGTAATGACCAAATAAAAAGTATCTAGACATATCCAGACTCATCTACTACGCAAAAGAATTACCCAAGAAAATGTGACAACTCGAACCTTCCCATTTTCCCAAAATCTGGAAACAGGTCATTATCGTTGTCGTTTCAAAGCCCGGTCAGGATACCCTCCATCCCCAGAATTATCGCCCTATAAGTTTATTGTCGGTGCTCTCTAAAGTAGCGGAGCGAGAGATTTTTAACGTGTCCAAACATCATATTGACACAGAGCCTTCTGTTTTGCTTCCTTACCCGAGAAGAAGGCACACTTCGATTTTCATCCATAATTAAAAACCAACACTCTCGGTCGAGATTAGATTTCGCGTCGTTCGAATCGAAAGGCAAGTATGCTAACCGCTCGGCCACCGAAACATAGAACATTTCTGCTGGTTCAAAATTCAAATTTTACTTGATTTAGTATTACTTATAGCTTTGAGCACTACACTAAAATCTTCATATCAGCCAGGTTCTACAAGATGGCTCTCGAAATCGTTGCCAAGTTTGATTCATGTTATTTTGTTTTTGTAAATGAGATAGACTGCATATTTTACCAGAATCTACAAAGGTTCTTCTAGAAATTTTTTTATAAATACTTCCTTATACTTAAAATGCACCTTCTTTAGTAAGCTTGGTAGGAGTACTATTGTACAACGTCAGGATGCAAATCTGGAGAATAACAAGGTGAAACAGCGGGTAGTATTGTAATGAAACTTCTTTCTAATTCATCAGAGCTTTCGCTGTTTATTTGACAGCTTCTTCAGTGATGTTTAATTGGAGTCAAGGAAACCAGCGAAAGCACATTCAGAAGATAATGAACAGGAATCATCAATTTGATAAATGTACTAATCAATTATATGATTTGGTTACAACATTTATATTCAAATACAATAATAAAACTAAACAGTTTTAAGAATGTATCTACACAAGACGAATTATGGACAGGAAAAAATGTTTAGTAAGTTAAATATGAAACAATACAGATATATTTTTTATTTAAATGCATAAAGTGCTGCGGCGAAATACTATAAACTTTTGTTTCTTTATTGTATTCATTGAAAATAATGCATAAAAGTTATTTTTTGGTACATTTGGAGCATTTTGGCTGAAAACCTTTTCTCAAAATTTATCAGGGAGAAATTATCTTCCAGTTACGTACTAGGTGGTCACGCAGTATAAGTATATAAGAAACTCATTAAAAAAACGTAATTCCATGTATGTTTATTTTATACTATGGTAGCGTTAGATTCTTCAAATTGCAGCGATGCCATCTAATCTTTTTTAATAAACCAGGTCTCATGTTTATCAAGCTTCAAAACTATACAAATGTTCACTTTTCTGAAAATATGAAAAGGAGCCGTACTGTTTGTTAAAGAGCTCCTCATATACTCGTAGAACCTAGGAACTGCATGCGAAGAAAAAATAAGAAAAATACTTGAATGTAAATTGCTTACTTTTCTTACAAATTAAAATATATTGCTTTTTAATATTTGTACGTTGCAGTTTGTTTTTTAAGTAATATGTACGTTTTATTTAGTATTACTTTTATATAATATATGTATCTCCTTATTTATACTGCCCATTCCTTATTTATTGTTATACCTCTTATGAGCGCCTATTAAAAAAAAATAAATGCTTATTAATCTGCAGTGTAGTTATAAGAAATTACCTTCCTTACGTTTGTGTTATAGAAGTATAAATAAATATCATTATTAATGACACGCATTGTAGTACAAATTATAGTTCATCAGCAACATATAGTACATATTTAGTTTACAGATGAAATGGAACCAAATCGAATAAAAGTTTGTATAAATTCTAAAAGGAACGTTTTCTTAAAAAATTCTCACGATAACCTTGACCAGTTTCAATTGCAGTAATAACAGAGGGCTCGCTCGATATCTTATACAGTCTATTAAAAAAGATATCCTTGACTTAGGTCAGTTTTACATCCACGGTCCCTCTTGTCTACTTACCTGCGCATGTATACCGGAACGTAATATATAATACGTATAGTTTGAGACAGCTCATCCTTCTGCAGAGCTATAGGCATATCAGAAAGAATTTGACTGGATTATATTTTTCCTTGGTATCAGATCTTGAGAAAGGAAGCGTTTTAGTTGACGACTCTCGATTTGCCGACAGCGATACAGAGCTGTGGTGTCTGTTAATTTGATTTATGACAAGAGTGACTTTTTTAATGTGGCAAAAATGACCGTCGCTAATTTCCAGACTTATATAACAGACTTATATAACAGATAGCCCTTTATGTCCTCTTAATTTCACTATTTTTTCCCTCCCTTCGGCGATTATAACCTTTTGAGAATTAGCAGATTGCAAATGTGATTAATGTTGGATGTAATATTCGAAGATGCCCTTATTGAGTTAATACTTTAAGCTAATGTATATTAATGTATGTAGTAATCCTTTACAAAAATATTAAAATTACTCGATTGAAAAATAGATTATTGTTTAATTAAAGATTCCTTATCTTATTTAACTTCTAAAAGTGTCTATTTTATTTAACACTGATTAATTCTTAACTTGTAGAGTTAACCTATAATTTGAAAAAAATACGTAAATAAAGAAAAACTGAAAATGCTGAGTTTTTTCAATATTTTCTAGTTTGAAGATAGTAACAACTACAAAATTAATTTAAACTTAAAAAGCAAATCCTGAAATATAGTTTAGAAAACTTAATTAACAGGTACTCCGCTTTGATTACATTCTTGTTGTAATTCTAGTGTTAACCAGGACATTTATTTCTCGGATTTATTATAACATATCACAGTGGAAACTGTTTTGCTAATTTTACTATAACATAACACAATTTTAATACTGAGTTGTAGTTAGATTCACGATATTTTTTAAAAACATTTCCAAGCTGATTTTTGGTAAACCTCTGAAATTATATTTAACTCTTATCAAGGAAAGGTTACAATTAAAATTGTCAGTATATAAGAGATTCAAATTTTTAAATAGTTTTTGAAAAATGTCTAATTTAAATATACCACAATTTATAATTATTTAAAGGAAATAAATAATTTCATAAAAACAGCAACGGGGGCTCATCACTCTTACTATAACACTTCACTTGTACTAGATACAAGTCGTCAGTTAAGCTATCATCCTCAGGTGAAATATTGTTACAATAACGCAGTGTTTGACTACTTGACTAAATATCTACACCGAAAAAAAACGTTTCATGATTCAACCAATTTACCCAACTAACTTTTGTATTTGAATATGCTCAAACCAAATTAGTTGTACTTGAGACAAATTTTCGAGCATATTTAACATGTTATGCGATCTTAAAAAGTTGATAGAATGAATGCTTTTGTAGCTTTAAATTAAAACCAAGAAACTATTAAATCAATCATCTTGGCATTGACAGTACCTAACACTCAGTGAGTTGAACCAATACATTTTGGCATTTGTGGCTACATAACATATTTTGCATGGACTGACTTGTTATTTTGTGTCAGCACTGGAGGTATATAGCTTACATCATGACAAAGTACATTGTGTACCAAAAGTAATAACAAAACTAACGATGGAGTATACTTCCATGTGCTCTGTAAATGTCAATCTCGGAGAAGCTGATTTATTTTTCTATTGGCCATATCCTAAAATCATTATTGATCTTAACGTTTGTTTTATCCTGTACAGATGTACATACTCATTCATACATAAATATGTTAATAGTACACCACAATTCAAGAATATGTTTGATCTGGTACCCATAGCAAAAAAATACATCGTTAGAAGAAACACTTACTTTATACAAAATCTGCATTACCACACACATCACGAAACGAAAACGAAAATGAAAACTTATGTCAACCTGATGCTAAAAATACAAACTTTAACTTGTTCATTACATCACTTGTTAGACGGAGACACGCCTGAGTTCACTCCCCTAGGAACCGACATACTTTCGAGCGACAAGATATCCTCGACTTGGCCTTTTTGATGTACAAACTTGTCGTTGAGACTGCGCCTGATTTGTCCTCGGACCATAACTCATCACAATGGACGGGAAGCCTTTGGAGGTCGCCGTGCCGTCCTTGAAGGAAACTTACTGGGAAAAATTCGCTGGGTACTAACCCAGTGACACTAGTCATCTAAGTGCGAGGTTTTACCGGACACAACTTCGTCCCACGAACAGATAGTAGCAGTGACCATCACAAACGTCAGTTGGTCGTCTACATCCGAAGGACCGCTAGCTTGGAGTTGGAGACTAAGAGTTAACCCTGAGAAAAGTATAGCCGTAAGATTTACCCGGAAACAGAGACTCCCTCCGGAAGCCACTGAGATTGAGAGGATTTTATGGGATTCCTCTGTGAAGTGCTTAGGCGTAGTCTACGACCAACGGTTGACATGGTGAATGCATGTACAGTTGGCAAGGAAAAAGTGCTTTAAATCCAGAAATGCGTTGATGGATTTGTTGGGCAGAAGCTCTCAGCTCGATATGGTAGCCAAGCTTTTACTCCAAAACACCTGCCTCAGACCCGTATTGTGTTATGGGGCGTTGACAGTGGCGGTCGGCCACTTGGAAGATTGGAAGCTCTTCAAAGCAAAATGTTAAGAATAATCGCAAATCCACCTGGTTTGCGGGTAATGTCCAAGTTCAGGCAGATCTACAACCTCCTAGTCTTCAAGAGCATATCCATGAGTTATCGAACAGCACATAGGAAAGAGCAGGCAATTCTTCAAACTTTCACCTGGCACACAGCATTTATAGTAACCCGTTGAGTTAATCGAGAGTTTTCTTAGTGTTATAATGCTCAATAAGAGGCAATTTCACATTATAAAAAAAAAATATATGAATTCACATGTCAAAATTGTTATACGCTTGACTATGATGTCGAAATGTATTGTTATTTCACTGTCACTTTGGTAACGGAAAAGGGCACCTTAATTTAACCCTGTTATTTAGATGCACATGTGTAAATATGCTGATATACCTCTAACTTGTTCGAACTCTCAAACATACAGCAGATTTACGGCTCTTTTCAGAGGATTGTAACTTATATCTTGATGGTTGCTAGTTGAATGCTGTCTTCGTATATGTCTTTAAAATTGGCAATATATCTAAAATTTCGCAAAGCATTTTTCGCGTCTACATATGAACATATGTAACCCCTGATAAGCTTCTATGAAACTTTAAATATAGTTCATGGTTACTTAATTTGTCGCTAAAGAAATTGCAGTAACTACAATTGTGTAACATATTAGATCTAGTTGACTACTTATCCAAAATTCTAAGATTTTCTACACTTCCAACGCACTCAACAAACTCAAGTCACGTTGGTAATCACCCGCCAACATATAGCAATAATCTCGTAGATAATTTCTATATCGGCGTATTAAAAAGGTCGTACATATATACATATTTAAGGGTAAAAACACAGCTAATTAATTAGTGAAACCAGGCACATTTCCTAGTATGTAGACCACCGCCATGAAGTCACACTTTGAATGTAAATTTCCTTCATTACGGTTTAATATTACAAGTTCTATTGTAGAATTGAAGAAAATACTGTGAAAATACTTTTAAGGAGTGAATTTGTAGAATGTACGGTTGAATTTTCAACATGATTGTGATCTTTTCACAAAAATTTTTTGTATTTTGACATTTTTTTTTCAGTGGATGGAATTACAAAATAATGCAAAGATAATAAGCCGCCTGTAACACTTAGTTATAATTTATGTCAAATTATTCACTCGTTTTTCACAAAAGTTGCAATTACGTGGCAATAATGTAACATCAGTAAACAAAATCTGTTATGTTACAAATATCTGCGAAATGTAACAAACATATTATTGTTATATTAACATATTTTTTTCTGTATATGTGCATATCAATAAATAGGTACTTCCAAGCAATTAAAACAGATTGTTAATTTTAATTTTATTTACACCTGTATAAAGCAACTATAGTTATGGCGCTTATTAATATCATTCTCGTATTTTGTTCTGTTGTTAAAAATAATTTTGGTGTTAACTCTGGGCGTTACATCCAACGTAGTCTAATTAGGCCCAGAAAATAATTTATATTCCACAGCATTAGTTGCAAATATCGTTTTAATAACCTATCCCGTCTGTATCGTGCAGGTAATATTTGCGGACGCGTAGAAAAGACAATAAGATTTACTTAGTAGCCATAGCGCCCTGCGTCTATGATAGCGTAGATACTGAATAAAGGACTAGCATAAATTAAGCGTGACCCGCTGTTGCCCATGGCACCGCCTACTCCGCTTCAAATAAGTTATAAATTTCTGTGAAAAATTAAAAAGATCGGTGGTGGCGGTTTCACCCAAGGCCGGAATTGAAATAGTCTCACTACTTTACGATGTGGGGACGAATCTTGATTATAGGGCGCTAATTTGCACTACCTTTAAATGAACCACTATTTTGAGTTACGATCATTTAGTGGCCTGTTCTTTGTTTTAGATAATCGTTTTGGCCTGGTCATTCAACCATTTATCAATTTTGTGGTTGTGCGTGGCGGTGTTTGCAATATCATTTAGCGATACATTATGGAATGTCCCATAAATTTTGTTTTCCTCATTTACAACTACTTTCTTTTAATATTGAACTTGTTCCATTTATAATTTAATACATCAATTGTGAGTACACATGTATGCAAGATATTGGACTAACATGCATACAGCGCGTCCGCGGATGGACTTAATGTAGAATTTTTAATTTTACAGAAAAAATCATTTTTTACAAAAACCTTCACCAATCAAAAGTATTATGTATGATTAAACATACAGAATGATTAGAAATCAAGGAAACAGGAAGCTACATTTGGAGAAAACTGCCAATTATTTAATAGTAAGTTAAAATGGCTTAAGTAAAAGTTGTGTTACAAATATAATTAGAAGTTCATTAGAAGCTAATGTAAAAATATCAACAATGAAAAATAACACCCAAACTTCATATTAGAATTTCCATAGTAACATTTCAAACTTATACTTACGTTTGTTATTTTCTTGGAATTTCCGGCGTAAATACTTAAAAAAATCTTGTCCCGGTAAGGAATCGAGAACCTGACATCCCCCGCTTGCCGGATGGGCATGTTAAACCACTACACCACGGGGATCTTGATTCCAGGAACGTTAACTTTTTAATACTTAATTCCTGGCATCAAAGTCCTCGTGGTGTGGTTAGTGGTTAGTCCGCCCATCCGGCAAGCGAGAGGTGTCAGGTTCGATTCCTTACCGGGACGGGACATTTTCAAGTATTTAATTATGTCGGAAATTCCAATAAAATTACAGATTTTCATAATTCACCGACGGAGCCACAACATGTTAATTGTACTTACGTTGTTCTTAAGTTAGGTTTAAATGGCGGGTAGGTACTTTATTCTCGATTTGTGATGAATAAGCATAGACATATTTACTGAACTCTTCTTCCACGTGAATTTCTCATATAAAACATCAATTCTTTATATGCGAATAGAGAGCTCCGTATTGTGAATTTGCTCTATATAATAAACGATTATAGAAACGTAAGCAAAAAAATGTTCCTCATTTTAAGCATAAAATAAGTTTGGTTTTTTTGCTTATATTTCTATAGAAACAAAATGCTTAGTGCATATTTCACAGTACCTTAAGCCAACAGCTTGTTGGTACGAAACCAGGCCTAAGATAAAAATATCAATAATGGAAAACAGCACACAAGTTTCGAATCTGAACTTATAGTGGCATTTGAAACAACTTTTGCTTATACAATTTTAAGTTACTCTTAAATAATTGGTATTTTACTCCTGATACATTTCCTGTTTTCTTCATTTTTAATCACGATATAAAAAACTTTTCGAGGTAAACAAAATGATATAAAGAATGATTTTTTTTTGTAAAATAAAAAATAAAAAGTAGGTATGATTAAGTCTATCTGCGACATGACCACCTTGTGCGCGCGTGGAAGATAATTCCTTCCCTGTGCAATTTAGAAGAAAATTTTCTAAATAATAACTATTCAGAGACAAGCTCTATAGCTTGTCTCTTGTGTTCTCTATAGAACATAAAATTGTATTAAAGCATAGAGGGTGTTCTGTTTCCACTGCAAGCTTCGTTTTTTTTTAAATAGCACATCCTCTATATTATTACGTTTTTAGATGATTGCCTATACCTACCTAGCTTAGTGTTTGAGATATTTGAGATAATTTGCGAAATTCCGTTGCTTCTTTAGCTGTCGATATCTGGGTGTATTTATAGTGAAGCTGCGATAGTCGATAAGAGCTGTGATAAGAGCGACTATACTAGCAGCGATAAAAAGTCGAAAACTATACATCGCGGATGGCGTTTATGATGCTACGACAAGCGAGACAGTTGTCAAAATATTTTCACTGGAGCCTTTCTTTTTTGATTTAGGTGTTTTTGGTCCCTCATAGAAGGCCTAAGGAAAATTTCGCTTATTAAATTCTTGATATCCACTAAAACTAGAAGTGATACAAGCAGATACAATTTGACAGTTAGATTATAAATGCTCTTATCTTTGCTCACCATCGCTGTCCGCAGATGTCACGTGGTTCCAACATAAACACCCGCATATAAACAATGTATCTCATTGATTCGCTATCATCGAGTATCACAGCTCGCTTCTGTAACCATGGTTCACTATACAGTGAGGACCTAAAGTATCCCCCCCCCCTCTACTAACTTTTGAACAACTAATGCTAGCGTTTTCGGAAAAAAATAGGTCGATTTTTATTTTTTCTGTGCTAACTTTTGGTATTATCGGGTGTTCAACTGCATTTCCGGTTTCACCGGAAGTGACGTCAACTTTTTTATTTTAAACAGAACATCCTGTATATTTTTACATTTTTGGAAAGGCAATAGAAAGACGAATTCAATGATACCACATTCGCTATATTTTTATTAAAAAATAACCCGATATGCATCGATAAATTGTACTTGTGTGAGCAAAGTAGGCTAAAAGAAAAACTGCAAATTGTTTTAATTTAATAATATATCTTCATTGTTTTGTCTTTGACTGCTTAACTAACCAATTAGAATAATTTGCGCTTATAGAACTGAGATTTGACAGACCGACAATTGGTGTCATAGGAGACATTCATAATAAAAATATTTCTTAGGCTAAAGTATAAAAAATGTGGTATGGTTGAATTCGTCCTTCCATTACCTTTCCAAAAATGTAAAAATATACGGGGTGTTCTATTTAAAATAAAAAAGTTGACATCACTTCCGGTGAAACCGGAATTGAAGTTGAACTCTCGATAATACCAAAAGTTAGCTTAGAAAAAATAAAAATCGACCTATTTTTTCCGAAAACGCTAGCCTTAGTAGGGGGGGGAGGATACTTTAGGTCCTCACTGTATAAACACACCCTTAAACGGCTTACACACAAGAGCGGTGATTCAAACTTTATTCGATTGATTTTTGTTGTTATATGAACTAGATTCTACAAGATGACCATCGAAATTGTTGTCGTATTTGACTCATGTTGTTCAATTATTTTTTCATTGAATATTCTGTATATTGTTTTAGAATTTAATAGCGAAGTTCTACAAGAACTCTTTTTATAAGTATTTCTCTATTCATAAAATGTATCATTCTTAATCAAATTGATATGAAACTATGTGGACAAGTTTTCTCATTTAAATACATAGAGTGTCGAGACGAGGTACGAGGTACGTAAAAAGTAAATAATACGCCCATATATGTACTTGACAGTAGAGCACTACACAGGCTTATTTTTCACGCCCGTTGCGTGCATTACCTCGGCACATGGCCCGCCCGTTAGGAAATTTAGACCCGTTTGGCCCGCCTAAATGATTTTAGCTTGTTTAAGTAATTATATCGGCACCGTCCATTTCTAAACATTTTTTAATTACTACATTATGTAAAGTATATATTTGTTATATAGTAAACATTATCTGGAAATAACATTGCATACATTAAAATTGTTAATACAAACGTTAGCGTAAAAACTAAACAGCATTTACTGCATACGTTACATCCATTCGATGTATTTGATAAAACAGCCTCGGCCCGTCAGGCCCGTACAATATTGGGCCTGACCGGGCCCGGCTCGCAATGAAAGGAGACGAAGCTCGCCCGAGCTCGTCCGAGCCTGCCCGAGCAGGCGTGTCCCTCGATTAACGTATGGATAGGTAAGGCAGACAGAAAATTATTGAGTTGAAATTTCATATTTTGGGGTTCAGCCATGCTCGAATAGTATGTAACTTATGCCATAATTTTATTGTCGAGTACAAGTCATGTATATCTTGGAAATTTACAAAAAAAGGAATTTTTTCAATTAGTAAAATGTATTTTCTGTAGGAGATACGATAAAAGGGTTATTAAAAAACAATGTTCGAGGTAATAAATTATGCTAGTACTTAATGTGTAAGCATAGCCGCACCCAAAAGATGAAAATTCAACTCAATAATTTCCTGTCTGCCTTACCTATCCATGCGTTAATCCAGGGACACACTGTACATATGACTACTTTTTGATTAATACCCAATCCTTTTTAGAACAGAATCATATTCAATACAATATCGCGTCGTCTTCTTTTAGCTGTGAAGAACTTGCTTTAAGTTACATATTCTTTTCATTAGTGCTGTTATAATACCTGGATATAAGCACTCATTGTGGTAATCGCATCTTAACGTTACGTTATACATGCGATATACATGTTCGGCAAGCAACCTTTTCTACAGTTTCTAAATGCAAAATGTTATAATATTGAGATTTTTCTAGTAGATAACATGCAAATATTGATGCTAATATAGTTCAATCAATGTCTTTCATATAATGCAATTATTATTTTAAACTCTATAATTGATATTAATATAATACCGGAAGAAAAATACTGATGAGCTATAGGTAGTTAATTACAAAAGCTATCTAGTGCATTTGTTGTTTAAATAACAATAAAATAGAAAATAATAATATTTTACACATTATGTAACAAAATCCTCCAAAACCAAGAAATATGAAGTAAGAACATTTGAAAGGATAATTTTTTATTTCCATTTATTAAATCTTAAAAAAACAATGCTGTTTTAAATTGTTTGCAAATAAGTTGTACATACAGAAAAGTATTTCCTTGACCCAGGAAAATATATTTTCTTAGCTTGGTTTATTTCCAGGAAAAAAACACTTATTGAAATATTGAGGTGGTTCATGTAGTAGTGCATAATTTTGATAAATATAATTAACAGATTAGCATTATTTATACACTCGTATGTATGAACATTGAAATATCAACATGATGAATGAACATTTTTACGTGAGGTTGCGCTATAAAGGTAACTTCGTACGGTATATGTTAGCTTCAGGGCTTCTGTAGAGGACGCCATAAAGGAAGGTAGATAATTTAAATTAGTGAGAATACACATACATGTAAGGGATTTTTCTATTTTTGAGTTATATTGAGTTTAGTAGCTACCCTCAAGTATCACTCTTTTCTGATTTCTTAATAGGTACACAAATGCACAGTACATTTGCCGATATTATTTCAGTTGCATTATCAATTTCATGCATTTCTTTTAGAAGTCTGATGAGAACGAAAGTCAACAGTTTGTATGGTTGTCCAATGTGGATAATTTGGATAACCTCCCTAAATTAGATTTAGAAACCTTATTGAAAACATCTCCGTTGGGAAACGTCATACATAATCAATTTTATAATGTTAGTAATTACTTAAATAATAACAAGAGAAATAGACTGGTGGAAATTATATGTAAACCTATTTACAATTACATAGTTAAGCTCTACTTACTTTTTTAATATCATTTTCCAATGTATATTCAAAGTATCCTACAGTGGAGCATGTGCTGTCCACTAGTGTAGTATATGTCGTTTTGCAAAATATTTAATAGATATTAGCGAAGTTTAAATTGGCTTTTCCTTTCTTGAATATATGTAATATTTTTATAAATAAATGTTGGATGCCCAGATGCTCTTTGTTTTTTCTTGTCTATATTTATACCAACTTATAATCCGATAAATGTGGTAATAAAATGGTGATAAATAGCGTCGTTCGCAATGTCAAATGTAATGCAAGTGTTTTTTGTATTAAATAAGTACCCTTCAAATAATTGGGCTTCAATAGATACTTCAATGAGTTTGTCAAAACAATTGCTTTATTAGTTTCATAAACTTTATCAATTGTTATGACAACTACGCCATTAGAACTATTATTAAGGTGCTTATTTAATATGCACAACTACATATTTTAGTTGAGAAATTAGTTTCTTACCCGATGTATTTTAAATGATTTTATCAAGCATATTTTTTTCTGAAATAACAAATATAATACTTACCTCAAATAAACATTTTTGTCTAATTACTCTTATCAAGGAAACAATTTCTTGTTCTAAGAAATTGTCTTTCTTCACTCGAATATTTTTTGCTTTCATTTTAGAAAATAACTTTAAATGAAATATTTGGTTCAAGAAATTATTTTCTAGAACTAAAGAACTCGTATATTTGACTTAAGAAGTTATACTCAACTTCTTGCTTAATACTTAACCTTACTTGATGCAAAAAAGATATTCTTGAGCGTCTGATACTAGGCGTAAAAAAAAAATTCGTTGGGCATACATAACCGTATCTGCAATAACCAATAAGATACATTTTAACCCCTACCAAAAAAATTTACACCAGTTGAAACTCTTGCTAGGGTGGAAAAAAATTAAACTTCATATTTGCTTTAACCCTAGGATGCATGGGTGTTCGGATATATAGATTAACATTTCTCGGGTCTCTCAGGCCCGGTTGTTTCTTTACTCTCTTAAAAATATATAAGAACATGAAATATATTTAAATCATTTATTTGTGCGTGCAAAAATCTTAAATAATTAAACAAAACCTCTAACTAAAGATTACAGCTCTCTAAATGTAAATACATGTTCAAAAGTAGCAATTTTTACAAATTCTTACACTATGTTCGTTGCACACATTATTGGCAACACTTTTCACAAACTAGTTTGTTTTTTCTGTCTAAACTAGAGGGACACATCATGCATCTCTTCTTTTTATTTGTAACGGCATCAGTCGCAGTTTTTTCAATGTTAGTAAATTTGTTCATACAATTTATTGAATTTCTTGGTATTTTCGGATTTTTTGACTTCCTTATCATATGCGGTATTGCCAATTGCTCAGCTAATTCCTTCAAAAATAGTCGTCGTGTGTTACATTCCTATGATAATCCGGTTTCAACGTGGAAAATATAATAAATGCATTTAGTCCTGCAATATCGATCATATTAGAAAAAAGCGTCATAGGCCAACGCTTCGTTTGCCTTTTACATGGATAGTTGGACTGTTTTTGATCCATTACGTCTACTCCCCCTTTGGTCTTGCTATAATAAAGTATTAAGTCCGGTTTCTACTTAACATTTTCACTTACAGACATGTCATTGTGCATGGTGCTGAGCAAAATGACTGACTTGTTTTTCTTAGGAATGTAGCCAACCATAGTCATTTTGTTATAAAAGCCAAGTATAGAAGAGTAGACCGGTTTGTTCTTTTTTTCTTATTCCATTTCGTATTTTTCTCTTATTTTTTCTTAGTGTTCCAATCACTGTTAGGTTCTTTTCTAATAAACATTTAGCCAATGGAATGCTTGTAAAAAAGTTATCCATTGTAACATTTAGTCCAGAGAAGTGGATGCTGCGTTTGCACTATTTCAGAAGCAAGATTTGTATGGATAGGTTGATTGGGTAGTCGTCCGGTATATACCATTCCATCAATTCCAAATCCTGATTCTGACTCACACATCCAGAAAATCTTGATACCCTATTTTGACGGTTTATTTGGCATATACTGAATAAATGAGCATCTTCCTCTATACGAGAGTAACTGCTCGTCAATGGTAACGCTCGTTTGACACCAAAGGTGACCTGCATTGTTGTAAAAAAAAGTTCCATATATACGATATCGGAGCTAATCTATCGGTCTGTAGGCGAAAATCACGAACTCATTTGTCATCAAAACGCAGGTACCGTCTAATATCTTCAAACCGATTAATTCCCATAGTAGCTTGATAAATAGGATTATATTTATCAGAAGAAAACAGTTCTCTTATCGGTACGTCCCAGTTTCTTTCCACACCAGCCTGTATCAGCAAACCTAAGAAAGCATTCAGCTCCATCACAACAATATCTACCCATCTTTTGTCTTTTACTGTAGTTACTCTTTGAGCTTCGTGGTTCGTGCACTTCACGACTTCTTGTAAGATCGTTCTTGTAATAAAACATTTGAAAGCATTTTCAGATGTATCACAGGACACTGTTTTAGTTTTTACACCTGGTGCTAAACGCACGTTACGTTTTGCAGTTTTCGTAGAGCTTGGCGGAACTTTATTCCTGGATGCCGGATGGAGAAGCGAAACAGTTGGGATTATCACTATCGGCCTCCGCTGTAGCTACATCTTCCAAAATAATATTGCAATATGCAATACATTGACGCCAGAAGCAACAAATTATTTAAACAAAGACAGTTTTGGATGTAAATATAAACGGGTATCAGTATCAGTATGATTTCAAGAAAATAATTTACTGCACATAGGAAAGTTAATCTACTTGCATGCAGTATGTTTTTTGATTTAAATAACTATTTTCTTCCTTGAAATAAACCAACACTTTTCTGTATGTAGAGCGACATTTCTATGATTACAGAGATTATTCTCTCAAATAGAATTCAATACATTAGACTTGCTCTACATTTTATATCGTAGTTTATGACCAAGCAACTAAAATTGTGTAGGTACTTCTAAGATTTGGCAAAAAAACATAGATTTAAGTAAAAGTGAAGTTTATGTATGGCCGGTGATAGGATTCAGCTGGTTGTCTAACCCCGGCACCTGCCCACGCACTCGGCCTATAAATTCATCCCCTGTAGATGGTATCTGACATGATTCTCCCAGGCCTCTGTCGACAGCTACTCGTATGCAAATTAAGCCTATTTCATGGACCGTTACCGCACTCATTTGTTTACATTGTGTAACTCGTTTCACGATGACAACGGTCTTTATAAGAATACACCTTGTTACATAAATCTTCAATCATTCATTTCAGACCCCGTGAACGACCTTAATGAATGTCCTAGGAGCTATTATTGTCGACTTTTAAACACAGTATCCTTCGCTTGCGATTGTGTTTAAATATATCCGTACACGGTGGAAATGATTGCGATCGATTAGTTAATCGTCACCTCATTAAATTGCATTAAAATATAGATTATTTTTAGTTTTTATTGAATTGAATTTTGAAATTTATACTTTGTTAATAGTAGCAGTGTTTTCTCTGTGTGATATGTTTATAGAATTTGTCTGCTGAATATGGTTTATGTATTGGTCCAAAATTTTTGAAGAATAACTAGCTTAAGTGCACTTAATACTGTTAATTTATATAATTATAATTATAATTTTTAATTATCAAAATTCACTTTATATTTAAATTTGAATTATTTTTTATTATTATTCGAATTCTGGTATTTTGATAATTCATATTATTAGTTCTTTGTTAAAAAAAAAGACTCCATTAATATTAATTTATATGGAATAATAAGATGTTTCAACGAAATATGAAATTTTTAAAAAATAATCACAAGGCTTTTTTAATTTCAATAATCTACTTACAATCATGTTGAAAAACTACTTACAGCTAGAAGCCTCTGTATATGTGATATGCGTATGTGTTTTTAAAATTCTTCGTTAAAATCCTCTTCCCTTTCTTCCTAGGTCCTTTTTGATTGATTCTATGATCTCGGATTACCTTCGACTCTTTTTTCTATCTCCTTGGGTCCAACTTTCCTTCTCCTTTTCTTCTAAGTGGTCTAACATTTCTTTTGATTAGTTTTTTATGGCCAAAATGTTTTAAATATTTGTTTTAAACAAAATTTTTAAATAATATCATCCAAAACTTCTCTTATGTCAAAAATTTCTATTCTGTCTTTGTTTACTCCGTTGTCAGAGGATGTAATGGCCTCATTACATTCTAATCGAGTATGAAAACAAAAACAGTTATTGGAGTTTGCGCTTGAAACGTTACCAATGTTATTGGTATTTATGGAGGTACGGTAGGACCTTTGCTAGCAGAGCGATTCAATGTTGCTATTTTTTTTAATAACTTTAAAGGTTTTCGAAAATGTTAAAATTTGTCGCTTTAACTTCATTATTGATGTACACTTGCCGACAGGCGCATCTAAACCTCTGATCACAGTCTACCGCGCGGAAATATACGCATATGTCGGCACCAAGCGGTAGGTGCTCGGATGCTTGGTGATTCTGCTCGTCGGTGTATATGCTTTAGCTTTAATCTTATTATTACCCTGATGATGACTTTATAAGTCAAAGTTGTCTATGCATGTATCAACATCTACCGATGTTGATACATGCATGATTAAAATACTCTTTGTACTTAGTCAGTGGATTATTCGATATACCATCACAAATTTGTTTTAGTGTGCTAAAATCAGGATCTTTCTGTGGCACACTCTCGAACTTTTCTAAAAGGCGATAATATTTTTCGTCATGTATAATCAGTAGCTGTGTATGCACTTCGTCTACAATTTGTAGAGACTCCAATAATGATAACGATCTATTTTGTAATTGGTCTATTACGTCAGCTAATCCTTTATAGTAGCTACAAATATTTTTTAAATCTGTTTTAACGGAAATATCTTGAAATTTTGACTGGCTCTCCTTAATAGCTGCAGCTTCGGCAGGATTGAATTGTGCAACAACAGCTTTTACTATTTTGAAATGTTCCGCGCAATAAAAAGCTGCCTGCAATCATGTTCCCCAAGGTGTAAGAATTGGCTCCGGTAGTTGACGAATACCAGGACACTCTGTGTGAAATAATCGTAGGCGTTTGGGAAATTTCAAAAATACTTCTTTTGTGCTTGCTATTAATGCATCTACCTCGGGAGAGCATGGTCGAATGCTTTCTGCCACAAGATATAAAGCATACACTTTACACGTAACATGTAAACACTTGCAACCATGTTCAAGAAGAGAACGACCTACCGAACGCATTATCGTTGCGCCATCGCTCATAAACATCAACACTTTATCTTTTGAAATTTGAAATTTTTCCAACGTACTAAGTACAACCTTCGTAATTACTGCAGCAGTACACTCTTGTAGTCTTCGGCTAGCTAGTAACAGTGGTAATGTAGGTTTACTAGGGTCTAGTATGTGTACCATAATATTTACAATTGAATTTTTTTTACAGTTTGTTGTCTCGTCAACACATAAACAAAGAAACTGTTTTTTCAATATGCGTTTCATTTACTTTTCATCGTCATCGCGTACAAAAGCAACATGCTTACGTGCCGTTTTCTCCGTTGGCAACCGCAACTCGGGATTGTATTTGTCCCAAAAGTCCTTAAACGGTTATTTATCGAGTAAGCCTAGTGGCAAATTACAGTTTATTAACATAAGAATTACATAAAAAAATGCACTTCTCGGTGGCATGCCCAATTTTCGTTTTCTATGCTGTTCGGAATTTATGTGTCTTGTACAGTTCCACTTCTTATTTGACATCAAATGTATTTTGCATACTTTACAAACTATCTTACTCCCGTTGTAAAACAAATAGGGAAAGTCAGAAATAAACTCATTTACTATGTCTTGAAAGGGTCGTTTTTTAGTCTTCGACATGTTCACTAAAAACTACAATTTATAACTACATCTGTATCAATAAAATCAAAACGCACTACACTAAATAATAACTACAATTAATAACTACGTCTATATCAATAAAATCAAAATCAGCTATCCAATGCTAAACTGAACTGAGTGATGATGATTTGTCGTGTCGTATCATAATCGACCAGCCCTCCCCGCCTACCTAAACACAGTCACACCGCCGCTGCGATTGCTCTCTAGTTACCGGGCTCTACTTATAACATCTCCAATATCCTCAATGCTTATGAGCTACCTTATATAGATCTCGATGCCCCGATTAATAAAATTAAGAGCACACTTATGCAGAGTTTATTTACACATCAAACTCTTTGTATCTAAAATATCCACATGTATACATTTCGCCCGCCACGACCATTAGGTTAATAGTATAGAGCTTTGTATTGTTTTCTTTCTATTTTTGTGTACTTCATTATATTCACCTGTATTTTTTTTGTATTTTTTTTTGCAAAGGCTAAAGGAAGAACGCCGTATATCTTCTTTTCGAAGTTAGGCGATTTAGTCTTTTTGGCTGTCTCTGTGTAATTACTGTAACTCTCTTTCTGTATTGTACACTGTTTCGCCAATAAATTCTATTATTATTAAGTAAATTACTAGCACACAACTTTGAAAAAGCACTACACACATACATACATTTTTGGTTTACACTCTGAATGGCAAAGTAACTTTATTCATTTTATAAATTATTGCTTTTTTATGATTTCAACAAGATATTATTTTTACTCGGAGTACAATATGGGTTGAGTTAATGGACTGACATAATTTTTCTTCAAACTGGTATGCAGAACATGTATTTTTAAAGAATAATCACGGTAAAATTTTGCAATATCCATCAAATTTTACATTTTATTTAATAACCAATCGGAAATTATCCAAGAACATTTAATAAGCACTGTATGTTTCATTTCAAATCTGCGGTTGGATTTACTAATTAATACTGTTTCAGAAATCACTACTCTGGTCAATTCTCAAACATCCCATCTAATTAATATAAATTTTAAGTGAAGGTACAAAACTAATAATTCATTTTACGATTTTACAATTATGTGCTGTTACATCATCGTAGAGAATACAATAAAGCTGATCTATGCGTTATCCTCATTTAGGAATGAAACCGTTGGCTTAATTAATTCCGATGCTCACCCTTAAAATTGTTATTACTAACTAACTTAACTAGGCCAAATTATAAAATCAAAGCTTTATCCATATATGTATGTTAAACCGTGTGTCCCTTTTTTGGGTGGTCTACGGTCCAAACGCATACGTCTACTGTTGCCAAGAAGAAATGTTGCACGGATATTTTATTTTTATATTCAACTATAAGTCTTCGTGAATTAAAAGGTATTGGACACTTCGGTCATAATATTCAAATTGTTTAACACATCATTTGACAATTTTAGTTTTTTTATTCGATTGAAGAATGTGTGGTACTGGGTGAAGATTGTGTGTAACACGAGCTGTTCAACGGAGTTGGATAATTCGGATCGTGTCTCATTTATCACATCGCTGACCCATACATAGTTGGTACCTCAGTAGGTGCACACATACATATGTATGTAGAAAGATGTGGTTTTTACAGACGGTTATGCATCACATGGCCAAAGGGACAGTAGCGTGACGTCTATTTAAAACACGGGACAAGAAATTAAGCAATAAATTATGCATGAAACCACTGACTATTGTCTAAATCAAATTCAAATTGATAATTATATGTATAACCATTAAATGAGTGTTGTACGTAGTAAATGTAACACATTATCAATTTTCGTCAGTGATTTTACAATACCTTTGATAGCTGAGTATCAAAAATAAAAGTCGTTTATTACATTTTATGTCATAATTAGAAACTTAACGAACTAGGAACAGTTAGTTGTAATAACTACTTATTAAAACATGTTTGATTTCAATGGTGCTTGCTTTTTGATAACATTCTTGTTGATTTAATCCACATTTTCCCTCATATCTGCTATTTTGGTACCGTTCAAGTCTACATGGCGATAATTTTCTGGTAAATTTTTGTAAGGGCACTTTTATGTTCAGGAACTATGTATAATATCGGCAGATATGGTCAAAATTGACTACTAGTTATGACTGATCGTCAGTAATAATAATAATAATAATATATTTATATTCGTAATTTAACCACTACAGAAAATTGTCAGTCTTTGTTTTGTGTGTAAAGAGCACAATAGTCAATTAAAAGATAAGAGTCAATTATAAAATTAAAAAAACAAACAATAACATAAATAAATAAATAAAGACAAACAAAACATATATACACTAGACTAGACATTCCTGGACGTCGTAGAACTCCCGCTCCAAAAGTATTGCCTTAACTTTATTTTTAAAATTCGTTAGAGGTAAGGTTTTGAACACCTCTGGCAATTTATTATATAATTTTGTTCCCCAGTAATCAATTGCTTTCTGGGAACTGGCCAATCTGTGATACGGTACTCTTACTCATCGGTACTCATTTCTTGATCTGGTGGGGTAACTATGGAAATTATCATTTTGGAGAAATGTTTCTTTGTTTTGGTGGACGTGACTGAGAGCTGCCAAGATGAATGCGGATGGAAGGGTAAGTATTCTTTCTCTTTTAAAGTATGTTTTACAGCTGTTTCTATATTCCAGGTTACACAGGAATCTGATGGCTTTCTTTTGCAGTATAAAAATCCTCTGTGCTTTCTAAAACGTCTCCCATAAGAGTAAACCGTAGCACATTATGGAGTGGAAATTTGCGAAGTATGTCGTCTTAGCTGCTTCATGTGTGGCTATGTGCTTAAGCCTTCTGATTGCGAATAGTGCAGATGATAGTTTCTTCGCCAATATTGTTGCCAACATTTTATTTTGGGAAACAACATTATTATTGGTCTCCATTCTTATAGAAAGGCATTTAACTTGTTCTTAGTTATATATCTTTAGTTCTATCTGCTTCTAACAAAGTTATTCTACAAGAGTAAACATGTCTAACGTATTATGGACGAAAAATTGGCAAAATTAATGCAATTAGCTTTATGTACTGTTATGTTAAATATGTACATCGGAAAGTCCAGCTGTCATTCTAAAACGTATAGGGTATTCAGTATAGCCACCCGATAAAAACGAAATTCCCTCTGGCGGATAAAAGCTATTTTTCGTAGCCACAATTTCCCCCCATGCCGACTGACCTTGGAGCAGGGGTACTGAATAATTTATTTAACTACAGCCAATGACGATCTTGATGAATCGGAGATGAAACTACTTTTCTTTTTTATTTTCCTCATTTCCGAAATCTTCAAAATTAATGTAAAATTCTCCTACAACAAACAACAGGGTAAATTCAAAGGTATTTCTAATATTATTTCGTATATTAAATATGTTTCGTTAAGGAATCTTCATTTATGTCAGGAAGTTTTAGTATTTTAGGATTATCGTGGGAGTTTTCTAGCACAGAGTCGTCTAGTTTGAGTCATCTAGTAGCGTCACTATTTTCATTCTCTCATGCTACTTCTAAAAATAACTTTATTCGTCGAAATTCATCACAATATTACTTTTAGATAGAAATCATCAAAATTTGCTGTCGATTAAAATAAAGCAGAAAGGAGACGCCAACAAATTCATCAATTCTGGTTAAGCGTTCTTCGAGTTAACTAGTATTTTGTCTACGCTCCTAGATCAAAGTGTCCGATATTGAAATTAGAGAATGAATTCAAGGTAAAAGAGAAGGTTCGAGGTTAGAATAGGCAGATTTCCTGTGAATGTCATGAACTTAAAGTTAGTTTGCATTTTTCAATTTTTACATTCCTTAATTTACATTTATTGATATCAAAATTCATTAAATATTGCCGAAAGAGTATGAAAGAATACTCCCGAATCCTACAAAAGAGCTAAAAACTTAATCAATCTACGAAATTCCAATTTTTTTAACAATTTCCCTGAGATAAGACATTTCGGTACTTTCAGTTTCTTTACAATAACTCAGGTTATATAATTCAAATCTTTGAATTAAAAAGGATGATAATTCGTTTTAATTGCATCTATGCATCTACGGTTTATATATCTTTTACATCTATTTGGGCATCCTTTGTGAAGTACTGCCAAGCAATCTATTATAAGTTGGATATTACTGAAGGGTTTGATTTAAAATAATAAAGTATAATATGCAATAAATAAACGACATAAAGTTTAGTAAGTACATTTTGATTGTCAATTCGTAACATTATTGGCGGTGAGTATGCGAAGCACGTTCGTTGAAGTGAAATTGCTAGGTCACTTTAAGTAATATAACCGCCCAGAAGCACCTGTCCTCTTTAGGAAGAGATGGGGTCTTAGATCGCGTCGAAAATTTACATTCGTACAATAAATAAAAAAGCAGCTTTTTCCTAATAGACATACTTTTCTATATAAATTATTACCACCGCTTGTTTAGTAAGATGTATTGCTTTATTAATATTCAGTTTCTTTTGTGTTTAACTGAAAGGATGGAAGACGAAAGAAACGAGATTTTTGTATAGTTACATATAGAGACGTGATAGTTCCCGTCGTTAAATGTGTAGCTATTGGTTTGGCGAGGTAGGTTACACGTATGTCTGTTTCTTGTGACAAAAAACATGTTGTTTGCTTTTTATATTTATACTTGTACGCATATACAAAAAAGCTTAAAGGTAGATGTTTACAGATTAAAAAGTTAATATAAAAATGTTGATTTGTAGATTTCACGTTAAATATATGCAGACGTATATGCATGGAGAAAAATATATAGTCCATATAATAATAAATATAGTAAAATATGTGACAACATAATTTTTGTTAGAGCAACTACATATTGGATTAAATAAATGTGTTGCAATTCTCACTATAAATTGTTATTATTTTATAAATACAAGATTGTTGTCGCAATTTTTTCTCGGTGTGTATATATTGTTGTGTTAACAATCAACATAGATCAAATTATTTTTCTTTCATATGCGATTACAGTTTATTTATAACCTATAAATTGCATAAAAACGAAATGGGACGTACTCTTGGTAACATCGACTTTATTCACACTAATTTATAAGAATTTACGTTTCGACAACTTATTTGTCCTTATCAGAAGCTAAAAATTACACAAAACGAAGTCGTATGAATGGGACAATACAAACGTATTAAAAGATCATTAAATCTTTTGCTGTAATTAGGAGGAAAGTTCAAATTCCTTAATTAAATTACAAATTTAGTTATTTAAATTGCTATTGCTATTGGCATCGTAATGATTTCACTGAGAAAAATGTTCTTGTTAAAATTACAATATGGATGTTGTAATATTGTTGGTGTACATGTCACACCAATTGATGTGGTAACTACTACAGCATGATTGTACTTCCCCCTTATTAAACAGTTGAAACTTAAAAAAAATGGTGCTACTCAATTGTAGTAATTCTTACAACACCGTTTGTATAAATCACTCTACTGTGTTGTACGATGGTAGTTTGACATTAATCTAGCCTTCGATAGATGGCGTTACGTGAGAACGAATTGCTCTCGGTTTTGACATCTACCATCTATCACATGACGTCTGTCAAAATTTCAAGCAAGAAACACAATTAGTTTGGTTTTAACAACGTCGAAAGCAAGCACCTTTTGTGTTTTTTGAAAATGGAAAAAGTCGAATATCATTCAGTGACTAAGTACCTTCATTTGAAAGCGAAAAATAATGCAGAAATCAAAGCCGAACTGGATGCCGTTTATGGCGAGTCTGCAGCGTCGTTAGCAACAGTGAAATTTTGGAAAGCTGAATTTGTTCGTGGTCGTAAGAGTGTGTTGATAACGGACGTCCAGGTGCCCCAAAAACTGTCACTACGCAAAAACCATCAACAAAATCCATGATATGATCATGGCAGGCCGTCGAACCAAAATGCGTGAGATAGTAGATGCTCTAAACATGTCAACTGAGCATATACATAACACCATACACGAACATTTGCATATGAAAAAGCTATCCGCGCGATGGGTGCCGCGTTTGCTCACTGTCGACCAAAAACGCACACGTGTGACGGATTGGAATAAGCTTTTGGCAATGATAAAACGCCATCCGAAGGATTTTTTTCACCAATACGCCACTGTTGATAAAACTTGAGTCCATTACTACACGTCGGAGACGAAGGAACAGTCAGAGCAGCGGAGAAAAAGCGGTGGAGGCCCACCGAAGAAGGCCAAGACCACCCGTTCGGCCGGAAAGGTGATGGTGACTGTTTTTTGGTATGCGAAAGGCATTATTTACATTGATTACTTGCAAAAGGGTAAAATAATAGCTGATGTGTACTACGCAGATTTATTGGCCCGTTTCGACGCCGATTTGACGAGAAAATGCCCTGGTTTGGCTCGTAAAAAAGTTCTCTTCCATCAGGACAACGCAGCCGCTCACAGGGCGGCCGTTGCACAGGCAAAGTTGTACCAGTTGATCGACCAACCACCGTATTCGCCAGACCTAGCCCCCTGCGACTTTTTCCTGTTCCCAAACCTAAAAAAATGGCTCGGAGGACGCCGTTTTACAACGAACGATGAGGTCATGATCGTAACTTCACACTATTTTGAGGAGCTGGAGCAAAATGTCTTTTCGGAAGTGATAAAAAAGTTGGAAAACCGTCTTATCAAGTGTATTGAGGTAAAAGGAGACTATGTTGAAAAATAAATGAGAAAAAGAACAAAAATCGTGCGTTTTCTTACTTAGGCTAGATTAATGTCAGGCTACCCTCGTACATTAAAGATTATCTGATTTATCGTTTGCATTTACTAGTGGAGGATATATATCTATCATGCGTAATAAGTAACTTTTAAAGGTAATATTCGCACAACAACAGTTTAAGTGCTTATGCCTCTTTGAATCAATAGGATATTTTCCCTCTAAATTTATAGATCTTTGAGTGACACTATACAATGGACGCGCTATGGGAAATTTATTAGCGGAATGGAGTCTTGAAGTTTTAATTCCAGCATTCAGAGGCGTGTACGCATATATGACAATAAAAATATTGTGGTAAATTAATTGTTGTGTAGTGGCTGAAGTAATATCTATATAAAATGTTATCGATAATGATCGGTTTGTGCAATTACCCCATAGTGTTTCATTCTAAGTAGTATAAAAGGATACTCCCAGTATTGCGTATTTTTGATTAATTTTAAACTGGCTTCGTGCACTTAATTGCATATGATTATTATTCCTAAGTTGAATTTTTTGTAATATGTTAAGTTATAGCTATAGGGAGTTACATAACCTACAATATCGGAATTCTATTATAATTTTAAACTTGTTGGTATGTTACTGTATTGTTTTAGTTATTTTCCATAAATTTGTATTATGACTTTATAACATATCATGTCATCGATATTTTTTATAATTAATCAACTTTTGTTTTATATGAAGTCCTAAAGAATTTAGCAAATGTTCCTTACAAAAAGCAGGCAATTGATAAATTGAGGAGAATTAAAATCTCTCACTTTGTAAATTACATAAGATTACAGTTACTCCTTCCGTCCGAAAATATGGTATACATTTGGAATTTATTTTTGTCCGAATTTATGGTATACATTTACAATTTTAATTAATTACATACTCCTATTAAATTGGTGTACTATTTAATATAATTATGAACAAAATTTAATTAGTGAGGGATCTAGCTTTGTCTACGGCTTCTTGGGAACACACTAAACTAGATGGCAAGCGTCCTTCACGCCTTATTGATGTGGGGAATCTTATACGAATTTCCTCCTTCAACCAACATAATTGATTCCATACAGGTCTGCCATGTTAGAAAAAACATTGTCAAGGGTCTCTCTGTGTAAATCGTCAAAGGCTTTTTCAACACATTCGATCAATTCGTCAACTGTTTTTGGCGAATCTTTATGTTGCAAAGATTGTATGGAATTGAAAAAACCAAGATCCAAAACGTTTAAATCGGAACTGTTTGGTGGTTGTGATTTAACCTGAATAGACCAGCCGTCTGTAGAACCATGAGCCAGAAGTTCTTCATCGTTGTCGCAAGCATGAGGTTTTGCATTATCCTGTTGTATAAATACCGGTTTTTGCTTATGACTTATGGGAAACTTTAATTTGATCGCCGGAATGACGTTCTCAAGAATCATTTTTCTACATTCTGCTGAATTGACGGACACATTTTTTTTACCAAAGTTCCTTTACGTCTATTTTTCGAGTGTCGCTTAGCCGGTTCTTGATAAACAAAAAGCCATATACCAATTTTTCCATTAAAAAATTGTTTTCGATGTGAATCGTAACGTGGTCGGGCGACAGCAGCCATAAACATCACGTTGGTTATAAAACGTTTGCTCTTGCAACTTCGGTAGGGTTCTTCTTCGTCTATCATAATGTAATAAGAGCGCTTGTTCTGTGTTAAATAAAACCATTTTTCGTCTATGTGGACATAATCGTACAAACCTTCAAAACGTCCACCCGGTCCCACTTTCGACAAACAAAACTTTAATCTCTCTACCTTGTTTTGATCTGTTAACAAAGGTTTTCTTTCCTCGTTTGTAAATGTCGAACAATGTAGACTTTGGAATATCGACAGCAAAAGACAGACTACGAATTTACCCTCGACGATTGAAAGAAACGTCTTTAACTTTGGCTAACTGTTCAGAATAATCTTTACGTTTCCGTCCACATTTACCTTTCTTTTTTGAAGTAACATCAGCACAAATTTTACCGTCATTGTACTGTTTTTGAGCCACTTTCTAAATTCTAGACACGGACAAACGGGTTACCCCAAGTTTAGCTGCAACTTTATTTATACTCCCATGCTTCAGCTTCTGGCCTTCTTTCAACTGCAACAATTTTTGTAATATACCATGACGTTGCTCTTCGGTTAATTGCTTGAACTTGGAATTCCTTTTCAACAAGGTTACTTCATTATTTATAACAATATCTGCCATTTTGTGAACAGAGTGTGTGTAAAATTAATTTTCATGAAATGACGTTTTAACTCTATTGACGTTTTTGACACAAACAAAATCGGACAGCAGCCAACTATGTATTAGTTGTTTGCCTAGCATCAGAATTTCCAACTAAGTATATTTAATTATAAATTACTAATGTTTCGTTAATTTTCAAAAAAAATTCAAATGTATACCATATTTTCGGACGGAGGGAGTATATAATTAAGATGAACCCGCCGCGCTATTGTATTTTTAACTGTACTTACAGCAATTATTACAATTCTTCATTGTAATACATACATTTTTGTAAGAAACGTAAATATAGCACTTACATTAAATGTTTGTTAAATCCACAATAAAGTTGCAGTTAATACCACAAAATATTAATGTTAAAATTGCATTTCTTTTATGGTGTATTTTTTAACACCACGTTGTGTCAACTATTACCACAATGAGTCTGCAACAAAAGAAAAGTTAAATTTAAAGCACACAGCGGTTGTCACAATAATTAACGCGCAGTTGTGTTAGGATAAACACAATTGCGTTAAATTCAACAAGAATTTTTTCTGTGTTGAATTATCCAAATTATTTTAAAAAGATCCAGTAAGATTGAGTAAAGGGCAACAAAAGGGACCAGCTATTTTCAGGAAATTGATTTAAATACACTTTGTCAAAATTAGACATGAACATAATGCACGTCTATTTTCACTGGATTCCAAAACAAAAAAAAAATTTGAAACATTAGCAGTTGTAGAGGGAAGCAGAGGTGGTTTCCAAACAGATACACATTACACACACAGTCACACACAATAAGGGGGAATTTCGTATATATCATTTCTGAATTATATGCAAAACAAAACAATCAACTAGATTTTTCGAATTTACTTTTTACTAACCTGCAAAATTTTAGTACATTTATTGCATTTGCTGCTTATTTCTTTTAATTTCTTAAAAATTTAATTTCTTAAAGATGAAATCTTCAGTAGCAATTAACCTGGGCAAATATGCGATAACAGCCAGAGGCGTGGCGAGCGCATAAAAGTTTACACATAAAATAGAAGGTAAGAAATAAATTATAAAACGTGCTGAAACACTTACCGTTTTAAAAGTCTTCCGTGAAATCACAAACTGGGTAACATCTGTTAAATATTTGAATCATTAGATATGTTTCCACAGCTGTTTCAGTCAAGTGAGTACGACGTGCGGAATAAATGTTTTTTAATGCCGAAAACGACCGTTTGACATCTAGCGATGTTATACTTGCATTTTTAAACTAATCTTTGAAACAACTTAATGCATCTTCACACGCACCTTCACAAATTTGTCTTAATATAAGAAAATCGGAGTCTTTCTCTAAAACACTTTCAAATTTTCGTATTACACACCAATTTGTTTCGCCTTCTACATTGCATAACTGTGCGTGAACATCATTCACGATTTGAACAGAATCCACTAGCGACATCGAAACATTTTGTAATTTTTCTATTCCATCCGCTAGTCCGAAGTAATTGTCGTGAATAGTTTGTAAATCTCTTTTAACCTGACAATCTCGAAATATTTTCTGGCTTTTCTTGATTGCTGCAGCTTCTGACGGATTGAATTTTAAAACCTTCTTTACTTGATCAAAGTATTTGTTGTAGTAAAACGCAGCCTGCAACCATGTTCCCCAACGTGTAACAATCGGCTGTAGTGGTTCAGGTAAATCAGGACACAGTTTGTGGAATAGTCGGGTATGTTTCGGGGACTTTAGAAACACTGCCTTTGTATTAGCAATCAATGCATTTACAAGTGGAAAACATGTAGGAATCGTTTGTGCCACAAGATTTAGAATATGGATTTTACACGTTACATGTAAGAAGTTACCACTGTGTTTTTTAAGAGGTCGGCCCAAAGAACGCATGTTTGCGGCACCATCACTTATAAACATTAAAAGTTGCTTAGTTGAAACTTCAAATTTGTTCAATGAGTTCAACACCACCTTTAAAATCTCATCGGCAGTACAATTTATAACTCTTTTGGAAGCAAGTAAGAAGGAGGATGACGGTCGATGTGGTTCCATTGTATGTACCATTACATTAATTACAGAATGTTTTTGACGATCTGTTGTTTCGTCCACACAACCACAGTTTTTTATCTTTCAATTCCGTTTTCATTCTTTTTTCTATATGTTCACGAGCAAATGGCATTACATTTCGTATCGATGTCCGACTAGGTAATTTGCAGTCCGCATATTTATTCCAGGAGGAGGCAAATGCTTCTTTGTCTAGTAAACGAAACGATAGATTACTTAAAGTAAGAGTAACACATAAATCAAATGTAAATTTTTGTTGGTCTCGTATGCCACTTTTTGCAGAAGAATGCTATTTCAATATGACGTTGACAATGGCTTCTGGACCACCACATCAAAGGGATTTTATAAACTAGACATTAAATTTTAGCGCCATCAAAAATTAAGTCCGGCATATCCACTATAAAGTTTTGAACTGTGTCTGCCATTGGTCGTTTTCGCGACGTACGTAACTGCGACATTTTTAAAGCAAATATAAGCGTACAATTACGAAATAAGTTACGATAGCTTACATATATACAGAACTATTCACATACAGCAGCGATTTAGTACTGACGCTGTGAATGCGTGAAATAAATAATCGCCGACTCCGCACCACACATTTACTACACTGACTGTTACCGCTGTTTGCCCAGACTAGTAACAATAGTGCAGTTTCCTCTCACATACTGCCTCTGTATTAGTATATAGCAGTGTATTACAATAAGGCGCTTCATCATATCATTGTCATAATTGCAAAAACAAATATTGTTTGACTTGTGGAAATGTTATCTTTTGTTTAGTTAGTTCACTCTGAATACATATTCTCATTCATTCTGTCACTTTCTTTATTCTCTTGAACAATCCGGTTTTCACATTTTGTATGAATTTTAAATGTTTCTTTCTCAATTTCAGTATTTTCCGATTTCCTGCGTCAATAATACATGTCCTTGTCTATTTTTCCATTTATGTAATAATTTCTTATACACTTTTTGTAACAGGATAAAATGAAAGAATCAAGCGCTTGGTTATTACGTTAGTCTAATAGGTAAATCCCATTCGAATGATATTTCGAATTATAGTGTAGACGATTATTCGAATTATCGCTCGAATGATTCTCAATGAATGATCATTCAAAACATCGTTCGAATAATTATTCAAACTGTCACTTGAATGATCATAGCTACTACTATAAAGCTTCTTTTAGTGCGTAAAATTAAGATAGTTGTAGTTTAATTGTAAAAAGATATTAGTTAACTTCGATTTGTGAACTATAAAAATTAAAGGTTGTTTCGTATTCATGAGAAAAATAGTATTATGATTTAGACTTATTTTTTCTGTCGCCATTGCAATACACAATAGCAACCAATTATATACGATTCTTTCACTACAAATTTGAAAATATGTAGTGCAGACAATTTTGCTGTATAATTATCTTCTGAATTCTAAGTTATTCTCCTCTTTTGGTTGAAGGAGGTCGGGAAGTAAACAATAGCAACCAGGCTTGTCGTAATGACAGAGCCCGACTCTATAACCCTAATGACTACCTTAGAGCTTCTGATTCTTTAAGAACGTTCTCGCATTGTCGTGACGAATATACCTATATAAATATTGACTTTTATTGAGAAGAGCGCTGCTTCTACCCCTCTTCGGTTCCCTTCTCTTATCTTGAAGTGGAATCGTTGGAAAAGAATCGTATTTCATAATACCGCCGCCAGATTACTGTAATTATAAATCAATGGGTTTCTGGTGAATAAAAATAAATCCTGTTTTGACATATTCTGCGGTCATCGTTGACGCTGTATAAACATTTAATGAAGTACTTTTTATCAGTTGCATGGAGTCTGTTGTGATCATTGCTATATCTACGTTTTATCGAGCGCATATAAAGAAAACATCTTTAACTTAAAAAGTTGATGTGGAAAGATGTTTACATTACCTATACTACCTACAACCGATATTTGTAAAATGTTTGCAGTAACATATACAGAGTGTCCCCATCTTCTTTAATTGTAAATAGTAGGCAGCGAAAATTCTCTGATGACATAATAGAAAAAAATAATGTACATACAAGGCGTTCGATAAGTAGCGAACCAGACACCTACTTTGTTATTTTAAATGAAACACCCCCGTATATTATTACGTTTTTAGTTTCCCCTTCTGAAGATAAATCAATGTCATATGGGTTTCATGTGCCTTTCGAGATATTTATGATTTTCTCGACAAAGATTTCCTTCAAAAAATCCGAAATGCAAATATAAATTTCATAAATTTTTATGAAATTAAATTGCATACTTGCCTCTCTCTTGACGTGGTGTTAGAACACCTTCGAAATATACGGAGTGTTCAATATCCAACACTAAACTTTACCAAATTCAAACACCAGAAACATTATTCTTCAAATAGCACCATGTATTTTTCTGTATCCGGCATATAAGGGTTTTATATCTCTAATGTTTTTGTATAACGATGCATATATCTAATATTAAAAGTAAAAGAAATATTTACAAAGCGCGAGTGCTGCATTTGGGCATTATATCCAAGTGGTATCAAGGGTTAGTTCTTTAGTTACCATGACAACAGTAAACGCGTTTTTAAATCATTGTTTCAAAATTCTGAGCCCAAGTAGCTACTTGCAGTCAAAGGCGAGCCTTGCAAAATTGCATCCAATTGGTTTCTGGTGTTAATATAGTTGGGTTACTATGACAACAGTGAACAAAACATATTGACATTGATGATCTTAGAGTGTTGATTCAGAATTTCGAGCCTAAGTAAAGCAGTGTTAGGTATAATTTATGTATTAGGAAAAAGTGAAAGAAAGTGTGTATTATATCTGGTAGATTGTATTAGCTGCGCTTTGTCTCATTATGTAAACGGCGTAATATGTTAAGTGTAAAGTTTTTGTATGGTTTGTTAAATAACAATATTGACTGTGGTTGTTGAGTAAAATTAATTTTAATGTTCCTAGATTAGAAGCACGTTATGAATGTATGTTTAATTGTCCGAGAAGTAGAACAAACGTTTTAGTTAAGTCACCGGTGTTTATAATGTGTAACAATTATAAACAAACAATCTATGAACTATGTGATGTGCATTGTAGTTCATTTAAAGCAATAGCTGAAATTATCCTTAATTTGTAAATTGCTTATATAGCTTTTTTTTCCAAAAGCATTAGAAACTCATTGAATTTATTGTATTTTTTTGAATGTATGTATTCGCAAAGTGAAACATTTAGTTTAAACATTTCCTGTACTTGGGTTTTACTTGTAGGAAATAAATTACTATTACTATTATTATTATTATTACTAATGTTGTAAAATGTTGTTTCAAATGTTTTATTTCTATTAACACACAGCTTGTTACATATACATCTTTTTGTTACATTCTGTCAACTAACTATCTCTTGTTGCCAACTTAATCTACCTCTTCTTTAATTATTACCAACTTAACTTATTTAACAACACTACAACAATGTCCACAACCGAAAACATTTGTCAAATTCAAGCTAAGATTTTGTGCTCCTGGAATTATTATTCTAATGATGTAGAAATAAGGAAAACATTTATAATGCTGGTGCATCTTAGAAAAAAACAAGGGAAACAATATTTTAATAAAAGTTCACACAAGTTAACATAAATATGTCAGCATCAAGTTAAAATGAAAACAAAACATTAAAACAAAGCATCATTGAAATATACTATGAACAACAATAATCTTCACTGTAATTTTTATTGCAATAATTAATAGCTATCTACAGCTATTGCAACAAGTGTTTTCCTGCGAAGTGTCTTGATTAAAACTGCTCCCTGATGTTGTTTCTAGGTCTTTTTTTCTGGTCGAACTTCTTTGCATTTGCATACAATATTTTTACCTTGTCAACTAATTTACTCCAAAGGTAGACTTTATTACCTCTATACCTAAAAACCTATAGGTAAAAATAGATCGAATTTCCGAAGAAAAGGTCTATTTATGGAAACATCGATATTACTCTTTCAACTGTAATAACAAATCTATTCAACGATTCATCCAAAATGAGGACGTAATTGTGGTTTTAAAATCAGAACCATTTATTTAACAAGTAACTAAAACGTTAATAACTACCTGGAAGTTTGCTTCGGCTAGTGTAACACTACCAATATGCTTTTCTGCTAATGCAGTAAATTCTTATAGAAACTTTCTTGAATTTAATAGACGCGGGAAGAAGCATGGCATTTATCCAGTTATATGTCTGGATACAATACTGACAAGGGAACACGGGCAACCCGGACTCCCCAAAAAAATTGAAATTTTGTGGATTTGTAGAGGGGTCCAAATTTGTGTCTTTTGGTGTCAGTGTAGATAGTTCCACTGGACAGATTCATGGAGTGGAGAATCTAGTAGTAGTAAATTATTGGGACCAGCATTTGGCAAGAAAACATCTGTATACCATGTTTTGAAATGAGCGGATGTTAATTTTCCAGATGTAGATGCAGATATGTATACATTTATTGGGCGAAAGAGTGTTTCCTGTACGCGAGGACCTAAAGTACCGCTTACCTCTTTCAAACCTAGGAAAAGTGGAGACAATAATCTTCCATTTGCGGAAATAGTAGGCATTATGGTATAACTATGAGTAATAGAATGCAGAGACTTTACAGTGATTTCAACGTGCTTTTCACCTCGTGGAAACAATGTACGACCAGAGTGTATTTCCATATTAAAACCACTCTCATCTGCATTAAAAATATAGTCTCTTCCAAGAGAACTAATATAAGGTTTTACTTGATTTATAAATCTATCGCTTACGTCGCGTAATTCAGTTGTATCAGATACAGCAGAATGTGTAACAAATTTAGTTATTTTACGGGATACAATACCATGCACCTGTTTAAAATGCCAGATCTACCAATGTCCAGCTTTAAAACTTGTATATCCAACTTTGTCTTTTGCCTCTAAAGCCCAACGTCGAATATTCATATCATGCACTATATTTCCTCGTGTTAGCGCGTCTTGAAATTGTGTAAGTACTTCTTCCGCGGTATATCTTGCTTTTTCACTGTTGGTTCCGCCTTCATTAACGCTATTTTCCCATCTATACAACTGCTGAAGTGATTTTACCTTTTTAAACTTCTGTTTAACACTTTCGAGTGTTCGTCTTGCTTTCTTCCCACTTCTCCAAAATTCTACAGCTTCAATTTTATAATTAGCATCTACAACCTACCTCCTTCTTCAGGTACACATTCTTCCCAATTTTCATTAGCTTCTTCTTGAGATAGTGATTCAACAAACTGTGTTTCATGTGGTTCTGAAGGCGATTCAAATTCCAAACTCATTTCATTTTCGAAACTAAACATACCTTCTTCAGAAGCTCTAACAATAATATCTTTTAAGGCGCCGTGCAACTCTATTTCGTCTGGTGTCGTAGGAGTTCTTGCAATACTTTCAATTTTAAAAGTTATTTGTAACATGTACAGAATATTGGCAATGTTCACTCGTGCCATTCTTTTCGTCGCGTTTTCTTTGATTGTGAGTTCTCGAAGTGATTACTTTAATATTAATTATAAACATTTAAGTATGGTCGTATGCATATATATATGAACTTATCAGCAACTACGTGACAGAATTTTTCATTATCTATCTAAATATCACTTCAAAACAATTCTATATATACAGGATGTTATTGATGTTTAATAAAATGATTTTAATACTAGACAGTAAGTATGTAAATAATACGGCTACTTGTGTTTGACAATCCATTCTAATGTTTATTAAGTTACGCATACGAAAATAACAAATACTTTTCATATAAACACTTTCGCGATAAAATCTCTTTGTTGTTGTTATTGTATAATTCAGTAAATAATAACTACTCATACTAGCAGATCAGATCAAGTTTATTATCAGACGTCTAGACGTTTAGATAAATTATTATGAAATACTTTTTATTTCAAAAGTGTTATTACATATGTATTTATTCAATTATAGTATAGTATAGTAAGTCCATTGGTACAACTTTCATATGGCAAAATACTTTTTCTTTGGATTGAAAGGTAAAACTCAATGATAGCAATGTATACGGTTGAATTCAGTATGGAACAGCCCCTCTTTTCCGATATTTAAAAATTTTAAAGTTTTCAAAAGGATTGGGGTGGGGGTAATTTTTCTATTAAAATTAATACTTTTTGAAATAAGGGTTATGCTATTATATAGTCCTCTTCAAACAATTAAAAACTTGTCTTAACTTTTTTTCAATATCTCGAATAGTTTTCGAGATATTTGCACAAATATAAACGGGTAGTTTTTTCTTAAGAGCGTCCTCCACCCCACCTACGGAGGATTCCGCCGATAAAAATAAGTGGAATGTTCTTACCTTGGACCCCTCTACAAATCCACAAAATTTCATTTTTTGGGGAGTCCGGGTTGCCGGTGTTCCCTTGTGAGTAGAGCATTGAATGAAAATGGATATACTTTACGCCATTCTTACCTTGTTATCTTATGCAAAATATTGCGGAATATCAAAATATTGTTATCGTTAAATACTTGTGCAAATTATTCGTTTTGTAACTGTCATTATGCGTGTAATGTATTATTGAAACTGAATATGTTCCGAAATGAACAATCAGAAACTATGTATTCATAAAATGCGCAAATGTCATTAAATCGCTACGGTAGTAATATTTCATTTGCCCAGTAGAAATCAAATAACAACTTCATGTTTCAAACATCACACCGTCAAGACACGCCATAATAAAGGTTGATTAATTTTTAAACATATATCCTACAGAATACCTCGCGGTAAACAAACACCGAATAATAAATGCAAATATGTATGTATGTCGAAGGCAGTTGAAGAGTTGGTATGAAAAAATAAACGCCTTAAGACGAATTCTTCAATTCAATATGGTAACAGTGGTAGCCAAAATGTGACTTGCGCAGAACTAAAACCTATCTGTGTAAAAAATTACCCCTAATTACGATAATTAACTGCATTATTTTATTCAAATAAATTGTAATGCCTGAACATATTATCATTATTTTTTCGTAGATACAATTTTCAATCACACCAAACAACATGTTGACTACTGCCATTACAAATAAACAACCGCTTCAGCGTGGAAGAAATAAAGTCATCAGTTTCATGGTGCAGGTAATAAAAACCATTTAACTTGTTATTAAAATGAAATAAATCTGGCAACTCTTGAACTGAGATTTGGCCCAGAGGTAGATTTAAAATGTAAATGGTATGGGAACTCTTGTATTATACAAAAGTGTTCATAAATATAGATGATATCTTCGAAATGTTATAATCACCGTGTCCCTTTTTTTTTATTAAAGTGAAGAACAAATTGTGTTTGTTTAGTGATAAGATCGTTAAATGTAGATTTGTAGGGAAGTATCGTCATGATACCTTTCATTAAATGTTTAGAAAAGTATTAGTTATGAAATGTTTGAAGCATTATAAATTAGAATAAAAGACTAATTTCACAAGTAAGCAATATGTAGGGGGATTGATAAAGATATACCCACATATCTTTAATTCCTACTTATTCAATTTATATTTTAATAATTTCGAATCATCGTTAAGAACTACTTCTACATAAATATGAAACCTTTGTTTGCTTTTATGTTTTACACGTTTTTTGTCCACATTACGCGATTTAATAATCAAATTGTGTATATTGTTGTAATATATATTTACCTGACTGAAAAGTGTTTTGAATTATTTTAGTTCCATATTTCTACAAGGCGAAGCAGTGTTGGTGACCTCATCCCTCTATATTCCCCTAGTTTGTTTTCTTTTCTCTATCTTACACGTGAAGACATAAAGTAATTTCGTTTAAAAAAAGAATCCAATCAACAGCGGACAAAGTAGTACACTAATTTTATTAACGGAAAATTTAAGTTATATTGCTTAAAAAAAAACAAATTATGTAAATGTATCGTATATTGATAATGGATAATGGAAAAACAACATTCACATGGTAACCACATTTTATTACACCGTACCTGGCAATACCGTACATATAAAATTGAACTTCGTAACCAAGGGAGCGGATGGTATTTCGAATGGTAATAGCAAAGCCAAGTTTTACTTATTCAAAATAATTACCTGAGGCTTTGAATAACAAAAACAATCAGAGACAGAATAAACAAGTTTTCGCAAACAGCAAATTTCAAAATTCTTCGATATTTTTATTTATTTCTCGAATAAACATGAAACATTTGAAATAAAAACTGCAGTACATCATCCAACAAACCCTCTTCGACATATAATTCGAAAATTACGATCCAAGGAACAAGGCCCAAGGACGAAGCAACCTGGTTTCCAACCGAAGGCTGATAAGATTTCAACAAGGAAGGACGCCGAAGAACTGTTTCGCTGAGATTCTGCAATAGTGTACAGGTACCGAAAATTAAATATTTGAACAAATAAATTCAAAAAGAAGAATTCAATCACTTTTAATTCAAACATCCAAATTTCAAGGAAAAAAACAATTAAATGATTTACACCTAAACTAGATGTCGGATAGGGATTGATTTAGGTTTTTGTCCATTCTATGTTTATAAGAAATATAATCCATCCAATTATTTATTTAAAATTACAAATAAACTTACTGTCTCTTTTAAAAGAAAAAATCGTTTCATTTCTCTTATCATTTGTTGATTTGCAAAAAAAAAAACATTAAGTTACATTCCACGATTAACGATAACGTTTTCAAAACGTTAGCCCTGAGTTTCATTTGATTTATAAGATTAATTTAATTCACATTTAACTTTATTTACACACATATATCATTACAATATACCATAATTAATTATTACAATATACTATAATTAATTAATGCAATGGTTTGATACAGTTTATATGTGTTCATAAACGTCAGGTTGCTATAAACTGGGGAAGGCTTAGCCAGAAAACGAACAAGTCTATCCACATCTCCTAAATTTAAGGTCGGTAAACGTGCAAGCAAAAACCGCATCGTAGGTGCTATTGATGAAGCCATTGATGGGCGTGGGTGTATGGTCGAGTTCAATTAAAGGTCATCTGATAGAGTCAAAGCAATCATTTTTAATCATAAACTTAAGAAAATCAGGTAGATGGCCGAAATTGCTAAAATAATAAAAGTGCTCCGTACACTGTTTAAAGCAGCTATTCTATTATGAATACTGATGCTAAAGCATTTAAGGTTTATAGTAGTTCATTAAAGAAAAATCGAAAGTTTCAATATTGGTTATGTTATGATTTTCTAGAGTATCGTAATAAAGAGAGATATTTCTATAGAGATACCTTTTTGACTGCATGAAGGAAAATACAAATAAAACTAACAATGTTTTCTCTTTCCTTTCATCATAGAAAGAATATTCATCAGAAAAAACTACAAATTTTTCAACTTTTTTTGAATATACAGCGTTAGCCAATAAAATAAAGTTCCTGTAGACTTTCGCAAATGTATAAAAGGTATTCATTGTTTTAATATTATCGAAAAAATAATGAAACGTTATTTTGCTTTTACTCTAAAATGGCATGCAGGTGTTTCTCTGAGAAACCAAAAAAATTCAGACGCAAGCAGTTCCAAAAATCAAAAACGGTTATATCAACGCGCTGCTTCAACTTTTGGTACTCGCGTTTCAATTACGTAGGGGGTCGTGCTTTTCAATAGATATTTGTAATTATTACAGCATAAAATCGACAGTTAACTGAAACTAAAGGGGTACAAATTGTAATTTTGAGTTCTACAGTATCTCGCAAATTAAAATGACACAAAAGTTACTGATCGGTTAGTCATAAATAGAGTGAATCTTATAAAAATAAGCCTGGAAGCGGACGTCCAAACAATAGCTAGAGAAGACTGTCTGTTAGAGAGAATTTCTTGTCGGGAGATGAAGAAAGCTTCTTTGCAGCCATTTGGACTAAAAGGTTGTAAGGCAAGAAAACAGTCGTTAATATCCGAGATCAACAGAGAAAGGTATTTAGAATGGACAAAAAAAAACACCGACATTGGACAATTGAAAACTGGAAAGGGGAAACGAATCCACAGGTACTAAAAAGATATTACTTTCAAACTGAATGCTATTAT
Organism: Dynastes maya; assembly: GCA_029619315.2. NCBI lineage: Eukaryota > Metazoa > Arthropoda > Insecta > Coleoptera > Scarabaeidae > Dynastes > Dynastes maya. The sequence continues at coordinate 35,102,268 of JAROYE020000004.1, forward strand.
CATGGTAAGAAACACACAGTACAAATACATACACATACAAACACGCACACCCACACACCATGCATACACACACACACCCACCCATACAAATACACATATACAATCTTTTTCTGACGTTACCACTATATGTTGTCATGTTAAATATTTACTTCGAAAATATCAGCTGTCAGTCTAGAACGTATAGGGTATTCAGGATAGCCACCGATAGAAATGAAATTCCCTCTGGCGGATAAAAGCTATTTTTCGAAAGCCACAATTTCCCGCCAGGTCGACTGGCCATGGAGTGTGGACATTAAATTACTTATATAAGTCTAGATAACGACAAACGTGGAGAAACGGTGAAGTTATTCCTCTCTAGTTCATCTTCCTATTTTCGTAACTCGTCAAAATTAACGTAAAATTTTCCTACAACAAACAACAGGGTAAATTCAGAGGTATTTCTAGGAGGGTTTCGTAAATTAAATATCTATTGTAAAGTTATTAAGTAGGTCATCAGTGAATTTGTCATATTTATGTTATCAATTATATTTTAAAGCGTAGAGTCGTCTAGTTTGAGTTATCTAGTAGCGTCACTACATTCATTCTCTCATGCTACGTCTAACAATAATTTGATTCATCAAAATTCCTCGTTAGATTATATTTGGGTGGAAATCATAAAAATTTGCTGTGGTCAGAAAGAATCGCTACCGCGATTAAAATAAAGCAGAAAGGGGACGCCAATAAATTCATCAATCCTGGTTAAGTTTTCTTCGAGTTAACTAGTATTTTCGCTGCGGTCCCAATTTCAAGTATTCGATATAGAAATTAGAAAATAAATTCAAGGTAGAAGAAAAGGTTGGAGGTTTGAATAGGTAGATTTCCAGTAAATGTCATAAGGAACATAGAGTTTAGATGACAACTTCGATAAATTAAGGTTAGTCATTTTTCAATTTTAACATTCATTATTTTCCATTTATTGATCTCAAAATTCACCAAAAATTGCCGAAAGAGTATCAAAGAATACTCCTGAATCCCACAAAAGAGTTAAAATTGTAATTAACTCACAAAATTACAATTTTTTTAACGAAATCTCTAAGGTAAAGCATTTCAATGTTCGATGATGACTCCGTGTGAGTTATTCATAATATATAAGTTGAGTAGTGGACCTGTTTTACTTATACTATATATATTAAAACATTTCATTATATTGTGTATTCCTGGGAAAAAATAAAATTTATTATTGTTATTATTAAGGCTAATTTGAAAGAACAAACATTGCTTTATAGAGCACATCAATAGTTTCTTCTTCAACTTTTTGGTAACCCCTTAAGTACCTTTGTATGTCATAGAGTTAACGAAGTATTCCATAAGGATTGCGTAGTTTCTATTCTTAAGCACGGAAAGACAGCATTATGATGTGAGAATGCATGCCATCACAGGGCGTTGAAGAATTATTTGCATATCACGGCCGCCTGAATAGCCAAACATACATAGAAGTTCTAAATGCATCATTAAGGCCATCTTATGCAAAGCCTTTTCCAAAGGAGCTTTTAGAAAACATTTTTTCCAACAAGATAGCGCTCTTTGTCACACAGCTCGAAAAACTAAAGATTGGATACACGAAAATCAAAATAAAAGAAGCGTGGAAAAATATTCCACTGGCGCATTGCGAAAAATTGATGCATACCACGCGTACAAAACGTATACAGGTAGTCATTAAAGTCCGAGGAAGTCATACACGATATTAATTTACATGTAGAATTTTATAATGTAGTAAATATATTTCACTAAAGCTTTTAGTTTTTGCAAAGTATAAGGTGCTCCACTTTATTAGCCAGGGCTATAGATAGGTACACAGGATGATTGATACATAAATGTATATCTTGGACGGCGTGTTAGTAGAGCTCAATTATTGCAACTGATTTAGCTAAATATACATTATATAAGAGTCAACAGTTTTGGAGATATGTGTTTTTTTAGAAGCCCACTACATACTTTCACTAATTAAAGAAAATAATAAAAATTGTTTTAGTATTTCAAGTCCATTTGCTAGATGACACATTAAGTTTGTTTTTCTTCTACATTTGAACCGATTCTGAAACGTTCAAAATGGTACACTAATGCAAATCATGGTAAAACTTCGAATAATTTGCACATTCGTACGTATACACAAAAAAATAGATAGTAAAACCTAGATAATAAAACCTTTATCACCATTATCATGTAATATAACATAGCAACGTCAAATACAGAAAATATATAGTAAGAAAAAAAAAATCAAAATATAAATTATAGATTAAAAAAAATGATACTTAAGAAGTATCGATATTCAAATATTGGCAAAACTTGCCAGTTCATATAAATAGAGAGGCGGCAAAGTTAATATAGTATCTGAAGTTTCTTAAAAAGCTCTCTACAGGGAGTGCTCGCGCTGACCCCAGCCATGCATCTTATTGTTCTCTTCTGCTTGATAAAAACCCGCTGTATCTTAATGGCCCCCCACAGAATCAAACCATACTTCAACCGATAGTATACATAGCTGTAATATATAGTTTTTAATGCAAAAAATGAGACAGTTTTGTCTTTATTTAATGCAAGCGTCTTAGAATTACACCAATCATTCATATTATTACAAATACTCGTAGCGTCTGAAGTTAAGTTTGATGAATCATTGTGTGTAACAATGCAGGAGGTATCGTCTGCGTATTGATATGCTAAAGAGACATTTGAATATAGTGGTAAATCCATAATATAAGCAAGAAATAAAGTGAGGCCCAAGACTGAACCCTGCGGAACACCCTTGCAGATGGTGCTCTCAGGCGACAAAAATTCAGACCAAACGTGATTTCTTTCACCCATAATACACACTACTAATATACATTATTACACCTCTTATTAAAAAACTAGCCGTCCATAGATACTGAAAGGTATAATAAATTATATTAAAGGGTATGATGTTTTTCATACCTGGTATTATTTATTTTTTTGGAATGTATTTATATCTAAATGTTCATAATACATTAAGCATACAAATTATTGTAAGAACCTCTTAGTTCTATTGCCTTACATAAGCGGTATAAAAGTTTACTACGTGTCTTCCCACTAGGCACGTATGCAGGTGTTAGCATCATTGGAGACAACGTATGTCACTAAATAAAGGTTAAAGGTATTACGTATTTTATTTAACAGATCATTCTTTACAAATTAGCTTCAGAAATAGTTCCTCTATGTCTAAGCTTTTACTAAATGGCGGGAATCTCTCACCTTATTGTCGTTGCAGTTTTCTTTTCCATTTTACATAATTATTTCTGTTTTTTATTCTTTACACTTTTGCAGTATATGAACACATTAAGTTTTATTGTATATAATTTACATAAATCTAAATTTTTAATAAATTGTACGGCAATACAAATAAAAAATCACTTTCAATTTTTATAACTTCATATTTTGTAACCACGTTATTCTATACAAATTCATTATTTGTACCAAAGGAATATCTTCTTCTCTTTGTTAATTCTATGGGATCATTGAAGGAACTTTTAGAGGAACTAGGTTCGATCGAAAACATCTCCTATAGTTAGCAAAACGGATGCTATAACTTTGTTTACTTTAAAAATCATAATTGGTTTTCAGGGCACCGTAATTAGCTAAATGTAAGTATAGGTCTGGAACGAAATAATACCCGGATTACTTATTGAACTATTATCGATGATCAGTGCCGCACTAAGGCGCCTGGGTCGCGTCGATCGCCACCTATCTCGTTATAAGCGGGTCGCATAAAAAACCAGCAAGGGGAAACAGTAAATTGATCGATCGCCCTTTCGCAAGGAATAAGATCGTCTCCGATTTTCCGATACTATTCTACCTCTTACAAAATTACATAATTTGGTGGAACACAATGGTAACTATCGCAGACCGAAATACGTTGTTGCATTCCGTTTTGGTAGCAAAGAGTTATTTGTGATTTCAATCTTCCGCTTGGGTTCCGGCATACAAAATTATTTAATTGGTTACTTTTCAATAGGATTCTGAAAATTGCCAACATTTAACCATAAACATATAATTTATAGAAAGATTCTTTCTGTTTGAACAGCTAGAATGTATCTTCGTATTTCTTAGTGTTTTCTAATTTAGCTGCAAATGTACAAAATATACAAAACCAACAGTTTTGTATTATCAATCACTGTAACGTACGCACACATCTTTAGTCATATTAAGTAAGTTAGTAGTTAATGCAACATGGAACATGGTGTTCTGATAATGGTTAAAACTAATTATTTCGATTTTTAATTAAACTATAATTGCAAATATATAACATGGCGCTGTGAGAAAATAGATATACAGAGAAATCCGTTTATTGGAATACCGGATATAACAATATTTCGCTTATTGGAATAAAAATTGTTAGTCCCGATTCAGCTGCATTCAGCACTTTATAAACATTTCCGGTTAAAGGAATACCGCATAATCTAATAATACCGTATAATAGAATAACCGTTTATGTATTACTAATCAGTTTTAATCAGTTTTAACCGATTAAAGGAATAATGGCTGGATAGCTCATGGAACTATAAAAGTTTGTTTATCGCCCGTGTTTCCTGGAACTGTTGTTTCCTTCTTTAACTGCGTTAAATAAGATGTTTTAGATTTTTGTGTATTTACTTTTAGTCTGTAAGATATTTTCTCATTTATTCATTGATTCTCCTGTAGTTTGCAAGTGTTGTGTGACATACGCTTCTTCGTTGCGTGTAGGAAAATAATGGCTTCTACGAGTTGTAAGAGAAAAGACCTTACACTAAAAGAAAAAAATGGAAGTGATTGATTATGCAGAAAGAATTAAATGCAGTCAATCACAAGTGGCTCAGAAGTTTGGAATTTCTCAAGTTCAAGTGAGCAAGTTACTGAAAAGGAAAGACGAAGTACTGCACCACTGGCAAGAAAATCTTAAACCGACACAAAAAAGGTTCCGGAGCGGCAAAGAATCTGAAGTTGAAAATGAGCTCCTAGGGTGGTTTAGAGAAAAACGAGCTCGTAACATTCCTATTAGTGGTCCACTTTTAAAGGAAAAAGCAGAGCAGATAGCTAAGAAAAATTGAATTGCAGAATTTAAAGCTACGAGCGGATAGTTCTGTAGGTGGAAAGATCGTTCTCAAATTTCATTCAAAAAAATTCAAGGCGAAGCAAAAGACGCAGACATAATTGGAGCTGATAATTGGGTAAATGAAGTGCTTCCTGGTTTAATCAAAGATTATGACGCTAGTTACATTTACAATTGTGGCGAAACTGCACTCTATTATCGAGCTACACCAGATGCAATTTTATGTTTCCGCAGAGAAAAAGCAGTTGGTGGGAAAGTACAAAAAAGTAGGCTAACAATTTAGCATAAGCTTCCCATCTATATTATAGGAAAGTTCCAAAATCCAAGATGTCTAAAAAACGTAAAAACTGTACCTATGAAGTACGCTTCCAGTAAAAATGCGTGGATGACAGCAAATTTATTTAAAGATTGGCTCATACAGTTTGATAACCATATGGTAAATATGCATAGAAAGGCTCTCTTGTTTGTGGATAATTTTACAGCTCACAAACCGGTAGTTAGGTTCAGTAATGTCACAATACATTATCTACCTGCCAATATGACTTCTTTGATACAGCCGATAGATCAAGGAATAATTTCTGTCTTCAAACGAAATTATCCAAAAAAGTTAATTAAAAAAAATATATTAAGTATGGATGTGTATGACACCACCTCGTCAACAACTGTTACTGAAATGCGTAAGAAATTATCTATTTTGTCAGCAATTCACATGTTGAATAGCGCATGGAATACAGTGTCTGAAAATTGCATAAAAAATTGTTTTATCAAATGTAAATTTGTAATAGAAAATTCTGGAAAACTGCATGCAGAAAATGATATTCCGCCTGCTCCAGAGGGTATGAGCGAAGAGGAGTTCTCTACATTTGTTGATTTAGATAATCATGTAACAGTTTTTGAGGACATAGACGTTGAAGACACTGTAAATAATAAAAGTGGCGACGTGTACGACGCTATAACCAAAGAGAAGGATGATGAAGACCTTCTGGATGGTCCATCATCACAAGAAGTGCAGCTTGTGACTTAATTCGAAGATTTCTTGAGAGTAAGTCTAATATTGACTTCAACCCTTATTACACATTGGATCATCAGATAACTAACATTTTATTTCGTGAAAAGAAGTAGTCCAAAATCTCAGATTATTTTGCTAAAAAATAATTTTATATGTATGTTTCATATATTGTAGATTACTTTTAGTTTTCAAAATAGATAATACTATAGTGAATATTACATGCATATTTCAACTTTGGTCATGCATATGTAAGTTTATATGTACATATGTGTGTATGTTTAATAAAACCATATACATAATACATTATTTTCGTTTTCAGTCATTTTCTAATACAGGATGATTCAAAATATAATGTGCGGTGGGTTTGTATATTCTGTTTTTGATCTATTATTATCACATACTATATTTATTGTACACGTGTAGATCAACTCGGATAATGGAATAGCCTGTTTATTAGAATAATTCTGCCAAGCAAAATCGTTATTCTATTAAGCGGATTCCACTGTAAATAATCGAAACACAAGAGAACTGAAAAATTAAATGTTGGAAAAACATGTGATAACATGGAAGAATGTAAAGTTAAAGCATTATTATTATTATAAAATTATATCATAGCTAATTCAAAAAAGCCAATGGAAATTTAAGTACGATCTGCAAAAAGTTCAGGCAATGTTATGAAATTTACATGAAAACTGCTGAGAACAACTAAAAGAGTTCAGAAATTAAAGCAGATACTCTACTAGGTTTGCTAGAAGCTATAGAATTTTATAATTTAACTTGAAGGAAGAAGAAGCATAGTGTAATCTAAGTAGGAATGTGCTATACTAAAGATATAAGTTTTGTAAGAGGGATTAAGGGAACGGTGAAACATTTGAACAATTCTTACCAGACATAAAGAAGTTGTCACAAGCCTACGAATTACAGTGCTTCTTAGACGATATGATTGCAGATAGAATTGAATCGCTTATTGCAGAAACAACCTAAGTTATATTTCTGCCATTTTGAATTATGCATGTCAACATATAGTTTCGAAGGTCCTGCGTCGTTGGGTATAAAAACAACTTAAGTGACTACATTTCTGGCGAAGTCAGCGCTGATCAAAATTTACATTTGGTGTAGAAACAACCTAAGTGCTGGACTTAGGTTGTTTCTGTGCTAAATGTATGAATGATAGTATTGCACTAACAGGTTGTTTCTAAGCTCTTAATTTTAATGCTGCTCGGGGCTCAGTTTGTTGTGGTTGCGAGGAACGTTTAGTGTTTTTGTGGTATTTATTGTTTACTATTATGGATAACGACGATCCAGAAACATCTGACAATATTAATTGAGGCTCAAGGAAAAGACGAGAAAAGGTAAAACATGTAGATGATTACCAGAGAAATATTATTCGAAACCCCAGGACGAAGGGTGCGGCATACGGAGATTATAGAGGAATGGTGGTTGAACCAAACCAAATTTGTTCAGAGCTCGAATAAGGATAAATTTTTTATTCACTGCAGTTTCTTAACTGATAGTAACTTATTTCGTTACTTTCTAGATGTGCAATGAAATGCTTTAAAGCAATAAACAAAAAATGGAGAAAAGAGATTTTCTCAAATTTCTATAAAATGGATACCAAAAATGAATTTATTTACAGGGACAAATAGCTATCAGGGAAGTGGCCCGTAAACGTAACCGCAAAGAAAACGCCAAAGATAGACTACGTTCTTATGAACATTTTGTATATAACAGTGAATAAGGTAGACAAGAAAGTTTGTCCAGGAGCATTCTTGAGCTGACACGGTATCGGGCGTGGAAGACACAAAATAATTCAGCATCTTTTAGTTTCCGGAGAAATACCTAAAAATAAAAGAGGAACCAACATTAAAGCAAATGTCGTTGGGGTCGAAGCTAGGGAAGAGTAACCACATTCAGTCATTTCCAGTCAAGGAATCACACTATTCAGGAAAAGAAGATAGGAACCTGGATGCACGCCTAAATGCGAAAATTATGCAGCAAATATTCAAGTCGAAATACCCAGAAAATTACGTGAAGTACAGCTATTATATAAAGTTTTTTCACGAAAATTTCCAACTTCACTTTGGAAGGTTAGAAGTGGATACTTGTAATGTTTGTGAAGACATGAATATAAAGATAAAGGGTCCAAAATTAGGAGATGCAGCAAAGCGAGTTGCTGTGGTTGAAAAGGTTGTTTATTGCTGTCGTAGAAAGAAGTTTTACGCTGCATTACAGAATTCGGAGGAACAATGTAAGAAACGCGAGGAATTAACTGTGAGTGTGTTTTGTATCACTATCCTGAAGACGAAAAAGGCAGTGTTTTATATCTTCCATAAAGAGCAAAGAGCCCAAACGAGCTGTGCACTTTTCTAATAGACTATGTAGAAAATTACATTGTTCCGGATGTTAAAAAGTTGCACTTATTGACGGATAATTGTTCTGGACAGAACAAAAGCCATTGTGTTACACGAATGTGCTTAGCTTTAACAGATATGCGGAGGTTTGACAAAATAAAGCATTTTTCCCCAAAAGAGGACACTCCTTCTCGCCATGTGATCGTGGGTTTGGCTAGGTCAAAAGGAACCTCCGACGTTTTGACAAAATTTATGATGTTCATACCTACGTGGAACTTATTGCAATCGCAAGTGCAAAAAAGGTATTCACCATAAAAGAAATTAAAACAGAAGATATTATGGACTTCAAGGAGTGGTCGCATTAATGTTATAAAGCGACCTCTGCATCTACAGAAACTCAATCACCATCTAGAAATGAACGAATGCATTTTATCATTTCTAAGTATTATCATTTCGTGTATAGCTCCGATATCCCAGGAACCATACAAGCTGACGTATTTATGAATGGAATTTCTGGAATACGTTTAAGCTAGCACATCCTAAAAAAAAGAAGTCGTTAAACAAGACAAGTCTATTTGGAACGATTTCCAATCCTTGAATCCACAATAGAACATCTGAAAACATTACTTCAATGGGTGGAAACTCCCAATAAGCCACTTTTTGAAGAAATAATCGCCAACAGCTTCACAAAATCTCGAAAGGAGAAACAAAAAAAACAATAACTATTAAGATCTGTTTAAACTTACTAATTGTAATTTTTTCGAGTTTTGTACAGAGTGTATTTTGAGTTCCGATAAAAAGTGTTTTCTAATTGCAGAGTTTATTTCAGAAACAATTTCAGTCCATGTTTTCAAATTTGAATTTTGGAGTTTTGAGTGCTCACCTGTTGGACAATAAAGAGTATTATTACAAATATCTGAATTTTAGAGAAACAGCAATCAAGTAATTAGAGTAATCTCTTCGTTACTGTAATCTATTGTTAACTTTATTACGAAAATAACGGTTTCAAATTTAGCCTACTATTATTAATAGAGTTAATAAAATCAAATAGAAAATAAAAATAGAAGCAATTTAGAAATTAACATTAAAGCAATTCTTAAAAGTATTGAAGTTACGAAACAATATTAAAACAATTTTGAAACACACACATCTACACGCACGCACATACACGCATTCACACACAACACACACATTACGCACAAGGAGGATTAACTGTAAGCAAATTCATCAAGATTTCTGTATAAACTCTTAAAATAGAACAAACATATAATAAACTTTCGGAACATGAATTCATTTTTGATTTTTGGCACGAACACGAATACATTTGGCAAGGTATTTTGATTTTTAAATCATAAAATCTGCAATTGTGAGTGCAAGATATTCCTAAAATTCTAAGGCAGTATGATGATGTATAAAAATTTTACAACCATAAACGCAACAGCAACAACATTCTTCGCACACTTACACACAATTTTATCGTCAACCTTTTAGACAATATCAAGAAAGCTTAAGTTACACACTAAATCACATTTACCATCAACATCACTAAATTTTCGTGATTCCAGAGATTTCAGACCAAAACAAAAGGATACAAGACAAAAACAACATTCGAATAATATACAACCTAAACAAAATCTAAATCAAACCTACAGGAAAGATTTAAATGCAATCCGGCATAACCAGAAGCAATAGATATATTTGAAATAAGTTTGCTCCACAGTAACGTGATAAATTTTCGCCAATCCATAGGTTTCCAGACATCAATAGTTAGAATTTCCGATGGCACTCCCTGTATATGTAGATGCCAACCGACACATATCCATTTTCAACTCCTATGCTGATACACATTATTAATAACCTAAATCAAAATGTCATAATGCTCACACCTAACTAACCATTTGATATACCACCCCAAAAGCTGTGCTTTATAATTTTATACGCACAAACAACCCAATTATAGCTGTGCCTACTCTGTATCCACTGGCCAGTCCAACAGTTACTGTAGGGGATACCAAAAACTCTATTCAACTGCAATTACGACACGAGAGACTTCGTCCACATCACGCTAGACTTGTGCGTCTAAAAGTGCGTGGCGCATACGAAAATAATGCCTCCACCTGAGGATATCAGTAACTAGAAAAATATATGTTTCGAGAATGAATCGCTGTATTACACTAAATGGTTAATCATTAAATTGTCTATTCAGCATTCAAACTATATATACTAAATTGTTTCTAAGCGACACGAACGTCTAAGTATAATACTATTATAAGCATTTGTGAAATGTCTTACGAACAAGAATGAAAGTTATTTTTTTTTCCTGCGATTAAATTCTGTACTTTCGATAAAATAAATGAAACATCTGAAAATTACTGAATTTGTCCGATTTTCGAATAAACAGAAATTATCCTCCTCCATTCATTGAAGCTGGTTGAAGAATCGATGTCGTCTCAGCTCTAAACAATGTTTTGCTGTGTAGATATTGTTTCTTCACCTTTCTAGAATTGCTCATGAGAGAACATTATTTGAACGAAATTCTCAATTCGAATTGATCAGGTTTACAACATCCTACTTTTGACAAAAAAAAAGAAAATTAAACCGTTGTGTAGGTTCAATTCTCAAACATTACGGAAATTAATGGCACTTTGCTACATTTTTTTGATCATTTACTTTAGGGTTGATAGTAGCATAATATCTATTTAAAATAGCAAACAAATAACAATGAGGTAAAGAATTGAAATCAATCTTAACACAGCGAATATTGCCTCCATTTCAAATACGTAAGCTGGTATCGACTAAACGATAGACATGTCGTAGTATTTCAGGTCATTTGGCCTAGTAATGTAGTGTTAGTAATGTGTCAAATTTTCAGATTTCCCCAATTTATAATTGCTCCAATAATCAGCATATTAATTGAATTATATTTTCAAAACCGTCCTGAAACGCGCAAAACTTACATTTGTTAGGAGGCTCATTTAACATAAACACGTCCTGTCATGGTTATTAATAACTTGGGCAAATATGCGGTAACCATAAAAGCCAGAGGCGTGGCGAGCGCATAAAAGTTGACGCATAAAATAGAAGGTAAGAAATAAATTATGAAACGTGCAGAAACACTTACGGTTTTAAAAGTTTTCCGTGAAATCACAAACTGGGTAACATCTGTTAAATATTTGAATCATTAGATATGTTTCCACAGCTGTTTCAGTCAAGTGAGTACGACCTGCAGAATAAATGTTTTTTAATGCCGAAAACGACCGTTCGACATCTAGCGATGTTATATTTGCATATTTAAAATAATCTTTGAAACAACTTAATGCATCTTCACTCGCACCTTCACAAATTTGTCTTAATATAAGAAAATCGGAGTCTTTCTCTAAAACACTTTCAAATTTTCGTATTACACACCAATTTGTTTTGCCTTCTACAGCGCATAACTGTGCGTGAACATCATTCACAATTTGAACAGAATCCACTAGCGACATCGAAACATTTTGTAATTTTTCTATTCCCTCCGCTAATCCGAAGTAATTGTTGTGAACAGTTTGTAAATCTCTTTTAACCTGACTATCTTGAAATAGTTCCTGGCTTTTCTTGATTGCTGCAGCTTCTGTCGGATCGAATTTTGAAACTACCTTCTTTACTTGATCAAAACATTTATTGCAGTATACCGCAGCCTGCAACCATGTTCCCCAACGTGTAACAATCGGCTGTGGTGATTCAGGTAAATCAGGACACAGTTTGTGAAATAGTCGGGTACGTTTCGGGGACTTTAGAAACACTGCCTTTGTACTAGCAATCAATGCATTTACTAGTGGAAAACATGTAGGAATCGTTTGTGCCGCAAGATTTAGAGTATGGATTTTACACGTTAGATGTAAGAAATTACCACTGTGTTCTTTAAGAGATCGGCCCAAAGAATGCATGTTTGCGGCACCATCACTGATAAACATTAAAAGTTGCATAGTTGGAACTTCAAATTTGTTCAAAGAGTTCAACACCACCTTTAAAATCTCATCGGCAGTACAATTTATAATTCTTTTGAAAGCGAGTAAGAAGGAGGATGACGGTCCATGTGGTTCCATTGTACGTACCATTACATTAACCACAGAATGTTTTTGACGATCTGTTGTTTCGTCCACACACAACCACAGTTTTTTATCTTTCAACTCCGTTTTCATCCTTTTTTCTATACGTTCACGAGCAAATGGCACTACATTTCGTATCGATGTCCGACTATGTAATTTACAGTCCGCATATTTATTCTAGAAAGAGACAAATGCTTCTTTGTCTAGTAAACGAAACGATAGATTACATAAAATAAGAGTAACATATAAATCAAATGTAAATTTTTCTTGGTCTCGTATGCAACTTTTTGCAGAAAAATGCTGTTTGCTTTCGATGTGACACATTAAACACATTAAAGGAATTTTATAAAATAGACATTGAATTTTAGCGCCATCGAAAATTAAGTCCGGCATGTCCACTAACTAAGTTTTTAACTGTGTCTGCCATTAGTCGTTTTCGTGACGTACCTAACTGCGACATTTTTAAAGCAAACATAAGCGTACAATTACGAAATAAGTTACGACAGCCTACATATAGACAGAACTACTCGCATACAGCATCGATTTGGTACTGACGCTGTGAACGCGTGAAATAAATAATCGCCGACTCCGCACCAGATATCTACTACACTGACTGTTACCGCTGTTTGCCCAGACTAGTTATTAATATTGTTATTATTATTTAGTCACTGCGACTTTAATAGATCTATTGTAACAAAATGCCCTACTATGTGTTAGAATAGTTGGAGGCTTTTAATAGATCTACTCTTGGATCTTCTTCCTTCAGTTCAGAAGCTACGAAATGGCTTTCTGAAATGTTGGTGTCGTGTGCGACTGATGGCAACATATTTACATAGAATGTGTTCTGCCTACTGGCAGGATTTGTGACAGGTCGTTGGGGGGGGACTTAGATTACTATCTAAGGTTCCTGATCTTAATTGATTGTTTTATGTGGAGACCACAAAAGAGGTTAGGATCAATAAAAGGCATGTTTGCTGCTTCTTTGGCCAGCTTATCTGCCTTTTCATTTCCTTCGATCCCGTGGTGACTTGGGAACCACCGCAAAGCAAAGTAGTTATTGCATCCCAATCGCCTTTGATTGTATACATATTCCTGTATCAGACCAGATTCGTTTGTGCAGGCTTTAATAGCCTTTAGAACTGCCTGACTGTTGCTGAATATATTTAAAGTTGCGCCTCGTATCACTTCATCGAGGTTCTTTATGGCGCACAGGTTTAAAGCAGCTCTGCTTGAAATATATTGGTGTGGAGTCCTGTGGATATTTTTAGGTGGCAGTTATGACCACTAATGACCAGACGTGTTCCGATCGCTTCTATTCTCGAGCCATCCATGTACCTTGCCAGGGAACCTCTTTTGCCTTGAGGCTCACCGGATGCCCACCCAGCACGGCTTTCAACGACCACCTTATATGATCGTGTCCCTTGCAATGTGCATCAGATGGTTTATGTTGGGATCCTCAAGGATTCTGAGATTCCCTCTAAAATCCTCAGGCTTTAATCGCTTCGTTCTGCTAAGCGTGAAGGCACTCGATATAGCCTGATTCTGAATGAAAATGTGAAGTGATGTTATTCCCAGCAGGACTTCCTGCGCTGCTATGGGGTAGGTACGCATTACATCTGTGATGCTGAGACAGCAAGTCTTTGAATATGTTGAAGCTGCTGTTGTACAGTTTTCTAAGATGTTTTTTGCCACTAAACCAAAGAGACGCGGGTGATCCTGGGTCTGATTATTGCTGTATGTGACCAGAAGGTCATTTGAGTCTTGAGACCCCAGTTCTTACCAAGCAGCTTTCGGCAAACTAGTGATGCCGTAATGGCTTTCTGTAAGTTGGAGATGTGGGAGTTCCATATTAATTTTTTGTGGAACGTAATTCCCAAGTACTTAGTTTAATTGCTGAAGCTAATGGTTTTCCCTTCGATGGAGAGATTTATCATGGTTACTTGCCCAACAAACACTGCCTACTACTGTCTTGCTTTATAGTGCCAATTCATTTCAAGTTTGTAAACTCTATTCGTTACGAAACACTCGAATTGTGTATTTTTGTGCTGTAATGCGCAATAATTGTTTTTTTCTAAAAGACTTTCCCAATCGGTTTAGAACTCGAGCAATAAAGACAAATGTTTCGTTCTCTCTATTTCATTTGATTCCTCATTCGTGTTGTTACTACGTTTCTAAGAATATATTGGTATGATATTTATTTACCCAAGCGTTGTATTTTGACAGTTAAACTACTCTGGGAAGAGCATCAGTATGCAGGTACTGAAATTTAATATTTGGCCAAATAATCAAATACAAAGAGAAATTTCAATTTAATAAGTTATTTTTAAAGCTTGAAATTTCAAATAGACGATTTAAAATTTAAATAATTATGGTTAGGGATTACGATAAGTTCTTTGTCTCAAAATTCGTACTCTGTTCAAAAGAAATATAATTATTCTAAATTCTAAATAAAAACTTACTCTTTCGAACGTTAAAAATGGTTTCATTATTCTTATTCTTTTTCGATTAACAACAAATAATTACTAGAATACCCATGAAGTATGGGTTTTTTTAAGGAAAAATACATGTCATTTTGAAGTGAATGGTTAAAGCTATTTATTTGAAGTATGCGCCATTTGATGCTACAATTTTTTCCTATCTTTCTTCAGCAAAAGATAGATTCCGCGACGATAGAAACATTCACCTTTTGAAACAAAGCATGAATCGACTAATTTTTTCACTTCTTCGAAATTAGCGAAGTGCTGCTCGGCCAATCTGTGCGCCATCGACCAGAATAAATGATAGTCCGAAGAAGCACTGTCCGGCAAATACGGCGAGTGAGGTAGCACATCCTAATTCAATTCTTTTAAAGTTTCCTTGACGACTTTTGTAGTGTGGGCCGGCACATTGTTATGTAGCAAAATGACTTTTCCATGTCTTTGGGCCCATTCCGGGCGTTTTGTGACCAATGCATGGTTCAAATTGATCATTTGTCGTCAACATTAACCGTTTCACCAGAATTGAGAAGTTCATAATAAACAACATCCTGTTGATCCCTCCAAACACAGAGCATTGTCTTCTTTCCGAAGCGATTTGGTCTTGCAGTCGATGTTGATGGTTGGCCTGGATCAACCCATGATTTTCTTCATTGGGATTCTCGAAACATATCCATTTCTCATCACCTGCGACGATTCGGTACAGAAAACTCTTCCGTTGATGTATTTTTTCAGTTTTCTTCAAAATGAAGTGATGAATGAAAACCTCCCGCAAATGGTCTTCTTTTGGTACGAAGTTCGACATTTTCAAAGCAGAAAAAGATTATATTTACACTTTCACAATTTTCCACATGTATGGTGTTTTAGGTTAGGAATAGCCAAACAAACTACTATATATGTATGTCAAATCGCCACGAACGTATGTGTGGTACCATTTATTAGGAAAATTCGCATTTCATAGGTATACACCACGTAAGTAGATCCCACAAAACGTAGTCATTTTCAATAACGTTAACCATGAGATTCATTTAAATCTTTAATTGTAACATTTATCTTTGCAATATATCTCATCGTTAGTTGCCAAAATATACTCCAATTAAGAAGTAGAAATGGATATATGTATGTACATATATTTATAATGTGCAAGAAAGTAGCTGAAATGTTTTAACTACTTAATAGATGAGAATTCACTGGTTTGAAGGAACCAATATTAACATTAATTTACACTGACAAAGTAATATGATTGCAATTCTTTAGTCTACTACTAATTGCCTTACCATTCCTAACAATGAGGTACGTATTTGTAGCGCTCGAAATTCTGAACATTTTCAGTAGTTTTTTGGTTTGTTTTTGGTAGTCTTAAGACGAAAAATATATTACAGTTTACAACGTAGGTCGAACCCAACTAAACAGCAGAACAATAGATAAAAATCAAACTATAATAGTATATTCTTATCCAATAAGTATATTATAGCTTAACATAGTAACTATATTAGAGTCTATAACTTCATCTTTAGCTTCTTAATTGTACGTAGAAGCAGCGTCCTGGTATTCCCCATTTAAATGTTAAACGTAAATTTCCTTATTCTTCGCAATTTTTTCCCAAAAATTCATAGCACAATGCTATTAAGCGTACATAAACCAGACGTGAAATTTTCTTATATGGCCTGGAAAGGTAAATTTCACAAATGTGTAATTAGCTGATTGCGTGGGAGCGTAATTATGAAATGTCTACGTAGATTGAACCCATCCTAATTTTTGGTTATTTGGCGATTCAACGTTGGCAATCGCGTGCATTATCCGAATTATACAGTCAAGACGGACGCGCCATAAGCGGCGTATTTTTTCTATCTCGTTTGACACGGCATCAACCCGAAAAGAGTTCAATGCGCAGTACCTACGTATGCTCGATCGTTAACGCGAGTTTTGTTCGTTTTTCAAACCATATTTTCATTAGCGAATGTTTGATAAAATTTGTTCGCAATATTGTAAATTACATAGTTTTATGCTCTAGTTAACCGATTATATTTATTAAATTACAAAATCGATAGCTTGCAATCAAGGGGTCCCACGAAACTATAACTCTGATAATAGGTTGTATATCATGTTATACCCAGATTTTATATGCGTTTCTTGTTTACATTACATATATTCTAATAAATACTTTGGAATATGGTGATCTTCATAGAGTGACAAACTATACAGAATGACCAGAATAACTGAGAAACTAATAATTACATTGAGCCAAAAGCGAAGACAATGTGAACAAATTGAGAGAAACAACATTGTAATTATAATTAAAACCCGGTACCCCTGTAATAACGCATCGGTGGCCCAGTGGTAAGAGGGCCTGCTTCTGACTGTGGCAGAGTTAAGGGTTGTGCATTTGAGTCCCACCATGGTTAAGTGGCAGATTTTTCTGATGGGACCGGACACTAAATCACCATTCGCATGTTGGGGAATAATTAACTGCGCTCCATCCTTTAGGGTGAAAGGGTGACTATAACAAAGCCATGGAACACTTTACATATACCATTTACACACTAAAAGGCTTCTGATGTTTAAAGCTTATATACCCTGTTGAGTCGTCACCACACGTAAAAGGTAGAGTATATATTGAAATATCTTTCTCAGGGGTTTTTACTCAGATTTTGTAAAATTTTCTAATTTAACTCTATTAAATGATTTTTGTAGGTTCGGGGATATTCCTAGATACTCTTGCGGCAATTTTGAATGAATTTGCAACTTAGTAAAAACAAATTAACGAATTTTTAAGATTTTAAAATTAACTAACCTTTAAACTTTCGAACGACGCCAATGTATATAAACACTCTGTTTAAATACACACCACAGGAACTGCCTGTTCTGGATATTTAACCCTATTTACTTCTCTGATAATGACTTTGAATACACAACGAACACTTATCTTTGGATTGGATTCACGACAAACTTTGATTCAACTAAGGCCGAATAAAGATTGATGATAATTTAGGGCGTCGCTCCTCTTTCATTTATTTTAAATCGCGAAAGACCGGCGATTGTTTTCTTTCACCGCCAATTTTGATAATTAACCCACATAAAAACTAACTTTTCGATGATCAAATGATATTAGTATGCGAGAACGAATGCAGTGACTTAACCAGGAGGTTGTTTGTTGACGATTCTGTGGTACGAATTGTCACCAACAAGCTTTAAAAGAGAAAATCCTCTGCTAATTTATAGAAACCTTTCAGATAAAGATTTAATTGATGAAATATTATCTGTTGTGCTTTGCCATTTACGCTGTTGCTTATTCCAGACGATTTTTACATTAATTTGGAAGAAATAATTGAATAGAAAACTTAATAAACGAGTAGATTTTTCCATGATACCCCACACTCGTCATTATCTGGACTTATAATTAAATTCTACCGTCCTCGCTTCAAGGACGGTTGGCTGAGGAGGGATAATACCGTAGAAATTTCCCATTATCCCCGCAAGAAGGATATTTGGTTGCCAACGAGTTGCCAGCCTGACATTTACTTCAGTACCGAAGTGACAACCGAGAGAAGTTGTTGTCGTCGTAAATACAACGTTGAACGTAACATAACAATATATATATATATATATATATATATATATATATATATATATATATATATATAGAAGCGCTTTGCAGACCGTTTAGGTCCATAGCTATTATTATTATTATCCCTTTCCATTCTTCCCGACTTTTCGCATTTCTTCTCCAGTTCTGGACTTGTCTCTCTCTGAGGTCATCCTCCACCGCATCCCTCCACTGCTTCCTCAGTCTTCTCCTCTTCCTTTTCCCTTCATCAATCTTCCATGTCACTGCTTTCATCTCCCTCCCCTCCTCCATCCTTTCTAGATGTCCCAGCCATTGCAGTCTTCGCTTTTTTATATAATTACTTATGGTGGTGTCATTAAACAGTTCGTATAAATCTGCGTTCGTTCTTCTTTCCCAACCAAATTCCGTCAGTCTTCCTCCGAATATTATTCTGAGTATCTTCCTCTCCCAGACTTCGAGCTTTTCCTTTATTTTGTTTGTCGTTACCCAGGTCTCGCTTGCGTAGGTAAGGGTAGGTCTAAGTATTTATTTATACATTCTTATTTTTGTCTGTAGCCTTCTTGCGCAACTGTTGGCTTTAACTGTTCTCAAGTCTACTTCTTCTTCTTCCTGGCAGTTATTATTTATTAGACTTCCTAGATACATAAAATTATCGACTTCTTCGAACTCAGCCACTGACAAATTTTGTTTGTGCATTAGTATTTTTATTTTTACTACCACACTTATTCTTCACTTCCATATATTTTGTTTTGTCTGTGTTAATTTTCAACCCAATCCTCTCTGCCGTCAGTTGCCTTGCTATGTCCTCCAGTTCTTTCGTGTTTCTTGCCATTAGGGCGATATCATCTGCATATGCAAGGCACTGGTGGTTTCTGTTGTACAATAGACTCTTTCGATTGATGCCACATTCTCTTATGATATATTCCAGTGCGAAGTTGAATAAGGTTGTTGACAAGGGATCCTCCTGTCTTAGGTCTTGTTGGACTTTAAAATCCTCACTGATGTTTCCTCTAAATGTCACTGTTCACTATTTCATTTTTATCAGTCTTACTATTTCCCCTGGGATTCCCAGTTCTGTTAGTATTCTTATTAGTTGTTCTCTATTGATTGTGTTGTAGGCTCTTTTAAAATCGACAAACAGAACAATAAAAGGTAGAGTATGGCTGATCTAAAGTGGACAGGTTCTTAGCCTCTTGTTCTGCAAGAGCTAACGCGAGTTTTGTTTGAATAAATTATATCACTGTGAGAACACCGTATTTCCAAATAAAGTATCAAACATCCAGGGTAGAAGGTACCATTCCGTATTTTTACGTGCACGTTACACAGTGGCGGATTTATGCATGATCTTTATGTGCTATAGTCCCCCCGTCCTTTCAAATTCACCTTTCGGTCGGAAAAATAAAAATAGAAATTTAAATTGCTGTCACTATTTTCTATATTTTGTAGTGTCAGCAAAAAGCTTCATTTGTGTCGCTCATCAAAGATAAATGGGAGCACGAAAAGGGCAGCAGGGGCTGTTTGAGGAAAAGCTCTCAGAAACGTTGATGTACCTGTGTTCATTTGTGGAAACATATATTTATAACACGTATGTATGTAACCTATAAATAAATAAATATTGATTTTAAAATTGATTGACAAAATAACATGTGTAGTGTAACGTTATAACAAGAGACATTATTTTCTAACTAAATTAATTAATTTTCACGCTCGGTAGATCCGGACACATCAGCCTCACTATATTGTTGGATTTGGATAAAATATAAAACATTAATGCACAACATCGGAATGGAAATGCAAGCCAAGCTCCTCAGATCGTGTTATCTCAATGTAGTGCGATTAAATATTAAATAGCTATTTATTCTGTGACGTGCCAGGTGTATCATTTCTACACACGGAAACTATCGGCATAATACTTAAATCACCGCCTGAAAAGTTTTTGTTGGCACGTAAATTCATTCCTTTTTTGAATTTTTTCGAAATGCCATATCCAGGGGGTAGGGAGTCTCGAAATCCAATGAGAAAACTATTTTTGGCCCTCTCGTAGACATACCTCTTTCATAATTGGTTTGTAACTAGAGTTTCGAACTCTATCAGAGATCTCCATAGGGCAGCCCCAATAATATACAAGAGATCTAGAATACATTATGTTAGTTTGTACAACCGCAGAGATGGTACAGGTCATTAAATGGTATTTTAGGAATTGCTATAAATGTCAACAAATAGATGAACAGCCTCAAATCCCTCTAATGCATTTTGAGCGGGAGGAGAGAGAAGTGAACTCTAGTCGGCAAATTACAGACGAAATCGATATTAGTAGAAGTACTGTGAAACGTATTTTGAAACGCAACAAATACAAAAGTTACAAAGTTGCCAGGAGATTTTTTCCTTTAATAATGTAACAAAGGCAATATCCCATTCGTATCTGAAGCAACGTGTTAGAAAAATCATGATTTCGTCAGCAAAACGACCGCGGTCGGACAAACTTCGAAAATTTATTGCAGAAATTCCAGACTTAATATATGAAGGTGCTAAAATTAAATGTGTAATCTGTAAAATCCCGTTAATGTGTTGGTCCAGACAACATTGTCTACGACACGTAAATAGTGAAAAGCATGTCTCAAAAAGAAATTGCGCACGAGACAATGAAAAATTTATATTTAATTAATGCGTTACGTTTATCGCATGTAATATACCGTTTAATTTACTAGACAAGGAACCATTTATCTGCTTTTGGAATAACTATTCGGAGTGCAAATGACCAAGTCGAACATCGTTACGAAGAATTGTGCCATCTGCGCGCGAACATATTGAACAAAAAATAAAATCGGAGTTGAAAGATCAAAAAATGTGGTTATGTGTCGACGAAACAACAGATCGGAAGAAAACATTCTGTTCTTAATGTAATGGCACGCAAATTGGAACCTCATCAATCGGCACCTTCAATTCTATTAGTCTCCAAACGAATACAACAGTGTACTGCCGAAGTAATTTCAAAGTTAGTGTTAAATACATTGGACAAGTTTGAACTTTCAACAAACCAACTCTTGATGTTAGTGAGTGATGGTGCTGCAAACATGCTTTCTGTAGGCCGGTCTCTTAAAAAGCATTCTGCTAATTTGTTACACATTACGTGTAAAATTCATGCTCTCAATCTTGTGGCGAATAGTATCAGAAAATGTTATCCTGAGGTAGACGCTTTAATAGCGCATACCAAAGCAGTATTTGTCAAATCACCGAAACGTATTCGCGAATTTCACAGACTGTGCCCCCGTATACCAAAGCCACCAGAACCTATTCTAACTCGTTGGGGAACATGGTTGCAGGCCGCGTTTTATTATCATAAATATTTTGACAATATTAAGAACGTGGTTTTACAATTCGATACAAAGGAAGCTGCCGCTATCCAGAAAAGCCAGTCGAAATTTCAAGATAGTCAGGTTAAAATGGATTTAAAAATCATTCACGACAATTACTTCGGGCTAGCAGATGCAATAGAAAAATTACAAAATCCTGCGGTGCCGTTAGAAGAATCTCTACAAATAGTGCAACATGTTCACGCACAGCTATGCGCGATTGAAGACGCAAAAAATGTTTCTGTTCTAGAAAAATTTGAAAGTGTTTTTGAGAAAAATTCTGATTTTGGCACATTAAGACGCATTTGTGAAGGTGCGTCAACAGAATCGTTAAGTTATTTGAAAGTTTATTTTACTTACGCAAATATTACGTCACTAGATGTAGAACGTTCGTTCTCTGCATATAAACGCATTTTTTCCTCATGCCGTACTTGTTTTGCCGAAACAACAGTTGAAACATATCTAATGTTGCAGATATTTAACAGACATTATCCACTTTGTGATTTTACGGAGGACTCTTAAAATGGTAAGTGTTTGAGCACGTGTTATTTAATTTTTATTTAAAAGATGAGCGAAATTATTTGCGGCAGCAAACATCTCTATTAGCAGAATAACTCTAGTGGAACGCGAAGCCTGGTCGACTCTACGCTACTGCGCGGTACCGCTCGTGGCCAGCTTTATATATTAGCATTAATTTTTTGGTTATGTAAAAAACTAAGGTTTTTCACAAACAAGGTGAATTCTGCCCATAGGTTTAAATAATTAATAAACATATTGTTATAGAGCATCTTAAAAAATTAATTTAAAATTTTATATGGAATCGAAAAATGTAGTAATATACAGAGTGTTTCGTTTAAAATTAGCCAACTGCTATCGACTTCCGGAACGACATATGTTAACATATTTTGTGTATAATGGCCCTAATGGTGTTAGTACACTGCTAAATTTTCCAATTCATATTTTTCCAGATATCGATAATAGATAGAATTTGGCTCGTTTGAATTAAAATGCACAGTATATCCTATGTGGAAACACATTAAATTCACCGAATATGGGTAGATTGATTACATTGTCTAGACTCTAGACCACTGCCACGTGGCTCACACATGAGAAACATTTATGTCGGATATTAAAATATAGTTAGAGAGAGGACACGTGCCTGGATTTTGTTTGAAAATCGCAGTACCAATTGTGCATACTTGATGATATTTCGAACAGTAAACAGAGTACATCACTCCGGATGGTAGCGGAAAATGAAGATAGATGCAATAAAAAGCTGTATATAACCTATATCAATTATTAACGTTGAATGGAGGCAAGCTCTGTTTGTGTTTCCGATTGCATGCTGTACAACAAAAGAAAGCGTTCTGTCCGATTAACGTCTCTGTTTACATAGTGCATATGGATTTAAATAGATCCAATTAGTGTATTTTGCGCCTTGTTTGCACTCATTCAATAAACGGTAAACATATTATTGGGGCTACCCTATGGAAAGAAAACATTCGACTACAGAACAAACTGCTATTTCAACTTGCCCTTAGTTTTCGTGTTTTCTTTCAATATTTTATTCATTATTTGTAAAGTATGTAATATTCGTTATTGGTGCTTTTATATTTCGCTATGTTATAATATACAATCTCAATCAATGCAATTATTCGCAAAAGCTATTCTTAAATAAGAGTTTTCAGTAAAGAAAGGGTGTCAGGAGAACCTGTAAGTTGTCATTACAATATAAGTAGTACTGCGTTCCTAAACTTGTTACAAAATATTTGTTTGTATATATAAAGAATGTCATTTATAAAAGCAAATACATATGTAGGAAAATGAATTCCTAGGGCCAATTTTCCAAGCTTTGGATATTGATTAGAAAACTTCTGAAGTTCATTGAAGTTTATTCATTGTAATACAATAGCATACATTAATATCTTTTGATCAAAGCATATGATCATTCCTTGAATTATCGAATATTCCTTTCATTTCCTTTTTTCCATATTTTCCTGTGTGAAAATTCCATATATTCTGAACACCATAATAAATAAAGTAAAAACGGGTACTCTAAAACTGTGGCACTGGAACACTGAAACAGTTCACTAAAAGCCTTACCACAACACTTAATTCGTACTGGACGCACGTTTCGATAGCCAAGCTATCATCATTAGCAGCAAGACTGAACTAACAAGCTAAGTGAAAAACTGACCTCATAAGGAAAATAAATTATGCAGTATGTAAATTTAAAATCGTAAAATTTAATGAGCCGCTTCATTGCACAGGACTATAAATAGCCTAAAGGTAAATGAGCAGAATGACGTGAGTTATTAAATCCTAGTATTACAATAAAGCGGTTCATTGCACATGGTTAAAATTACAACTATAAATGATTAAACATGATGTAACAAAAGGATAAAGGCTGGAATTTAGTGGTCCTAAATCTGAATTCATTAAGTGAGTTTTGTTTTTGTAAATTTCCATGCCTTCATAACAATTTAATTGAGCAGTACTCTTAACGTTTATAATTAACTTTATATTATCAACATTATGGTTATTTTCAAGCATATGTAGGGCAACGCTAGATTTATCAAACCTTCTGAATTTGAGATGAGCCAAATGTTCTTTGTACCTAATTTTGATTGATCTTTTTGTCTGCCCAATATACACTTGATCACAATCTTTACATGAAATTTTGTAAATTCCTGATTTATCCATGTTATCCACAGGGTCTTTGGAATTTCCTAAAAGGTTTTTTAAGGTTATTGCTCGAAGAGAAAACAATCTTGCGGTCAATCCTAGAAAAGATTTTTTGAAGACCCTTGGTGTAACATGGATAAAAGGGTAATTTAACATATTTCTTATTATTACGACCGTCAATGCGTTCTAATGTCCTTACATTTCTAATTCTTAATCTATTTTTATGTTTCCTAATAATATTATAGACGACATCTTCAGAGAATCCGTTAAAGTTAGAAATATTGATGATTTCTTTTAGTTCATTTTGATATCTATCTTTCGTTAAAGGAAAATTGAGTAACCGGTGCACCAACATTAGAACGCATTGACGGCCGTAATAATATTATGATACTAACGTGTAAGACAGAGATCTACAAGAGAACAAGAAAACTTACAAACTTGCAACTGTATGCACCAAAAATGTAAATATCAGTGAACTGGAGAAACAAAGCTCTTTCGCAAATGTTAACAGACATATTTAAACAGTAACATATATACAATAAAATTAAATTTATCTAAGATTCCCGATGCCTATCTACAACTGTTTTTGAATTATTTATTGCTTTGGAAAAAATTACCTATACAGGGTGTGTCATCTTCGATGGGTAGCTAATAAAATTTATATTTGATGTAACACTCATAGAACTACAAGTATTTCTAGGGTGAAAACATCTATTCTACTTTCGCAATTAAGAGAATGTTATATTTGCAACGATATAGGCTGCTAAAATGGACGATTGTGTTTCTGTCCCTACTGAGTTTTCCAACTCCTCGAAGCCCAGAACGAAGGGTTGATAATAAAAGGCTGGCGCGTCGTGTCAAGCAAGGCAGATCCGAAAGGAATAACCTTGGTTATCAACATTGACGAGGAATCCTTGAAAGTGCTAAATGGTATGGGTCTCAAGCCCTATTTTAGACTAAACCAGCTCGCTTTCAAGATTGTGGGAAGAAAGGAATTACCTGAAGATGTTGAAGGTAATACAGATAAACTTTCAACATAGTAGGGCAGCCACCGCTTCCCTGTGCAAGCAGCTAGCTTCGGGCAGTATCGACGTGGGCCTAATACAAGAACCCTGGTTGGTCAGGGGCCGAGTAGCAGGCCTTGATGAAGCCAAAGGTAATATAATATACGATTTACGCTCTGGCAGAGTAGGATCTTGCATTTATGTTAAGAAAACCTACAATCATTAACGCTGCTTAACTTTTGTTATAGAGATTTAGCAGCCATAAGGTTGAAGTTCCGTAGCAAAGGAAGTAGCAAGGAGCTCACTCTCGCTTCTGCTTATTCCCCATACGATGCACCGAAACCACCGCCATCAGACGATGTGGAAAGGTTAGAAAGATACTGCGAGGACTCTCACCTCCTGGTCATCATCGGAGCGGACGCTAACTCGCACCATACTGCATGGGGGAGTACCGACACAAATAATAGAGGTGAGTCACTATTGGAGTTCATTGTCTCTAGAAATCTAGTGATTTTGAATAGTGGTAGTAAACCAACTTTTGTAACACAGAGAAGGAAACAGGTAATTGACATAACTCTAAGCTCCCTGTACATTAGTACTTAGGTTACTAAGTGGTATGTGTCTGAGGAACCATCTCACTCAGATCACAGATACCTCATCCTGGAAATCGCTGAGGCTGACAAAACAGTGGAGATGTATAGAAATTCGCGAAGGACCAACTAGGTAAGGTACAAAAAGGAGCTGAGTAATAACATCAAACAGGTCAAACCAGATATTGAAAATGAACTTGATACAGAGGCGGCCTCAGAACGACTACAAGAGGCAATAATAACGTCATATGCTGTAAGCTGTGCTTTGCGGAATTTATAGAGCCAGCCTGGCGCTGGGTTACATACCATCCGTCTGGAAGGTCGTGCTTATTCCAAAACCTGGGCGATGGTTTTGGAATAAACACGACCTTAGTTCATACGCTGAGGTAAAGGTATACAGGCCAACAACCCTATCATCCTTCATCTTAAAGACCATGAAAAAACTGCTTGAAAAGTATATCAGGGAAGCCTCTCTAATAGAAAGGCCACTACATCCCAATCAACATACCTGTCAAGCAGGTAAATCATGTGAAAGTGCCTTGCAGCAACTCGTATCGCGGGTGGAGGCATCCTTAAACAATCAAGAAATTGTATTAGCTGCATTTCTTGATAAAAAAAGGTGCGTTTGATAACACCTCCTTTGAATCACTATTACAGGCTGTAAACAGCCATGGAGTAGAGAATACTGTCTGTAGATAGGTGGGAGCCATGCTGCATGGCAGACAAGTAGAGGCAGCGTTGGAAAGTGAGGCAATGCAAGTGTCTGTGGCCAGAGGATGCCCACAGGGAGGGGTACTGTCCTCTCTATTGTGGGACATGGTGATAGACGAGCTGCTGGTCTTGCTAAACAATGCTGGCTACTACACACAGGGATACGCTGATGACATTGTAATACTCACCCGTGGGAGAAATGCCAGCGTAATCTCAGAACTAATGCAGAGAGCATTAGAAACGGTAGAAGTATGGTGCAAGAAAGAGAACCTTAGAGTAAATCCTAGGAAAATTGCACTTGTACCCTTCACCAAGAGAAGGAAATTGGACGGTCTAAGAGCGCCGACTTTTTGCAATGAAGTAGTACAGATCAGTCCAGGGGCCAAGTTCTTAGATGTAACCTTGGACACTAAACTGAACTGGAACTCACATTTACAGAAAATGACCGACAAATGTAAGAGGGTGTTGACAACCCGCAGAACAGTTGGGAAAACATGTGGACTCAAGCCACATATGACGTACTGGCTGTACACTACGGCGGTAAGACCCACGATAACTTATGGATGCCTGGTTTGGTGGCCTAAAATCGCACAGAAGCGTGCGATAATCAGTCTCTCGAAAATTCAGAGACTGGCATGTCTATGTATAATAGGAGCTATTAAAAGTACCCCAACAGCTACTATGGAAACCCTGCTAAACCTACCTCCACTTGAGATCTATATCAAGGGAGTAGCCAGAATGGGAGCATACAGACTGAAAAATACTAATAACTGGAGATCCCTCAGTGGGTCTGGGCACAAGAGAATAGAAACAACGGTAACAAATCCTATCTTTGATATGGGTAGCGATACAATAATCTCCAGGATCTCCTAAGACCAACCTTTCAACATTTTCTTGAATTGGGAAGAATGGGGAGATGGAGAGGGGAAAAAAGCGAAAACCCAAATCTGGTCCAAAAAAGATGGGTCCAAAACGGGCACTACTTCTAGCATTGGTGTTTATGAGGAAAACCAAGGATGCAAAGTATGTGCATCACTTGGGCGATACACCACGGTATTTCAAACAGAAGTATATGCTATACAAACCTGCGCGTGGGAGAGTCTGCGTCGGGGACTGCAGGGTGGGACGATTTGCATTCTCTTTGACAGTCAGGCAGCCTTAAAGGCATTAGCATCTTATCATATAGCCCCTAAACTAGTATGGGAATGCCTGCAAAACCTAATGGCTCTGTTTAAACACCATAAGGTTACACTAGTGTGGGTGCAATTGCAGACCAGCTAGCGAGGGAAGGCTCAAAAATGAATTATATAGGCCTGAACCGGGTCTAGGTATTACCAAGAGTGCAGTGCGTGGTGCAAATAATGAGTGGGTCATAATACAACACCATTTAAATTGGAACCATGCAGATGGACAAAAGCACAGCAAATGGATGATGGGAAGACCGTCGCAACATCTGACTGCTCACCTGCTTGAATTAAGCAAGATACAGCTCAGAGCAGCAACATGTCTACTAACAGGACATGGCTGTTTGAGAGGCCACTTGGATAAGATGGGGATCTACAAAGATGAACCTTTATGTAGACTTTGCAATGATGACGAAGAAACAGACCCTTATATTATCTTTGAATGTGCGGCGCTAGCTCAACGCAGATTCGCTATGCAAAGCGTAATTGAACTACCAATGGAGAAAGATTTACTACATAGGCTCTTAAACCTGATCGAGGGAACTCACCTGTCCAAGTAAAACGGAGGAATAATGTAATAGGCTACTAGGGCTGTTAGGGCTGCAAAGACCAACCCTGCTCTGGTAGAAAATCAATCAATCAGGGAATTTCAGATATATAATAAACGCAGCAATTCAATCAGTTAAAAATATTCAAGATGTTCTATGTAAAATATTGACCAAAATGCCACCTTGAAAATAAAACCTTTGTTATATTATCAGAGGTGATCTATAACCAAGAGATTCTGTTTTTGTAAGTGAAAATATTCCTAGGTCTCGAAAACACAACATCAAATATTGCTCAAACTATAATTATTTTCGCCGTATACTACGAAAACCATTTTTCCTAAATATTTTATAATTCTATACCAAGGGACCATATAATTTACAGTAGAAGCCACATTTGTGCTACAGGATTAGTTCAAAGTCCCGGAACGGTCAAATAAATTTGAATTCATTAAATAGAGGAGATGCGTTTTCCAATTTCATGATAATAAGAAAGTACATTAAAAACGAAGAATGTTGATATATGATAAACTGATATTAACATTCTACTTCCATCATAAAGATTGAAAAACAAATCTGTAATTTGTAACGTAAGTGAAACGCGCGCGCTTTTGGTCAGTCTGTTTGTGACAACACTGGGCCGAGATAATCAACCACTTCATTATTTGACATTCGTAGAAGTATTGTCATTTTTAACAACTAATTTAACGTGAAATATATGACGTTTAGTACCTTTGACACAGCAATAATTTGACATTCACATGACGGTTTAACACAGAGCAAAAGAGTATATTCATTTTACATATAGCCAGATCGGTAAAATATGTGCTTGATATATTGTATTACGTATGTATTATAGTTAACTGAAATCGTAATGATGAAATCATTATTATTTAGTGCCGATAATTTTATTTTATATCTAAATCATATTTGTAATAAACGAAATTAAAGTAATAATTCAGATATTTGCGGCCAAAGAAAAGTAGCCCGTCGGCAGCCAGACGACGTAACAGCAATTGCTGGTGTGTTTTAAATCACGTAATTAAAATTTGAATAGAAAGGATTTTAAAAAGCCTTTCCTCGTAAAATACTGAAATTTGAATGAAAATCATAAATCTTTATACTTAAATAGTCATTACTAGAGTAACCTAAACTTGCGGACTCGCATAGGCGTCGGTATTACGGGTTAACATAAGAATACGAAAAATTCATAAATAAACTAAACCGGTAGAGAAGCAGGCATGTAGTGTCGACCTTGAATATAAATCATGTTAAACCGCGCTGAGAGAGATTTCGTTTTAGTACCGGTTGAGCTGTTGCAGAGATTAGTCGAACGGTCAAGGTTATGTACTTACGTGTCGCTTTGAAAATATAGCTGGTGTTTTTTTGTGTGTTGTAGTATTATACCAAGTTCATAATTATTCTATCATTTCATATAGAACTAATATTTACATACCTAAGAAAACATGCTCGTAATAGATTGCTACTAATGTACATAAGTATGTGTCACTTTTTCCCCATTTAAAATATGACGGTAGTGCAGTTTTTTGCTAATATACATGTTCGTTTGGCTGCATTGGACAGAACTGATTGCCAGAGGCATGTCAATGGTATTAAGCATATGAGAAATGCAAGAACTGAAATACCTTATACACTATTCCTCATACATTTATTAATTATCTTTACCTCTTGTAATCTTCCGTTGTCGTTGGTGAGAAAAGCAGCTTTTAAAACGTTTTGGCGACAATACGTTCCAAAGTACCCATTACCCTCACAAACACAATTACAAAATCATTTGCCGCGAATGAAAGAGATGCTAGAAAATGTGTGTAAACGTGATTTGTGTTCCAAAAAAATATGGATTACCGTGGATGAGACGACCGATATAAAGAAAAACAGTATTGTGAATGTAATAGCTCGCGTTTTATCTAGCGAGAACACAGCATCTCGATATTTGTTAGCTTGCAAACGTGTTCAACAATGTACCGCGAAAAATATTCAAAAAGTGATAATGAACGCTTTGAAAAAATTTAAAATTGCCCAAGATCAAGTTGTGATGATTGTGACAGATAGTGCAGCGACGATGTTGGGCGATCCTTAAAACATATATGTATTTCCTAACTTAATACATATAACCTGCTTGCTACATGCTTTGCATTTAGTTGGTGAAGTTGTTCGACAACATTACGGAAACGTTGATCGGATGATTGGAAGTACTAAAGCAGTGTTTCGTAAATCTCCTAAACGTTTAAAAGAATTTCGTAAATTTTGTCCAGGTATTCCAGAACCTCCTGAATCAATTTTAACGCGATGGGGTACTTGGCTAACAGCAGCTTCTTACTATTTGATCCATTTTCAACAAATTCAATCAATTATAATGCGATTTAATCGGAATGAATCCAAAGCAATTAGGGAAAGTCAAAGAGAATTTCAAATTCCTCAACTTTTAGAAGATTTAACGACAATATGTACCAATTATACAGTATTACTAGATGCCATCAGAAAACTACAATGTACTGAATTGTCATTGCAGGAATCATTAGACATAGTGGAGAGTGTAAAAAATAAGTTACACACATTAAATGATACGCCAGGATTATGCGCTAGTCAAAAGTTGGCAGATGTTTTAAGGAAAAATCCCGATTTTAATACTTTAGAGGCCGTTTATAATAAGTGTAAGAATAGTGAACTTTTAAGTAATTTTGAAAAACAGTTTCTACATGCAAATGTAACTTCCTTAGATGTGGAGAGATTGTCTTCTATGTATAAGAATATTTTTTCTTGTCGACGCACAAGGTTTAAAGAAGTAACTGTGGAAACATATGCAATGATGCAAGTTTACAGTAGTTCACATCCTGATGCCTCTAATTTGTTGAATAATTAGCAAGTAAGTTTATTTCTGAATTTTTCGTATTCTTATATTAACCCGTAATACCGACGCCTATGCGAGTCCGCAAGTTTTGGTTACTCTAGTCATTACATACAACTTCTAAAGCAAATAAAATTGCACGCAACTTCCCCATTCTGTATCACTTACGCTTGATTTCTTCAGCTATTCGTTATTCTAACTGTTCAAGATTATTTGGTCGTTTATTATACACTTGACATTTCAAGTAACCCCACAAGAAAAAAATTCAGTGGCGATAGCTCTCTGCGACGCTCCTCTGCGTCCGATCCAGCGTGCAGGAAATATTTCGTTCAAATAATCACGAACATTACGCGCAGAATGTGGCGGAGCTCCATCCTGTTGGAACCAAATTTTCTTTCGTTTGGATGATTAGGTCTGTTTGGGAATTGGAAAGAGAGCTATAAGTGTTGGAACAATCCCGTTCCTCAATAATTTTTAATAGTTGTAACCGTTTAAATTTCCTCCTGTGAAAAATTGTCCTATTATGTAGTTTCTAACCAGATCAGCTGATGTGTTCACTTTTTGAGGATGCTATGTATACAATTCCTCCATTCAGTGAGAGTTTTTAGTTGACAAGTAACGACAATTGCACCTGTTAGGAGTGCCATTAATACAACACATTATTTCAACAGATAATACTATTTGATTCACCAAATTAGGGTGTTCTCTGATAAATTCTGTCATTAGTTCGCAAAAATGTAGTCGGCAATCTGGATCATCTTCAATCAACTCATGAACAATATACATTTTGGAGGGTTTCAGTTTTGCAGATTTTAGAATTTTGTGCGCAGATTTTTGGTAGTTGCAATGAATTTGTTTCAATTCCGTTGTAGACATATTTATTTTCTTGAAATGTTTGTAAAACATTCACTCTACATCAGTCGCTGTCCTTGGACGTCCACTTCTTGGTAAATCTTTTACTTGGCGAAATGCCACGTACTTTTGAATTGTCCGGTACACGGTACTTTTACTGATTGGCGAATCGGATAAACAGTGTTGAACAAAGTGCGAACTTCTTCTTTCGAATGTTGACGGTTACCATATCCACGGATCATTAAGATATCAATTCGCTAGGATTCTGAAAGCTTCACTGCCATACTAATTAATCAACAAAACCAAAAGATAGTGACACCGATAACTTGTGACAACAATCCACCAGGGTACAGTAAAATGCTGGTATTTTCAAAGATATCATAATTTTATGTTATTAGGTAGTTTTCTTTGTGCCTTGTCTTTATCAATAAACATAAACATGGTGATATTTATGAATGTAGTTTCTTTGTCTGCTTTCGAAAATGTAACAATATACTGGGTGTCCTATTCAAAAAAAGTAGGAAACATTTCCTGTCAAGCCGAAAGCGTAATAAAAATATAACAAGTTCGTTATTTTTAACTATATATCCATGCCAAATTTCAAAAAGAATACTTCTCAAACAACAAAGTCATTCGACCGTTCCAGGACTTTGTACTCACCCTGTATTGAATATGCCGTTAAAAAAAGACATAACTGATATCTCACTGTTTTTTGTTCATCTTGTATACGTCTAAATAATCCTAGGTTGTGATACTAACGGACATCTATGATTTGTGAAATTTGAAATTACCAGTTTTAAAGGGGCCATCGATAATCTTGCACTGTTGTCGCAACTTATGCGTGTTATAGTATCTAAAGATTTATTTAGCGGAATTATTGACAGCGACATCTGTGTGCCCTTAGCATTACAACCACTGCAAATGATGATAAAATTATTGCAAATCTGTGTACGTTTCGACATGTCGTTGAGTAATAGCTGTTTCGATATGTTCTGGAATTTTTCATTTCTTTTTAGAAATCGACGAATTGAGTTTGTGCCCTGCATGACAGACGTTGGTGACCGGTGACCCAGTTCATTGTTACAAGGGGTGGTTAGGGTGGCGCGCGCCTACCACCTGTGGCCCCCCGGCCCCCTTCGGTAGCACGCGTGCCGCGCAGGTGGCCCCCGTCATGTGTGCCGGCCTCTGTCTTCAGTCCGTCCCGCTCTCCCATACCCTCCCGCTAATTGGATTCGTTGCCGATTTGCAAAACTATTATTGTTCACGTGATTGGTCAGCCGACTTCTGATTGACCACTAATGTCATCTGTGCCGAACATTGCGACGCAACCAGAACACATGCCGCGCCACTGTCTCACGGCTATTTCACGTATGGGAGCCGTTTTTTTTCTCTGTAAATTTTTGGACGTTTCGTAATTAGATTGTAGTATAAACTGTTCATGAATTAATTCCATTCTGCGATATACTACGAATGTTAACAATGCTATTTTCTGTAGAAAGTTTTTCAAAACCAAAAACGAAACTGCGAAGGATAGGTGACGATAAAGGCGACCTTAAAATTCCAACATTTTCCGACATTTGTAAATGATTCCTTTTTTAAATTTACATAACCTGTGTTTAGCGAGATAAGGTAAAATTCAAGTTAAATCTGGACTACTGCTTCTGAAATAATATCCAAAGTAGAGCTTTTGAAATCATTTATCTTATGAAAATGTAATTTTTAAACATTGTATGTACTTTTATATAATTATTCTCATAGCTCAGTTTGTATTATATAAAAAATTGCGGTGGTACTCGCTTACATTCATAGCATCAATAAATAAATAACGTTTGCTGGTCTAGTGGAGACTCCGGTTAATAAAAGTTTCCTTATTTTTAGTTTATAGAATGTAGTTTTCATAAAATACACACGTTTTTAAGTTAATATCAATAAATGTAAAAAATATAAACCTTTCTGGTAGTGCACACCATCTCAATATTCATATTTATGAAAGCGTCTATAAAAACTAAAGTATAAACACAAACCAACAAAAGTATTACTCAGCGTACTAGTAAAACTCAGCGATTGATTCCAAGTAACATACCTGATGTATCTAAAATAAACGACTCTTTTTTGGACGATGTCCTCAGTGTCAGTGTAGTTCGGATGCGTTTCAATATTACAATGATATTCTATTATTATCTAGCAATGCTTCTGAATGATGAATATTATTTATAGCTAATTGGCATCCTGCTGTACCTTATTTGATCTATTTAACTGCTGCTGCTTGACTCGTTTCATCCCGCTGAAGCAACGTTATCACGCCCGTTCCAGCTAACATCTCCCCTCGTAGAGATTAAGGCCTATAAGTGTACTCCTCGTAATGTCAAAAAAGTGGACAGGTAATGAGCACTAAAACACTTAAAAATATAGTATTTATGGATGTCAGACGGATTTAGAACTGGACACAGTTGTTGAACAGGCTACTGAAGTACGCATATATTAATTTGTAGCTTGGTATAGGAAGTATGGTATGTACTGTTTTACTAGACTCGTCGCTACACAATGAACATTCCTTACTCTTACAATTTGTATCTATCGGTGTCTGTGACTCGTAGAATTGTTCCTATCTTTTTATAAATAGGCGCAATGCGTCAAACTAAATAAATATTTCAAAGTTTAGCCTGTCACTAAGGTGTGCCCGGATCCATTTTGGACCGATTTGTATACTATATACACAGTCATTCACAGATTGTGAAACAGGTAAATTGCAGTGTATGTGTGATACCAATTATCTTCATTTTATCATGTCTACTGCAAACGAATTACGTCAGATTCAAAATAATTTGGATTCACTTGTTAAAATAATTTAATAATTAATCCTTCTAAATCGACAATATTATTATTTGGTAATAGGAAGCATACATCTGCACTTCGCAGGCACATTAACTTCACCATCAATGATTTTGTGTTATCTGTAGTTAGTGAAGTAAAAAAATTTGGGATTGATAGTAAATAGCACGCTTAGGTTTGACTCGCACATTACTAAATGCATTAAAACAGCTTTTATGAATTTAAAACTTATTTACACCTACAGACATTTATTATCGATTGACACGAAACGAACTTTGTGTAAGACGCTTGTCTTGTCACATTTTAATTACCGTAGCTCTGTCTATGGTCCCTGTCTTACCGTTGTTAATTGCGCTCGTATTGAACGGGTGCAGAATTCGTGCTTGCGTTCGATATTTGGAATCAGGAAATATGACCGAGTCTCCTACAAATTGCCAGTGTTAGGTTGGCTTGATATGCGCAATCGACGAATTCTGCATGCGGCTACAAGTGTATCATAGGATCATCCTTCAAAGAGAGCCTAAGCAATTATTTAAGAAAGTTAATGTTTCGGACAGATCTTCACACATTAAATTTACGATTTAAAGGCACGCTGAGACCGCCCGTCCATTCCTCCACATTGTTTGAGTGCTCATTTTCTTATACGATCATCTATATTTGCAATAAAATACCAAATACTTTCAAAATTATGAAATCAGTACAGTTTAAGGCAAAAATGAAAGCTTACTTGCATAATAGTAACCCTGCTATGAGTGTGTGATCTGTTTGATTTGGTTTTTTTCGCAATCAAAAATTATATTTGTACTGTACTGATACGAGAATAAATCATTTATTATTATTATTATTATTACTATAATTGAAATAAAAGACGATATTATTTCAATTTATTCATAGCTACTTAGATAATATTAACTAAACCTAACTAATTTTATTAAAAAAAATAATCTATTAAACTACTGTAGATAGGTGTTCATAAACATTTTAAATATTAAGATAAGTATTACAAATATATAGAAATGTAGGTTGTTCTAGTAGCAAGTTATTATCAGTCAAAATTCGTTCACTTTGGCACTTTATTTGTAACCTCTATTATTGTTGTTATTATTGTTATTTTAGACGGGCCATGGCACAGATGCCTTTAGTCACTGCGACCTTAATACATCTGTTGTAACAAAATGCCCTTGTGTGTGTTAGAATAATTGGAGGCTTTTAATAAACCTTAGTACTACTCTAGGATCTGCTTCCTTCAGTTCAGTACGTGCAAGAAATGGCTTACTGAAATGTTGGTGTCGTGTGCGACTAATGGCAACACATTTACATAGGATGTGTTCTGCTGTCTCCAGATCTTCTTGGCATAGACGACAGATTTGATCCTCAGCTTTTCCTAGTTTAAATAAGTGATACTTTAAGGCTACATGGCCTGTCAGAAATCCTGCCAGTAATCTACGATCCCTTTTGCTGAACGATAGCGCTATTTTTGCTGTCTTTGGCGAGCCTGATATAAGTGCTTTCGCCTGTTTTTGTCCTGGAACATTTTCCCAGTACAAGGACTTTTGATTGTCCTCCCATGCTTTAATTGCTTATTTTATGTGGCTCTGTTGGAGACCACAGAAGGGGTTAGGACCAACGAAAGGCATGTTCGTTGCTTCTTTGGCCAACTTATCTGCCTTTTCATTCCTTCGGTCCCTTTGTAGCTTGGGACCCACCGCAAAGTAACGTGGTTATAGCGTGTTATTTTCCGCGTTC
Organism: Dynastes maya; assembly: GCA_029619315.2. Taxonomy (NCBI): domain Eukaryota; kingdom Metazoa; phylum Arthropoda; class Insecta; order Coleoptera; family Scarabaeidae; genus Dynastes; species Dynastes maya. The sequence continues at coordinate 35,139,206 of JAROYE020000004.1, forward strand.
ACGGCGTCAGTACTAAATCGATGCTGTATGTTCTGTGCACATATAGGCTGTCGTAACTTATTTCGACATGCCGGACTTAATTTTTGATGGCGCTAAAATTCAATGTCTAGTTTGTAAAATCCCTTCAATGTGTCGGTCCAGAAGCCATTGTCAACATCACATCGAAAGCAAACAGCATTTTTCTGCGAAAAGTGGCATACGAGAAAAATTTACATTTGATTTATGTGTTACTCTTATTTTATGTAATCTATCGTTTCGTTTACTAGACAAAGACGCATTTGACTCCTTCTCGAATAAATATGCGGATTTTAAATTACCTAGTTGGACATCAATACGAAATGTAGTGCCAGGTGCTCGTGAACATATAGAAAAAAGAATGAAAACGGAATTGAAAGATAAAAAACTGTGGTTGTGTGTGGACGAAACAACAGATCGTCAAAAACATTCTGTAGTTAATGTAATGGTACGTACAATGGAACCACATCGACCGTCATCTTCCTTCTTACTTGCTTTCAAAAGAGTTATAAATTGTACTGCAAATGAGATTTTAAAGGCGGTGTTGAACTCTTCGAACAAATTTGAAATTTCAACTAAGCAGCTTTTAATGTTTATGAGTGATGGTGCCGCAAACATGCGTTCTTTGGGCCGATCTCTTCAAAAACACAGTGGTAACTTCTTACATGTAACGTGTAAAATCCATACTCTAAATCTTGCGGCACAAACGATTCCTAGATGTTTTCCACTAGTAAATGCATTGATTGCTAGTATTTCACAAACTGTGTCCTGATTTACCTGAACCACCACAGCCGATTGTTACACGTTGGGGAACATGGCTGCAGGCTACGTTTTACTACAACAAATACTTTCATCAAGTAAAGAAGGTAATTTTAAAATTCAATCCGACAGAAGCTGCAGCAATCAAGAAAAGCCAGGAGATATTTCAAGATAGTCAGGTTAAAACAGATTTACAAACTATTCACAACAATTACTTCGGACTAGCGGAGGGAATAGAAAAATTACAAAATGTTTCGATGTGCTATGGATTCTGTTCAAATTGTGAATGATGTTCACGCACAGTGATGCGCTGTAGAAGGGGAAACAAATTGGTGTGTAATATGAAAATTTGAAAGTGTTTTAGAGAAAGACTCCGATTTTCTTATATTATGACAAATTTGTGAAGGTGCGTGTGAAGATGCATTAAGTTGTTTCAAAGATTATTTTCAATATGCAAATATAACATCGCTAGATGTCGAACGGTTGTTTCGGCATTGAAAAACATTTATTCCGCACGTCGTATTCACTTGACTAAAACAGCTGTGGAAACATATCTAATGATTCAAATATTTAACAGATGTTACCCAGTTTGTGATTTTACGGAAGACTTTTAAAACGGTAAGCGTTTCAGCACGTTTTATAATTTATTCCTTACCTTCTATTTTATGTGTAAACTTTTATGCGCTCGCCACGCCTCTGGCTGTTACCGCATATTTGCCCAGATTACTTATCACTATATGCGTCACACACATGTGAAATTTTAATGTTACCTTTGTTTAAGGAATAATTGAATATTGTCAAACCGTTGACTCATCTGTATATGAATAATATAAAGTACAAGATAATTAGGACATAAAGAATCAAAATATTTTGTTATGGAGAGAGTTTCGAAGAAATAAAAACTGACTGTTGAATTTACTTTGATTTTTATAGTTTGTCCACAAAGGAACCAAGTATTTTATATTAATTTTCAAGTTTTACGATCCTAGCTCTGTCTTCTACTTTCATTGCAATGGATATTTTGCATTATCCTAAACAAACAGCATAAAGAGGTACTTCTAATCTTTAAAATTGGATAATCTTATTTAAAGATAAAAGGAAAATTTTTATGATTCTTAAACATATTTTGGTGAAAAAAATAGCATAAGGCACTACAACGTTAAACCAACTGAATGCTTTGATGTTGGGAAATTATAAACGATTGTGTATTCGCAGAAAAGAGTGTTACTATTAGATGTATATTTAGAGTTGTTAAAAATGTAGTTTACGTGTGTCATATCTATAATATAAGAAAAATTACTTATTAGTCAGCTAAATTTTTTAGATTTCTAAAACAACCTTACTCTATTTACTTTCAATTACTGGTTACAATAGTATTTTAGGTCATTCAATGCGAACAATACAAGTCGCACATCAAATAAAACCAAAAGAATAGATGAGGAATACAAACGTATAAAATAAAATGAATGCATATTAGCACTTTATCGCATATATTTTATTTCATATTAGACCCATTTGTAATGATGCAACGATCTGAATAATTTTCTGCAAAGAATTTTACCCCAAAAATGCACAGTGTTTATCTGGCTTTATTCCATTAAACTGTTTGCAACGCAGCAAGATTTTATTATAAAAATTGCAGAAAATATTACCTCGGGGCATGCGCACAGGTATTATTCTTAATAATATTGGGATTGTGTTTGATTCAGATAGAACATGGTACCGTTTCTTTATTGAAACTTCAAAATTATGAAAATATGTCTATTATTACTGTAACTATTGGTTAAATCGTATCCTCCTTCTTTCACTGTTGTATTTAAATATACAAGCTCATTTTCGACTCCCACCATAGGGATCTCGCTTATTATTGCAGATAGAGGTTAAGTTTGAACTTGGCAAAGTAGCTAAATTTTGTGTTTATTATGAACCCGAAGAGAAACTAGACCTGTGACAAATGACTTTCAAAATTTAAAAAAGAAACAAAAAGTGCTCTTTCTTTTCTTTTACCTCTAGCACCTTTATTTAATCTTGCAGAGAAAAACTAAAATCACATTCTCAAGCCCACCTTTGATTTTCTATCTAATGGTATACTCGAAAGTTTTATAGGACGTGCGGTTTTCTCTGGCTAGCAACTTTCTTACTTTACTTTATCAACGCCATATTGGATTTTAACACTATCCAGCGTTGCCAGGGGTTGCAACATAAAAGTACTAGTAAGACCGAAAAAAAGTACCGAAAATTTCTAAATTGTATTAATTCCACCTGCTGTTTTCACATTCCATTTATATCGTGTATTTACCCACTTCAAATAACCAATTAACTGCCTATTTTTTAAGATTTCCTTACGCCAAATTAATAATACATTTAATTTATATCTTTTTCCACCACTTTTTCTTTATTTCCTGTTCAAAACGATATTAAAATATTTTTTCAGAACATAAATGCATATTAAGGTGATTATGAGAAAAGGCGCAAATGTTGTAAACATCTTTCACAAATTTTAATAATTACATTGTACAAAAAAGGAACGTAATAGAAATACATTTTCCTCTGTATTCGAAAGTTTTAGTTGAACGATCAAATGAAAATATGGTGGACAATTTTAAATTAAATTAATTAGTTTATAAAAAAGAAAAGAGCGTTTTAATGTGTGACAGAAAATCAGTGTACCTACAAAAAAAAGTATTCGTTTTCTAAAAGTAGCACTTTGGTACTGCAGCACTAAAAAAGTATTACAAATAGTGCTTTAGCACTGTTTCTGGCAACGCTGACACCGTCAAAGAGGTTTTTTCCTCTGATTTCAACCATGTATGTATAACATGTTGACAAAAGTTATGCTTTAATTGACAAAGAAAATATTTAAGATCAAATAAGGTAGCCACGAAATTTGAAACTGTCAAGTTTTTCAATCATCGTTCGTTAGTGATAGAAAAATGTCATACACCAACGGAGATAAACGAGATATGTTGAGTTTTTTTATTCATCGAACCGAAGCACAGTAATAGTGAGTACAAGATTTATAGATCAACGGGATATTTTACAAGTGATAAACTAAATGTGTTTTTGCAACGTTTATGTAAATCTTATATTTTCTAGATAAATAATAATCCATCAACATCTACATGGAAAGTGTCATCAGAATTAAATTTGACCCAGACTCGAGTATAGAAAACTTTAGATCGAAATAAGTTTAAACCATGCAAGATTCATGTTAGGCACAGCCTGATAATAATTTAAGACGACCGGAGTATTGCAACTAGTTATTGGGAAGATTAAAAGATGGCGAATATTTCTTAAAGCAAATCATCTAGTTAGATGAATCAAAATTTACCTATTCTGGAATCTTTAACAGAAAAACGGAGCACCATTGGGCAATACAAAATCCCAGGCAAATGAGGGCAACGAGACCACAACATTGTTTTGGATAAAACGTTTGAATGGGCATTTTGAGAAATCGTCTCATAAGACCAGTTATGTATGAAGAAACATTAAATGGGGAAAGATACTTAAACCTTCTTCGCACGTACGTATGTACGTGGATTGAAAATAGTGCAGTTGTTGAATGGCTGGATTATTTTTATGGGGAGTTGTTAAATACAATATTTATAAAGTTGATGTCCCACAAAACATTGAAGAACTTCGAGGTAAACTCCAAAACGCCTTCGATGTAATTCCTACAAGAATCATACAAAAGGTTGTTCAAAATACCAGAAAGCACTCACAGAAAAGTACTTTCTTAAAAGAAGAATATCTTTCTTGGGTCTAACATTTATTTATAAAAATATTACATATAGTCAAGAAAGGAAAAAAACCAATTTAAACTTCGCTAATATCTATTAAATGTTTTGGCAAAACAACATATACTACACCAGTGGACAGCACATGCTCCACTGTAGGATACTTTGAATACACATTGGAAAATAATATTGAAAGAAGTAAGGAGTGTTTACTGTATACATCTGTATTACATATTGATAAATATGTTCATACGTACAAATATACAACGCAATCTGTTAATTCTTGTTATGTATCTAATGAAATACAAAACGTTATACAAAAAATTAACCATTTCACAGTGGAATGTTTTAAACAAGTTAAACTTCAATTTGTAGGGAAATATAGTTATCCAAATTATTCATCGCATTGGAATCAATGCTAATTTCACAACTTTTGAAGGTTCTTTGTTCGTCTTTTCATTATACTGAAATGTAAATATGAAATTCATAATGAAATTGAAATATATTAGATCGCAATTTTCCATTGCATTTAACCGATGTTGACAATCAGAAAAAGTTGGCTATTAGATAGCTATTAAAACTCAACGTGAACGTTCAAAACTAAAAACAATCCATCACATAGCGTGTATGGTTTATAATCCACCCGTAAACAATGTTCAACAGTAACTTTGATTTTTCCGACAGTTATACGACCACGTTCAATACGGAAACGTTCCTTGCAGTATATCTGTTAAATGACTTCAATATAACGTTCTGCAATGACCAAAAAATGTTCCCACAAAAAATAACCATACAACGGTTAACTTATTGCTAAAAATGTAGAAGAACAATAGAACCCTATTTTGCCTTTAATAAGGTGTATAAAATTAAATATTACCAACAATATTACATCATGCCAAATTCGTAGATATCTAATGCTTGTAATTTTCACAAATATTTTTGTGAAGGGGTTCGAGTTTGGTTTGACTCTTTTCAAATTATACTGAAATTTGTCAATATAAATGAAATTCATAATGAAAATTGTTAAATTAGATTATTAGCAATCCCATATTTTCCATTGCATTTAACGATGTTTTGGACAATACGTATTAAAAGTTTTTGGTCTATTAATACCTTTCAATTAACATACATCAAATCTGTTGTTTATGACGAATTATCACGTAAACCTAAAAACGATGACTTCTTTTTGTGCATCACATATGGCGTATATGAGGGGGTTGTTATTACATCCCTCTTCCGTAGGAACCAGACTTCGTAAACGTAACCTTTGATTTTCTATCCGACACACGGTTTACTAACGAGCCGCGTCACATTTTTTTCTACGAAATCTTGTTCCATTCAAGTATTACCTACTACCCCTTTAAAGGACTTCATAAATCTATGAAAAAATATGGTCGCATTAAGAAGATGGACACCCTTGTATCGTTTTAAAGCGGTTATACATTATTTTTAAAAAATGTACCGTAAGCAAACAGCGACCGCGATTTATCACGCCTTTACAAGGTGTAAATTAAAATTTTTCTTAGTTCGTAAATCGATAAATTCAATTTTCGGCTGTATATGTAATCATCTAGTAGGCATAACTCATTACTCAAGACTAACCCTTCTACGCTTTAACGAATTAATATTTGTAATAATCAATCATGACGGTGATTTTAATAGTGTGCCGCAAAGGCTAAGGGGTTAACTTTTAAAAGGGTAAAGCGCTGCCCTACTTATTAATGTAAATCAGAGTTTGCTAAGGCTAGTTATGCTCCATCAATGTGTAATTACAATATTATTAAATGCACTTATGAATTCACGACCATATTCAAGTACCTTTTCAGTGATAGCTCTTAGTGATACTGGGCTATTGTAATCAATAGGGTTGTTTCTGAATTGGTTATTTTTATGTTTTTTGATGTTGAAATTATCATGATGGGAAATAAAGTGTAAATAAGCGGTGAAGATACTGAAAAGTATGATTAAATTTCCATATAAAAATCTCCACTCAGTAAAAATCCTTGAAATAATCTATAAAACAATATATGTAAATTTACGACAAAAGATGACTATTTGTTGCCATCGACAGACGTAATTTTAAACACTCCTCTACTTTACTATTTCTTTAACTTATGGTGGTTTTCATGCACTTTAATATGTATCGTTAATTTTACATGCGTTGTAATTATTGTAATGCTTAATATTATTTTCATAGGCTATTTGTATCATTGTTCCAATTGTATTTCCAATCGTCAATGAATTTAATTACATTTACTTATGGCAAATTAAGTTTATATGAATTTCTTTTCAATTCAATTTTTTATAAAACTATTCAAATAATATCATAATTATTATGATATATATGATATAACATAAATTAATAATATGAAACTTTTTAGCCTTCAATATCAGATTTATTAATAACAATTTTATTGTGTACTTATCACTCGATATGTTATTAATTAAATACAAAAATACTGATTCATGATGAAATTTAATGAAGTAAGATAGTTAAATTTTTGAAACTATTGATCAAATTCGCATAGCAATATGATTGTACTAGTATGAATTGATTCATACTATTAAAATGAATCTGACAGACTACGAATTATGTCGTCGATGAGATACCTGTGAGATGAAAGATTGTAATAGTGAACTAATGGCTTAACATCGTATAAGCCAACATGTGGATGATGTAGTTGGAAGATATGTGCTTTGATAATGCAAAGAAATGGACATGATTTTAATGTGACCGCTAAAACATGTTGCCCCATATCATAACATCAACTTGTTATTGAAAGTCAAACTTCAAGATTTAACTCTTTTACTCGCAGTATTGTGTATGTCTGAGCTAATGAATGAAAGTGAGATGATGATTCATGTCGCACATAATACCACAGATGTTTATTACGATTGTTGTGTCATGATACCAGTTTGTTATCTTGATCAACTCGATTTCATTCTTTTTGCATGTCATCGAGAGATGGCAGCAATTTTGTAGCGATGTGATGATGGTAATTGAGTGAAAATTATTCAAAGAAGAATATGCTGCTGTTAGTAAATTAGAACTGGTAGATGATGATGATGATGAAAGGTAATATAAATGTAATTTATTGTTATGGATGTTGAATGATTATTTGTGTGAGATGAATTGCTGTGTTTGATTATGATGATGACGTAGAATGATTGGACATATGCATTAAGAGATGATGTATGCAAGATGAGAGCATGTGATTATTAATGCATAATTAGGTCAGGCATGTTCTGTAATGTGTGAACTTTGCAAATTGATGTGATTGATGACGTATGCCATTTTAAAGAACGATGAATACTGAATGATATTACGGCATGAGATATGCATGATATATGATGATGATTGGTTGAGACGAGTATATGATGAGAGTGATATGATGACCTCGCCATGTGTGGCGTATGATGAATCTGATATAATGATGATGATTGATGATGATGAGCTTATGATGTGTAAAAAGTACCAATAATTGATTGATGAATTGAATGATGTTTGATGTATGATGTATGATGAGAATGTTATGATGTGAATTATCGATTGATTGATAGATGACACGATAATAGAGAAGATCATTTTTGTATTGATTATTGATGAGATGCGATGATCATATGTGATGAGATGAGAGTGAGATGATGAGATGATGATGAGATAGAATGCATATAGATTTTGTGAAGATGATGATGAAAGATGTTTGATTCTATGGGCATGCAATATGATGTGTGGACTGATATGAGATATGTATGATCAATATTAATATTGGTGGATGATGAAATGATTGATGATGGTGATGATAGATGATGATGATGATGATGATGATGATGATGGATGATGATGATGATGATGGATCGAAAGATGATGATGATGATGATGATGATGATGAGTGATGATGATGATGATGATGATGATGATGATGATGATGATGATGATGATGATGATGATGATGATGAATGTGATGATGAGATGATGATGATGATGATGATGATGATGATGATGAGATGATGATGATGATGATGATGATGATGATGATGATGATGATGATGATGATGATGATGATGATGATGATGATGATGATGATGATGATGATGGAATGATGATGATGATGATGATGATGAGATGATATGATGATGATGATGATGATGATGATATGATGATGGATGATGATGATGATGATGATGATGATGATGATGATGATGATGATGATGATGATGATGATGATGATGATGATGATGATGATGATGATGATGATGATGATGATGATGATGATGAGATGATGATGATGATGATGATGATGATGATGATGATGATGATGATGATGATGATGATGATGATGATGATGATGATGATGATGATGATGATGATGATGATGATGATGATGATGATGATGATGATGATGATGATGATGATGATGATGATGATGATGATGATGATGATGATGATGATGATGATGATGATGATGATGATGATGATGATGATGATGATGATGATGATGATGATGATGATGATGATGATGATGATGAGATGATGATGATGATGATGATGATGATGATAATGATGATGATGATGATGATGATGATGATGATGATGATGATGATGATGATGATGATGATGATGATGATGATGATGAATGATGATGATGATGATTTATGATGATGATTTGATGATGATTTATGATTTATGATGATGATGATGATGATGATGATGATGATGATGATGATGAATAATAATAATTATAATAATTATAATAATAATAATAATAATAATAATAACAATAATAATAATAATAATAATAATAATAATAATAATAGCCACTCTTGAACAAATTAATATATAATCCCAATTTTTATGATGGTCCTTTGGATCACCGAGATGTTATATTTAAATACCAAAAATTACCTTTCATAGAAAATTTAACAAACAAGATAGTTGACATTTTTAAACCTTTCAATCAAATTCGCATAGCCAAATATAATTCTACTAAAGTCAGAAATTTATTCACTACTATTAAAAATAAAACTCCTACAGACTACAGTAATTATGTCGTCTATAAGATACCTTGTTTGGGATGTCAAAGTTGTTACATAGGTCGAACGTCACAATGGCTTAAACATCGTATAAGCCAACATGGGAGTGATTGTAGGTTGGGCAAAAGATCATGTGCTTTGATCAATCACACAGAAAAGGACAATGATTTTTAAGTGACCGGCCTACAGAAAGCATGTTTGCGGCACCATCACTCATAAACATCAACAGTTGGTTTGTTGAAAGTTCAAACTTTTCCAATGTATTTAACACTAACTTTTACTTCGGCAGTACATTGTTGTACTCGTCTGGAAGCTAATAGAATTGAAGGTGACGATTGATGTTCCATTGTACGCACCATTACATTAACCACAGAATGTTTTTTACGATCTGCTGTTTCGTCCACACATAACCACAGTTTTTTATCTTTCAACTCCGATTTCATTCTTTTTTCACCATGTTCACGAGCAGATGGCACAATTCTTTGTAGCGATGTCCGACTTGGTAATTTGCAGTCCGAATATTTATTCCAAAAGAAGACATAGGCTTCCCTGTCTAGTAAATTAAACGGTAGATTACATGCAATAAAGGTAACATATAAATTAAATTTAAATTTGTTATGGTGTCGTGTGCAATTTTTTTTTGAAAAATGCTGTTTATTATTTACGCGACGTAGACAAACCCTTTTGGACCAATACATTAAAGGGATATTACAAACAACACATTGAATTTTAACGCCATCATAATTTAGGTCAGGCATTTCTGCTATAAATTCTGTAACTTTGTCCAACATTGGTCGTTTTCGCGACGTATGCCACATTTTTAAAACAAACGTAGAACTACGAAATAGTATTTACGGCAGCGTACATGCATACACAACAGATCTAGTTGAAGCCCGCAGTTATACTGAGGGTTGTATCGAACCTCCGCCATTGCCCGTTGGCGCTACTGAGCAACTCTACTTATTATATCCAAATTTTGCATATGACAGCTTAGTATCGTGTAACAAAAGCTACCAACAATATTGCTCTATTGCAAATTAAGCTTTTACTTCTGCTATGTATTTCAAAGTGCTTATTGTTTAATTTCGTTTAATTTTTGTATAGCGACACACTAAATACAGAAAGATCATTTGTTGTTTTTATTTCCAATTGAGAAGCGTTCCTGCAAAATCAGACATGTCCACATAAAGTAGTTTTGAGAAAAACGCGAAAAACTGTTTATTCTAAGGGCACTGCAATTACGATTGTGCGACTGATATGACGACTAGTGTATCGAATCACATATTTAATATTGTCGTGGTCATGGAAAAATGTGCATCCTTCTAGGATGAAATTCAAAAAGAGAAATGGATATGTCTTGTTTTGCGTGAATGCTAGTGACATGTCTGGTTTTGTTTGAACATATAATTTACACGAAAACTTAAGTATATATGGCATGGTCTTCTTACGTACGCGGGCTATCCGCCATAAAAATCCTTGTAAAAGCTGAGTGCTGGGAGGTCTTACCACTGAGTATTGTCATACTACTTTTACAGCAGAGATTTCACCTTAGCTTTCTTTTTAACAGATACAGAATTTTCTAGTGGTAGAACTTCTATGTTGCAGTTTCCCTCACTGCGAGCCCTTTTAACAACGTAAAACTCAATTTCATTGAACTTAAAAAAAGAACTTGCTCTAAATTTTACCGTCTCTTCATTTTTAGAAATAAACTTCTTCATGTAAATTCATTTTAAATGTTTGCTTCCAGTTATTTTATTGTAAATTGCAGACAGGTTTTCAATAACATATAACTGTCACTCTGTACCTAACATACAAACCTCCCCAACTTTCTCGTAAAATCTCTTAACGTTAACGATGACATTTCGTTTCTTCAATATCTTTTCTGTACGGTCAAAAACGCGATCGGCTAGCAAGTAGGAATGGCCTCTTACAGGGAAATGCAAAACCAGATTATTGACAGAAGCTGGACCTTCGGTTCTAAGCCAAAATTCTAAAATGTGGACAACGTGGACATTCTTATTTTGTCCTCCACAGCCATCACAAGATAAACGTACTGACTCTACATTTTCTAGATTTAGGGATCCAAGATGGGCCAATAAAGTTGATCCAATTTCCATAGAGCAACGACCAGCCTGGTTTTCGGTCCAGGTGTAAAAAATGTTTTTTTTTTAATCAAACAGGACACCATACATACATATACAGGATTTATCATGTCTGCTTTTGTGATATTCTGTATATTACAGATATTTTCAATATGAGTGGATATGTCCTGTTTTGACCGATACACTAAATTAAATTTTCAAAGGTGGACATGTCTGATTTTGACTGAACTGTCGATATTCAGGCCCAGATTACTATGGGATAGAACTGACTTCGAACAATTCTGAGCACTGTAGGCGATAGAAACGACCAGGAACATTACGAAACAGTATAAAACTAAATTTTAACCAAAAGTGGTCATGGTTTGACATGAGCGCTCCTCAATTATACTCACAAAAAGCAAATAAAAATATAAGAACGTCTGTATATAATAAATCATCCGTTATTTTATCTTATGTCAGATGCCATTTGCTTCTAGAAGACCATCAACTTCCGCCGAAATTAAACAAAAAAAAAAGAATTAGAAGCCGTACAAGTATTTTTGCAGGCACCAAAGTTCTTTGATGGCAACGTTTTGTTGGAAATATATACATTGAATACATTAAATCGAATCAGCAACGAGCTACTGTTTTATTGCCATATTCGGACCAAGGTTTTTGGATAACAACAGCCACTTTCCTGTAATTCCAAATCAACGAAATGCTTCACCTAGACACTAAATAATTTCAAATGATTAACTGTATCTCTCCTTCATTGATATTATACTGATTATTTTATTTAGAATAAACATTTATTACTGCTACTGCCAATTTATTTTAATAATTTGTATCGGCAAATTTAATAAGAAGCAGGCAAATTTAATAAGAAAATCAGCCTCAATTTTATTTCCGCTTTATTAAATACATATATGGTTTATTTAGAACACAAGTTAGTATACATGTATTCACATACTTGTTGGTATTATTAATTTCAAAACCATTCAAAGAACAGGAAAGCGCGATTGTAAATCTATCAAAAAAAAATACAAACTATGTAGTATGTTACACAATATACAATATTAAAGAATTCTTGTGGTAAGTTTCTTCTCTAACAAAATTCAGATTGCGTGACTATACTATAATACTCACATATAACACAGAATTGATGCTGTTTTGTCGTTTTTTTCTTTTCCAACATCATCTTATTTTTATTCTTCTCAGTCGGTAGATCTTTATGACGTAATCGGTGCGATAACAAGTGGCTGCTGTTTGCATTATATGTAGTTGGCCTGATCTGTGAGAAGACCGGATATTGGTAAAATTGGAAACGTGAGCTTCAAGAATTACGGGTAAAAACCATCCAATCAATCATTTTCTCAGGATTTTTTACCTGTAATTTTTGAACCTGTTAACAGTGAAGCTTACGTGCGACCACAGAGATTGCATCTGGTAATTAACTATGTATATACAGATGTACATCTTTTGTTTGGGAAACTAAGTGATATTACAGCGGTCCGAAAATAATTTTAATACTTTACGAGTTCCCAACTTCCGTAATATGTTGTATTAGTAATGTAATGTAAATATTAACATTTGAGCAAGATGATTCAGACTGTTACAGATTTTGTCGAATTTATTGCAACATCAGTCATTGAAAATAAAACAAATCTTGAAACGAACGTACGTCTGTATATTTTTTGGGAAATGAAAGACGATTTTATTGAACTTCACAGTATTCTATAAATGAGGTGTACTAATTATAAAATTATTGCTACATCATAAAACAAATATTGAATATCGTCGCAAGCTCTGATGTGTATACTCCTACATACTTCCATTAAAACTAATTTAATTCAAATCAATTTATCTTAAAACGAATTTAATGTACAATATAAAAACAACGTTTAAATATAAAACTTATATTTGACAAATTTACAATTTAGCTGTTCCAATCAAGCCAAATAAAAAGGATCAAAATTTAAATTACATAGCTTTACACCATTTACGTTTACTATTAGCTAAAAGTTTAATATTATTATAAATTTATATAATATTTTACATTCACGTTCATGTTGCTACTTACAAAACGAAGTCAGACGATCCGTTCTTAAACGCAACAGTTTTATCTATCCTCTTCTTTGATCTAGAAATGTTATTTTGTTAATCTTCCCTGGACGAAATTATTTTTCGGTTCACATGAAATAATCATATGGAATTGGAACACTTTTAACATAGAATTGACAAACCAAAAGAGAGGGAGAGAAAAAAAATTGAGGTCTAAATTCCACAAATTATTTATTAAAGAAGCATAAGCAGCCGGTTTCATGCTAACCCGTTACCACCGAAACTAGAAAAGGCCTCAGCGCTCTTCGATGACGTCACGCTGGATTGGTGATATTAACCTAAGCTGTAAAGGGATCAGTTTAAAGAAGATGCCAGACGTCAACTGAGCTCTTCTTCGCATCCCATTCGATTTTATTTTGGACAAACGAAGTTTCAAAGCAAAAACCAAACACGTAACCGAGCACCGTTTTCGTGAAAGCTGTATTTGTGGTTGATATTTAATCGACTAATTATTATTATTTCTAAGTGTACATGTATTTGGACGAAACTAAGGTTGAAGTGATACAGTAATTGCAATTTTATTCGAAATTTTGTTCAATTTCACGAGAAAATTTACAGACATGCTATTTAACCAGGGCCTTTAATTCCCTATTATGTGGTGTTTTACTTAATCTATCGTTCCTATTATGCGGTGTTTTATCTAATCTATCATTACTTTTCCCACAATCATTTTTAAGTGGGGCATTTGTAGAACAATTTATTATAATTGTTGCAATACGTTCACGGCTGTGAATATGACATTTACATATATCAGTATCCAAAATGACTACGTTCGCTGATATAATTTAAAGTATATTGTATTAAAACAGAACGTTTATTACACACATTTAAAAACATCTCTTCGTGTTCAAAAATAATGTTGTTAAATATAACGTAAGAATATAAAACTATTTCAACAATAACATCTTCACGGTTTTTGTCAAATACAACGGACAGTTAGGAAGTTGAGTTGGAATAGCATTTTTTTAAGCCTGGAACTTTTTAAACTTACTGTTATAGTTTCTCCGATCCTTGAATTTGGAGCTGTTGAAAAATAAATAATATCTCCTTTTACAAAGTGTAACACAAACAAACCAAACAAAACAGCCGACGCCATGTTAGGTTAGTTTAACTCGTTTTTATCGTCTCAGAAAAGGTCTTATCGCTTATACAACACTAGAAAAACATTACAGGTACCACCAACAAAGTACGGAAATATCACTACACAGTATTTTTTTAAATAAAACTAATATAATTTGGGTAAACTAATTCAAAACGCAGAGACGGTTTCAACGTGTAAATCCTGATCGACGGCTTACTTCAAAATACGTCACAGCCTGCTAACGTCAATGTTGTTTAGCCTTGTGTTCTCGGTAGTAACGGCTAACCGCACACCTTCAGGCCAGCTGCAATATAATTCATCCATCACATTAATATAAACAACCATATGTGTAAAATCTCAATATAACATTCTTTACCTCTAAATAAGCTAATGTTTATACAATTAATTAATCTCAAACTCAGTGCATTAAGTAAAGTTTAGTTTGGTTTTACACAGATAGTTGCTTATGGGTTGATTACGTTGCAGCTGGCTTGAAAATGTATAGTTAGCACAAAACTGGTCGCTTATACTTCCCCAATAAAGAATTTGTAAAACCTAGACCGTAGTTATTTTCTCTCCCCCTCTTTTGGTTTATCAAGTAACTCACACAGAGTCAGTATAGATTGTAAAATTGACATTTCATATTTCGTCTTCTTTCTTTGTGTAATACACCCTAGAAACTGTTTGAATGGGATTATGTGGCAAGTGACGCATCATTTGAAAGCTCTTTTATCAAAGAACACCTGCCTATTTTTATCGCATTAATCTATGAGACATGCAACAATTAATCAATAGAAGAAATGGAACAAATTGTTAAGAAAATTAAGTTTTCCAAAAACCCCTTCAATTATATGGAACAAGTGCATATTCAATAATCCAAAAACAAAATTAGGTAATCCTGTAGTTTACGGCTCCCATTTCACATGGCTCATCTGCGCACACAAAACTAGACAGTGTTGTCAGATTAGAGTGCCAATATCAGAAGAAACATAAAATAATCATGTTTATTTATTAATTTCATTATTAAAAGCACAAAATTGTGACATGATACACATACGGTTGTTAAAATTTGGTCAAGTATCCAATGACTTTTTACAAAATGTCATCCCTGTCATTTGCCGAATGATTTGCGGCATTATTGCAAAATTGATCAATTAATTGCCCTTTCTCACTCTGTATGATTTTTAATAGAAAATTGAACTAACCAAATAAATATAAACACTTGCAAGTAAAATATTTAGAATTCGCTAAACGATTCTCGAATGACAACTAAAGTAACCACCGAAAATTTGACAACGTTGCGTTGGTTTTTGTATATGAACAGTGGTCTTATGGAATGGGAGCCGTAGAGTGCAGGATTACCCTAAATTAATTCATGGCGGTTATAATTTAAATATTTCTGGTACTCATCACGTTTTTGTTTTACTTATTCGAAAGCTGTTCAAATTACTTTGGTAATTGACCACTTCCCTAAGTCGTTTCAGGCACGTCATACACATAGGCGGATCCATATCTCTTTACAATAGCAAACAAGAGACGGGACGCCGATTAAAGGAACACAGCAGAGCGCTAATGATCAGGTAAGTAGCATAGAAGTGCTGTCATCGTCGTGCGCGGCATCCCTCTGAAAGTCCGGTCATCGTGTCCGGTCGCGTTGGGTGGTTAGATGTCGCCGCTGTCTCCACCGCACACAAATATAGGCCTATTCTATTAACGGATAACACGCTAACTTGTTACTGTGATCGGGATTAGGACGGTTGTTAAACAGGTAATTCGTTAATTTTCTTATTTAGCAGTAATAACATGTCATTATATGTCCTTTGATGTTTATGCCGGTTGTTAAGGACAATGACTGATAGGAATCTGTCAAAGTATTGTCCAATTATCGGCGCGCTTTTTTTGTTTGGTTTTGGTTTCATAGGATATATTTTGCAAAACAATTATAAAGATCGTCACGGTCAATTATGACTTCATAACCATGCGCTGGGTGGTCAAATTTTATGTTTAATTCTTAATATGTTTCTAAACAACTTCCCTTATGTTATTCAATAAAATCTTATTTTCATAAAAGTTTGGTCAATTTCAATTACTTAAAGCTAGTTTCTTACTCATATATAAATTAAAAAATAACATCCCGGCCGAGACGGTTGTTTTTTAATTACGCATAAAAATCGAAGTATGCCTTCTTCTCGGATAAGGAAGTAAAATTGTAAGCCGCGTGTCAATACGATGTTTGGCATGTTAAAAATCCATACCAAAGGTTGGAACACCTCCGGATTCGGCATGATTCTAGTGGGGTCAGCTAATGATCGCAGTAATCGATGCCTAGAAGTACGAGGTGTATTCCGTAACCCGCTGCTTCGCCCAATACAACAACAACAACAACAAGCTTTTCTTTAACGTGTATCTTGTCACAGTTTTTATGTATACGCTTAAAAAGAAGATAATACAAAGATACAATAAAAGCGATGTTTGTTTTATTACAGTGACCTTACCTTTTAATATTTTACACTTACAAAATAATTAGAAGAGCACTTGTTTACACACAAATTTGCAAAAACTAAACACATTTTTCATAAACTTTTTGAGATAACAATACCAATTCAAAGAAACTACAAGAGATAAAGTCAATGAAACAGTCAAAATGTAAAATAGAAATCTAGCTTGCTAAGGAATAGTAATAAATATTCACAGTTTACATAAAATGACAAGCTATACACCGGTTATATGGAATGGCACCAGCATTCGAGAAGTTACGACAAATTTTAACGTCAATCTTTCTGTCATCCGTCGAATGTGGAAAATGTGGATGTTTAGTCCTATCCTCCTTGCGTTCTCGGATATTCACAGCAAATGATCTTCAAATCGGGCTCAGAACTACTCATGGATTGGAGATTTCCAATCAAACAGTTAGGAATAGATTGAGAGAAGGAAACCTTAGACCAAGAAGATCCGTGCGAAAAAATAAGGTTTATGCTATTTCTGTTTTATTACAAATAAGAAAGTTATTGAGATGAAAACAAGAGTTCCTGTAATTAGTTTGAGTATTGTATATATCAAAACTTAAGATAATATAAAAGATAATATGTGTAAGAATTGTGTTACCTTGTGTTCATTTGAAAACTTCCCAGGCGGTCTACATCCGAAACTAATAAAATTATTAAAAAATACGAAGACAGGTCAATTTTTGTTTCGGGGAGAAGCATTTTGATTAATATGTCATGATACTAAACTTACCCCCTTAGGCCGCCTCCACCCCCAACATAAAGATCTTAAATGGGATGATACCATTCGTGATACATTGTTGGAAAGGTACTTTTACAAATTTACGAAGTAAATAATATAGTAAGTAGTTTGTATTTAAGCCTAACTTTTAGCGAGTTTGTATCCTAAATTAGTTTAGTATACTTCATAATCTGAAGAAGACAGTGTGTGTTGAAACAAGTGTAATTTTGTATTGTAATAAAGTTGAAAGCGATTTAGTGTGTGTTGTTCTATAATATTAGAGTAGTTTATTTTACCTTATTGTTATACTGGTTTTAAAAAGAGGTGGTTTTATTTTTCGTAAAGAAATATCGAGCAGGCACAGTTATTTTCATTTATTTTAATGTTTATTGTTAGTTGTCAATCACAAAATAACAGAAAAACACTTCTTGCGATATTTATTCTTTTTGACAATGAAGTGTGGTTTACACTCTTGAAATACGAACGGAACTAGTTCTTTTGTACGGCGAAAATTGTGCAAGGCGAGCGGCTGTTAATGAAAACGTAAGTCACAGATACCTTTTAGATCTCGTTAAAAAATTTCTAGAAACTGGTTCTGTACTTAACAAGAAATGCATTGGGAATAAAGTAGTTAATGAATGTACACAAATAGAAGCTTTAGGTCATTTCAGCGTAAATCCTTGTGCATCCATTAGGAAAATAACTTCCGAAACGCAATTCGCTATAGGTTTCGTGCACAAAATTCCGAAATTACACAAATTCCATCCTTATAAGATGCACATTGTTCGGCAGCTCAATGAGGATGATTTTGAGAGGAGAATGAAGTTTTGTGAAACGATGACAGAGAAAATTAATAATAATAAGATTAGATTATTCGATATTTGTTTCAGTGATGAATCAACATTCTTTCTAAGCGGTTTTATAAACTGCAATAACTGTAGGTACTGGGACAATGAAAATCCTCACTTATTCAAAGAAGTTCACACACAGAAACTTGAAAAAATTAACGTTGGGGCTGGTGTACTTGGAAATGAGGTGGTCCTGTTTTCATTGATCAAAATCTTACGGGCGAACTATACCTCGAACTATTACAAAATACAATTAATCCCTTAATAATACAAAATTTGGAAAACCAGCAAGATCAAATGGGGAATTTATTAATTAATGAAAATGAGCTTTTCTTCCAACAGGATGCATTATGTCGCGCCGGTTAGAAATTGGTTGGATAATCATTTTCCAAATCATTGAATAGGGGGGCGAAGATCAATCGAATAGCCTGCCCGCTCTCCAGATTTGACCCCACTTGATTTTTTCTTATGGGGTCACCTGAAAACACAACCGTAGAATACTGGCGAACTTAGATTTAGAATTACTGAAGAATGCAGGCGTATATCACCAGAAAGATTTGAAAGGGTCAGAAGAGAATTTGAAAATAGGCTATGACATTGTCTTCAATAAAATGGTGCACAATTTGAACATTTAATTAACTAATTTGAATATTCTTTTTGAATAAAAGTTTATATTTTACAATTTTTGCTTAGCATTACATTTTTTAATACAAATCATTTCATAATAATGTATAATTATTGCAAAATTATAAAAGTAATAAAGTTCTGTTGTAAGCGAAGTTTAGAATTAATTAAACAAATTGTGTAGTGCGGAATGTGCTGATTCCTTTCTCTTCTTGCTATACTACCCGCAGTTCGTGCTGTAATTAAAGCTCGTTTTGGGTATTTGGTGCAAGAAATGTCTGTAAGGATCACGAATAAGTAGTTACCTACGAATGTACGAGGGATACCTTTTAAGTTTTTACAAAAAACAATGAAAGAAAAAACAACAAATCGTTTTATTGTTTTTCAAAATATCCTCTATTAAGAGTTATATACTTTTGCAAGCATTCGAACCAATTGTCGAAACATTTTTTTCAGTCTGAGGTGATAAAAATCGCTGTCCGCGCATTCGGGAATAAAAAGTTGTTAGGTGAATACGGACAACGAGACATTAACTCGATGTTTTCCTTCTTCAAATAATCAATTGTTTGACGTGCTGTGTGCGATCTGGTATTGTCATAATGAAGGCTAATGCGAGGTTATCAACTGTTTTTCCTGATTTCATCGATGACATTTGGCAAATAAATCGTTGTATATCATTCCGCAATAACTGTTCTTGGATCTTCCGAAATAATGCTTACGACATGTCCAGCACAACGAAAATAACAAGCAATCATTTTCTTGGAAGTGCCTCGTGAACGAATAACTTGTTGGATTCAGTTTATTTGGGAACACCCAAACAGTTAGTTATTGCTTAGTTTCCGATGTTGTACATGGATTTTGAAATTCCTCTATCGATTTTTTTTCAGTATTTCCTTACACCAATTGGCACGAGCCTTTTTTGTGCTTAGTTCAAATTATGTGGAATTCATCGGGAGCAGATCTTTTTCACACTTAAATGTTCATGTAAAATCGAATGTGCTGCAGCCTTCGGTAGCTCTAAGGATACCTTTATCTCACGGTAAGTCACATGCCGATTCTCTTCAACCATGTTGTGCACAGCATCGATGTTTTTTCCGATTTTGGTCGACTTTCACGAAAATTCATCACTCACGGAAGCATGACCAGGACGAAGTTGTGCAATCCAGTTTTAAACAGTCTTTTCTGAAGGTGCTTCATACCAAAAGTTGAACGAAGCGATTTGAGGCATTGTTGTCATGTTAGACCTTTACTAAAATCATTAAAACTTAAGACGCTACAACCAGAATTTAAAAGACACTAAATGTAAAAATATCTGGTAGTTTTTTTTGTTTATTTTACAATGCTACTAATATTATTTTATAATTGTGTACACTTTTGAATGATAGGTAACAGTTCATTTATCTGTTTGTGAAATTTATTAAGCAATTCAGAATTGCCATTTGCAAAAATGTAAAACATCAATTTTAACTGACCCCTGTTTTCTGTACAATCATGAGTGAATCCATAATCACCACTACCCGCTATTTTTACAATCACATTATACATTACCATAACTGTTAAAAATAGAACAACACTTCCCTTTACTTCCTACCGTTTACAGAGTTAAATTAACTACATTAATACCATTGTGCTCGAATTGGAGACTTTTTTTCGCAACAAGCTGGGCACCCGGGGGGTGAACCTAATTCGAGTATGCTGAATCCAATGGTGCTAACCGTTTTTAAAAGTTAGCTAGCGTTTTCGAGCAATTTCAATTCAAAAATTTTAGGCCCAAAGACCTCCAAAAAACGTAATTTTTATAATTTTGTACCATTTAATTTAATCGATCGAATAGACATCGTATTGATGAATACACATCGAATAGAAACTATTTGAAAAAAATTGAATCGATTGCAAAAAAAACGTTTTTCTGATTTTCTTCATTTCCCATTCTCTGATTGCCCTGATTCTTCTGGATCGTCATCAAATATCATCCAAAAGAGCATGTAGCTTTTTGTCGCTGTACCAATGTTCGAGCCTCGCCATCACTTGACGAAAACGCTCGCCATGCTCATCGGATTCGTTTGATGATTGTTCGGCGAATTTTTCTACACGGGAATGCAAAAAATGATTTATTAATGACGTTCGAACATTTAAACGGTGAAAAGCAGTGAGCGTGTCTTGGTATCCGCCAATTTTCGGATCGATGGATTCCGAGAACATTGTCAATAACCGCTTCACACAATTCTATGCCACAAGCTCCATGTCAATGAGTGCATTTTCAAATCGTTGTCGACATCTACCTACTTTTATTTTCATCCCACTTAACAGTGGAAAAATACGATGCAATTCGTTAAATGCATTTTCTTCTGGGTTCAATGGTTCTATGAAACTTTTAACAATTCCTAGATTGATGTGGAGCGGTGGTAACAAAACCTTTTCGATCGGAAAATCTCAATAATGTTGTTTTGTCGCCATCTAAATTCCTGACGTAAAGGTCAGTTCCGTTCGTTATATTGGTCGCCGGCCAAACGGGTATCCCACAAACACATATAGCACGTATTTTTCATATAACCCGTTTGCAAACCTCTTAAAAGAGCCACCACTCTTAAGTCGGCACAATTTTTTTTAGCTATGCATATGTCTCTTTTGTATTACTCCATCCAGAAAGCTTTTCGGCCATTGATCAGATTTTCCAGGTTAGCACCATTGGATTCAGCGTACTCGAATTAGGTTTAGCCCCCATGTGCCCAGCTTGTTGTATTTTGCAACTAGCATGTTGGAATAATAGCAAAATTGCCCCAAAAAGATTCTTATTAACAATTGGAAAAACTAGAGCATATTCAAAATTGGAGAATTTGGTGTTTAGCAACGGAAGCAAAATTAAATTAAACTCATTTTATTAGTGCCTCGATATTTCGAAGATGTTTACTTTCTTCGTTAGGAGATCACTAGATACAATCAAAAAGCGATGGTAAAGTTTACGAAGAATTATTAAGAAATTTAAAAAAAAACATAGATTTGAGATAATTTTTAATTTTATTTTCTTGGTCAAATGGCATTTAATACCTCAAATGTAAGTTTTTAAACTGTTTTTATTCTTTTTAAACTTTTTAGTTGTAGCAATGAAGAAAATAAACGTTTTCCAAACGTTGAGCACTAATAAATAAGTTTCACAACTAGTTCTAAAAAAAATAAATTTTGTGTTAAGAATAATACTAAAACTATAAAATATAAATTGATTATTTTTTAAAAGATTCACAAATACTTAATTTAATTACCTAAATATGCCAAAGAATCTACCCCCACTTATTATGCGGTTTGTGCAATCTAAATGCTGAAGGAAATGAATGAATAAAAACGCAAACATTGATATGTGCACCACATATAATGAATAAGGATTTAGTATTTCATAAATGTAACGTATGAAACTGTAATGACCTCCTTTTATGTAACAGAAATTGGAAAGTTTTATGAATGCAATGCTATTATAAAAATAGAAGGAACACTTTCAGTATTTTCGATGCATTAAAGTGTATTTTAAGACATTTAAAAATAAGATGCTGTCAGAATAATTGAGGAATTAGCCTATATGTGCAATGTTACTAATAGCATACATATACACAGCATAAATATCATCGACAATCGCAGTAGTAGCTGTTTCTGAATCATTTTTGTACCCACAACCAAAAATAGGCGAATGATTCGTGTTATTAAAAAACAAGTGTTAGTTATTTAAATAGATGTATATTTTATGTGCTAAATCATCGTGATTGGAAAAACTTTGGTGCATCATTTTATATTTTTGACATGCTTATTAGGTTAATAATAATTTAGAATTCGAGTTTTAGATTAATCTTTTACTTACTACTTAAAAGTTATTAGGAACTTAAAATCTCCGTAAAAATACAAACAGTATTTCGTAACAACAACTGAACAAATAACACAGTCTGAAAATACTGCAAAAGAAACTATAATTCTAAAATAGCTATGGAAGAATCAAATATTTTAAATTCATAATGAATGAAGTAAATTAAAAAACTTTTTTTTTTAGATTATCCACTAAATGGTCTTAACGTAACAGAAATTTAAGAACATTAGAGGTCCTATACATCCCGTAGCTATATTGGGCAAGAAGGTACTGCTTTCAACTATCTATTACGTAATTACAAGTTTATTGAGGTTTAATGAGGTGGATGTTGCAACAGGTCGTACTTCAGTTCATTCAATTTTCCAATTGCTGTCGCACTTGTATGGGGACGTGCATTGTCCTGATGGAAAATGATCTTACGCAAGTCAGGTCTTTTTTCATGAATTTTTTTATTCACTTGGTGAAGAAGTTTAGCGTAATATTCACCGTTTATTATTTGGCCCTTGGGAAGATGGTCAATTAGTAATATTCCCTTAGCATCCCAAAAGACTGACGCCGTAACTTTTCCAGCTGATTTCACGGACATTACTTTCCTTTGTGGTGAAGAACCCCGATGTGTCCATTGTTTTGAGTGTTGCTTGGTCTCAGGGGTATAATAATGAACCCAAATTTCGTCTGTTGTAACAAATTGTCTGATGAAATCGGTTTTATTTGAGTTAAGACGGTCTAGACTCTCTTGACAAATTCTCATTATCTGAAGGTTTTGATCCATTGTCAATATGCGTGGCACCCATCCTGCCTTTTTCATCCCTAATTCCACAGTTAGGATATGAAATGTTCATCATCGGAGATGCGTATATCCTTAGCAATTTCGGAGACCTTTAATCGACGATCCTGCATAACCATATCGTGGACTTTTTCGACGATTTCAGGCGTTGTGGCAGTTTTTGGTTTTCCACTGCGCGGGTCATCTTCTCGGCTCTCGCGACCATGTTTAAATTCCGTCACCCACTTATGCACAGTCGTAAATGATGGAGCAAAATCTCCTAAAGTATCCTGCATATCTTTATGAATTTTTGTTGCCTTCCAACCTTTTTTCATAAAATATTTGATAACAGCGCGCGTTTCAGTTTTATCCATTTTGCAAAACTCACGCAACTAACTTTTTTCACAACGGCACAAAATTGATATTACTTGACAGAACAATATCATATTTGACATTTGTGCACAAAACAATTGACGCCATCCATTGCGTATGTTTTAATCGAACTGATGCTGCCATCAGTGCTTCATTTCACGAACATTTCAAAGCACCCTCGTATAATAATATTATATTGTATAGTAATATTATATTATATAATAATATTATATAATAATATTATATAATAATATTATATAATAATATTATATAATAATATTATATAATAATATTATATTATATAATAATAATATACAATAGTATATAGTCATGCCGTCCTAGAAAGTAGCGACAGAAACCGGAATATAGATGCCATACTTACCCATACAATGATATAACCTTTAACATACAACGTTTCATAAACATATTCAAAATATACCGGTTAATGTAATATGAATACACTAACAAATACTTTGGACTTTTTCTAATATGTACGAAGAGAAAATCTAATTTGTCCAACAAATTAATGAAATTTTATCAACGAAATGCTTTAATTGATCAATAATCACTTACTCCCCCATATTGCAGGAATTATTTGTATTCAAAGTGGAGAAAAATAACTATTGATTTGATATTATATCTATGTTGTCATGGGATACTAACAAACTTTCTCAAGGATAACGAAGATGAAAAATTAAATAAGTTTGATTCAGATGAAATTTGTAATTTTCACTACGTTCCAAATATGGCGGGAGCAATTTTTCGCACAAAGATTAAGCACTTCGATTGGTTCTGATTAAACCCGAATCGCACGCAAACAATAACAGCGGAAGTTGTCGACAGCCATTTTTAATGTTTAACAAATCAACGTGCTGGTAACAGTATTTAGTGATTGATTCTTCTACATTGTTTCTTGGTTATTTGGCATCTTCTAAGTTAAAAGAAAAACAGATGTTTTCGGAACTAAGTCGTTGAATAATAAGTGAAGAAGCAGATTCCTCTAGTTTTACGCTTCCTAAGCTGAGAAAACGTTCTCCTGCCGGACATTTATCTCTGGATGAGAAAAACTACATTTTGAATATATTCAAGATATTATCATTAAAAATGAGCGACAAGAACACTACCGCAATTGTTTGTATCTATGGTAATATTTTTTTAGGCATAGCAAAGTCAACGGTTTACAGAATCGTGAAGGAATATAAAGAGAAATGCCAACTTATTGCACGTAGAAACGGTCCTAGTTGTCATTCCAAATTGGAAACGTTTTATGAAAATGTAAAAAACGCTGCGTTTCGGATAGTACATAAATTGTTTCACAAGACACTAAACAAAATTATGACAGAAATAAATGCACGGGATGATATACCGAAAATAGGTCGTTCTTCATGTAAAATGTTCAAGATTGCGAGTGTTAAAGAAACAACTACATTTCGCAAAAAAAACGATAGATAAGTATAGATAATGTTGAATTGAAGAGAAAAAATATACAGCATGTTCCATTTAAAAGCGAAACTTGTATCGTGTGTAGCAGAAACTGCATATCTGTAGGTACACTTAGCACAATTTTATGTTATCTCCGAATATTTTTTATTTGAAAAGTTTTTCTGTAAATTTCTCTGGAAAGAAATTGTCTTCCGCTCACATACTAAGTGGACCCGCTGTATAAAATAAGAAATCCGTCTTCATTCTTTTTCGGAGTTTACATTAAAAATGTTATGTCTTAAAAGGAAGGTGTTAGTTTATGTCGTCTCAAAAAGAATCAATTATGTTTTATTCTAGCGAGTAACATTTTTACTATTATAAAAAGTGAAAATACCGACTTGACAATACTTCCAAATGTGTTAGTAATAATAAACAACTCCTAGCAGAATGAAAAGAAACATTAATCCCTTTAAGAGTAAGATTCTTCATCAACAGATTAAAAATTGTTACTTAGTTTTCGAAAAGGGTTAAAATGATTCCTTTCCTTGCTAGAATTAACTCTATTGATATAAAATTTACTCTGTAAAATTTGCCTCAGTATAAAGCGTGGATTCTCCTGATGTCATATGTTAAAGTAGCGATAGTCGACGACATTATTATTACGTGCAATTCGTGTGGAACCTACAGGCGACAGAGGGTATCCGAGCGGCACTAATTCCTAACACGCGTCTTGTGTACCTGTCAACCGGAAATACAACTGAACACTACGTGTAGCGATGTTCTATTTCGTTTTAATATACTTATACATATGTGCAGGTTATTATGCCTAGTATATTATGGACGACAGCACTTGTTACCGGTATTCTTCTACTTGAGACCGTTATCTCGATTCCTCTTGGGGCAGTTTGAAAAATTATTAATCCCAATTGGTAGTTACTTCCAACTCTATTTAAATAATGGTATCTTCAGTTTAAATTAATTGATTTATTGTTTATATTAATTTACATTTTCTCTCAGAAGCTATCGTAGTTGAAATTCATTATTTCTCAAACCAAACATATCTTAGAAAAATTGTCAAACAGGTATACTTTTAATTTCATTTCTTCATCTTACACACATAAACCTCTAAACTTAATTCTAGTACTTTTCAACTCTTTTATTGTTCCCATCCGTTTCTAGTGTTAAAGTACACGATATTATAATATTTAACTTTAGAAAGTGATAATTGTATTAAATACTGACGAATCTATTGCTTAGTAGCAATTACTTGTCTTCCTCAACTAAATAATATTTTAACAAACATTAGTTGGAACGGTGAAGTCATTATGTTGTTAATAAAACATGACCTTATTCTCCTTTTTGTAACTGCAATTATTCGCAACCCCTTCGTCTAGCGACAATTTAATTGTTAGTTAATACATAAATAAGGCATCATACGCTAACTTCATGTGTCTATTTTTGTTGCAAGTGAATATCTGCTGCTAATTCGTAGGATAATTTATGAAATATATGTCAGCGGCATCTATCGCCGTTAACCATATGCGATGCAATGCAGTAGCTGTGTAGAACAACTTCTCCTTCTCCTCTTCAGATATTCAATGATAATTTTCTCTACTATTATCATCATCTACTGACTGAATTTAATTTTGGTAACTTGTATAGCGGTAAAAAGAAGCAGAACTTTCTTATTGTTGGGGCCAAGGAACTTCACACTTATTTTCGGAGTAATTTAATCCAAAGATATAACAACTTTGTCAAGCAAAGCCTTGGCCATGCTATAACACCGACTCCAACAACAATAATTTATGTAATCACCATTGCCTACGTTACCGATAATTTTTTTGTATGTTTCTCGATTTTTGGATTCTGCTTGAACAGCTGATTTGAAATACCATTATAGATACACACAGGCGGCAGCAATAACGCGAAATTCTTCGATAGCACCTTCATATTAATAATACAAAAAAAGTTTTCTTGTACAAGAATCTTCACCGAGAACTAAACAAGAACCTTTGACAAAATTAACCATGGGATATTTCTGACTAAATTAAGGAAGTTTGGCTTTTATGTTCCGTTGATACTTTTTTCACCTCTTTCTAAACCTTTTTAAAAGACCGCAGTATGTTACCTATAATGGGTACAACCGTTACCCCCGGTATAACAAGGCCTACCTGCTCTGACGTCAGCAGGGTGTGACGTATACACATTCAGACCGTCTCTTGCGTTTTGAACTAGTTTATCCAAATTATATTGGTTTTATTTACAAAATACTGTGTAGTGATATTTCTGTACGTTGTTGGAGATATCTGTAATGTTTTTCTAGTGTTGTATAAGCGATAAAACCTTTTCTGAAACGATAAAAGCGTGACTCGGGCGGTCTATTTGTAGTACTGTGGCATCGGCTGTTTTCCAACAATGTGTATTCGGATTTGTGAGTTACACTTTGTAAAGGAAGATATTATTTATTTTTCAACAGCTACAGTTTCAAGGACCGGTGAAACTATAACTGTAAGTTTAAAAAATCCAACTCAATTCCCTAACTGTCCGTTGTATTTGACAAAAAACGTGAAAATTTTATTATCCAAATAGTTTTATACTCTTACATTATATTTAACAAAATTATTTTTGAACACGAAGAGATGTTTTTAAATGTGTATCATAAACGTTCTGTTTTAATACAATATATTTTAAATTATATCACCGAACGTAGTCATCTGGATACTGATATATGTAAATGTCATATTCACAGCAGTGAACGTATTGCAACAATTATAATAACTTGTTCTACAAATACCCTACTTAAAATTATTCTGGGAAAGTAATGATAGATTAGGTAAAACACCACAGAATAGGAAATTAAACACCCAGGTTAAATAGCATGCCTGTAAATCTTCTCGTAAAATTTAACAAAATTTCGAATAAAATTGCAATTACTGTATCATTTTAACCTTAGTTTCATCGAAATACATGTACAATTACAAATCATAATAATTAGTCGATTAAATATCAACCACAAATACATCTTTCACGAAAACGGTGCTCGGTTACGTGTTTGGTTTTTGGTTTGAAACTTCGTTTGTCCAAAATAAAATTGAATGAGATGCGAGGAAGGTCTCAGTTGACGACTGGCATCTTCTTTAAACCGGAAGCCCTTCAAAATTTAAAAAAGGAATGCAAAAAAAACGATTCCTTTACGACTTAGGACAATATCGTGCATGGCGATACATCACCTAAACAGCGTGATGCCATCGAAGAGCGCCCTGCCCTTATAGTCTCGGTAGTAACGGTATAAATCTTGGGCCTATGTTATTTTTATTTTCAACAACCTTCTAGAACTATTGAAATGTAGGAAATGCGGCTTTGCTGATGACCTGAAAATCTTCCATAAAAACTTTTGAAGACTGTTACGCACTCCAAGAGGAAACAAGTTCAATCAAACAGTTGTGTGATATTAACAAACCTGCAGTGAACGTGAATAAGTGCAAAGTACTTACCTATGCCAAAAAGTACATTCCATTTGTGTATACCTATGTTTATAATAACACAGAACTGTTACGCTGCTCAACTATAAAAGATCTTGGAGTATATCTAGATAGTACATTTACTTTTCTTGAACATATAAATCGAACTACTTCCTCTGCATCAAAGATGCTGGGATTTGTGGTTCGAAATACATTGTAATTTAGTAATGCATCTGCTGTCAAGATGCTGTATTACTCTTATCATCAAAATTGGAATATGCTTCCTTAATTCGGTACCCTATATACGAAACACATAGGATTACACTAGAGCGAGTCAGCACAAGTTCCTTAAATACTTGCATTTAAAAGTTGAAGGTACGTTTCCACCTCGCCGCTATGATTACATTAACATCCTTGTAATTTCTGTGTAATACTGTACATATTACCATAGATTATAACTATTTAGTTTCTATAGCCTGTCATTTTTTCTACCTCGGCTTTCATCTAGGTACAACATTACTTTTTATCTCCCGATGACAAGAACAAATATTGTGTACCTAGCCACCATTTTTATGTGTAATTTTATTTTACTTTAATTGCATATCAGCTAGCTGCGACACTAAAGATTTTTCCCTCCTAGATATTTTCATAATTTTTCAGATTTAATTTGCAGTAGGATATAATTCAAATACTAATGGTCCTATGTGTCAATTAATCAATAACGCTTAAGAAATACAGAAAATACATTAATCTGTTTTAAATTCAAGTGTTTATTTAACAAAAAAAATATGTAAAACATACAAATACACAAAGCATGAATTATAAAATACAAACAAAAATAAATGGATAAATTAAAAAAGTGAATTAGTTAAGAGAAAAAACAAAACACAATAATACAACATAATACTAAAAAAAATGATAATTTTGTTCAAAAATATGCCTTCTAGCTATACATATGTACCGGGTGTCCAGGATAACATGAAGTACATAGGTGGTATATTGGAAACCGTTAGAGATACAAGAATGGTTAAATGGGGAAAAGTTGCGCACTTATACGGCTAAGTACAATCAGGGATTACATTTTTAAACCAAAAGTGTGCAGTTTCTAAAAACCTTAATATTTTCCTTATTATAAAAAATATACTCATCAAATATTCAGCATAAGAGTAGTTGGTAATGAGGACTTCAAAAATAGCATTAGAAAAATTCTAGGTTCACTGGGTTCTTTGAGCTTGTACCCAACTTTTGTTTTTCTTATAGGCGCCATATTGGATTTTTACATTTCTGAAATGGTAATAAAAAATGCTTTTCAGCCATGTATAATATTCCTATGTTCAATTAAGAAAAACTATGAAAAATAGCAAAATTACGATTTGACCGTAGTAGGCTGGCACCTATCCATACACTTATTAAACAATCGCAACGGCTAGCTGTCAAGAAGTTTTTGTGGTGTAAAAAGTCAGTGATTTGTGATTTTAAAAAGGATCGTTTTTCGAACAGAGATAAATATGATATGTTGGAGTGTTTTCTTCTCTGTCGGAGAAACGATGAGATGGCCGCAGAAATGCGTTGTTGTTAATAAAATTCCTACCTCATATACATTTGAACTCATTGTGCTCTCAGGTACCACGCGGAACAAAACATCTACTGTGGTATTACAAACAGTTTTTGTGGTGAAAAAGGTGCCTTTAATATTTAGTTTTGAATTATTGATACCTTGATATGTTTGACCTACTTTCTTTTGGTTTATGCAATCTGGTGGTACTAAAGTCTCACTA
Source organism: Dynastes maya (assembly GCA_029619315.2). Classification (NCBI taxonomy): domain Eukaryota; kingdom Metazoa; phylum Arthropoda; class Insecta; order Coleoptera; family Scarabaeidae; genus Dynastes; species Dynastes maya. The sequence continues at coordinate 35,170,380 of JAROYE020000004.1, forward strand.
ATTAAAGATATGGGACTACCAGTGTCTAAAATTGGAGTTACGCTTATTTTCTTTTACTTTCAGGCCTATTTCTGTCAACAACTCGGGCTGGATTCTTCATCAACGAAATTGGTGGAGTATTCCTTCTGGACAATTACATCAGTCTTCACCAGCTTTGGACGTGTTCTTGGATAGTTTCGTAGTTTGTGTTTAGTAAAACTACATGAATAGCAGGAGACCCTCTCTCTTCTTGGTTTATTACAATCTGTTGCTCTGTGACCAAACAAATTACAATTATAACACCTAATCGAAAAAAGTTGTTTTGAAACTACTGGTGTTTCTTCTTTCTCACTCTTCATTGTCCTGTTAACCTTGTTCGCTGACACGAGTTCTCCTTGCTCCTTCTATCCTTTCGGAGCAAATAATATCCTTGTGTAATTCATCCCCTTCTAGATGTTGTTTTGACATTAGATATCTTCCTAGCTCCTTATACCACAATCCGATAATCACTTGTTCCTTGATTTCGTCGAATTCCAAATTTAACTGCTTACATAAGGATATTTTTTCATAAAAATATGTCGATACATTTTCTTTCACATATTGTGTTCTGCTCCACATTTTATTTCACAGTTTTGTCTTGCTACCTTCAAATATAAAACTCTTCTTAAATGCGTCTCTAAATGTATCCCAACCTGTGACCATATCAACATAGCCCATCAACCAGAATTTGGCTACACCGGTTAAGTTTTTTGCCATCTGAAATGTAAATTGATCCGGCTATCTATGAAGGTTCGCGCTTATTTCTATTCGTTGCAACCATAATTTTGCTGCGTTCAAACCCTTTTTTCCATCGAAGGCTTCTACAGCTTTAGATAAATTCGGTGCAAAATTGACAACATCGACATGTGGCTACCTTTCATTTTCCTTTGTAGTGTTCAATTTCATACGTTTATTTACTAATTTAATAAGTTCGTTAACCTGTAGATTTGATACATTTTCTTTGTCACGTGCCTCGCCTATTTCCTGTTCTTCTTGAAATTCATCAAAGGACCGCTCAGTCGACATGTTTCATAAGTTGTTCATAAATCTTCGAAAATCTCGTTAATCTTTGCCGATTTTTATGGTCCCACTTCTAACGTTTATAGCATGACAACACATAAGCTTAACTTGTTCAACCTAACCTCTATCGTCCCTCTAGTCCGACCTCTGGCCTACTATTATGTGCGGGCAGTTCAAATTCAAATGTAGTCATGCTACAATATAATTAATTTAATACGGCACATTCTTGCACAATGTTGATTTTATTTTTTGATTCTAAACACAAAAAGTGCAATTGGGTGACGGTGACGGGCGACGGTTTCTTAATAAAAAGCGACCTCACTTGGAATTATTTTTTTATAAATTCATTTCAACTTCTCAAGGGCTACAACAAAAGAAAACAATACGTTTATACTTTTTATAGACTCTTTTTATACTCTAAATATTGAACTAGTGTACACAACCAAAAAGGTCTGTACTTTTTACATTTTTTAACAAAAAAACTTGTGTATTTATTAAAAAATACATTTTACAAACTAAAAATAAGAAAACCGGAATTTTCAGCGTCACTTCTACCTTCCACTAGATCAGCAAACATTATTTATTTATTTATACTATGACCGCAAGCGAGTAGCACCGCATTTTTTTATGTAGTGCAAACTGATGTACGAGAATAATTATATAAAAAAAATACAGTGAAATTATTAAAAAAAGTCAAGTTTTGACATTATTCCACAAGCAATAATATTGCTTTAAGTTGAATTTCACTTTATCTCGATGAGTACAGGTCTGTAGATTTAAAAAAGACATCATTTACAAATATCGGAAAATGTTGAAATTTAAAGTAGAGTGCTTTTCTTCGAAACCGTTACCTATCTTTTGTACAGATATTTGTAACATAGTAAGCGAAACTACAATAAACTTTGCATTGTGAAACTATAACTGTAAATTTGAAAAATCCAACTCAATTCCCTAACTGTCCGTTGTATTTCACAAAAAACGTGAAAATTTTATTATCCAAATAGTTTTATACTCTTACATTATATTTAACAAAATTATTTTTGAACACGAATCATAAACGTTCTGTTTTAATACAATATATTTTAAATTATATCACCGAACGTAGTCATCTGGATATTGATATATGTAAATGTCATATTCACAGCAGTGAACGTACTGCAACAATTATAATAACTTGTTCTACAAATACCCTACTTAAAATTATTCTGGGAAAGTAATGATAGATTAGGTAAAACACCACATAATAGGAAATTAAAGACCCAGGTTAAATAGCATGCTTGTAAATTTTCTCGTAAAATTTAACAAAATTTCGAATAAAATTGCAATTACTGTATCATTTTAACCTTAGTTTCATCGAAATACATGTACAATTACAAATAATAACAATTAGTCGATTAAATATCAACCACAAATACATCTTTCACGAAAACGGTGCTCGGTTACGTGTTTGGTTTTTGCTTTGAAACTTCGTTTGTCCAAAATAAAATCGAATGGGATGCGAGGAAGGTCTCAGTTGACGACTGGCATCATCTTTAAACCGGAAGCCCTTCAAAATTTAAAAAAGGAATGCAAAAAAAAAACGATTCCTTTACGACTTAGGACAATATCGTGCACGGCGATACATCACCTTCACAAAAAAACTTGTGTATTTATTAAAAAATACATTTTACAAACTAAAAATAAGAAAACCGGAATTTTCAGCGTCACTTCTACCTTCCACTAGATCAGCAAACATTATTTATTTATTTATACTATGACCGCAAGCGAGTAGCACCGCATTTTTTTTATGTAGTGCAAACTGATGTACGAGAATAATTATTAAAAAAAAAATACAGTGAAATTATTAAAAAAAGTCAAGTTTTGACATTATTCCACAAGCAATAATATTGCTTTAAGTTGAATTTCACTTTATCTCGATGAGTACAGGTCTGTAGATTTAAAAAATACATCATTTACAAATATCGGAAAATGAAATTTAAAGTAGGGTGCTTTTCTTCGAAACCGTTACCTATCCTTTGTACAGATATTTGTAACATAGTAAGCGAAACTACAATAAACTTTGCATTCTTCAAAGAGTTGATTGATTTTCTAGATACTGTACTAGAAATTTTTTTAAGAAAATATATTCAACAGATTGTACCTCTTATTTATTCCATCCTCATTTCTACATTTAATCCGGTGAAATAAGAAAACAGGATTATGCGTGATTGAAAGTACAAAAGTTATATGCAACAAGATTTATTAATTAATACATTTGAACTTTTTGAAACGACAAAAGAATTTATACATGTATTTTAAAATTTTCGAGATAAAAGTGACATAATATAGGTATCTAAATAACGAAAAATGAAAACTATTTAATAAATTCTACTGATTTGTAATTTGAATTAGATTACATTTGTGTTGTTAGTAACGTTTCTACTCTTTAAAAACTATTACATTGCCGTATCAAACAAAATGATGATAGTACTGAAGTTTATTCATTGTTTTACACAATTGTATTTATTAATACCTATAATCTCTCTTCTTAAAATTAAATTTTTATTCTTGCATATACAGTTTTATCATTATCATTAATCAAAATGTTCAATGAACTCATTTGTTTTTAAATTATTTATTTAAAATATATTTACATTAATTATTTACAAGTAACAGTACTATAATCAATACTTAAAATATTTTATTTCACCAATGGTTTTTCCAGGAGATCGTACAGTGCCGCGATGTAACTTTGTGCCATCTGCAAGGTTTCGTATTTTGACAATTGCCGATCTTGTCCTAGTTGCGGTAGGAAAGTTCTTAATCGATCAAACGCTTGATTGAGGTTCTGCATTCTACGGCGCTCCCTCGCGTTCGCCGCCAATCTTCTTTTACGTAGAATGAGCGGCGACACTTTACTCTTCGCCGGCGTTTCCGGGCTCAAGCTTATCAAGTCTTCCGTGGGACTGTCGTAACAACTCGTAACACTACTCGCCGAACAGGTTGACCAATCACTCGGACTATTTTCTATGTACATGTAATTGTAGCAACTATACGGAGCTTGATAGTCGAGTTCTAAACTTGACGATTCCATAACTGCGGAAGCTTTCGAAAGCTTTCGACCGAGGTGATTTGAACGAATGTACTTAAAACAACCCCGTGATGGGTTATTTATTAGCGCGCGCCCCCACTTTTGCGAATAGAATGCGTAAGCGCACGGCCAATCAGATCTCGATTCTACCCTTGCAGTAAGGGGTGGTTTACCACTATTAGTACCGACGTATGTAACTCAATATTACTGAGATAATTGTGAATACTTTCAAAAAAGTAGATAATACAGAAAGACGATGCAAGTGGTTATGATAAGCTTTATTACAATTACCTTTCTTTTTAATCATCGATACTTATTGCAATTTGAAGGATATTTATATAATCGCTTTCTTTATAATACCAAGAATAATATTTCAACTTAAAAATTATTGGAAAATATAGAAGGTTATAATAAAGCCAACAACAAAAATCAATAGAATCTGAATTTCTTGAATAATAGGATTTTTTATGTTCAACAGTGTTTAAAAGCATGAACCTTTCCTCCAAGTTACACACCGTGTTGTACAACATTTCGTATTGAATTGCAGCAATTTGCTCCCTAGTACTGTCTTTTAATTCTTACAGCGTTTTTGATCGTATTTAAGTAATTTTTTTAAATAACCCCAAACTTTGATTGCCAAATCCGCTTGATTAAAATCAAACAGTCGTTGCAGTTTGTAAGAATACGCTTTTAGGATTTTGCGTAAAATTTTCCAAACCGTTGTATATAGCATTTGCAATCGTTTTGATATTACATTAACACTACTGATTTAGCGGGTTAGTATTGGCTGTGTTTTGATTTTCCGAAAGAACTTCTGCAACTTCGACATCACTAATCCTTGGCCTTCCCAATCTCCAGAGGTCAATTACAGACCCTATTCTTTCAAATTTACTAATCAAATTACGGTATACAGGGGCCTGCTCTCAAATCCATTCTCATACGAAATCTTCCTAAACCAACAGTGTGATTTCTACCACATTCATAACAACATTGAATTAAATTCGTTCTTGTTTGCAGATCCATTTTTTAAGTTGAACTCGTTTGAATTTACATTAAAATTAGTTTTATTTTGAAAATAAATCATTAAATGGCGATGTTTTGACACTTGTGACAGTAGTTGCCATGATGACAATTTTGTTTTATACACAGTGTGTCCCTGGATTAAAGCGTTGGGCAGGTAAGGCAGACAGGAAATTATTGAGTTGAATTTTCATCTATTGGGGTGGCCATGCTTACACACAAAGTACTAGCATAAATTTATTACCCCGAACATTGTTTTTTAATTACCCTTTCATCGCATCTCCTACAGAAAATATATTTTACTAATTGAAAAAATTCCTTTTTTGCAAATTTCCAAGATATACTTGATTTATCGGCAATAAAATTATTGCATAAGTTACTTACTACTCAAGCATGGCTGAACCCCAAAAGATGAAATTTCAACTCAATAATTTTCTGTCTGCCATACCTATCCATGCGTTAATCCGGGGACACGCTGTAGATACACTAAAATCCTATTATGGTAGTAATTAGAATCCAAATCCTACTTGCAATTACTGTTCAATGCAATTATACAGGTTCGAGCGTGTTCAAACTACGTTGTGTCATGGTTGCATATGTGCGAGGCCTACACTATCTATACTGCGGCTTAAAAAGTAGTAGTTTTTAGTAGCCAGTCAGACAACGTGATTAGTGCATGAAAATGTCCCAGGTAACGAAAATTGCGTACCGCGTGGTCATTAAATTTTTAACAAAAGAAGGACATACGCCTAATCACATTAAACAACGTTTAGACAGCGTTTATGGTGATTTATCTCCTTCATATTCCACTGTAAAAGGTGGGCAAAATGTTTCCGTTTGAGGCAAAAATCGCTTGAAGATGATGAGCGGCCCGGTCAGCCAGTTGAACTGATAATGCCTCAAAACATTTCAATTATTGAAGAAACGATATTAGTAGATCACCGTTTGAAACTGAAGGAATCAGCAGTGATGCCTAACATTTCTGAAACAAGTATTCGCCGAATTCTCCATAACCATTTCGGTGTGAATAAGATTGGTGCAAGTTGGGTACCGCATCTTCCTTCTGCTCTCCAACGTGAACGTCGCGCGCTCGTTTTTAAACATGTGTGGAGACGACCCGAAACCGATTTTGGAGTCCGTTGTCACAGGAGTGGTTTTGTATTATGATCTTTAACGCTGGCCACGAGCGGTACCGCGCATCGGCGTAGAATCAGTTCGGGCCGAGAGGAACGGTAGTATTACTTCGTCTGCGGAGCAGTACGGACATTTTCGCTGCCGGTCATTTGCGCAATTGTTTAACTGTCCTAGAAAAATTATGATTTCGTCAGCAAAACGACTGCGGTCGGACAAACTTCGAAAATTTATTGCAGAAATTCCAGACTTAATATATGAATGTGCTAAAATTAAATGTGTAATCTGTAAAATCCCGTTAATGTGTTGGTCCAGACAACATTGTCTACGACATGTAAATAGTGAAAAGCATGTCTCAAAAAGAAATTGCGCACGAGACAATGAAAAATTTATATTTAATTTATACGTTACGTTTATCGCATGTAATGTACCGTTTAATTTACTAGACAAGGAACCATTTATCTGCTTTTGGAACAACTATTCGGAGTGCAAATTACCAAGTCGAACATCGTTACGAAGAATTGTGCCATCTGCGCGCGAACATATTGAACAAAAAATAAAATCGGAGTTGAAAGATCAAAAATTGTGGTTATGTGTCGACGAAACAACAGATCGGAAGAAACATCTGTTCTTAATGTAATGGCACGCAAATTGGAACCTCATCAGTCGGCACCTTCAATTCTATTAGTCTCCAAACGAATACAACAGTGTACTGCCGAAGTAATTTCAAAGTTAGTGTTAAATACATTGGACAAGTTTGAACTTTCAACAAACCAACTCTTGATGTTAGTGAGTGATGGTGCTGCAAACATGCTTTCTGTAGGCCGGTCTCTTAAAAAGCATTCTGCTAATTTATTACACATTACGTGTAAAATTCATGCTCTCAATCTTGTGGCGGATAGTATCAGAAAATGTTATCCTGAGGTAGACGCTTTAATAGCGCATACCAAAGCAGTATTTGTCAAATCACCGAAACGTATTCGCGAATTTCACAGACTGTGCCCCCGTATACCAGAGCCACCAGAAACTATTCTAACTCGTTGGGGAACATGGTTGCAGGCCGCGTTTTATTATCATAAATATTTTGACAATATTAAGAACGTGGTTTTACAATTCGATACAAAGGAAGCTGCCGCTATCCAGAAAAGCCAGTCGAAATTTCAAGATAGTCAGGTTAAAATGGATTTAAAAATCATTCACGACAATTACTTCGGGCTAGCAGATCCAATAGAAAAATTACAAAATCCTGCGGTGCCGTTAGAAGAATCTCTACAAATAGTGCAACATGTTCACGCACAGCTATGCGCGATTGAAGACGCAAAAAATGTTTCTGTTCTAGAAAAATTTGAAAGTGTTTTTGAGAAAAATTCTGATTTTGGCACATTAAGACACATTTGTGAAGATGCGTCAACAAAATCATTAAGTTATTTGAAAGATTATTTTACTTACGCAAATATTACGTCACTAGATGTAGAACGTTCGTTCTCTGCATATAAACGCATTTTTTCCTCATGCCGTACTAGTTTTGCCGAAACAACAGTTGAAACATATCTAATGTTGCAGATATTTAACAGACATTATTCACTTTGTGATTTCACGGAGGACTCTTAAAATGGTAAGTGTTTGAGCACATGTTATTTAATTTTCATTTAAAAGATGAGCGAAATTATTTGCGGCAGCAAACATCTCTATTAGCAGAATAACTCTAGTGGAACGCGAGGCCTGGTCGACTCTACGCTACTGCGCGGTACCGCTCGTGGCCAGCTTTAATGATCTTTTATCCAAAAAAGAATCGACAAGACATCGTTTTAAGGACGATAGTGAGTTGCAAGCAGCTGTAATACAACATTTTGAGGGAAAAATTTTAGATCGTTGTAATAAATGTATTATGTAAGCTAGTTGATATGATATTTTCAGAGCCTCCTTGGTTTCTAACTCAAAATATTTTTAATATAAAATTTTATTTAGTAAAATAACCATTAATTACAAAATAGTCTTATATAATATTATATATTCGGAATCAAAAGATGGAGGACTATACAAAAATATAAAAATATGTGGGGTGCTTCGTTAAAAAAGCAAAACAATGTTTTGTTGGCCGCGCCCTCTATTTGCAATTCTGATTGTTATCAAATTTTTATTCGGTAGATGTAAAACACTACAACTTTTTTAAAACATTTTTTTTGTATCTGCAGTAGTAACGGAAGTAGTGGTCAAAAAAGAACTGAAAAACCCTGTACACAAAAGAGAGGATTATAACCGTATTTCTTACATGATATTCTTCATTCATGGTAACCAAGCAATATTAATGTAAGAAACCATTTAAATGCAATATCCAAATGCAGGATTCACGCCTAACTGTAACTATCTCTTTTATTTTCAACGTTAGACATATGCCACATTACACGAGAACGTTAGAGATATAAATGTTCTATACGGTGATTACATAAAAAATATACGTTGCCATTTTAAAAAAAAACGTTTCTGGTGTTTGAATTTGGCAAAGTTTGGTGTTCAATACTGAACACCTTGTATATTTCAAGTGCATTGTCTAGATAGAAGTAAGTATGCAATTTAATCTCTTACAAACTACGCTAGAATGTATTTGCATTTCGGATGTTTTGAAGGAAATATGTATATGTACATAAATTTAGGCGATTGCGGACAAAATTATAAATATCTCAAAATTTGTTAGAAATAAATATGTATATGAAATCCATATTATCTATCTGGAAATAAAATTTATTTATTTCCAGATAGAGAATCCAAAAACGTAATAATATATAGGTGTTCTATTTAAAATAACAAAGTAGGTGCCTGGTTTACTACTTAGCGATCACCCTGTATATATGAAAATATTCTTAGAGGATACTCTATCTCTATGAGGTCAATTATGTCCTCAGAAAGTTTTAACTTCCCACTATTTATACAATAGTCGCAATTTTACAATCCCAGAAGATTGGGACACTCTGTGTGTTTTCATAATATATGAACATGCATAATATAATTAAACATAACTTATATTGTTAGTATATTTCTGGTTTGTTACTCCGAGAAATTAGCTACAAAAGAAGATTTACTCGAGTTATACACACGCAAATACTACAGGAACCATTTTACACCAGTGCATGTTTAGTTAAGGAGAAAAATACACTTTACTTCAAATTATATAGCGTATTGATCGCCATCATACCTCGCACTGCAGTACTTAACCTTTTTTCGGCGTAAAATTATGTGCATTACTTTACTCAGCCAAAGAAGGGATAAAAACGAAGAACAATAGCGAATACAATTCGAGTATAAGCGGCACCTTTTCATTACATGTGTTGCTTTCCGGAAAGTAAAATGAAAAAACGCGAGATTTTCTCTGTTGTCGGAACGGCTAACCCACATCACAATGCGAACTCCGCCCAACCTCTGAACCCTTGAATTGCATCCTTCTCTGAAAGCTATCAATTACTACCTAAAAGGCTTTAACTGCCGTACTGAACCGATAACTGTTATTAAGAAAATCGAACAATCAAATACGCACGATACAGACACACGCATTTTCACAAAACGTAACAAAATAAAGTTCACTTTTGCGATATGAACGCATAATATCAACCTGTTCGAATTCTGACGTTAAGAGAATCGTCTATTAGTATTTTTAAAGCGCTAAATACTGACCTTGTCTATCAGCAAATATGACAGCTGATAAAATCCGACAGACATCCTTTGCATTGCTTCTAATTAGCGAAATGTACGATATTGAAATGTTGAAAACTTTTATAAGATATAACGCATAATTAATGGAAGAACGATGAATTATTAATATTATCCATAAATTGTTATTGAAAGTCTAGGATTATATGAACAATGATCGACATACTCAATGACAATACATACATATAGAAACAACCACGTACATTTTCCATTAATTCAGTCGAACGATTAAAAATACAAGGTATTTTCTATTGGGGTAAATAGAGACAGCGCTGAAAAGTTGCGCTAGCACGTTCTTTTTTACGTATCTTGGGTAACTTTTTTAAGTTGACTTATTATTTAAATTATAAAAAAAAACAATTTCAAACAACAGAAACATACATAAATTAAGATTGATATATGATATAATAAAATAAATAAGCAAAAAATATAAAAACGTAAGTTCTAATTAATGAAAAAGATAAAAATAACATAACTAAACACTTCTAAAATCAAAACATAAATCACGATGTGCCGCATGTATGGTAAATCTTAATATTCCCTGAAAAGTTACAATTTTAGTCGCCATAATTTTTTTCCAATCAAATCTGGAATTGTGTTTTAAATTAATTCTGTTGACAAGGCTTCACATTATGATCGACACTTCCAATCTTATAGCTTCCAAGCTTTAGGAATAGCAACTAAGACCTTTCCATACATATTTCAGTACGTAGAATTTTTCCAGTTGCAGTTAACCATCCAAAACACATTAAATTCTTTATATTCAAGTTCGATGTGTTTATACAGTGAGGTCCTAAAATACCCCCCCCCCCAATTGTGAAATTGTTAAATCTCAATTCCAAAATCGTAAATTATTCTTGTTGTTTATTATTATTATATCCTGCATTTGTCATACGTATGTTAGTTTTTGATAGACAATATGTCTGTTTTTTGCGTTGTTACCTTTATGGTGGCTTCGGCACGAATCATGCAAAATTGCTAGGGCAATTTTAATATTATGTAAATTTGGCAACAATTATCACTTTACTTGTCATGGTCGCACAACAAATTGTACAATAATTTAAAACATATTATCTTCTGTTAAGGCAGTTCACCCTGTAAATTTTATACTATCTATCTTTACTTAGCGCAAAATTCAAATATTTCCGTCTGTACAAGGGCAGTGTTCATTACGTTCAACTTCGTCGTAATTGTTGCCAAATTCACCGAATATTAAAATTAGGTACTTGATGTTTATGTGGTACCGTTGGATTTGCCTTTCGATTACCTCTCCAAAAACTTAAAAATATATAAAGTGTTGTATTAAAAAAAAAAGAAAGTTAATGTAATATTCGGAAACCGAATCATTGAAGTGCCATAACGCCAAGTTAGTTCCAAAATAGAAACGCCGATTTTCTAAAAACGCTAGCTTCTGTCTTCAAAAGTTAGCATGGCGACACCTTAGACCGCATGTATACAGGTCTGTAAAGCGAATGCGTACAGCAAAAAACTGGTCGTTTATCGAGCAGGAAAGCGCATCTTACGCTCGGCAGGAAGGCCCGGCGTCATTAACTTGTGTCTCCAATCGCTGAGAGGAAGCAGGTGAGACTATTTTTGCTGTACGTATTCGCTTTACAAGACCTGTAGCATATACAGAGCCATATAGCTCAAATACTAAAGATGCGTTCTTTACTAGAATTGCTCTTCAAGTAACCACAGTTACATGTTCTGATAATAACATATAAAATAAAATTAGAATTTATAAATAACGTGTTATAGGATCAAAATTAAAACAACCTAATATAACTGTCGTTACATTGTGATAAATTAGTAGCTCATTTGGACTTTAACCTAAAAGGGTAAAAGTCATTTATTTTGTTTAATAAGTTTCTAAACGCAACACACTCTGAGAATACATTGCCTACTACAAACTCTCAACTATGTGGGAGCTACTGGTCTATATTGGTCAAGGGTGGTCTGTAGTCTAATCAATCACGAATTCTTCGTAAAGCACACAGACAATCCCACTTCATATAATTCTAAATCTAGTAACGGTACTCTATTTAGTTGAAACGCAATAAGCAAATGTAAATTTAACGATTTTGCACACTGTATATTATGTCTGATATTGAACGTTAGGGTATTCAATTTTGGTATAAATCCTTTGTTGCCACGAACATTAGGATATAATTAAAAAAGAATATAATTTTACCTTTGGGGGTTGGAATTGTAATAAGTTATAGAAATTGCCTGAAAATGAATTTTTGTGTAATTTTGTATCTGTCACTAAATTCGCTTTTCTATGAACGTAGTAACGTTATGTGTTTGACAATAACCTTCTCGAAGTTCATTTACTAAAGTATTTTTGTAGATATGAAGAACCTCAGTATTGTGATTGCGGAACATTGCAAGTAAAATGCTCAGATGGAATTTCCTATTATGTAGTTTCACATAACGTATCTATTACTGTGGTGAAACAACATTATACAACTGCATCCAAAACTATAGTACATAAGTACGTTACTGCTTGTATAGTTTAGGTCTAATGCATACTACTATATTAATTCACATGTCCTTTTCTAAGCGGATTTTAATACGACTTGTGCAGAATTTAAAATACGAACGTTATTAAACATTGGTACTGGTTTTCTGAAATTGAATGTTTCTGATGCAGCCCATCTCTCCACAAACTTTGCAAACAAATACTAAGTTATATCTTAAAAATATATAAAATAGTAAACATTTTGACACGGTAAGGAAAATCATATGGGTGCTCAGGAATGAAGCATGTAGTTTCAAAAATTTAACACCTTTGTGTGAATACATATTTCTACAATACCGTGTATACTTGGTTGCGTCGCATTGGTGTCGTAAGAAAAAATGTACCTACTGGACTAGATTTTAAATTCATAATCTGTGTCAGCAACGTCTTTTTAAGTCCATTGCACTCAAAAAGAAAATAGAAAACACTTAGGCATTACGTATTTAAACATTCTCTACATACCTTAATAGAAGTTAGATATTAAAATTATTAAGACAAAATAATTTTTTGTATACACAAAAGTTATAAAGCATAGTTTTTACACATAAAAAAATGTCTAGTAACAAAACCAAAAAATAATGCTAATATAGCTCGTGGTATTGGTGGAATTGTTCCCAGCAAAAACAATACGAACAGAGATAAGAAAGCACCAACCGGGGCGCCGGGAAATATTTTCAGTTGTTGTGGACATTGGGGGCATAAACTGAGAGGTAGAGACAATGCAGGCAGTAGAAAAGGGAGTACTCGTAATCACGCTGATGACGCTGGGTAGGCAGAAAGATGTCCGTGTGTTAGCGCTTTCTTTTCTCTGCTCGCATTGTTTTTTCCGTCAATGATTCCACTAATTCCATAAGCTATATCAGCATTATTTTTTGTTTAATTTTTAATAATTATTTTAGTTAAACGTGTCAATAAATGGAATTACTGTTATAAATTGTAGTCAACGGTAAGTATGTTTTGTCAATTAGAAAAAAAATAATTACTGGTTAGACAATTACTGCTAAATTACTATATAATTTACATATAATTAACATTGAAAGCAAAGAATGTTATATTATTTAGATTTTGTTATTCTAATTGACAATTTACATCATTACATTATAGTTTACCCTTGTGATTGTGACTTTCATAATTAATCAATACTGCTACAAATAACGTGTCGCCAAATTCCCCACTTTTCGAGATTTCGATAAAAAAATAATAAGAAATTAAAATATTCCATAACAAATATAATAAAAAAATTATAAGCTATGCTATTAGGAAACCAAGTCTGGAGAAGATTGTTCGGTTTTATAACAGATGTTAATATTTAAGTTTCACGCAAACACAAAACTAACTACAATTACTTCATTTGTCAATGTGTAGTTAAAATAAATGTAAAATTATTTTTTTAATACTAATCTTTATTACCTAGCCCGCCATTTATTTACTTTCTTGGAAAACTTTCCCTGTCACTAAGCTGTATGGACGGCAAAAGTTTACAAAGGTCCAAAGGTTATTAATTAAGAATGAAATCTAACAGTTTGATGTCAAAGAATTTGCAGTAATAGAAGCGTATGTTTATATTCAATAATGAAGCCAACATAAAACCAAAATATTCACGTCCAGTCCTACTGGTGTGGGACTAAAACAGGATTGAACTGTCCCTTCTAATCGTAACTCATCGTACACCTGGCGGTTGCCGGTTGTGTACCTTCTTCGATCACCTTGACGTCGCAGTTTGAGATTACAAAAACGTGCAATGTCTATAAAAATACTATAATTTGAAACAGCGGCGTAGTTTAGATTTGTTTATGAACATTTCCATTAAATTCTTGTGAATGTTTTTCGAGCCTTGTTAATACAGTTTGTTAAAAAGGTGGTACCGGCAGTGGCGCATCGCATAAAAGTAGGTACGTAACATACAATATTAGTGAAAAATAACATTGTTGCCTTTTCCTGTCGTCTTGATGTCCATGTGGCAATTGGCAACCGCCCTGGTAAGCTACGTAGAATTGCAACATCAGCAACGCTTCCATTGTCGATTCATTCAGCCGTCGACGGTGTTGTGAATACGTTGTCGTATACTTCGAAAATGACCGTTCGATATCCAGTGAAGTAAGATTTGCAAATGTCAGATATTCCTTTTCCTCATCTGGGCACTCTTGATTTTCAGTTATAGACCAAACCTTTTGTAAATCGGAATTTTTCGTTAAAATTGCACCAAATTTTTGAGCAACATCGACTCCTATAGTGTTCGTCAAGTTTTCTAGAGCGGCCTGTAAATTGTTTATACCATTTGATGCGTCTCGTGCAGATAAGTGACTATTTTCTAATTGCTCAATAGCTTGTGCAACTTCAGAATAGTTCCTGGAAATTTCATCTACTTGTTGTTGAACGTCCGAATTGGAAAAAAGTTGCTGACTATCTTGAACTGCTGCAGAATCATTTGAATCAAGTTTCAAAATAACATTTTTCACTTGCGAAAAATATTTCTGATAGTAAGATACTGCCTGGAGCCATGTTCCCCATTGCGTTATTACAGGCTGAGGTGGTGGTGGTAATTTCGAACACAATTGTTTGAATGCACGGATGTGTTTGGGAGATTTGATGAACACTTTTTTGGTAGATGCTATTAACTTATCTACCATCGAATGGTTTCTGCTACGAGGTGACATGCGTGTATGAGGCATGTTATGTGAAGATGAGTCGGAAAGCATATTTTCAACATCCTACCAACACCCTGCATTGTTGCGGCTCCGTCAGTAACGAACATTGTGATTTGGGTTCCTGTGATACAAAATTCTCTCAACGAATCTTTTATTATGTTGACAAAGGTTTCTGCATTAGTTTTCTAAATCCTTTTACTGGATAACACATTTTAGAAGACGCGCCAAAACATCAATGACGCTGTGTTTCTGAGCATCAGTTGCTTCATCCACACATAGGCAGATTTTCTTATTTCTCAACTCGTCTTGGCAGCTTCCATGAGGGAACGTACTTAGCCCAAAAAAGACGAAAGTGTTCATTAGATACTAGGTGTTGTGGGATGTTGCACACACTTAACATAAAAACAAAATCATATAAAAATTGCCAGTATGGAATACTGTTTCTTAAATTCGATATATGACGTTTATTTTTACAATGTTTTCTACATTCAAACCTATCGCGACTTAGCGATCTGCTATTGCATATTGTGCAATAAATATGCGGACTTCTATATTCCAATCCAGGGAAATGCCTGAGATATTTATTCACATTCGAAGGGAACGTTACACCTTGTGGGCGTCCCATCTCCGCGTACTTATTTGGCGTGCAGCGTGCAACGTACTGTCGCTTTGAACTCTCTGGCGGTACTGTCGAGATCGACTACGAGTTGAAAATTACCCCTACCCACTCCGCTACCGCTACGCTACTGTCATCCAGTACCACCTTCTTAACAAACTCTACTTATTAAGCACATTTTGTCGCTGATGCAATATCTCGTAATGTTATAGCTGCGAAGTAGTGGCGACAAGGTTATACTTCTGTACAAAATCGACATTATGTTGCCTTCATCCCGCCATAAACGAGTGGAGTGCGTTAGAGCACTGTACGGGCCTATTTTTCATGGCCCGTTGCCCGTCACAATATGGAGTGTATCCGCCCGGCCCGCCCGTTGCGTTCATTATCTCGGCATAGGGCCCGCCCGTTAGGAAATTTAGGCCAGTTTGGCCCGTCTAAATTATTTTAACCTGTTTAAGTAATTATATCTGCACCGTCTATTTCTGAACATTTTTTAATTACTGCATTATGTAGAGGAGAGATATTTGTTATATAGTAAACATTATCTGGAAATAACATTGCATACATTAAAATTGTTAATACAAACGATAGCGTAAAAACTAAACAGCATTTATTGCATACGTTATATCCATTCGATGTATTTAATAAAATATTTTCGGCCCGTCAGGCCCGAGAGACGAGGCCCGTCCGAACCTGCCCGCGGGCTCGGGCGGGCCGGCTTTTTCCTTGCTTGTGCAGTGCTCTAGTGTGCGTTACTGCTTTCAGTGCTTCTAGTTTCTTTGATTGGTGTCATATGCCAAATGCGTAAAAAGTACAGCACCAAATAAAATAACGTGCAAACCGTTCAATATTTAGATTTAATATTTGATAGGGTTAAACTTTTTCTTAATGAAAATAATAATTTAACTGTATATCATTTGAAAGGTACCTACTTTAAAAAGAAGGGAAAGTTTGTTACTTTAAAATAACGAGGGAGGTGAGGAAGATACTAGTTAATAAGGAATGTTGTTTTAAAGAAATAAAGTAAGAACTTTTGAATATGTTCTATTACCTTCACTGAAAAATTACTTTCACAAAATAAATTTAATTTAAATTTAAAAATGAAACGCCACTCGGCTTTCCAAAAACTCAAATAATTAACAGCAGATAAAATAATAATAAAATCTGTTTAAATAAAATATTCGATGTTGAGTGGATTGGACAAAAAGCTTAAAAAACTAGAATTAGGAATGTTATAACAAAGGTCCCTGTAGAATACATTCAACATTTACATACATAGAACCTTTACAAACAGGATCTACTTAAGAAGTGAATAAACTACTTTCCAGCGCTTGTAATAATTGTTTTTATTGCAATTTTAAAGCTAATTTTATTACTTCTATTTCTATTAGAGTAATCAAGGTTCTGATGTACATTTCCGTATTTTTAGAGTACATACCATCCAGATGTCGTAACACCAACTGTTTAGATTTAAAAAATTAATTTAAGAAATAAAATTCATGTCAAAAAATATGCTTTTATTGAAAGGTTTAATCCCACTAATTATCAAATTTAAGTACCAGAGGGTTTGTACGAAATTCCACTTGGTTCAATACTCTCAATAAACTTATTTCGAAAATGTTGCTATTATAAAACTTCTAAAATAGTATAATTATAAAAATTTCAAATTTTGTTGATGCTATCAGTCCGTAGTTTATTTTACTATTCCTCCCGTCTTCTCCAGCATTCACTATTTACAACATATTTAATTAACAGCTTCCTGACAAGTTCCGTGGTTTCAAGATACCTTTACTTCTCATAAAATCTAACTAATTTTTTTCATGTCATCATATTTGGTCACGGAATTGTATTCGGCTAATTGACAAATTAGTATCACTCGTCCTCGGTGTCATTAATAATGCTCAAAAGTCGCAGTAATTTCGCAATGAATAAAAGAAATACACGGGTGTGCGGTAGGTTGCGCTTGCAAAGTATCTCGCCTTCAAATGAGGGTCCACTTCAAAACAATGCTAGAACCGCGGTATCCTTTATTCATGATTCGTTACAAATTTGGCACTTCACGTGAGTTCTTTCTACGATTGCGGTTTCGTGGAGGGATGACTCGGCGGGGTGCAATTTATATGGCACGATGGCTAAGATAGAACTTCACTATTGTGGCGTTGCCTATCAGTTTCCTCGTTGATAGATTCTAGATGATAAAGATCGTTTTGTGCAGGAAGTAAGAATGAATATGCAACGACCGACAGGCTTTTGTAAATATAAGAATATAAAATTCTGACATAAAATGTTATTACATGTATATACATACATACCTTTAAAAGTGGACTAGGAACAAGTAATTGCGCATTAAATATTATATTTAGACAAAATGACACCGATAGATATAAGAAATCTTAATATGAAAACATATTACTATTAAACTCAAATCTAAGCTAACAACATGATTAATATACAAGAAATATTCGATATCACCCGACAAGATAAAACTTTGATGTAGTATAGATAGCTAACTAAACTTTTTTAGTGTGAGCCATTAATTAGAAGATAACAACAAATCTTAATAGCTATAATAATTGATTAAACAGGTTTAAGCAGGTTAAGAATTGTGGAATACACAAAGCTACAGTTGTACTGTGATCAGTAACCTGGACAAATATGCGGTAACAGCCAGGGGCGTGGCGAGCAACAAAATATTTGCTGTACTAAGACGCAGCCTGCAATCATGTTTCCCAACGTGCATATTTTAGTGATTTTTTAATATTTCACCGATTATTGCATATTTTTGCACACTAGAGCATATTCCTGCATTTTTTAACAAATTTAGAACAAAAATATTTTTTTCCTTTGAACTTTAATAGTGTTTTCTTGTAATACAACAAAACATTTTATCGGACACGTGTGTATTAGATGCGGAGTCGGCTGTTCTGTCGCTGGACCTCCCCACCGACAAAGAAGCCGCCATCCTTCAGGTGGTGGGCTGTTGCAAATTCGCTAGATAAAATTATCATATAATTTTCCACAACCCCCATACCGGCAACTGTCTGATTCATAGGAAGTCTAAATATTTACCAAAATGTTTCTTATTCATTGTATAACCAGATGTTGAAGTAGATTGGTGCAGTAGTGAAAAATGCCGAAAGTGAGTACAAGTTTAATTGTTTCGTGGATCAAAAATGTTCCTGAACTTATTCTAACGGATGAAAGAGTTTTCTGCAAACCATGTGGGAAAACGGTAAGTTTTGTTTTGTGTATAATACACTAGTGTTTAGAATTGTACAGCCATATACGATTTTCTTGTAAGTTTTTCGTGATATTTTTTTTCTTTACAGGTGCCATGTGAACGCAAATTTCATGTCACCTAACATGTTGCAACTGAAATGTATAAAAGAAACTGTCGGAAACTTCAAGTTTCAAAACACTTAGCCAAGTGCCTTTGACACAATCTTTTGCCGGAACCTCAAAACAAAGTGAGCAACAAATATTTAACGCAGATTTGTGCAAAGCGATGGTTACTGCCAATATACCGCTCAAAAAACTGCAAAATCCGTTTTCGGCAATTTTTAGATAAGTATTACCAAAAGAGTATTCCGGATAAAAGTTTTCTCAGAAAATATTACGTAACCGATATTTATTCTGAATCGATCAATAACATTAGGGAAATTGTTAAAAACGAGTATATATATTTTACCGTTGATGAAACGACAGATTCCTGTGACCGCTATATAGCAAATTTATTAATTGGTCATCTAAATAATAAACGGCCTGGTAGATCGTATTTAATTGCTTGCAAACAATTAGAAAAAACAAACCATCTCACAGTATTAAGATTTGTTAATGAAAGTTTCATGAATTCTTTTCTTCCCGATGTTGTTCTCACAGGAAAAATGTTAGTCATGTTGTCCGATGCAGCGGCATATATGATTAAAGCGGGTCAACAGCTTAAACTTTTGTACCCTAATTTAATACATGTTACTTGTTTGGCTCATGGATTAAATAGGGTTGCTGAGGAAATTCGGCAGCAATTTTCAGCAGTAAATACATTAATTAGTAACGTTAAGAAAATTTTCTTAAAGTCACCATTGAGAGTTCAGATTTATAGAGAAAAGCTGCCGGATACATAAACATTATTTCAGAATTCTCTACTGACAACTGCAATTCTATTGCAAAATGTCAAGTAATTTTGAAAGACTCTTCTTTGCCTAATGAATTGATATTTATTAAAGCCAATTATGAATTTGTTTCTTTGACAATAACAAAACTTGAAAAAGAATCGCTGCCACTAACTGAATCAGTTAAATTAATCAGTGATTTAGAAAATAGTGTTTCAAATATTCCGGAAACTCAATAAGTCAAAAGTTTAAATAAGTAATTAATAAAAATGTAGGATACAAAAGTTTAGCAAAAATCAGTTTAATTTTAACTGGTGAATTAAAAATGGTTGAAACAGAAACAAGTATAGAATTAAGTTCTGAGACTATGAATGCATGAAAATACGCACCAATAACTTCCGTTGATATTGAAGAAAATTTTTCGATATATAAACGCATTCTCACAGATAGGCGACATAATTTTTCATTAGAAAATTTAGAAAAGCATTTAATTGTAAATTGTTTTAATAATAAAAATATGTAGTGTCTAATATGTATTTAGCAAATTTTAAGTACGTATGTGTTTATATAATTGTGATTTTAAAATGTAAGTGGGAATAATGTAAGAACAATAAACGTTTGTAAAATGCTTCGTTATGATTATTCTTGTTTTATAACATTTAACAAGAAATTAATAAGAAGCATATGTGCATAAAACTGCATATTTAGCAAAAATTGTGCATATTTCGAAGAATTTTTCTGCATATATATGCGCATATTTTGTCGGTTTCCGATGCATATAATTCCGCTCTCTAGTTATAATAGCTATTTGTGGTATAAAGACGAATTTTATTCACGAAAAAATAGTTTAATGTTTTGGAGTGGATAAAATTTCTTTATTCAGGTGTATCGTACAATATTTTTTCCAATTCACCTAAATTTTCAAAAAATTTTATTGCTTACATAAATGTTAATTGTACTATTACAAATGTGATTAATACTTAAAGAAGGAAAGTTAACTCTGCTTTCGTCAGGGTCAGGTGCAGTGGAAGTTCCAGGCCTTTCATTTGAATTTACATCTGCTAAAATTTTTCTTGACGTGGATATTTTTTGAGCAACCGATTCGTCGATATAGTGTTCTGCCACTGTAAAAGACTTCCACCCTCCGTACCTTTTAAGAGTTAATAAGTGTGCATCCTAGTCAATTGCGTCCGTCAAAGTGCGGATAAGTAAAGATCTGTTGTGATTTTCAATTGATACAATTATCTTTTTCGACAGATTCTTCATTGATAATTTGTAAATGTAGCATTATTCTTATTGTTTGTGTCTATTGTAATGTCCGGAAGCGAAATAAAAAGACTCCTCCATCAATATCATCAACTCGAATTTTGTGTAATTCGTCAATTCTACATCCGTCAGCTACACCCAAAATTAAGACTACCTATAAAGAATGAAAAATTCGAAACGTATTTCAAGGATGATTATAAAAATTCTTACCTTCATACATAAGTACATTTCACTACGAGCCTTGGATAAAAATTTGTAGAAATCTGTTTTTTCAAATGTTCGAGATTTTTTTGGTTCGTAACCTGAAGTCCGACTTTTTATAAAAGCGATAAGCTTTGAAAACCTGCAAAACTCCATAATAATTAAATCTAATTTAAAATATTTAGGTTTAAATATCAATATTTTTATTTATGTATAGCGTTGCTCTGAGCACTAAGTAACGACATCATAAGGTGGAGACCTTCACTTTCTTTGATTTTTCTAAGAAATAGGCTAGCAGTATTTCCTCGTTAACAGTTTTCACATTTTTTATTGCCTTCCATTCACAAAATGTTTTGTACTCCTTTTCGTAAACTAATTTTGATTTGTCCGGCAATAAATTGTGTACTGCAATTGCAGCTTGGTTCAGAACATCTTGTGGTATGCTTTCTTCCTGGTTATTTGCGATTTCAAACACACTTTCAGAGTCTTAAATCGGCAAATTGAAGAATTTGCGTGAAGTATCTGGTGAGCGGCTGATGCGTTCTTCTTTTCTTGTACTTTTGTGTGGACCTGTTTTTGGGGATTTTTTCCCTGTTAGTACCCCAAAGAGAATAACATAAAATTTGTAAAAAATAATAATAAAAATAACAGTTGTTTTACATTGTCACACATGTTTATCGTTTATACAAAACACACACTAACGAATGCAAGAACAAGCTAGTATAGTGCATTCCATTAAAGAAAAGTGTATTACGTCATTGAAACATGACTATTCAAAAACAAATTAAACCCTACATTCGTTAAACGCAACAAACCCTAGCATTAACCTCAACACCGAATAGAATTACAATGACCATGAAGCAACATGCTCGCCTATGATACTGTGAGTGAGTCATACTCCAAATAAATCCGATGATGCATCATCACGTGATCATTAGCGATTGAACAAAATATCACCCTTTGTGCAAACATTCATATGATTAGCGAGCTGTGATACAGTTGTGTATAAATAGTAGAATTGAAAGCTAATCTTTGTTAACTAACAACACATTTCCATCCACGAAAAATATATTACTATAAATCAATCACCTCATCCTGCATTATCTGTTCTTTCAACAAAAAGCACTGTTGCCTTAATAAAAAAGTTAACATTAAATGTATGTCATAACTAGAGTTGCTCACTAGCGCCAACGGGAAGTGGCGGAGGTTCGAGACAACCCTCAGTATAACTGCGAGTCTCAACCAGATCTATTGTGTATACATGTACGCCGTCGTAAATACTATTTCGTAGTTCTACGTTTGTTTTAAAAATGTTGCCTACGTCGCGAAAACGACCAATGTTGGACAAAGTTACAGAATTTATAGCAGAAATGCCTGACCTAAATTATGACGGCGTTAAAATTCAATGTGTAGTTTGTAATATCCCTTTAATGTGTTGGTCCAAAAGGGATTGCCTACGTCACGTAAATAGTAAACAGCAGTCTTCAAAAAAAAATTGCACACAACACTATGACAAATTTAAATTTAATTTATGTGTTACCTTTATTGCATGTAATCTACCGCTTAATTTACTAGACAAGGAAGCATATGTCTTCTTTTGGAATAAATATTCGGACTGCAAATTACCAAGTCGGGCATCGTTACAATGAATTGTGCCATCTGCTCGTGAACATGTTAATTATTATTATTATTATTATTGGCCTTGGCCTAATGTGAACATGTTGAAAAAGGAATTAAATCGGAGTTGAAAGATAAAAAACTGCGGTTATGTGTAGACGAAACAACAAATCGTAAAAAACATTTTGTGGTTAATGCAATGGTACATACAATGGAACCACATCAACCGTCACCTTCAATTCTATTAGCTTCCGGACGAGTACAACAATGTACTGCCGTACAGTAATTTTAAAGTTAATGTTAAATACATTGGAAAAGTTTGAACTTTCAACAAACCAACTGTTGATGTTTATGAGTGATGGTGCCGCAAACATGCTTTCTGTAGGCCGCTCTCTTAAAAAACATTGTTCTAACTTGTTACATATTACGTGTAAAATTCATGCTTCCAGTCATGTGGCAGATAGTACTAGAAAATGATATCCTGAGGTAGACGCTTTAATAGCGCATACAAAAGCAGTGTTTGTCAAATCCCCAAAACGTATTCGCAAATTTCACAGACATTATTCACTTTGTGATTTCACGGAAGACTCTTAAGACGGTAAGTGTTTGAGCACGTATTATATTTTTTTTCTGACCATTTATTTTGTGTAAACTTTTATGCGCCCGCTACTGGCTATTGGCGCAAATTGAGCAGCTCTACATAACTGCATGGAAAAACTTACCAATATTGTTGTTCAAGCAAACAAAAAACCTAAAAAAAAAGTTTTTGTCGATTTAAAAGTAACCATCTCGGTATGTAGAAAATTAAAATTTGAATATTTCATTTTTTTATAGAAAGAGTGAAATTGAGGATAACAAACTGCAGCGCTCGTTTGTGAATATTTTATAAAACTTGTGATTTCCGAATATTTCGAAATCAAATAACATACCTGTGCAAACATTTACTAAACTAGCTTTTGGTTAATTATTTCCTATTCAATTTCATTATAAAATCCTCATTTTCAAAAGGCGCCTGTAAATGTTTTGTTTATAGTGGTGCTTTTGTGATATTAAATGTGGTCTTAGTCTAAATAAATTTTTATACAAAAGTAAATTATGTATTTACTATTCACAAAGAGTAAGCAAATATTTTATGTGTATGTCTGTTGTGCTGTTTCCAGAAACGTAAATTGGCCAAGTTCTTTAAACATTTACTTTACATAATGTACTAACAAATATAAAAGGAAACATAAAATTTCAAACTACTAATTATAAGTATCCGCAATGAGTCTTGCAGGCGCCAGTCGTCAATAAGCAATCATGACTCATTAAAAATCAAAAGCGATTATTTCTGGCAGAATATTTAAGTGAATTGTTACAGAATTGTGTAGTTTCATTAAAATAAACTTGTATCATCACTCACGCTTCCTAGAGTTACTTGCGTTTTACGTATCAAATAAAATCGAAACGACACGGAAATGCTTAACAGATGTACGAAATTGACCGCGTGATGCTGAACAACGTTTTGGAATTTTAAAAGGTGGGATTTTATTTTACACCTTATATGGTTTATATTGAGGAAAACGATTCGCCGTTTCTTAATATTTCTTTGATAAAAGCACCTGCTACACCTCTTTTGAAGTTTTACATAAAGCTTTGTTTTAACGATAACGGCCTTACATTTCGTTTCCCCTAATGTGACACATTTATGAACTATCAATTTTAGTTTAACACTTTACAGAGAGTGCATTTTGACAGCGTGACATTGATTGCTTCCTTATTGAAGGGTATATGCAGAAGATTGTGATTCTACGAAAAAAAAAAAAAAATTAAACGATTTCTATTTTTATTCATGATGTGACATCAATTCCAACTCTATTCTTATAATGAAGTTTTACCGATAGCATTTTATAAGATTATTTTAATGAATGCAAAATATTTACATTTTTTGCAATAAATTCTTATTATCTCTATGAATATTAATAATTATAAGATGAAAGATATAGATGTGTTTCATTTAAAAGTAGCTTATACTTAAAGTATAAGAACAGTATTCAATATGTTCAACTTAAAATTACGATAAATACAAGTCAAATGAATACAATGCTATTATCTACTGATTTAAAATATACAGTCCGGTCCTAAAGTGTCTCCTCCCCATGCTAACAACAGAAGCTGGTGTTTTTAGAAAAAATAGGTCGATTTCTATTTTTTGTGATCTAACTTTTGCAGTTATTGGCAGTTCAATTGTATTTCCGGTGTTACCGGAAGTGACGTTAACTTTCTTACTTGAAATAGAACATCTTGTATATTATCACACGTTTGGAAAGGTAATCGAAAGGCGAATCCAGCGACACCACATATGTTATACTTTAACTTAACAAATATGAGGGTATGTAGCAATAAATGTTTTGGTAATCTTCTTTTGTTCTTACGCAAAGTTGGCTAGGAAAGAGGGCCAAATTGTTTTTTGTGACGCTAGACTGATCTAAAGTGCTCGTTCCTAAGAAAAGTAATCATAACAACTGCCAAACTGTCAAATCTCAATTCCAAAAGCGTAAATTATTCTTGTTATTTATTGTTATTATAACTTGCATTTGTCATACTTTCGTTCTTTATGGTTGTTATTACTTTATGTCATTTTAACCTTGTTTCGTTAATTGGTGGTTCTCCTTTACTTTATCGTAATTAATTAGTATTGTGGTAGGTTTATTTAAATTTGTTAGTTTTTGATAGGCAATGCGCTTAAGTTTGTTTTTTATGTTGTTGTTTTTACAATGGCATCCGCATAGACCACGTAAGATAAACATCAAGTACCTAATTTCAATATTCGGTGAATTTGTCAACAATTACCAGGAAGTGGAACATAATGTACACTGCCCTTGTACAGCCGGAAATATTTGAACTTTGCGCTAAGTAATTTGTTGCGCAACCATGTCGAATAAGGTGATAATTGTTGTCAGATTTACATACTATTAAAATTGACCCCGCAATTTTGCATGGTTCGTGTCGAAGCCATCATAAAAGTAATAACACAAAAAAACCCTAAAAAACAGACAAATTGTCTGTCAAAAACTAATACATTTAAACAAACTTACCATAATTAATTAATTAAAAGAAATAACAACAATTAACAAAGCAAGTTAAAATAAGAGAAAATAATAACGAGAACAAAGGAGGAACGTAGGAAAAACGCAGGATATAATAACAATAAACAACAAGAATAATTTACGCTTTTCGAATTGAGATTTGACAGTTTGGCAATTGTTATGATTATTTTGCTTAGCAACGAGCTCTTTAGATCAATCTAGCGTCACAAGAAACAATTTGGCCCCCTTTCCTAGCCAACTTTGCGTAACAACAAAAACAGATTATTATTAATGATCTTAAATACTATTAAACACCTATATTATTATTGTAACCAATTATTCAAGGCGAGTTGCAAACATCCCAGCAAAATATTTATTCAAAATTAGGCATAGATTTTATAATAGATTAGGCTACTGTCTGTTTGCACATGGAGATCGGGTTGAACACCTACTTTAATATTTTGTGTTATTGGGTAGAATTTAGTTTTGGTTCTTCGTATTTGAGCATATTACTTTTCGTTATGTATTAAAACTCGTTTTAATATTTCCTGTTTTATCTTTCACTTTTAATAAAGAATACATATAGTTTGCTTTTTATTTATACCTTTCAAGATTTTTTATTTTTTAAGCTTTTGCTTGAGCGATCTGATATGAGATTTCACTTGTGATTAATAAGAGAATTATTGTTTTAGTTTGTTTGTCATTTAATTCTCATCATTTACCAACCTAAAAGATATGCCAGTACCAGTCTTAAGTAGTGCAATAATATTTTATACGGAATACTATCGAAACATCTGGTATACATATTTAAATAATAACGCATATTATTGTTAGAAAAATTGTTTTGTGGACGTACTACAATACAAAATTTATGATTAAATGCACTGTAGACTGTAGAAGAGAATGTCTTGTTGCCTAACTAAATACAAACATGACTATTAAATTGGCCTAGCTTCGCGTGACGTGTAAAATATTCGTTAGCATTGAAATAGAAAACACCGATTCTTGACAACAAGCTGCAACTTGGATAAAACATTACAATTGAACAATTACATATGTATCATTAAAGTTTTAATGTCACTATTACGAACTGTCAAATTCAAAACTACTCGCGCACCTACTCGAAATTTGTCGATTTTCGTCGGATACAATCGGATAATTTCGCAACGCGGGGTGTATCTAGTTGAGCGGACTGCTTTGTATGTGTTTATATATTGAAATATTTTATCTCAGGCGATTTTTGGTTAAAATGTTAAATTTTCTAACAAAATTTTACAATTCTTAGTGGGATAGGGAATATCCCTGGATACTCTTTTGGCAATTTTCTAATGAATTTTCAAATTAATAACTCGGAATTAACGAATTTTTTAATTAAAAATGTAACTAACATTGAAATTCGACCCAAGCTAATGTTATATAAACACTCTGTTTGTAATAACCTCTTCCGGAAACTGTCTGTACTAGACTTTAACCCTTTTTCTCTTCGAATAAATACTTTGATTTCACTATCGAACACTTTAAATTGGGATCAGAGTTAAGATACACATTAATTCAACGAAGGCTGAATCAAGATTGATCCAAATAGAAACTTTTATAACATCATTTCGATGATATGATGTTATTTATGCAAATAGCATCCGAGAATGAATGCAGTGACGCAACGCGGTGGTTGTATTTTGAGGACTCTATGACTGGAACTATGACTGACAAGCTTTAAATGTGAACATTTTCCAACGATTTACTTAAACCTTTCAGATAAAAATTTAATTGATGAAATAATGTTTAAAATACCTTTCAATTTACGCTGTTGCTTGTTTTAGATTAATTTTCCATTAATTCTGACGAATTACAAATGGACAAATCGACCAGAAGATGAAGTATAATTTTCAAGGCCAGTTGGCCGAGGGGAAATGGTAACGAGGAAATTTCTATTTTTTACTGCAAGAGGGATATTTAATTACCAACGAGTGACTAACCTGAATACCTTAATCGTTCAGAGGTTGACAGCCGATGCTGTAGTTGTCGTAAATATTGAACATTACAATATATATACACATATATATGTGTGTGTATATATACAGTGAGGACCTAAAATATCTCCCCCCCTACTAATTTTTGAACAACTGAGGCTAGCGTTTTCGGAAAAAATAGTTCCATTTTTATTTTTTCGGGGCTAACTTCTGGTATTATCGGGAGTTCAACTGCATTTCCGGTTTCACCGGAAGTGACATCAAGTTTTTTATTTTAAATAAAACATCCTATATATTTTTACATTTTTGGAAAGGCAATAGAAAGACGAATTCAGCGATACCGCATTCGCTCTCATTAAAAAATGTTCCGATATACATCGATAAATTGTACTTGTGTGAGCAAAGTAGGCTAAAAGAAAAACTGCAAATTGTCCCCTAAGATTCTATGTTCATGTAAAAATCTTGTTACTAGGCAACGCAAAGACAATAACTGTCTAAAGAAATTTCTGATAGACTTTATTATTGCCAGCTAGTGGAGGAACAACTTTTTAATAATATATCTTAATTGTTTTGTCTTTGACTGCTTAACCAACCAATTAGAATAATTTGCGCTTATAGAACTGAGATTTAACAGACCGACAATTGGTGTCACAGAAGACATTCATAACAAAAATAGATTACTACCAACTTTATTGCTCCATATCGTAATATTTCTCAAGCTAAAGTATAATAAATATAGTATGGTTGAATTCGCCTTTCCAAACATTCAAAAATATACAGGATGTTCTATTTAAAATAAAAAAGTTGACGTCACTTCCTGTGAAACAGGAAATGAAGTTGAACTCTCGGTAATATCAAAAGTTATCTTAGAAAGAATAAAAATCGACCTATTTTTTCCGAAAACGTTAGCCTTAGTTGTTCAAAAGTTAGTGGGGGGGGGATACTTTAGGTCCTCACTGTATAGAGGGACGGCAGTGCGGGAAAATTAAAAAACCAAACACGCCAGCCGCCTTGAAACATTTCAGGTTTCAACATACAACGGTACAAGTGTAGACATATGAATACATAAAAATTAACCATATTTCAACAAATATCATATAGGTAAGTATGTAATATAATTATTAATATCTAATAAAATTTACAATTGTTTCTTTTAGGTATTTTCTAGGGGAAGAACGTACACTTTAGCCGCTGGGCGTTTAATTCCACCAATTACGCACTTCACTGTTACTACCCGTATAATGTTCTTTGCTCCAGAATGGACTTCGGTGATGCGTTTCAACTTCCATCTCGCAGGGGGTAAGTCCTCATCCTTTACCAAAACTATCAACCAAACCAATTTTGAGTGGTTCGGTTGAGTGTAGAATAAATCAAATGTGGTATATGACCTCTGCTACATTTTTGAAAAATTTGCACATTTGCCAATTTTCTAGCGTTACTTTTCCTCCATACGACGCTTTGTCTTAAATCCTTACAATTCTTACCACATTGTTGCAACACAAAAAATATATTGACTTAAAAAATTAGTTGTTGTGGGGCGAAGCGTCAGGTTACAAAATATACCTTGCACTGCTAGGTATCGATTACAATGATCATTAGTTAACTCTACCAGAATTTTCTCGAATTCAGCTCATCCACCCTCCGGTGATATGCCAAATATCGCATTGCCTACGACTTTACTTCCTTATCCGAGAAGAAGCCATACTGCAATTTTTATTCGTAATTAAAAACCAACTGTCCCGACCGGGGTTTGAATCCCGTTGTTCGGATCGAAAAGTTAGTAGATTAACAGTTCAACCAGCGAGACGGTCTAAAACAGGGGTGTCCAACCGTTACTACCGCCAAGATAAGGCTAAACAGCTTTGTCAGCAGACTGACACGTATTTTGACGTAGACCATAAACGTGTTTACACACTCAGGCCGTCTCTGCGTTTTGAATTGGTTTATCCAAATTGTATTGGTTTTATTTAAAAAAAAAATCTGTAGTGATATTTCCGTACTTTGTTGGTGATACCTGCAATGTTTTTCTAGTTATCTATAAACGATAAAACATTCTCTGAAACGATAAAAACCAGGTAACCTAACCTAATATGGCGTCGGCTGTTTTGTACCTTTTGTTTATTTTTCAACAGCTACAGATTCAGGGACCGGTGAAACTATAACTGTAAGTTTAAAACACCCCAGGCTTAAAACAGACGCTATTCCAACTCAATTCCCTAACTGTCCGTTGTATTTTACAAAAAACGTGAAGATATTATTCAAATAGTTTTATATTCTCACGTTATATTTAACAAAATTATTTTTAAATGTGTGTAATAAACGTTCTGTTTTAATACAATTTATTTTAAATTATATCACCGAACGTAGCCATTTTGGATACTGATATATGTAAATGTCATACTCACAGCAGTGAACATCATCTCAACCTTAGTTTCGCCCAAATACATGTACAATTACAAATAATAACAGTTAGTCGATTAAATATCCACTACAAATACATCTTTCACAAAAACGGTGTTCGGTTACGCGTTTGCTTTTTGCTTTGAAAGTTCGTTTTTCCAAAATAAAATCAAATGGGATGCGAAAAAGCGCTCAGTTGACGACTGACATCCACTTTAAACCGGAAGCCCTTCAAAACTTAAAAAAGAATTGCTTTACGGCTTAGGCTAATATCGTGCATGGCATGCAAAATAAATACCAACGTGGTCCCAGAAGCGAGCGCGAAATAACAATATCGTTAGTGTTAGGTATATTTTGGGTGGCCTAAAACAACTCCTCTTGTTCCACAGTGGTCCAAGAAAGCTGGTTTAAAAAATTAATGCATTGCTAAACAAGGCCTTTTATATTTTGCAAAAAAAAGATATGCAAATGAAAATAAAAATTAATCTGCACAAAGTATGTCTAGTTTAAGGAATAATGAAATTATTCCATTCTTTACTTTACGGACGCATTGCACGTACGACTATGAAATTTCATTTGTCACTTATGATGTATTTAAGTATGCATGACATTTTAATGTCACAATATAAATATGTCAATACCTTAATTATTGTACGAAGCAGACAAACTTGTTTTAAATGACCGTTCTCGTTCTTCAAACAGATAAGACTCTTCTATAGATCTGCTGGAATAATAGTTCGCAAATGTCTGATGTAGTATGTAACAACAGAATTGTTCTGCGTGGAGGGCGCCGCGGTGTTTTTAGAATTTCGAGACGAGAATCGAATAACATTGAAAGGGCAATTTTAAAAGTGGGTAGGTGTATTAACATAACTTTTACAGTCAAAGTTACTATTAAGTTTCTTTTAATTTGTACACTTTTACTTTATTATTTCAAATTTTAGGTTTTGGTTTGTACCATAAGTTTTTGATTGGACTAACAGCGCTATGTTACTTCTCCGAAGCTATAATACTTACAACATTAATGTTTGTAATACCATTAATGGCTTGTGATATACCACTGTCACAAAATATGATCGTATCTGTCAATGTAGTTTACTCTATTGGTAATTAGGATCCTTCTTGTAATGAAAGTATAACAAATACCTTTGTAGGCGAAGCTCTTGGTGGTTTGGCATTTTGTGCAATGAGCGATATATTTGGTAGAAAATATTTGATACCAATCTTGTCAGCGTTAATATTTACAAGTACTTTGGCATGCAGCTTTGTACATGGCTCAATGTTTCTATTTATATTTCTTGTCTGTTTGGGCTCAGGGTATATATTTGATAACATTAATGACCAGTGAACGGCAAAATCGTAAGGGATGACGTCAGCCGCAGCAGAGCCGTACGCAGAGCATTTGATGTGATTATTTCAAGATCGAGTACACAGTCGTATTTGCATCGAGCTTTCTCCTCAGATTATTCTATTTATACATCTATTCTTTATTTCGTTATTATGTTTTTAGGGTATTTATTTCCCATATTAAACACTTGACAGCGACGACGCAGTACTTCGAAAGTTGAAATACATCGCGATCAATACATTAAACGATACAATTAATAGATTTAAAAATATTTCCGGTGATATTAGAAATAAACTGATACAGAAAGTTGATGCAGTTGTTCAGCAAAAACCCTCAATTTAAATACACTATCTCAAGTGTCTACAGACTCTACAGGAGAAATGCAAAATGTAAATGCAGTGGTACCTAGGGTTAAGGAATTAATTGGTTCCAAAAACATTTTGTAATCTGAAATTTCATAATTGGAATCAAATGTTCCTATAAGAAATAAAGGCAATAGAGATAATCCGTTCGCATAACAAAAAAAAAATAATCACAAATTCATTTAATGTATTTTAAATACAATTGAACATAGAAAATTATGTTACGTAGAGAAATCAATAAAAACTCTTATGATTGGAATTAAAAAGAAATAACTTCTTACATACATTATTTTTAATAAGGATTCTTTCTAGTGTATGGAAGACAGTGAGGTTGAGGTGGCTTTTTCATATATATTACAATATTAGCGACGCGACATCAGAAATTTTTTGAGTGTAGAACTTTCTGTTTTCTTCTTTGAAAAAGATTTTACACAAAGATAAAAGGATTTTTGGATAAACTAAGAATAATATTAACTATGAATTCAAGTCAGACGCGAAGCGGTGGAATAGTGGTAAGTTAACCACACAACCCATCACATTAAATTATATGTAACTTTTTTTTTCTAGAATGTACACGACACGCGCAGAAATTGTAAGCCGCGTTTCATATTCGGGAGCATCTTTTGATTTTGGAAATAAATATTCATCTAAATTTTCTTACGTAACCCGAAAATTCCGTAACAAGATACTATTGTAAACCGAGGTACCACTGTATATGTACAACATATTTTATTTTGCTCCACTTACAAGTTGTGAAGTTGAAAGAACGTTTTCAGTACTGAAATACATACGAACTTCAAATTCCTTTCTCCTATTTCCTACTTGAAACAAATTTATTATATATATATACATATCTTCTATTTCAATGTATAGTTAATATATGAATTTCGTTTAAATACATTTATAAAAACTTAGCGTCTGAAATATGCAACATACACTTAGTGCGTCTCTGTATCATGTTTACGATTCGTGGTTCTGAGTCATATCCCTTACGATTTTGCCGTTCACTGTTAATGATACTTGCAAAAACATTTCGTTTTATTATAATTGCTATAGGTTATCTGCAAATACCATCATAATGAAAATTCATGTAGCGGAAATTTTACCAATGTATAAGCGCGGAATTTATTTGGTTTTTTTAAACATGTTTTGGACTTTGGGCTACTTTGTATCCACAGGTTAAATCAACTTGCCAAGTGCAAGAATAATTTTTTTTATTTATAATATTGGATTGTAGCTATGGCATGGGGATTCTCCCCTTTAGCAGTTCGATACTACAATAAAGATGCCAGATTTTTCACATGGAGAGTAATGTGTGCCTTATCAAGCGTCTTTAGTATACTTATTGGATGCGCATCTAATTTAATTAAACCAAGTGTACGATTTTTACTTTATAGCAAAAAATATAAAGAGGCATTAGCTATATTAAAAGAAATATACGCTATTAATAACTCCAAGAATTCCGAGGATTTCAAAGTACCTATATCATCATTTGTTGATATTGTACAATACACTAACTTTACCATTTTTTAGGTGAACGAGACTACACTGCATAATCAAATTAATGATTATGGAATATATAGAAATCTACCAATAAGGGTGTATTTCGAACACGTTTGTGCTCTTCTCAAAACCGCTCATAGTGCTACTGTAATGCTAATTTCGAGGAAGTTTTTATTTAGGTTTCTAATAATAACTTACATGAAAATGATTTCCTCTAGCGGGTAAGATAACTTTAATTCTAATTATAATAAACTTAAATCCTGCATAGTACGCGTTTGGAAATTTTTATTTTTGTGTCAAACGTAATACAAGTATGATACGAAGAAAGAATTGTATTTCTCTCTCTCTACTTGTTCTGCTTGCATTCTTTTAAAAATACTTTAAACCGTAGATACAGTTTAATGTCTAACTTTTATATCAAATATAAACGTTTACAAGTCGAAAGATATTAGTTACACATTGTCTAACGTAAAATAGAAATCTTGTGTCCTGTAAATTCGGCAAAAATGTGTTCGTTCACTACGCTTCTACTTAAGAGGTTGCATATTTTTAATTGATCAAAGTATTGTGGTACCGCTTTACGTCTAACCCTTTCAAAATTGTAACGAATACAACCGTTATTTGTCGAGTTCCCCAACATTTTAGAAATACCTTTTTGCTGCATACAATTACAACTGGATATGTGAACGCACAACACATCTAAAAAGCGAACATGTATACATATAACGCACTATGTTGCTTTCAAACTTTTCAGTCGATTATAAAACAATAAAACAGAACCAATTAGAATGCGTAAAATAGTGGAATATTTGTCGGAATGTAAATATTATGCTACATATCTCTTCGATATTTTGAATTCTATTTATTTTTCTTATATGTCACTTAGAAAAAGTCGAGTAATGGTGTTAAATTATTCTGGATTTCCTTATCTATACATCCATCTGCGTACGTTCTGCTTATTGTTACTCTTTATCCCAAAATATGTTATAAAACATGCGAATGGCTTTAAGAAAATCAACAGTCGTTGAATGTTTCTGGACAAATATACTTTTTTTCGAAGAAGCACACTTGTTCTACCCGGATGTACCCAGAATCTGATGTCTATTTTCTACCACGTTTATGCATTTGTGTTTACTGAAAATGTTTTCGTTATTCTCATTATATTCAGATTTAAAAATTAAATTGAAAGTTTGTTATAACTTTGAATAGAGTATCACAATGTCACCAAACTTTTTCTCAATTTCTATTTTGTAACAATTCCTACTTTGATTTTCACTTGTTTTATACATATTTCATTTGTTTTCATTAGAAATATTTTTATTATTACTTTTCAGCTCACACAGGATTATTAACTTCGATTTTGCATTAGAAAGCCAGCTATACGTATGAAAGTTTATTATTTATTTATTAGCAATACGTTGTTCTGCTATCAAAATTAAAGCATTTTTTTCACCTTCATTTGCAATATATCCCCTACCGTGCAGGATATTTTATTGTTAACAGATACCAAAAATCTGATAATGGTGCACTGGGCTCTGTTTGCGATCGGTGTCGAAACCACAGGATGATTTAAAAATCTTTGCCGTTTTTCTAAATTTGCTATATCTCAGTTATTATATCGATAATAAAAAAAATAAAGTAGTTAAATATATAGGCAGCTATTTTTGTAGAATTCACTGGTGTGATCAATTTTTTGCTCCACACTCTAACAGCGAAGCTGTAACACAATGTTATCATTTTTAACATCCTGTATATTCTTAAGCAATTTTTAGTTAGTATTACTGGCTTTGTTTAGAATAGCGAACTAGTGTTGCTTGGCATATAGAACAAGTAGTGCAGAAAATGTTACTTTGGTGTTGCACTTCCTACACTGTCTCAAGAGGTAGTGGACGCATGCGAATTAAGTATTAAGACACAAAATATCGCTTTTTCAAAACAATTTATTTTTTCTTAATACGAAATGTGAATATTACAAGCTCGAAGCCTAAAGAATACTAACTAAACAAGGGTGTACATATAGACAGCATTATCATATCTACTCTGAAGATAACATTAATTAGGATAGTCTGCAAGGTGAACTTGAACCTTTTAGGGAATGTGATAGTTATCACGTACGCATTGCTCTTATACACACATAAATAATTGGTTATCACTTGTGCTTTATTCTCATGTACGTAATTTGCGTACAACCATATATAACAGTCATTCTAAGGACACTGCAGAAGTGTTCGGATCCTATTTTCAGAACAATTAATGATCTCTTTTATATTTATTGTCTTTTTCAGCTTTTCATCGTCATATGGATAAATATGTGCATATAGACGCATATATTAAATGCGCAAATATATTATTGTACACGCAGAGAAACGTTTAGTTGTTTCAAAAGTTACCCTCCTTAATTTAAAACAATTACTGTTTCAATTATCCGCAATACAATAAGTGTTCTAAATCAAAAGAAATATTTTCTTGGCGTTTCTTTTTCCGCTTAAGAGAAGTATATAGTTGTAATTAAATAATTGTATTTCTTTGTTTAAGATATTTGTTAACTTGATTCAAGAAAATCTTACAGGAAATTTGAAGAAAGCGATTCTTAATATAAGTAAATTGCCGTTACAACACAAAACAATTTTTTGTTAAGGATAGTAAATAGTTTTCTTAATTCCAGAAAGCGTTTAGGTACTGTTTATAAGTCAATAGTTTGATTTTCTTAAAATAAAGCATTTATTTACTTAGAATTCTTGAAATGCATATTATTTATAACCACATTATTAAATGCACTTACCTTGTTTAAAACAGTACGACATATCCGTACATAATGCAGTAAATTATTCACATTGCTTATGATTTTAAAAAGATTAAACCAGAGGTTGTCTACAGAATTATATTCAAACAAAAGTGGACTAAATGTAGAGGTACACATGAAAAAAGTGCCTAGAAACAATAACCAAGATAATATGCTAATAAATGACTCCTGGTATTGACGGAATCACTATCGGCAAAAAAATATGAGAAGAGAAAACCATTAAAACTTCTTGCTCCTGGCCACATTGCTCTTACATCTCTCAGTTTATGTCACTAATCTTCAAAAACAACAACTAAAATATTTCCTGGCGCCACCTAGTGCCAGTAGTTATAGTCATGCCGTGCTAGAAAGTAGCCGAAACTATGGAACTGAAATACAGATACCATACTTACCTATTACCTTTAACGTACAACGTTTCATAACCATCTTCAAAAGATACCGGTTAATGTAATTTTTTTTTCTTTTTATTACTATTTACCAAGTGTACTAATTTAACTATAGTTTCTTTAATATACACATAAGGAAAAAAAATGTCCAGCTATACGAAAAAGCGTACATGCGACAACGATAAACGCGAATGGGTGATTCACTACAAGCGTTAGCGGCAATCGACGGCTCACGGTTACCGATGTTCTCATTAGAGTACGTCGATCGGCCTATTCCAAGCGCACAGACGATTTCAAATGTTGATGCGTTTTGGCTGTGTTGTTGGGTATTGCAGAAAATGCAACCAAATGGACGAACAGCCTCAAATCCCTTGAATTAGTCCCGAGCGGGAGGAGAAAGAAATGAGGGTTTGTTTGTACATTGAAATAAATGAACCATAAATGAACTCTAGTTACCAAATATCAGACTAAACCGGAGTTGAAGGAAAGACTGTCAAAAATATTTTGAAACGCAATAAATGCAAATGTTTCAAAGTTCAAACTTGCCAGGAAATCTTTCCCGAGGACAATTTTGTCCGACTGGAGTTTTGAGAGTCCGTATTGATCCATTTCTTATTGACGGCAACTTAAATGGAGCGAGATATTTGATTTCCTGGGAACTCAAGTTATTCCTGCAGTCCGTGCTATTAACGCTGATTTGGATGGAATTTGGTTCCAACAAGACGGTTGTCCAGCGCATAACATAAAAGCAGTAATGGCATAACACCATTCCTGGTCGTGTTATTGCCAGGGGAGGTACGATAAAATGGCCACCGAGATCATCCGATCTCACTCCTTGCGATTTCTTTCTATGGGGTTATATCAAAGAAAATCTGTACCGATTTGAGACGGCAGCTAACCTGCACGATTTGCAGGAAAATATGATCGGAATTTCCGAGACAGTAACCCCTAAAATTTTCGAGCGAGTAAGACGGGAGTTTTACGACCGACTTGGTTATTGTCTAGCCAAGGAGGGGGGCATTTTCAAATTTGTATTTATTTTGTACACATTTTTCTAGAGTATTTATTTTTCTTTTCTTTTATTTCATCAGGAATCTGTTTTTATTTTCGTCTTTAGAATCTCTTATTAGTTTCGTCTAAGCTTCGTAATAACAACAAAATAAATGTGCGAAATTCTCATATTCAGGCGACCATGATTTCAAATTATTACGTGCGTTCTTGCACACAGTACGTCTGCATCCCAACGTTGTTAGAAGCGTTCTAACACGCGACCCCCATCGAATCGATCGAATTCCGCTCAATCCCCTCTTCGCTCTTTCGCCGTACATGTATAGATATAGCTAATTTCATATTTTCTCAATGTGCATAATAAATAATAATAATAAAATGGGGATAAATAAACTTAAATATTCACTCATAAATTATTATTAAACTACATAAAAATAGTCCCTATTTAACTACATTATTAAAGAAATAATTTAATTACACTGTAACATATAAAAAGCTTTTTCATTACTTCATTCACTTGTTCCTAATTTTGATTATTAACTTTAGGTTTCTTTTCCATTATATATTTTTTGTTTTATTGGATATCCTTGCAACTAGAATTATGTGATCGTGTTTTGTGAACACGAAACTGCTCGCCTAATTTCACAATAGATCTTTGTGAGATCTGAACCATTTTTTCATTCCTACCTTTAATATGAATATTTTCTAAATTCTAAAATTTCCTGTCTTTGATTTTCTTGATTTTCTAACTCTAAGAAAATATTTATTTAATACAAACAAAATTTCAATAAAATTATTTTCTTATATTATACATTTTTCTAGTCTTGAAATAAAAATATTTTCTTGAATAGAGACTGATTTTTGCAAGAAAATCTATTTTCTTGAGCAAGAAACCATTTCTCTGCATGTATGTATAACTAGTACATAACTCATTTCAATTTGTCCGTGTTTCCACACAGTTTACACTAGGACCATTAGTTACATTCACTAAAAATGAAACTATTTTTACTGCACTTGTCTACATTCATGTGCACCTGTTAGTATACAGTTACTTACAGCAGTTCACGATCCAAACGGAGCTATTTATTTTGAAACACATACAAATGAAAATAGATAAGCCGTAGATTGGTAATAGTCATTCTGTAATACACTACTAGTTACTATACGAGAATTAAATGCAAAATATCGTACCCCAAATTGTTTGCCCCCCAATCGAGGTCCCAATCGAGAGGGCACTCTATATAGTATTTTGAAATAGTTAAACTTGCTTTATGCAATACTATAAGCTAACAAGTGATTCTATTTACTTACAGGATAATTATGGCATGTATGTGGATGTATAAGTTGATACAAATGCCAGATGGATGCTACATACAGAATACCGATATTCTTTACTTAGAAATACCTGATAATCCACAAAACTGTACCTTAAAACTGGAAAGCGATGCTTACAGGGATACTTTACTTCTAGGAATTAACATATTAGTTGGTCAATTCTTAGCTATAGTATTTGTCGATAAGATTTGTAGAAAATATTTAATCGGTAAGTAAAAGTAATCCTGTAGAGACATTAATACTGTATCAGTTGCTTAGCAAAGCAAAGCAGTAACACGAGTGCAAATTTCCAATGCCATTTCCAAACTACAGTATCGAAATAATCTGTATATAATTAAAGGTTTCAATACAGGGAAAACAGAGCTTTCTATAAAAGCACGATTTATTACACATAGGTTTAATAATGGTAGCAAGTACTGTGGGGTAGTATAACAAATCTCAACAGGTATCGGAACACTTCGCACCATACAACTTTCCGGAACATATCTTCCCAATTTATTAAGTATTTTACGTGCTGCAGAGTGTGCCGATACCTTTTGTGTTTGACATACTAGGGTACGTAAGGATTCATTTATAGTCGCGTCCTTGATTTGCTTCGCTCGCTCCCCACCTTATACTTTCATAGTGGGCAAACATTGTAACACTGTCCATATATTTTAGCGGTTCACTTTACTACGGAACTTACGAACGCGGTATACAGTGGTGGCCAAAATGATAGCAACTTCAAAAATATTTCCTTTTAGAGAACATAGTTTTCCACTTTTGTAGTGCGTAGACTTTCATTATGATTATTCCTGATGGGTCGTTGCAAAACGACATTGGAAATTGAATTGCCCAAGGATTTAGAGACGGAGAACAACAATTACAGATTACTGGAGGTTACTGAGGTTTAGTAAATCAACAGTAACGCGAATTATTACAAATTTCCGCTTGTCTGGCGATGCAATATCTAAGAAGAGTTCGGAAGGACCCCGAAAAACAATATCACATTTAGACCAATGAGTCATTAGCATGTCAAAACATCAACCGTTTCTGTCACCAATTAAAATTCTGGGAAAATTGGAAGGAACAGGGGGTACAGGAGTAAATGCAAGAAGAAATAGAAAAATATTAGTGGACGCTAAAAAACTTCTGTGATCCAGATAAAATGTGAAGGCCTGAGTTAAGGTTGACAATTGCCATATTCACTACAGAAGAATGGAAAAGAATAATTTTTAGCTACGAATCTCGTTCGATATGTTTCGCAGTGATGCGACGCAATATGTAACCAGTGGACAAGAGACTTGACAAAAAATACCCCTCTCCCACAGTTAAATATGGAGATGGGTCTATTATGATTTGAGGCTGTTTTTCGTTATTCTATATCGGGCCACTGTGTCGAGTATAAGGCAACATTAATATATTTCAGTATAAGGAAATTTTGCAAAATAATTTGGTGGTATCCTTGACGAACCTTTACGTCATCAGTTTCAAAAAGATAAAGATCTAACTCACTCTTCTAAACTTATTCAAGGCTGGCTTTCAAAGGATAAATGTTGTGCGTTGGCCTTCGCAATCACCAGATTTAAATCCAATAGAAAACATGTAGGATAATGTAATTAAAACTCCAAATTACAGCAATTTGGATCAACTTTGTTGAAATCCAGGGGGTCTGAAGATGTTCGACGGTGTGGAGCAGTTATAGCAGCAAAAGAATATTGGACGAAGGATAATTTTTACAAAAATTGATAAATTTCTTTTTCCAAGTTTATAAAAATGAATCGGCGACTTAAATATTAGTACAATTTCTTTCACCTTATGAATTGCTAAAAAAGTTATTTAGTAAACATTTTAGTGACTATCTTTATGGCCACTACTGTAGGTTTAATTTGAAAACTTAAGTTATATAGAATTAGAGCATTATTTCGGTAAATATTCCAGAAATTGTAGCAAACCGTTTGTTAAAAAAAAAAATTATTGCAACCACGTACCATAAAAATTAAAAAATATTGAATATTTTCTCGATCGGTAATTCGTTTTAAAACATTTACACACAAATTTACACACAAAGTAGCAAAGTTCATTTACGCTATGTAGGGAAGATGTCTGAAAATTGTCAAACATACCTACCAATAAATCATATTTTCGAGCTACAATTGAAATTGTATTTTGACATTTATTTTCTAATACAAATTTTGGATTAAAAGAACAGCATGCATTAGTGTTGTATTTTACTGTAATGTAAATACAGCATAACCAGGAAAGCGGTAAAACATTTATAAATCGCTCTCTTTAGTAATCGTAATTTACGGTTTATATTAATTTATAACAAATGAGTCTCTATAGACTCCTTTAGCTTCCGAACGATTAGTCATCTAACCAAAATAAAATCCTAGTCGCCCTGGGGCCATGAAATTTTTGCGTAAGTTAGCGTCCGTTAGTCGAGTGCACCTATATGAGCAGCATTTGTTTTTTTATCTTTGAAATCATAAACAGTAGATTTTATATAAGCTTGTATGTAAAATTGGAACCATTTTAGAAAAATAAGATAAAGTAACTAGACGATCAAAATATGTTGTCCTATCAGGACTGATAACGACCGTTGGAAAGTAAATATTAGATGGGGATTTGATCCTGTAAAATTATTTTTACCCGTCCTGTAAAATTATTTTCAACTATACAGAATGTTTAAAACCAAGCAGCATGCTAAATATGGAATTTTTTAAATAGATATACAGGGTGCGTATACAGTACTGCACCAAGTGGAATAACGTGCAGTAATGTTAAACTGTTTATTATACCCAATTTTCTGACTTGAGTTTCACTTGTTTTATGCAACTGGTGTGTGCGATACGTCGCTATCTTTTTTTTTTTAATACGAACAAGGATTTAATCATTGGAAAGGTATTCACCCAAAAAATACATAATAAGGTTGTCTATTGGAAAGTAATAAAAAATATGCTGTTACATTCCTAATCCGGGCTTCTAAATTATCTAATGTTGTTGCCCTACTAACATACGCCAAACTTTCAAAATGTCCATTAGAGTCATGTCTGGTGATCGAGGGGACCATTCCATCTAACCTCTTCGTCCAATCCATTTCTCGGGGAACGTATGATTCAAATAATCACGAACTTGTTGGCCACAAGTTGTGGATTCACTTGATTAAGTTTAATTTCCCTTATTCGTGGTACACTTTGTGTTAGAGTTCCACGTGTAAAGAATGAACCAATGATACTTCCATTTAGTATACCACACTAAACCTTTTTTGCATATTATGTTTCAAGCTCAAGGCTTGCATATGGATTATTAGTACGCTAATATCTGTAATTATGCCTGTTTACGAAAACGTAGGTTCATCCGAAAAAACAATATGATTGATAAAATTTTCATTAATTTCGATTTTATTAGTCACAATTTCCGCGAATTCCATCCTACAGCCAGAATCGTGTTCGAATGGCTTCTGCACTAAATGTGGGTTGTAGGATGAAGTTTAGACTGCTTTAGTATTTTACTCCCTGATGTTTCTGAAATATTACGATCAGCACCAAGTTGTCTGGTAGATATTTGTGGTTCAGCAAAAACATCAAGTAAAACGTCTAATGTAATATCATCAGCTGTTGTCTATGGTCTTCCAGAAGCTGGACGATTCTTTGCGTTTTTTACCTCCTCAAATTGTTCTAGATACTGTTAATCTACTAATTGGAGGTATGTTTGGATGAGTATTATTGTTGCACATGTTGCATTTATCGCAGATTGCGTGAAGAAAATGCCATACCGTGACCGCGTATATATGTTCGCTGCTTCCTGCTATCGCAATCGCCAACGCTATCGCTATCGCGATTGTGATCGCATATACGTGTTCCTCACTTAAAGGATTCTACAAAACAACGCGGCTACCATCGCGGTAGTGGTATCAGAAGCGATTAGATCTTCTCAAACACACGCGGTGCCGATAGCGAGTTTAGCAAGTGTTTACACGGTACAATACAAAGTGCGTGCGAATTCTACAATGTTAAAACCTTGTTACCATGATTTTGGCAGCACTTCTTGAAGATGAGGAGCGGAATAGGTAAGTTTAAGTTATTTGCTACATTCTGTATGATTAAAGGATTCCACAAACCAACGCGTCTGCGATAGCGATAGCGATGGCGATAGCGATCAAAGTAACATATGGATATAAACATGGT
This sequence comes from Dynastes maya, assembly GCA_029619315.2. Lineage (NCBI taxonomy): Eukaryota > Metazoa > Arthropoda > Insecta > Coleoptera > Scarabaeidae > Dynastes > Dynastes maya. The sequence goes on from JAROYE020000004.1 coordinate 35,213,674, forward strand.
CACGGTTAATACAATGTTGCACCAGCCGCGAGTTGGACCGTGGGCATGTTTATATCCATATGTTACTTTGATCGCTATCGCCATCGCTATCGCTACCGCAGCCGCGTTGGCTTGTGGAATCCTTAACATTAACAACATCTTAACTTTTTCAGGAAAAAGCGAAGAGTATGGGATATTAATAAGGCACGTGAACAGCAAGGAGAATTTCATACATTGTACACAATTCTGCGAATCGACGAAAAACGATTTTACATGTATTTTTGTATGACAGTTGAAAGATTTGAAGAAATTCTTGAACTTATTACAGAAGGTATTCAAAAAGAGCATACTAACTTTAGACAGCCGATTTCACCTGCTGAACGTCTACCAGTTACATTAAGGTAAGGCAAGTGAATAGTCATCTACAAAAAATAAAATTTATATTAAGAATGCAAAAATAATGGTAAACAAAATTTTATGAACTAGAGTTGTGTCCGAGGGAATTCCTCATACCAGGTGGTGGCAGAATTTTCGAAGTGCATGGTTATATCTGGATCGGAATATTCTGGTGAATAAGCTGGATAAGAAAGTGACTGTGATGACAAAAAGAAAGGTCTGAAGCTCTACTTTCTCTTCTTGTAGATAATGATTTAACATACCCCAAAAATATTAAATCCAGATCGTCATAATTTTGATGCATGCTATCACTTTTATTTAAATAGCTTAAAACTTGATCCACTACAGAAGGCTTATGAATAGATGAATCTGTAAGTCGATCAAGTGCTTTTCTTTTTCGAGCAGTAACATTGCGGGGAGTTTCCTGCATTGTTTGGGTTGGGTCGACTGGATCTTCCAATGGTGTAGACGATTGATGTTCAACATTAGTTTGTTCATTGTCATTATCCGCATTGGAAATATTTGACTGAGTTTGGGCAAATTGTACGAAGGACCTAAAATATGACATCTGCTTTACCCATGGCCACATTTTATATCGATCGAATAATTTTGCTTTCTGGCTTGTATGAGTTTTCTCACTCCGTAAATGTTTTGCATAACAGTCATGTAAATTCTTTTTTTTGCACTTTCGTCTGAAAAGAACAATTTGATTCGTACATTTTTTTTAGATTTTTAGCAACTGGCGATTCCCATAGTACAATTGGCCATAGTCTTCGAATGGGTTTTACTACTATTAGTGCAATTGTTATGGAAGTATGTGATGCCATTTGGAAACGGTTACAGCCTATTTATATGCCAGAACCAACTATAGAGACATGGAACAATGCTATTACAGGTTTTCAAGATACAAGGAATTTTCCTAATTGTATAGGTAGTATTGATGGACAACATGTGACTAACAAATGCCCAAAGAAAACAGGTTCCACATATTTCTACTATTTGAAAGAATTTTCTATTGTTTTAATGGCGATTGTTGGTCCCATTTACAACTCCATTTGCACCGATGTTGGAGGTTTTGGAAAAAACAGTGAGGGTGGTATTTTTGAGACATCTATTGTGGGAAAAAAATTTATGAACGGAACAATGAATATTCCTCCAGACAGAATATTACAGGGGCAAAATGAACCTACACCATGTGTACTAATAGGTGATGAAGCTTTTGCACTTACTCCTTTTTTAATGCGGCCCTTCCCATATAAGCAAACGCGATATAATAAAAGAAAAGAAAACTACAACTATAGATAGACAGCTAGGCGTGTTTTGGAAATACTTTCGCATTTTAGTCCAAAAGTGGCGAGTATTTTATAGACTATTGGAAGTAAAAGTAGAATCTTCAGTAAAAATCGTAAAACCGTTTGCATTCTACACAATTATTTACGAATGAAAAATTGCAATCAAAATCATTTACATTTACTAGAATCTTAAGAACCAGCAGCAGGAGGATTCAACGATCTCCCTGTTGATGGAAGAAGAGCTGGAAACTACTATTTTCAAATACGTGAAAAATTTGTTAATCATTTTAATATGTGAAAGCTAATTTTTATAAGATTAAATACGTAAAATATATTGCTATAACCAATTGTATATAGACCAAACATATAAAAAAACCTATATTTACCATCAACTTCCAAAAGCGTGCCTATTTCGTCCCACACTTTGTTTTTCTTTATTTTTATAATATGGATGTGTCAGGTCATATAAAATTTGATGTTCCTTTACATAACCAAAAAATTAATGCTAATATAGCTCATGGTATTGGTGGAATCATTTCCGGTAAAAAACAAAGCGAGAGAAAAGGGACAGCGTAAACCCGCGAACATGTTTCTGCCTACCCGGCTTCATCAGCGCGGTTCCGTACGTATCCTTTTCCCTCGCTATTGTTTTTCACCTCTCGAGTATATGTTGCCATTCTCCACAAACAGAATCACGATATATCTCCCCACGCCACCTAGCGCCGAGAAACACAGACGTGCCGTCTAAAGAATAGCGACAACAACTCGGGATGCAGACTCCTACCACCTATCAAGCAGCTCCTGGGCTGCTTAACGCAAGATGGCATGGCGCCTAAGACGCCGCGTGTCCACACCTTTAAACAATTCCTACAGGCTTACCATGATGTATTAAAATACACATGAAAAGATTGCCTAGTAACAATAACCAAAAAATTAATAGTAATACGGCTCATGGTATTGGTGGAATCATTTCCGGTAAAAAACAAAGCGAGGGAAAAGGAACAGCGTAAACCCGCGAACACGTTTCTGCCATCTTGCGTTAAGCAGCCTAGGAGCTAGGTGGTGTGGGGAGATATATCGTGATTCTGTTTGTGGAGAATGGCAACATATACTCGAGAGGTGAAAAACAATAGCGCGGGACGCGGACCCGTACGGAAGCACTGATGAACCGAGGTAGACAGACAATTAGCTCTTGGGTTTCGTGTGCCTCGCTTTGTTGTTTACCGGAAATGATTCCACCAATACCATGAGCTATATTAGCATTCATTTTTTGGATATTGTTACTAGGCGATCTTTTCATGTGTATTCTGCGACAAGTTGCAGCCTGTCGAATCGTACCGCTACCGCTCGGTTATCGCTAATAGAACCATGACCATGTCTATATCCATAGGTTACTTTGATCGCTATCGCCATCGCTATCGCGGCCGCAGCCGCGTTGGTTTGTGGAATCCTTAAATGTGTTTGCACGTTATTCCACTTGCAATACTTTATACGCACCACGTACATTTTTATATACATTTATGTTCAGGAATTTGATTTACCGGAGATCTAGCTTTCGAAAATTGCACGTTAAAACTGATAACTACTATTAACAATTGAAAAACACTTTTTTTATAAAAAGTAGGTATTTATTGTATCTAAGTTGTCAATACACATGGGTTAGTGGCCTTCGTTTTTTACACATTCTCCGTTTCATAGGGGAGGAGCGATAAATCAAATTTCGAAATCGAACCTTAAATACGCGAAATGGTATGTTAACATGTACAAGGTAGCATGAATTATCATGAACATTTATCATTTGTCTATAGGAAGAACACTTTCAATATCGAGCATTTGTATATTTACGGTTGCACTGCACTCTCTCAAACACACATAGTGTTTTCTGCTCCCGGCTAAAGCTCTACGATACGGGTTAGAGCTCATAGCGATGGTGGTAAGTTTACTTTCTATATCAAGACTGAGTAGTTTAATGTGACTGCCTCCTTGCCTAGTTGTTTCAACTTATTCCGTTCTTAAAGTGAATGTAACCCTTAAACTGTTTGGACCCGGTGTCGAACCAGTTGCTTCATGTTGAGTTGCTGTATAGGTGTATCAATGAGGTTTGGTTCAGGAATAGTTATAAAGATGGACCGATGAGCAAATGAGCTGGTGCTAAAGCAGTCGTTTGGATCAGAACTGAGTTGTGATAGTAGTACAGAGTTTAGTGTACTCTCAATTTAAACAAGAACAGCTTGAAACTTTTCACAAGTTAATCTTTCATTATGTTACACTCTATTCAAGTGATGTTTAACGCGTCATACAATTTGCTCCCCAAAGACTTCCAAACTACGGAGAATTTGGGAGTATAAAATGCTAGTTTATACCTTCGTTTGATACAAAATCTTCTAAGTTTGCTGTCACTATTGTTAAAAATCTCCTAGAAGCCTCCATGTTGTTTGCTCCATGGAAATTGGTAACCATGTTTTGCCAAAAATCTTCTAAATACTCGATAACAAACTAGTGACGAGTTCGACATAAATGACTGGAAAAGCATATAAGGAACGTACGTTTTACAACCGCGTCCTGATTTATCTTTTCCTTCATCAATTTTTCTTTTATTACCAGGTAATAAGCAATTGTTTTTAAAACGCATGTGCCGAAGAATTATTAATTTAAGTCGATTAAGTAATAAATAGTTTTTGATGGAAAATATTTCACTGTGACCATCTTATAATGTTTGACAGTTACGAGAAATTCTAGAGGAGTTGGCATATCAAAATTATTCAGAGTTAGTTCAGAAGTTAGTTCACACCGGCATAACCATTCTGGATCTTTCCACCAAAATATTAAGTTATGTATTTATCTGAATTAATACCTCTTGAAATTATATTTTAAGCATTATTTGAGAATCAGACCAATAACATTTTTCAGCAATTTCAACGTCTAACAGTAACATTGATTTGAATTTACGTGCTAATTGAACAGCAAGAACGGCTGCATTAGATTCCAAACGTAGTAGAGATATGGGCTTTAATGGAGCTACCCGAGATTTCGCAACCAATATTTTATTTGACCGATACAAACAATTCTACCGATAATAGGAAAGTTGCATGAAATCTTGTCCTCCACAGAAGTTGTATGTAGTAATTATTTAAAAATACATGTAAATGATTTAAGAGAAGAAAGCTTTTGAAATTGCTTAAATTTAAAATTTTAACCACGTGTGTTTGAAAGCACTGGCGATTAGTGTGACACATTTGTAGAGTGATTACGTGAAATGTTGCTTGTTGGGAGTACTCTTTTAAGTTGTGATCGCTTCTAATATATTTTGACGCCTGCTGAGAAAATTAAAAAATTCAACTATAGTAGGAAAATTTGTAGAATTTTTGTTAATGCTTTGTTTTGCTTCCCACTGCAAAGTATTTATGTCTCATCTGGTCATAATAATAGGTATTAGCGATGCATATGCCTTGATGCATTTACCAGCTGCCTCAATGATTGACAAGAATCGCGAGTTATTACAAACATGCCTAATAAACTTTCCATCAAATAAATATATGTAAATTTCAGTAATCGCGGTAAATCCTTTCTAATTGAGCTGTTGGCTAAAAGTATCCCGGTACGAGTCAAATGAACACATTCAAATTTTACACATAAGTAAGTTAGCGCAATACCTAATGCCTAAGTGACTCCACGCCATGTCTGGTTGCCGCGAGCTTGCTGCTCACGAAGGATATTCTCTCGGAACTAAGCAATACCAAACCAGACAACCAAGCTCACCCTCCAGGTGAGTACCTCCATTACTCATTGGACACATATGCAACACTCACATGTGGGGAGATACTTTTGGTCAATAATTTAGATGAAAAATATTGTCCTTCCTTGTTTTGGACGTATGGCTGCCCTAATACCTTAAATATAATTTATTTTCAGTATCTGCGTGTACAATATGTGGAATGTCAAATTTCGCATTTGCTTTTATTCGCAATTTGAACTTGCACTCGTTAAATATTGGTATAGTATCGATTTACTTGATTTTCTTCAGTGTCTTGAATACCATTATCGATGTAGTTATCGTGGAAATCTTTCCAACAGCCGTTAGGTAAGTTATTTTTTTTATTTTCCAATCTAGTGAAGATGTTCGGTATGAGACTATGCAGCGTTTAAAGCAATTTGTTATGGATTATAAGGGGTTGTTGTAAAAAATAATACAAATTTTTATGAATTCAAGTTTCTTCCACTTTTCATCAAATACAACAGCAATGATTAATAAAGTAGGAAATCTAATGCAAGATTTATAGTAAACAAGAAAGAAATAATGCACTATACGTACTGTATAATGGGTATATTAATAACAATTGGTATATTAATGGTTAATAGAGAATGAAGCATACATTTTCAAATAGGAGTCTGTTTGACCTATTTAGCTCAAATAACTCATAAGGAAAAGAAAGTATTAAAAAGTCCAATCAAAATCAAAAAGAAAGTAAATAAACCTTTTACTCATTCTGCCACCAAAAGTATTTAAATTAATGAGAAATAATGAGTAAATGGATGAGCAGTATTAAAACAATTAAAAACGCATACCTTTTTATTTCTTCTAAATGTACTAAAAGACTCAAATATATATGAAGACTTGGCCGCACAAATAAGTAAAATTAAAAATTACAATCTAGCAAGGAAAATCTAAAATATGTATATGAATTGTTAACTCATCAAAAAGATAAACGGTAGACGAATCGTTCATTATCACGCTAACTTGTCAATATCATTAATATAATACTTTTGTCAATTGATTACACAGTTAAGGAAGCAATCAGTAAGTATAGTGTAGGTAAAAGCAAATTAAAATATCTTGAAATCTAGCGACCACTTTTCCGTTTATTATAAAACTATTTCTTCCAAATGTTTCGGTATTACATATGCCATTTTTAGCGATTTCAAAATAAAGATAAATTATAAGTAGAGAAAATGAATGTCATAAACTTATACTACGAGGGTAGTCTGAAAAGTTTCCACCCTAACACAGAAACAAGCATTGTTTTATCAAATTCAATTTTATTTCTCAATATAGTCTCATTGCAAGTCTATACACTTTAAAACATTTCGTCATGCAGTCTTAGACCGTGGCGACATACCCCGAAGTACAGATGCCCGCCACCTATCGAACAGCTCATGGGCTGCTGAACACAAGGTGCCGTTGTGCCTAAACGCTTAGACAACTGCATGTACAAATGCTCCCTCAGACTCACCATGACGCACAAAACTATATAGTGTATTTCTTGGCGCTAGGGGGCGCCGGGAGATGTTTTCAGTGCTGTTGTGGACATGGTGGGCATAAACCGAGAGGTAGACATAATGCGGGCAGCAGAGGGATGAGTGCTTGTAGCCACGCTGATGACGCTGGGTAGGCAGAAACGTATCCGTCTGTTGGTGCTCCCTTTTCTCTGCTTGCATTGTTTTTTCCGCGAATGATTCCACCAATACCACGAGCCGTATTAGCATTATTTTTGGTTTTGTTACTAGGCATTTTTTCAAGTGAACTAATATATTACATTACAGTGTACGAATGTATACGAGTCAATATTTCAGTGCCTAATAGCAAATTACATTAGTTGATCTATTTTGTAATTGGTCTATTGCGTCAGCTAATCCTTTATAGTAGTCACGAATATTTTTTAAATCTGTTTCAACGGAAATATCTTGAAATTTCGACTGGCTCTCCTTAATAGCTGCAATTGTGCAACAACAGCTTTTACTATTTTGAAATGTTCAGCATAATAAAAAGCTGCCTGCAACCATGTTCCCCAACGTATAAGAATTGGCTCCGGTGGTTGACGAATACCAGGACACTGTGTGAAATGATCGTAGGCGTTGGGAGCCCTTCAAAAATACTTTTTTGTGCTTGCTATAATGCATCTACCTGGGAGAGCATTGTCGAATGGTTTCTGCCACAAGATGTAAAGCATGCACTTTACACGTAACATGTAAACACTTGCAACCATGTTCAAGAAGAGAACGGCCTACCGAACGCATTATCGCTGCGCCATCGCTCATAAATATCAACACTTTATCTTTTGAAATTTGAAATTTTTCCAACGTACTAAGTACAACCTTTGTAATTTCTGCAGCAGTACACTCATGTAGTCTTCGGCTAACTAGTAACAGTGGTAATGTAGGTTTACTAGGGTCTAGTATGCGTACCATAATATTTACAATTGAATTTTTTTTACACTCTGTTGTCTCGTCAACACATAACCAAAGAAACTGTTTTTTCAATATGCGTTTCATTTTCTTTTCCACGTCATCGCGTACAAATGCAACATGCTTACGTGCCGTTTTCTCCGTTGGCAACCGCAACTCGGGATTGTATTTGTCCCAAAAGTCTTAGACGGTTGTTTATCGACTAAGCCTATGACAGTTTATCAACATAAGGATTACATTAAAAAATGCACTTCTCGGTGGCATGCCCAATTTTCGTTTTCTATGCTGTGCGGAATTTACGTGTCTTGTACAGTTCCACTTCTTATTCGACATCAAATGTATTTTGCACACTTTACAAACTATCTTACTCCCGTTGTAAAACAAATCGGGAAAGTCAGAAATAAACTTATTTACTATGTCTTGAAAAAACTACAATTAATAACTACGTCTGCATCAATAAAATCAACACGCCGTATCCACTATCCAATGCTAAACTGAACTGAGTGATGATGATTTGTCGTGCCGTATCATAATCGACCAGCCCTCCCCGCCCACCTAAACACAATCACACCGCCGCTGCGACTGCTCTCCAATTACCGGGTTCTACTTATTACGTAATCAAAAACCAAACAGAAACATGAAATGTAGTTGATGCTGTATATCTATTTTATCTTTTTACGCGTAGCTGTAATAAAATTATCTTATTAAGATATTTATTTTAAATTGTGCCATTTTTATTTGCTTTGGTTTACGGTACAATTATTTACAATTTGAAAAGAATCCAAGATGATTTAATTAGATCGTTATTTATCAGTTATTTTGTTGAAATTCTGGGGCCATTTAATATTTTATTAGACCAGTCGCATTCTTTAGCCAGCGTAGTGTCAGGTGGTCGATTCTAATTTTACATCGACTATACATATTTTATTGTATTTTTGTGTTGAGTTACGTCGCGATGATAGTGACCAAAACATATTTTTTGTGGGGTAAAAGGTTACATTTTATTATAGTTAGTGCATCGTTTTATAGCGGAAATTTTATAGCAGGTCGACTCAATCTAGCTAGTTAATATGTTAGCTAAAATCGATCTGCTATAAAAAGCGATTGTACCCTTGTTAACTACACAATACTATATGTATCCTCATTAATATCTATTTGTTTATAATGAGCATGACTATTTTGCCCGTACAACTAGTGTTCTATATAAATATTGCACATGCTGCTGTATTTTTACAAGATACAGGATGATTACAATCAAATGCGTGACATCAACGTCTCCTTTATTGTCGATGCTACGAGGGGAACCCTAAAAATTTCCGGAAATTACCACTAGATGGCATTTACCGTATGTTTCAATATGATTTTCATAAAATTTGAAATTTAGTATGATAAAAACCATTGTCAGAAAAACAATCGGCTGAGTAGTTCCGTTTCAATAGCGTTTAAAAAAAATTAATTTAGTGAAAGAAATGGAAATTTCTCATGAGCATTTTGTGCGATGATTTTTTACGATTTTAAATGTGGCTTAACTCAACAGCAATGCATCGATCGACTTCCTTCTACTTTCGGTCATGAAGCACCATTCAAAACCACAGTTTATGACTGGTTTGCAAAATTTAAGCGTGAACGTACTAGTCTCAGTGACGAATTTCGTGAAGGTCGTCCAACAACTGGTGTTGTTCCAGCAAACATCAATGCTGTGCGAGAAATAATTGAGGCGGATTGACGTGTGACATATCGAAAGATAGAGGCATCCTTGGGCATTGGTAAAAGTCAAATACAAACGATTTTACGTGAGCATTTAGTAGTGAAGAAGCTTTGCAGTCGTTGGATTCCATACAATCTGACCGAAGCTCAAAAAATGGTTCGTGTGAGCTGGTGCAAAAAAATGTTTAAAAAATTCAATCGCGGTGCTTTTGCAAACGCATACAGTATTGTATCAAGTGACGAATCTTGGATATATTCGTACTAACCAGAAACAAAACAACAATCTACTGCTTGGGTGTTCCGAAGTGAACCGAAACCAACAAAAGTTGTTCGTTCACGAAGCGCTTCAAAAAAAATTATTGCTTTTTTCTTCCGTAAAACTGGGCCAGTTGCTACCGTTGCTCTTGAGGTCGAAAAACAGTAAACGCTGATTGGTATACAACAATTTGTTTGCCTGAAGTCTTCGCCGAAATCAGAAAAAACAACAGACATCGGCACAACATCCGTCACCAAGACAACGCCAACTCTTACATAGCACATCGAACAGTCGATTATTTAAAGGAGAATAACATTGAATTAATGACTCACTGTCCATATTGGCCTAACTTATCACCTCATGACTTCGTGTTCCCTTTTGTCAAAAACAAAGTGCGTGGTGAACCTTTTTCAACACCGGAAGAAGCCGTTGAAGCATTTACATGTTTCTGAGATCCCTACCTTAGAGTGGAATAAATGTTTCGACAACTGGGTTCTTCGAATGCAAAAGTGTTTAAAACTCAAAGGCAAATATTTTGAGAAACAATAAAGTGCTTTTTTTCTATAAAATATCTGTTTTTTTTCTTTTCCGGAAATTTTTAGGGTTCCCCACGTATAGCATAATATATGCAGTGAACGTAAAAATTATTATCGTTAAAACATCTAATTTACCCTTTGTGTCTCGTAAGTTTTCAAGAAAAAGCCAGAATCGGAATTTTAATTGATTAATGGCGACATCATTTAGCACAACTTGTTGCCTTTTTATCTAATTCCGAAATAATAAGCGTCATGATCAGCAAATTTTGCTGAGGGCTCAAAACATCACAGGCAAAGTCGCACAAAACTACGAAAACGTTGCATTGCTTTAAAACATCAATACAAATCCGATAGTAAGTTTTTACTTGCATCAAAAAAGCTACACAAAAACATCTTCAAAACGATTTATCCACTTTTCCGTCTCGTAAGTTCGTGTCAGAGAAACAAAGAATCGAAATTTTAATGATGATTGAATCGGCGACAAAATCAGATAGCAGCGCGAAGTTGTGGCGCTTTTTAATGCTAGATATCCAGATGACAATAAAATAAGGCAGTCATGAGTCAGCAAAATTTTGGCGAAATTTGAAGAAAGCGGGCATGTTCGTGAAGGTGGTAGTAGAGGACGTCCCAAGGTCAATGAAAACACAGTTGGATGTGCTACTAGAAGTACGAGGTAATCCACACATATCAAGTCGTCGAATTGCAGAAAATGCGAATATTGGTCAGCGAACGGTTTTGAATATTTTGAAGCGAGAAAAGTTTCATTCCTGCAAAACTGACCGTGTACAGGAATGCAGGATGCAAGAGTGCGGGTTTTATCAAAGGGCATATTTTGGAACCACATTTCTTCGATAGCCTTGCTGCATTACTTCGAAATGAAGAAGACTTGGATGTTCTTAATGCGTTTCTTTGGTATCAGCAAGACGGTGTCGCACCTCATTATGCTCGACTATTCAGGCAATACCTGGATGAAATAGAGTCACTGGATAGGTAGACGTGGGACTGTTGAATGACCGGCGCAATTGTCCGATCCAACTCCATTAGATTTTTTTTTAGGGGGTACCTAAAGTCACGAGTATATATCCAGCGACCTAGGACTCTCGAACAATTACAAGAGTGCATAACTTTGTAGTGTGGACAAATTAGCCAGGCCGCTAGAGACAATGTACTATAAGAATTTCATAACCGTCTTTATTTTGAAAACACCAAGGAATATGGCAGTCGTTAGGAACTAACACGTGGTTTAAAACTGTCGGGATGACGACCAAGGTTTCAGAAAAATGTTACTCTTTCAAGTTTCACCAATATTTCACTTTTATTTTAAAGCTTCATCGGGGTCACAGATGAGTTAAAGTAGATAGATCAAACTTCTGAACTTAACGATTTAACAATATCCATCCTAGGAGCTGTGACTGATGAATCTCTCATTCATCGGTTGGTGGCATGTTATGCATTTATTTCTATAGGGTGCGTATAAATTTGTGTTAACGCTTCACGTGGAGCAATTCATTATATAGTTTTAAAACGAAAAACAAAAATGTTCGCTATGCCTTTGACTAAACGGAGTAACTGAAATTGCATATTTGATCGAACAAATTTTATTCAAAGACTATTGCTTTAAATGACAATGACAATTGTTTAATATTAAAACATAATCTTTTTAACATTCTCTTAATAAAACTTCTTTCGCAGTAGTACATTTGGCAATTGCGTAAGTCATTTAAGTTATTATTAAGATATTGACAGTTATAGAACACTCCCAATTCAAATTATCAAAAAGAATACAGTAAATAAGCCACAAAGACAATGGCACGAGAAGATAAATCTGGCGTCTTTGCATTAATATTTTCCTCTCGCAATTTTTCAAAGCTAAGAGCTTTATTCAATTTTGTATCCCCAAAACATTTTTTCAAATTATTCTTCTATCATTGACAGTTTTAATGTAATACAAAGGAACTAGCATGTGAAGTTCGATAAAGTATGGTAACTATAAAAATGTTCTAGAGAAAATGAGAAGTGTTGAAGTTTGCAATTTATTTGAACAAAATATTGAGATTTATGGGAAGTAGGAAATAGATGCAAACTTCCCAGGAAAGGGGAAACGAAGAATACGTTAATTCATTCGTTAACTATACTGTCAATGTGCGCTTACACTTGGTAATGAACTCAGTCAAGTGCATTACATTCAAATAATACTTGTAAACATACACCAGTGCTAATTCAAGGGATGTGCGAGTTCACTCGGACAACATTCTATTTTTTGGTGCTAGTTAAAGGGTGGAAGTTAAAAGTAGCCATAGCACTAGCAGGTGTAAACATTTACTGGCGCGATTCTTGCAGATGGTGGTGACAGTATTGCAAAATTCTTTCCTCTTCTCAATCCAGCATGTGTAAGCACTAGTGCTAGTGAATGCGAACCTAATTTACTCAACTAGCACGCACGCAGTGAAATGTTTACTTGTATCAAGACTGTCCGCCTCAATTCAAGACAATTACCGTTTTAATTATCCACAATACAATTACTGTTGTAAATCGAAAAACATATTTTCTTAGCGTATTTTTCTCCGCTTAAGAGAAATATATACTTGTAATGAAATAATTGTATTTCTTTGTTCAAGACGTTTGTTAACTTGGTTGAAGAAAATCTTGCAGAAAATTTTAAGAAAGGGATTCTTAGTATAAGTAAATGGCCGTTATAAAACAAAACATTTTCTTAAGGAAAGTAAATAGTTTTCTTAATTCAACAAAGCGTGTAGGCATTGTTCATAAATCATTAGTTTGATTTTCTTAAAATAAAGCATTTATTTACTTAAAATTTTTGAGATGCGTTATATTCGTACATAATACAGTAAATTATTCTCTTTGTTTGTGATTTAAAAAGGGCTAAGGTAGCATTATCTACAGAATAATGTTCAAACAAAAACGAACTTAAAGTAGAAGTACACATGGAAAAAGTGCCTAGAAACAATAACCAAGATAAAGCTGATATATAACTCACGGTATTTATTGAATCACACCCGGCAAAAACAAAGTGAGATGAGAAAGGCACTAACGCCTTTTTCTCCTGCTCACATTGCTGTTCACCTCTCAGTCTATGCCACTAACCTCCAAAAACAACACTGAAATATTTCTTGACGCCACCTAGTGCCAAAAGCTGCAGTCATGCTGTCTTACAAAGTAGCGTCAGAAACCGGAACACTGCCATACTTACCCGTACAATGATATAACCTTTAACGTACAACGTTTCATAAACATTTTCAAAAGGTACCGGTTAATATAATATAAATATTTTCTTAACTGAAGACTTAATGAAGAAACATTTGTTTGTCTTGGATGTTTTTGATTTTCTAATCCCATGAAAATATTTATTTAATACAAACAAAATGTCAAGAAAATTATTTTCTTATATTATACATTTTTATAGTCTTGAGATAAAAATATTTTCTTGAATAGAGACTGATTTTTGCAATATAATTTTTTGATGCAAGAAACTATTTTTCTGTGTGTGTGATAATTCCTTAGACCAGGTTTAAATAAAATTAGCCCTGCATGGTAAGATTTGTTTGTTCTAAAGTATCAGTAGATAATGATATGAATGCGGGATTGAGTAACTGTATCCTTTAACAACTACATCTTTCAGGGGCACAGCGATTGGAGAAACGCAGTTCTTTCTTCATGTTACATTGGTGTTTATCAAAAAATATTTTGGGATGCCTTGTAAAGTATCCTTATTACTAGCTGGAACTTTTACAGAAGGTAATATTTTCTCATATTTTTATACTATACATAGGTAGATTCCATCACTCACTTCCTTTATTTTATAAACTAAAAATAATGATCTCAACCATTTTCACACCAGTTTTAACATTAACTAATTTGTCGATGTATTAAGAAACTAACAAGTACTAATACCCAAACCTTGTACAAAAACGTACAGTATGATTTTATAAATGCATAATTTGTTTTAGCGTCAGAAAGTATCACTAACCTTATATTTTAAATTTAATTAACGTCGTTTGATTTTCTTTACAATTTCTTTCATTCCTCTATCAAAACATTAATTATTGCATACTCGAATACAAGTCTCTAAAAACAAAGAAAAATACATGCGTTATCATTGATAAAAAAGCTTTCAAATGACGTATCCATTGCTTCACAATTTTATTTAAAGTGGAGATTACAGAATCACACATCAAATGTCAATTTTATGTCAAAGAATGGCCTAAAACAGAAACTGGTTTGTTTCAGTTTTCTTTCTTGAAATCGTTATTTTAAGAGTTATTCCAGGTGTTACGTTTTAAATGAAACACTGTGTATATACATACAGCGCGAGTTTTGCTCGATGTTTAGTATAGAAATCTTGAAAACTAGCGGAGTTAGAGGTACCGCAGACTATCGACTTTTATTTGTTCGACAGTTTAGTCGTCTTCGCAATAGGTATGACATACGCGCAGACCTATGGATTCGATTTTTTAGCCGAGGAGCTGACTAAACAGTTGCGTGATCGATTAATTTTTAAGTTGACGAAAATTGAAATTTAAAGTGCATTTGCGGTTTATTGGATTCTCCTAATAAAGTCGATGTCTTTGTTCCTTCCTGCGACTGTAACTTATACGTATACGCACAAAATAAAGGCTGCTGAAGGCATCTTTTTGGCAAATACCTTTCAAATTTGTCATTCTAACAGATCATGTGATCTGAACTATTTAGTTGTTTTAAAATCGTCTTCTTCATTCAATTCGACTAAACTATAGGTCGACGAAAAAGTCGATATCTGCGATGGCCCTTGGAGAGACGGTTAAACAAGAAAAGATTTGCAATTTTATGAGATCAATTTAAAACACTATTTGTTTTCCTAAAAACAATCACAGCTAACTATTTATTTCAAAAAATCGATTTTCTACGATTTTCTTAAATGCATATGTCTCCGTTATTATTTACTTGACAGAAAAAAATGCTAAGGGGAGAGTTGTAGATAATTGTTGTAGATGTAGAGTTGATAATTGTAGTGTGATAAGGTAGGCTAAACACGGATTTCGTCATCTTCAATCCGACAAATGGTAATGGAAGCAGGAACTTCACAACACTATACGAATATTGAAGAAAGATAAATATTGTCCCTATATGTAATCATCAGTTGGGCAAACACTACACGCCGATGATGACTGAAGAAGAAGCTGTAGTTTGGCATTTAATAAAATACTCTTAAAACAAAGAAATTGATAGTCTTCATTCAATTATAAAATTTATTTGACACAGAAAAATTAAATATTCGTTTCCTCGAAATGTCCACCTCGACTATTAATAATGGCGGCACACATTTGTGGCATTCTTTCTATCAACTTCGTCAGAGTAGTGGGTTCTATTTTAAGCCAGACTTCTTATAGTTGTTTCCACAACGATTCCTTGAAAGTTGGAGGATTTATTTTTACCTGTCTATCGAGTTCCTCCCACAAAAACTATATGGGATTAGAATCTGGGCTTTGAGGAGGCTATTTCATTATTTTGATATTGCTTTCGCGTTCCAGCGATTCTAAATATTTGCGGCACAGTTAAGAAGTGAATCATTATCATGTTAAAATAAAAATGGCACGTTATTTATTCCAGTGTAACATTTCCAAATTCCCGTAGCCTCTTTAATTCATCTATTACCAGCTCAGGATACAGCGCCAAAACAACCCCAAACCATTATCGATCCCCTCCATGCTTGACTGTAGGTACTACACATGATTCTGATGCTCGTTCTCCTTTCGACCTTCCAACGAACGTTCTTCTCGTGGAACCGAAGAGTTCAAATTTTGACTTATCGGTCTACAAAATATTTTTCCACTCATCAACTGTTCAATGTCGATGCGCTCTAGCCCACTACAGCCGTTTTATTTTATTTTGCTTGCGTAAGAATGGTTTACGCAACATTGTTCGGCCAAATAAACCACCCTCTCTTAATCTCCTTTTCACGGTGGTTAAACTAACTCGTTTTTCACGCTCAATACTTATTTCAGCCGCTATTTCAGGTACGGTTTTTCTTCTATTCCGTTTGTTCGTCATAATTATTCGACGATCTTCCGCTGGTGTTGTCACTTTCCGTCGTCCTGTTCGTTTTCTACTTAATAATGTGCCATCCTCTTGATATTTTTTAACGTTATAGTCAACAGTTTGGCGACTTTTTAAGAAATGCAGGTGGGCAAATAATTATGGCCGGTAGTGTCTGATTAGCCGTTTAAATTGAAAGTTTCATGGATTGATGAAACGCACTTTACAAATTCTGGTATGTTCAACAGACATAACGAGCATTTGTGGATGCGAAACTTTCCGCATTATGTAATGCAAAGAAGACCATAAACCAAATTTGGTTTCAATGTTGGCTCTGTAATTATCGGTCCGTACATTTTTGACAGAATATTAACCGATGACCAATATCTACATTTTTTACTAAACGGATTCCAGTATATATTGGACGAATTAAATTTGGAAACACGTACTATGTTGGAATGGTTTCAACATGATGGGGCACCATCACACAATCAGTTATCAGTACAAAATTATTTACATGAAAACTTCCCAAACTCATGTATAGGAAGAAATGCAGCCGTTGCATGGCTGCCTCGATCCCCAGATCTGCCCGTTTTAGATTTTTATGTACGGAGCGAAGTATAGAACAGAGTGTATCAAAGATTATATCAAACAGTGGAGGATCTTAGCCACACTGTAGAAGAAGCTTTTGAAAGAATTGATAGAGGTTCTTTCAGAAAAGCAACGAACTCTGAAAAGGTGTAATTTACGTTTCAATCATAATGGTGGACGTATAATGGTGGACGTTTCGAACATCACTATAAATATCTTTAATTTTTTGTTCTGTTCTTTTGTCAATTTATTTATGTTTACTTTGTTTTTGTTTGCCAATAAAATGCTAATTCCTTGACAAAGTAAGTTAAATTTCATAGTGGATCTGAAAATGTCACCCATTTAATTTTTGAAGTAACTATATTAAGTGTTGTACCGTTGAAAAAACTGCAAAGAAACGTCTTTTATGAAACCGTAGTCAATTATAATTCCCATTAAAAAAAAAACACAAGTTCTTGCCATAACTCTAACAAGGCAGCTCATATTAACAACTTAACTGGACTATTTTGTTAGGACTCTCATTATCTACAACTGTTTCCTTAATTTTTTTTTCTCTAAAAATAAAAACAACAGATACATGTGCATTTTACTAAATCCAACTAAATCAAAGAAAATGTTTTTTTTTTAATATCTAGTTAATTATGATAAAGAAAAACAAATACTGTTTTAAGTTGGCCCCGCAAAACTGCAAATCTTTCCCCATTTGATCATCTCTCTAGCTCTACATTCATTTGGTACAGATCGCTGTACCAAACATCCATGAAACCCTCCCTGTATAATTTGTAATTAAAATATTCTTAAATAATTCCAAAATAAATTAAATGAACATTGTAGATTGGAAAATAAAGCTTGAGAATACGCATGCCTATACGAACGCAGAAATAAGTACATAATGCAACACACAGTAACATAAACAAGAAATGGTAAATGTCAAATTTAAATTATTTTATATTTGGTTTCCATTTAAAGCGGATATGATGAAAGATACGATATAACCACAGAAATGTGTAAATTTTTTCATTTAAGGCCAGACATATTCCAATCAAATTTCTATCGTATATCGTTTTTCTCAGTTATATGTATGTTGGCAATAAAATGTGGACCTTACCGACCGTCAGTTATTTTTACTTTAAGCTTAACACGTGCCACATAATATACATACTAACACGCATATACGAATAACATTGTCTTGTTTACATATCGCGGGGATCGGTCTGGAATCGGTTTCTGATTAATATTTTGCATTAATTGTTTTTTACGAAAATAGATTGTAAAACATTGGAATGATATATTTTTTAATAATTTAACGATACGCAAATCGTGCTCTTGGAACACAATGAACATGAATTTGAATTCCAAAGACAATAAACACTAAATGACTAACCCATGCAGAATATATGCCCTTTTTCTTACATTACTTTCAAATTTTGCAAAAAGTATGACACTAATAATTGAGGTTTCCATATATAATGTGTGTAATAATCAATAAATGGTGCATAAATTAAAACTATTTGTATCATTATAGAACAGTTATCTACGGAGCGGCGTTACTAACTTAACTTTTTTAAATGGAATTAATACTGTGAAAATTTCAATTTAAATTTTCGATTTTTAGAATATTTTGACATTGCATCCACAGAGTTTAAATAACATAGTATTGTTATTTGAATTCTGGCATTTTAATGATTTATATAATTTTTTTTATTCTTAAAAAAACGGTCCAGTAAAATTAACTTCAAGGAAGTAGTGAAAGCTACCAGTTATTTTCAAGAATTTACTTTGTAACAACAATTTTTGACAAAAAACACAAAACATTTAACACATATCTACATTGAAATCAAGTCATCAAAATTCATAATAGCATGGCTAACAAGGCATATAATCATCGAAAAGTCAAAAATTCTTCCTACGTCTTGCATGGTATTCCTGTGGAAACGGATAAACAAACAGACAGAAGATTTTTGACAGAAAAACAAGTTTTTGGAGAATGAATTTAGAAATTAACATTGAAGCAAGTTTTAAAAGCATTAAAGTTATGACGCAATATTAATATAATTTGAAAACATTTAGAAGCAAAGATAACATTTAAAGAAGGACCGAAGAGTACATTAGAAAATAGGAGGAACCGAACAGGATATTATAGAACACAAAGATTTCATTACATACACATACAGTACTGGCCACAATTATTTGCCAATTTTGCTTGGAATTTAAAAAAATTATTGATTTATTGTTATCTAGGGGGTACAATTATTTACTATAAATAAAAGAAAGATATCACATTAAACAATTCCGCAAAAGAGTCCTCTGCCACTTAGTTATTGATTGAATTTCCTTAATCCGATAATTAAAGGTCCAGGTATGGTCGTAAAAAGACTTGAAATCTAATACAATTCTCCTTCACTAATAAATAGAGTTACTCACTAGTGCCAACGGGCAGTGGCGGAGGTTCGATACAACCCTCAGTATAACTGCGAGTCTCAACCAGATCTGTTGTATATACATGTACGCTGCCGTAAATACTATTTCGTAGTTCTACGTTTGTTTTAAAAATGTTGCCTACGTCGCGAAAACGACCAATGTTGGACAAAGTTACAGAATTTGTAGCAGAAATGCCTGACCTAAATTATGATGGCGTTAAAATTCAATGTGTAGTTTGTAATACCCCTTTAATGTGTTGATCCAAAAGGGATTGTCTACGACACGTAAATAGTAAACAGCATTCTTAAAAAAAAAAATTGCACACGACACTATGACAAATTTAAATTTAATTTATGTGTTACCTTTATTGCATGTAATCTACCGTTTAATTTACTAGACAAGGAAGCATATGTCTTCTTTTGGAATAAATATTCGGACTGCAAATTACCAAGTCGGGCATCGTTACAAAGAATTGTGCCATCCGCTCATGAACATGTTGAAAAAAGAATTAAATCGGAGTTGAAAGATAAAAAAACTGCGGTTATGTGTGGACGAAACAACAGATCGTGAAAAACATTCTGTTGTTAATGTAATGGTACGTACAATAGAACCACATCAATCGTCACCTTCAATTCTATTAGCTTCCAGACGAGTACAACAATGTACTGCCGAAGTAATTTCAAAGTTAGTGTTAAATACATTGGAAAAGTTTGAACTTTCAACAAACCAATTGTTGATGTTTATCAGTGATGGTGCCGCAAACATGCTTTCTGTAGGCCGGTCTCTTAAAAAACATTTTGCTAACTTGTTACATATTACGTGTAAAATTCATGCTTTTAGACATGTGGCAGATAGTATTAGAAAATGTTATCCTGAGGTAGACGCTTTGGTAGCGCATATAAAGGCAGTGTTTGTCAAATCCTCAAAACGTATTCACAAATTTCACAGACTGTGCCCCCGTATGCCTGAGCCACCAGAACCTATTCTTACACGTTGGGGAACATGGTTACAGGCCGCGTTTTATTATCATAAATATTTTGAGAATATTAAGAACGTGGTTTTACAATTCGATCCAAAGGAAGCTGCGACTATCAAGGAAAGCCAGTCGAAATTGCAAGATAGTCAGGTTAAAACGGATTTAAAAGCTATTCAGAACAATTACTTCGGACTAGTGGAGGCAATAGAAAAATTACAAAATTCTTCGGTGTCGTTAGTGGAATCTCCGAAAATAGTGCAATATGTTCACGCACAGCTATGCGCGGTAGAAGACGCAAAAAATGTTTGTGTTCTAGAAAGATTTGAAAGTGTTTTTGAGAAAAATTCTAATTTTGACACATTAAGACAAATTTGTGAAGGTGCGTCAACAGAACCGTTAAGTTGTTCCAAAGATTATTTTAATTACTCAAATATAACGTCACTAGATGTAGAACGTTCGTTTCCGGCATAAAAACATACTTTTTCCTCACGCCGCACTCGGTTTGCCGAAACAACTGTGGAAACATATCTAATGTTGCAGATATTTAACACTATTTACTTTGTGATATCACGGAAGACTCTTAAGACGGTAAGTGTTTGAGCACGATTTATATTTTATTTCTGACCATTTATTTTGTGTAAACTTTTATGCACCCGCCACTGGCTGTTGGCGCAAATTGAGCAACTCTACTAATAAATATTTAATGTAGCCAGCGTAAAGATTATAATTCCCTATTCACCCCAGAAGAATTAGGAATTTAGATTTAGTAGTTATTGTTCTTTTAAACAGTGAATATCGTTAATAAAATTATTTAAAATTAATATTAAAACGCCGAAAACAAGAGAGTTGCCTTTAGAAACCCGCAAAATGATTGTTGGTTTACATGATCTTGGCCGAAGTAACAGAGATATTGCAAGGAAATTGAAATTATGTCGCAGAACTGTTAATTATAACGTTAAAAAATATCAAGAGGCTGGACGACGGAAAGTGACAACACCGGCGGAAGATCGTTAAATAATTATAACCAGTAAACGGAATAGACGAAAAACTGCACATCAAATTACAGCCGAAACAAATATTGAGCGTGAAAAACGAGTTAGTTTAACTACAGTGAAAAGGAGGTTAAGAAAGGGTGATTTATTTGGCTAAATAGCGTTGCATAGTCCACTCTTACGCAAGCAAGGCACAGCTGCAGTGGGCTAGAGAGCATCAACATTGGATAGTTGATGAGTGGAAAAATGTTTTGAGGACCGATAAATGAAAACCATAGTCAACTTATTTGTAAAGTCACTGCACTGTATTGTACATACAATTTGGTTGAACGTTTTGGTAGGAGGCTTTTGTTTTCGTTTTTTTTCTTGTTAGGGTTTCACAGTGACATTATTTAGCTGGCTTAAACTTTAAATTTAACAATTGCATATCACATTACTTTTAAAATCCTATGCACATATTTGTCGTCAACTACAAACTTAAATTTCTGTATAAAATAAACAAAAAACCGACACTGAGCTTAATGCAATTTATTAATAAATGACCAATATTTTCAATTGAAATTTCTTTAAAAAATTCGTTAAACTAAAAATAAATGCCATAATATACATAAATTATAATTAATTTAAAGTTACATAAATTTAAACTCCTGTTCCGCATTTTTTGACAATTGAAATCTTCTTTTTGTATTTTAGAATTTCATATATTATTCTGTTACACTTACACTTACACTACCTTCATTTTATCTATACTTTTCGTATTCGATACACCATATTTTTAGCACTTTACAATATTGTTCAGAAGAACCGTCTTCAAGGATTCATAGAATTCTTAACCACTATCACTATTTAATCTTAAAGTCACGATCTTGCAAGCAGAACGTAATAATGAGAATTTGATCTCTTATATGCGTTTGACACAGTTTACAAAACAATCTAAATCTGAAGTACTACTACGGCACGCACACGTTAAATATAAATTTGCAAACTTTGTTCTCAGATTATTTAATTACTATACGCAGGCCAAAATATCGACAACCAAAAGTTCACATGATTCTCAATTAATGAATGATATCAAATTACCCTTATACATTTTTACGGGCTATATTGCCGTTAGCAGTTACTTACTCGTAAACAATAAAAAGAAATAAAATATTATTAAAAGCAACATTCTATTTTTATCTTCGTATATTTATGTACGCACTTCCATATCAAAGCTTCTTCACCTATTACTTTATAAAAATAAGTATCGAGAAAAATATTTTGTTATGCACCACTTCGAATGTGAATTTACTCAATGTCTACTTATTTTTGTGGCTTCGTAGAAAATATTCGAAAAAAAAGCTAAGATGACGACATTAGCTTTTAAATGGATATCAAAAACACAAGATGTTTCATATTAATTCCCCATACTATACGAATACGGCTGTCAACAGTCATTTGTTTATATTACAGTTGCAGCAATTCTGGCCTTCTTCCTTCCTGAGTTCAAAGGACGACCGATGATGGAGTGACGCTCCTCTTAAGACGTCGAAATATATTGAATTAACAAACATTTAATTTATTATCATCGTATGTCACCGTGTATGCAATACTATCATGTCCAAATGTTAAAAATAAAACATTAAGCAAGTAACGTTTGTTGAATGCTTTATTTCTCTACTGTCGACCACGAAAGCAGTTCTCGTATGAGGCTGGTATTACTGTGAACCTCTTGAACAAAGATCTTAAAGTCGGAGATTATGAAAAGAACATAAAAATAAATAATATTCACGACATATCACTTACATATATGCTACCAATACAGCAAAGATTTTTGAAAAACAGAAGTGCTTGTATTTGTTATTTTATCAAATATTTGAATTTGGTCTCATTAGAATACTATTATTCGGTGAAATAAAAATGTTAGTTCACTTCATTTTCAATTTGTACACTCCTGCGACTTTAGTTGCTAATAATAACTCCAATAGAATTTTAAGTGCACACAGGGCTTGCTAACTAAAGAGTTTCGAAATATTTTGCTTTACATTTTCCTCGCTGCAAAAATTATTTATGCTATATTTATTCAGTGCTAAATTTTGTAGCTTTACTGCATAATCACATTTTCCGGCTAATTTATTGTGCCATGTTTGTACATTATTTACGATTACATGATTGTAATTGTTATTGCAATAAGTGTAAATTTTTAATTAATGGGATTTCATCCTCAAATGTAAATAAATGAATTGATATAAACATAAAACACGTATAAAAATAGCACTTTAAATGTGTTCTCACTTTTATTTATAATTAAATAGAAAGAGATTTTCTTCTTTTGAATACTTTGACGATTGCAAATAAAGAAAGCATTAGTTTAATTGTAACTTAATATGACAGCTTTATCATTTATTATACCATTCATTATCTAGGGACGACCAAATTTATTAATAAGAGATACAGCAGTATACAGAGTGTCACAGGATGACCTCACGTTAGCCGTATTTACAGACTTAAAATAAGTCTGTAAAAAAACAAAATGTTCGAGAGGGCAACTTTTAGAAAATATCGGCACTTTTAGTCAACTTCCGGGTTCACCGGAAGTAACGCACACTTAATTTTCTTAAATGGATTGCCTTAATTTTTATAAAACATTTGAATTCAACGATTAATTTGATGTAAAATCGATCTATTTATAGGTCTAAATATTACCGTTTTAAAGCTAACTTGATTTTTATGAAAATTTCAGTAAAATCATGGTAGTGTTTTAGCGCTTATTTACTCGGTACGCAAAAGTGTTGATTAATAACTGTTACGAGATAGTAAGCTACAAATATGGGCTATTGAAAAGTATTTCCATTTTTGTACAAATATTATACCGAGTGTCAGTATTTATCGATCAAATATGTCAAACTTCAATCGTTAATATCCATGTAATTTTAAATAGAACACCCTATATATTTTTATTGTAGATGATAAAATATTAAATTCTTCATCAAATGATATTAAATTTCCCTATACCTAAAATGAATATCTGGGCAATTATTCGGAATTTTACAAACAATTTTGTAAAATTCGAAAGACGGCTATGAATATTGGTCCTATATGTTAAAATTTCTGATGACCAACAGAGCAAAAATATGCTGTCACATCCAAGTGTATTAAATGTTTAGGAAAATTAGGGCAGTACGAATCAAATATTACTGTACACTGACAGAATGACCGTTTGCAGCACCGCTGTTAAGATTAATGTAAGAATTCATTTGAGAAATAAAAAAAATTCCTACAAAGTCGTTTCGATATACCGTTCTGCCAGCGCTGATGTGCCTATTATTAAAAAGAAAAAAAGACAATAGAACATTGAATTTTATTTTGTAAGCAAGGAAAAATAAGATAAATTTAAATAAATGTATTAAAAAATAAACAAACAACTATTTCAATACGTGTTCAAAATTGGCACTATTCATTAAATTTCTAAACACTTATTAAATCGTTTCGTATTTGCACTTCTGTTGGAAAATTCAGTGTTACTAGGCAAAGAATGCTGTTATCTTTAATTGCGCAAAATACATTGAATTGCTAACTTTCTTGAAATGCCCTCTGTCTAATTGCGTGAGGATTTTTGGCTGTCCAAAAGTGACTGTTGCGTCTACTGAAGATACCATTTTTCGTAAATTTTGCTTCGTCTGTCCATATATTTTTTTTCCTGAAGTTTTCATCTTTCTGACAAGATACTGTGATAAATTCCCAAAAACGCACCCTTCTGAAAAAATCCTGCGGATGTAAGTTTTGTACTTGCTGGTATGAAAAAGGTCTCCATTTGTTTTTTTAATATTTTTTGAACAGACATTCGTGAGATTTCTAACGTTGTTGCTGCTTCTCGAAGAGATGCAGTCGGGTTGGTATAAAAATATCCCATAACACCAATCTCCACAATTTCGTCATCAATTAATTTATAGTTTTTTAATTTTTGGCCCTAACTCTCCATATTCTAAACAATTTTTAAACAATCGTCGAACTGCATCTTCAGACGGTATTGGCCTATCCGGGTATCTTTTCCGAAACAGAACGCACATTCAACTTAAAATTCTTCAGATTCGCGATAAATAATCAGTAAATTCAAGTAATCTTGGTTTGTCAATTTCAAACATGTCATTTTCTTGTACGTTATAAAGAAAACTAGATTACAAAATGTGCTATATACTAGGAAGTTTGCTTAGACATTATCGGATTGTCACACAACTGTCATTATACATTTAAACACACGCTAAATCAGTGAAGAATGTTCATAGCCAACTTTCGAACTTATACGAAATTTTTGAATACAATAACATTAATTGCGAATAATTGCCCAAGCATTTATTTTAGGTACAGGGAAATGTAATATCATTTGATGAAGAATTTAATATTTCGTCATCTACAATAAAAATATACGCGGTGTTCTATTTAAAATTACATAAATGTTAATGATTGAAGTTTAATGTATTTGATCGACAAATACTGACACCCTGTATAGTATTTGCACATAAATAGAAATACTTTCCAATAGCCTATATTTATAGCTTACTAATTCGTAAAAATCATTAATTAACACTTTTGCATACCGAGTAAATAAGCGATAAAACACTATGATGATTTTACCATCTTCATAAGAATCAAGTTAGCTTTAAACCGGTAACATTTAGACCTATGGAAATAGATCGATTTTATGTCAAATTAATTGCTGAATTCAAATGTTTTATAAAAATTAGGGCAATCAATTTAAGAAAATTAAGCGTGCGTTACTTCCGGTGTACCCGGGAGTTGATCAGAAGTGCCGACATTTTCTAAAAGTTAGCCCCCTCGAACAATATAAGTCTGCAAATTCACAAATTTGGAACCTGCTTAGTTTCTGATATACGCCTAATGTAAGCTCATCTTGTGACACCCTGTGCATTAAAAAGCATATACCAGATATGAAAAGGTAACATAATTGTAATGTAGTTTGTTGCCATTATAATAAAGCTTGTTAACATGGTGATACAGGTTATTAACTGATTTTTATTAAATAAGTTTTACTGTACATCTTTTGACTGCAGTTTTATAATAATCATCAGAGCATAATCAAAAAGTATTTTTAGTTTCATAAATCATAAATTAAAAATATATGATGCTATTTAAAAAGTTACGTTTCTGATGTTTGAATTTGGCAAAGTTTGGTGTTCTGGACGCCTGGTATATTTCGAAGGCGTTCTAATATAGTGTTTAGATAGAGCCAAGTATGCAATTGAATCTTGTAAAATCTCTTCTGAAATGTATTTGCAACATCTAAGTTTGTGCATTTGAAGAGAAAATCATAAATATGAAACCAAATATGTAATAATACACAGTGTTTCATTTAAAGAAAAGTAAGTGGCTGGTTTGCTATTTATTCATCACCCTGTACATATGAAAATACTTTTTGAAAGATAACCCATGGTGCCTATTATACTATCTGACAATTTTAACGTTCTACTACTTACACAGTAGTCACAATTCTATAATTCCAGAAGATTGGAACATCTATATGCCTACATTGGCATTTTAAAATCATGAAATCATTTTCACTCTAAAATTATTGTTGTTGTAGGCTATAATGAATATAAATACCAGTAGTTAGAAAAAACATCATGCATTTTCCAAACTGAATTCTAAAAAGAATTTCATTAAGTCAACATTATTGGAAGTGAACTATAAAATGATTTAGAATAAATATTTAAGTAATAACACCACACGATTCATGTTCACGTAGGGCTAATTATGAGTCATTCCTATCCAGATTATCGATTAGTTCGTCTGCAATAGTTTAAGGAATTTCTAAATGCTAAAATTTTAGAGAACGCCTTTCATGTACATTTACAAATGCAATTGTTGTTTTAAAAATTAGCAACAAAAGTTCCTTAGCCATTTTGGATAACTAAATATTAATTTCTTTGTTCTAGCGACTTATTTTTGGATAAAGAAAATATAAATAAAGATGACGTTTCGATAAATATGTTTATCTTTTTGGATTACATATTAAAAATCTGTAAAAAATGGTTACATTTAATTGTATGCATTCTTTGAGTTTTTTGGTGGTATACTTACATTACATTTTATTTACATAGCGTGAAAAATGAAAAATGTTAATATAAAATTGTATATTAGCGTTGCATAACATAGCATTAGTAAAGATCACACGTCGCAATTTTTGTATTTCTTGAGTACAAAAAAAAATGTCAAACATGAAGTGTATAAAAAGTAGAGTATATATGGGCGTTGATGCAAAAGAAGACATTATAAAACAGAATGGTAAATGTTGGACAATCCTTCAGCTTTTATTTTATCAGTGACTGCATCTTTATGTTTATTTATTTGAATCGTCTTGATGTCCACTGCGACCCAGTAAAATAAAAGGTAAGAATATATTATTTCTTAATAATACTGTACCTCACGTACCCACTTTTGCGTGATACGCCTCTGACGTTGCACTCGTTTGTCGAACCTTACTTATCACTAAAGTTGCTCACTAGCGCCAACGGGCAGTGGCGGAGGTTCGATACAACCCTCAGTATAACTGCGAGCTTCAACCAGATCTGTTGTGTATATGTGTGCGCTGCCGTAAATACTATTTCGTAGTTCTATGTTTGTTTTTAAAATGTTGCCTACGTCGCGAAAACGACCAATGCTGGACAAAGTTACAGAATTTATAGCAGAAATGCCTGACCTAAATTATGATGGCGTTAAACTTCAATATACAGTTTGTAATATCCCTTTAATGTGTTGGTCCAAAAGGGATTGTCTACGTCACGTAAATAGTAAACAGCATTCTTCAAAAAAAAATTGCACACGACACTATGACAAATATAAATTTAATTTATGTGTTACCTTTATTGCATGTAATCTACCGTTTAATTTACTAGATAAGGAAGCACATGTCCTCTTTTGGAATATTCGGACTGCAAATTACCAAGTCGGGCATCGTTACAAAGAATTGTGCCATCTGCTCGTGAACATGTTGAAAAAAGAATTAAATCGGAGTTGAAAGATAAAAAACTGCGGTTATGTGTGGACGAAACAACAGATCGTGAAAAACATTCTGTTGTTAATGTAATGGTACGTAGAATGGAACCACATCAATCGTCACCCTCAATTCTATTAGCTTCCAGACAAGTACAACAACGTACTGCCGAAGAAATTTCAAAGTTAGTGTTAAATTCATTGGAAAAGTTTGAACTTTCAACAAACCAACTGTTGATGTTTATGAGTGATGGTGCCGCAAACATGCTTTCTGTAGGCCGGTCTCTTAAAAAACATTGTGCTAACTTGTTACATATTACGTGTAAAATTCATGCTTTCAGTCATGTGGCAGATAGTATTAGAAATTGTTATCCTGTTAGACGCTTTGATAGCGCATACAAAAGCAGTGTTTGTCAAATCCCCAAAACGTATTCGCAAATTTCACATACTGTGCCCTCGTATGCCTGAGCCACCAGAACCTATTCTTACACGTTGGGGAACATGGTTACAGGCCGCGTTTTATTGTCATAAATAAAATATTAAGAACGTGGTTGTACAATTCGATCCAAAGGAAGCTGCGGCTATCAAGGAAACCCAGTCGAAATTTCAAGATAGTCAGGTTAAAAGGGATTTAAAAACTATTCAGAACAATTACTTCGGAGTAGTGGAGGCAATAAAACAGTTACAAAATCCTTCGGTGTCGTTAGTGGAATCTCTGCAAACAGTACAACATGTTCACGCACAGCTATGCGCGGTAGAAGACGCAAAAAATGTTTGTGTTCTAGAAAGGTTTGAAAGTGTTTTAAAGAAAGATTCTGATTTTGGCACATTAAGACAAATTGTAAAGATGCGTCAACAGAACCGTTATGTTGTTCCAAAGATTATTTTAATTACACAAATATAACGTCACTAGCTGTAGAACGTTCGTTTTCTGCATATAAACACACTTTTTCCTTACGCCGCACTCGGTTTACCGAAACAACTGTGGAAACATATCTAATGTTGCAGATATTTAACAGACATTATTCACTTTGTGATTTCACGGAAGACTCTTAAGACGGTAAGTGTTTGAGCACGTATTATATTTTATTTCTGATCATTTATTTTGTGTAAACTTTTATGCGCCCGCCACTGGCTGTTGGCGCAAATTGAGCAACTCTACTTATCACTGTTATGTCTTTATTTATGGGGTGTTTTACTATTATTCCTGTT
The DNA here is from genome assembly GCA_029619315.2 of Dynastes maya. Lineage (NCBI taxonomy): Eukaryota > Metazoa > Arthropoda > Insecta > Coleoptera > Scarabaeidae > Dynastes > Dynastes maya. Next base: position 35,243,238 of record JAROYE020000004.1, read on the forward strand.
CACCCCTCCACTGCTTATTTAGATTTAATTACTGGGTTGCAACACTTAATTCGCACAAGTCACACCTGTTAATCTTAAATTTCAGGACCGTACTCCTCAGAAAATTAATTTGAATCATGAAATACTAGGAAATGACTGATGTTAAAATTTTCTAAAAATTCTAAACTAATATATTGACTGTTCCAAGAAACTGTCTTTATTTTAGGTACTTTGATTAACCATTTACTGTAATTCTAAGAAAATAAACAAACGTAGTATACCATCCTCGACAGTATTATTGAACGTAGTATTACCATTTAGATATCGAAATTGATTAGACTACTTTTGGTGTTAATTGTGGTAAAAGCTTATACGCTGCTGTACATCGTACGAAATGTCCAAGCTTAGCCATACAATTCTATAAATGAATCAAAAATTACCATACCATAAATAAACGCATCTCACCAAATTTACCTTACGAGAACTGAAAGAAAATGAATACTGCACATGTGCGCACGCAAAGTCTATTTTCAGGATCTTTTTGTTTAGAAGAGTACCTGTTGACTGTGAAGCGTTTCTGAGAATTTCATACGATGTATAAATATATGGTCGATTAAATTCGGTCATTGAGTTTTATATCTATTTGTAGTATATACATGAAATGTAAATATTTGACTTTAGACATAATTCCAAAACACGTTTCTTCTGAGCTTTGGTATGATACAAGTAGGAACGCATGTTTTAATTTGAATAAAAAAAAACGATTCCTTAACAAAATGAAAAAGCTGCAGTGATATCAAATTATTAAAATTCAAGAAAAATGGAAATGATCACAATTAGTATAGGAATATTGATGTCTTTATCCAAAGAAAAATAAACAAATACATTTAGAAAATGTTGGTCAGGTAAATTAATTATGGCACTTCAAATTTTATTTTGTTTAATTCAGCACTGCATTTTAAATACATGAAAAAGTGTTTCCTTGTATTTTCTATATCCTCTCAATACCTCAATTAATTACCTACCATTCATTTCACTCAAGAAAATAAATAATTTTTAAAAATGTAAGATTAAAAGGGAAAATTTTACCGAATAGAATACGTTATTCAGTTCTTTTAAATTCGTAGTTCACACTACGATTTCAGTAACAATTTTAACCTTTAAGTACTATCATGGAGCTTACGAGGCGCCAGGTCTTTTACAAATTGTAACATCTTTCACAAAATTTCATTTACGTCAGTTTACTTAATATGTATTCCTCGAATGGTGTTTCTAAAACCTATGTAACATGATATAGTCCGGATATTGCATGCATTGAAATGTAAACAAAAGATAATTTATGACCCTGCACTTGGTGGTGTCTGAAAAGCGCCGTGTCAGTTTGTTTTTTTTTTTAGCTTTCATTATACATAACGGGTGTTTTTGCTAGTGATTTATAATACAGTATTTAAAAATATCTGTGTCCATTGAATATTGAGCCTTAACGTGTACAGTTGACATGATGGGTAGTAAACGTGGATTGTGTGATGAAGAAATAGCGAAATTGTTTGAAAGTGACGATTTTTGTATAGAATTTGATAACGAAAGCATCTATCCCGAAAGTAACTTAGATTCAGATCATGAAAGTGTATTTAGTCATGATAGTGATTCAATCATTGAAGAAGATGATAGCAATACGGAAGAGTTATCTGACGTTACAGATTTTTACTTAGGTATGTAAAAATAAACACTGTTGTAAAATACTTAGCTCTTATGGTTTATAATTTCATAGGTAAAAATACAACTTCAAAATGGAGTGAAGTACCCCCTCCAACATTACGAACACGGAAAAGTAATATTGTTATTCATCTTCCTGGTTGCAAAGGTCGTGCGTAGAATGTTAAAGAAATTTCCGCTATATTCGCGCTATTCCTTGACGATTGGTTAATTAGAATATTGGTGGAAAATACAAATAAATACATTGAGTTGAAAGTAAGACCCAACTTTCAAAGAGCTAGCTGTGCAAATTCCATGACACACGATGAAGTAAAAGCTTTCATAGGACTGCTCATTGTCGCCGGTGTACTGCGATCATCTCATTTGAATTTCAGAGACTTATTCTCTGATAATGATTTAGCCAGTCAATTTTTTTATACAACAATGAGTTATGAAAGATTCTTATTTATACTTCGTTCTAATAGATTTGATGACATTACTGCACGTAATGAACTTCTTCAAATAGATAAACTTGCCCCAATACGGGATTTATTCGAGAATATTGTTTCTAAATGCATTGAGTTTTTTTCGCCCTTTGAATTCGTTACCATTGATGATCAGTTGGTGGCATTTCGTGGTAACTGCAGGTTTCGACAATTTATTCCGTCAAAACCAAATCGCCATAGAACAAAAATTTTTGCGCTGTATGACGCCAAAAATTTTTATACTGTAAACATGCAAGTATACACCGAAACTCAGCTGGAAGTACCTTATAAAGTCAGTAACTATGCAGAGGAAATATCGATAAGACTGGCAGAAATGTGACAACCGATACACTGGTACACAAGTGTATCTTTATCAAAGCGCTTATTGTCGGACCATAATTTAACATTAGTACGAACAATTCGCAAAAATAAAAGAGAAATTCCAGCAGTGTTTCTTCCCAACAAGAATACAACTGTAAAAAGTACACTGTTTGGATTTTCAAAAAATGCAACGTTGATTTCTTATGTATCAAAAAAATCTAAGGCAGTTCTTCTGCTCTCCGCAATGCACCATGATGCAAACATTGACCAAGATACCGGAGAAGAAAAGAAACTGTAAATTTTGACATTTTATAATACAACTAAGGGTGGAATGGACATAACAGATAAAGTCTGTGCTACGTACAATGTAGAACGGCGAACAAGGAGATGGCCATTGGTTTTATTTTTCCATCTCATTAATTTCTACACCTTAAATGCTTTCATTATTTATAAACATAATAATATTGAATCAGTCACTGCGCGTAGAAATTTCTTCAAAATATTAGGACAAGAACTTGTAAAACCATATCAATTATATCGCTTGGAGTACCCTCAATTGCCAAGAAAAATTCGAAAAGTTCTAAACGAGCGTTTGGAAATTGAGCCTCAACCTGTAGAAATTCCAACTACAAGTTCAAGAAAGCGGTGTTACTTGTGCCCTAGAAAAAATAACCGCCATTCTAAACAAATATGCTCTAAATGTTTAAAAAATATTTGTTCAGAGCATACAAAAAAATTGTGTAATGAATGTTATGAATAAATAGTACATAATTCTTATTAAAGTTTCTTTTATATGTTATTTTACCGTTTTGTATCATATCCGGTGCCTATAATCCTAAAACAAGAAACATTTAAAATTAAAACATTAATTTTATAGCAGTAATTTTACAATGGTGCCTCGTAGACGCCATGCTAGTACTTATGTATGTCCAATAGGTGCTAGTACTTAAAGGTTTTAACTAAATAAAATACATATATTTATCTCTAAACAATCAAAATTAAATTCAATTTACTTTCTAGCAGTGATGAATATTGAAAAACGCTCTACTTTGTAAAAATATAGGTCATCTAAAAAGTATGCATAACTGGCTGAGAATTTATTTCATACATAAACACCAAATTACAAATTTATGTGGTTTAGGACTAAAACACGCCCCATTTGGAAAAATTATCCATTGGTCAGGAATTGGAATATTATCGACTTGTAAGCAGGCAGTTTTAAATTACGGAACTTACACCATAGTCGGAACGAAGAGTGTTCGACTTCTTGCATTACTTTGCCTCTACTACAGCTACCTGCACCGTTTTTAGTACCGTGTGCCGATGTTCTATATCTGTACGACGCTCACGACGCTGGTCCCGGTCAGTCTCGGCCGTTGCAGTCAGCGTTCGTTGAGATTGCGCAGCGTTGTACTGAAAATCGCACTTCTAACACGCACATACAAACAATAAAATCCAAATAAGAAAAAACGCGTTGCCAAACACACTATCTATGCGAAATGTACGTAACTCGTTTCGAACAATGCCTTTAGGGAATTTGGTTAGGATTTCGGTCCAGTGTCATTTATATTTGTGCAAAATGTGAGGCCTTTCAGTGATTATAAAAATGAGCAAAAATATACCAGTGCTGCCATCAACTAGTGTATCTTCATTAGAACAAGTGGGACGCAGCAGAAAACCTAAGCGGAAGATAAGTAAAGTACGACTGCCTACACCTCCTCCTGATCCGACAGCACAAGAAGTCGAGATGGAAATCAAGAAACCTGTTGCTGAGAAAACGGACGACTTTCTGGAATATCTAGACAATCTACAGAAAGGTTCGCCCCATCATAACCTTACACGCACCAATTCAATATTTGCACCTGTAATCGCCACAGAAGATGCTTTTGATCACTTGGAGAAGCTGTATAAGCTAATGGAACAAATGCTTCTTTTACGAGAACAAAACGCTAAATTACACCGCAAAGTACGCGATTTGGAACATTTTAGAAAGATTCAAAATATCGACAAATATGTTGAAAACGCGTCAAATGCTGATGTACCAGAAATGGATACCACTCTTGCAGAAAATCTTCTGGATACTATCTTATCAGACACCAAGCGTGACACGAAAACTAAAGCAGCGCACCAATTTCGATTTCGCCAATCTATTCTAAGAAAACAGCGTCATAACAGCGCTTCGACATCAACAGAAAAACAACCAATAGACATGGAGAAGCTTCAGGATTCTTATAGAAGAACATCAGCATTGACAGGGTCTGATAAGAAAGTGTCTAAATGGACAAAAGTTAAAGCTGCATTTCGCTGGGAAAAGGCATCGCAGACCGTGAGCGAAGTTAAGTCACAGGATAGCGGTATTGGTGGTATGCAACCAATCAATTGTGAAGTTGCAAGATATCTAAGAGTACCCTCGACTTCCGATGATCCAGGTGTGAGTCCATCGGATTCAGGTGCTTGCGAAATCTCAACACCCGGAACAATATCATCGGCCTCGTCTACGGAAGACGTCTTCTGTCAGGGTAATTTCCTTCCAATACACGTTCTTACACTTGCTCTAGAAATAGAATAATTACATTGACGTCACGGATAGGTTATTCCGTTTTGTTAGATATGATCTCGATGATTGAGTGTGTGCACTTTTGCCTCTCTCTGTAATAATATACGAAAATAGAAATTTCGTTCAATGACACGCATTAAACGAAAGAAATTGAAAACTATGTGTTCCGAATGACTGCCAGTTCTATTCTATATTTACATTATAGGTGATGGCGTTGTTAAAATGCAACTATATATAACTTTTTTTAATCAGGTCGCCGTGGAATACACGAAGACTCGACAGATGATGATCAATCCTTTACGCTTGAATACATTCCAAATCTGAAGGTAGATACTTATTTCACCTTTACTTCTTTTTTCTTGTAAAACAGTAAAAAGATAAGCGGTGTCTCATGCACGTATTTAATAATGCTCAAAGGATGGCCTACCGAATACAAAATAAATTTAAATCCCGAACGAGGTCAGATTGTTTCCGAGAGAGCCACATAATACATAATATAAATTTGACTTCCCAACATCATCCCCCATCGCAGGGGTGGATACGGTTTCATGAAGAGGGGCAGGTACGCTATTTTATAAATAATAAAATTACCTTTACATCAAAACCTGATTTGATAAATTGCACTTCAATAATACGGTTACCCGACGAAAAGCATTTATATTCAATGCCATTTTTGCTTAGAAAATGTGCGAACAGATGAAAATGTTTACAATACAATTTTTTTTACAGTGAATATTAGCGTTATACTTCAACTTAAAGAGAAAAAAACTACAAAAAAAAATGTAGAAATGTATATTTTTGTAAAAATTGTTTTTTGAAAATCCAGAACATACAAAACAAAAACAAAAGGGAACCAGCAATTAGCAAGAAAAGAAACATTCTTCTTTCTAACGATCTTATTAGTAACAGAAAAATTAAACAGTTTTTGTTATAAAGTATGGTTTATTTTAATTTTGAATAAAATTATCTACATAATGTTCAATTTTATTTTAATTTTTGTAAATTCATGCATGAAAAAGTTAAAATATCCATTAAGTGAGAATAAAACGTAACAATTATTGTAAAGAGAATTAAATGAACCGTCGACCTCTATTCCTTACGATGATAAGCAAAAGGAGACCCACCCTTGCTAAGGAGATCAAATTGGGAAGTTCAATTTATGACGTAAATAATCCTCCTCGGAAGCAATTTTAACCTCATTCGACGTTTTTTTCATCTTCAGTTCCAAAGTTAATCTATCTCTTGCCTTTTAGCTATAAAGAAAAAACAAATGTTTTTAATTAAGATACATTGTTATAAACTTAGTGAGCAGTAAAATTTACTTGCACTCCCATCAGATTATTACAGTAAAACTATGGAAAACTTTTCTATTTTTTTTTGTTTTTCTAATCGTACACGTCAATCGTGAAAATAATAACGAATGTTATATGTAAATCGAACTGCTAATAAGTATGAACCATTATCGACTACAAAAAAGATATAACCAACACATTATGAAAAAATTATTAAAATTCCAATGTTATGTAAGATGCATAGTCCGCTACAAAATAAAATAATCTATCTATAGAAAAGGTAGAGGTTTGCCAAACAAATAAATAATACTGCTGTGATTATTATTTTCAGTATAATACCGTGTTCTAGCCACTCTACGCGTATCCTTCTTTTACTCACAATTTCAACAATATTTCTGCTGTATATTATTTCTTCAAGAACTGTTTTGATATAGACTTCTAGCTTTTGTCATCAAGTAGCCTTTTCAATCTCAGAATACTTTCGCATGTTACATTGATCCCAAGAAATTCTCCCGTACATTTGTCCTCTTTGCCCTAGTTACTAATCTCGTAGGATCCTTCAATTCCGGATAGTCAACTATTCGATTAGCTTCAACTATTTCTTTCTAGAATCAAATTAAATCGTAATGTCGAGTGAGTGTCACCTTTGTCATAGTCCTACTCCTACTTGAAATTTTTCTGGCATTTGTCTCTTGACATCTACGTCATTCATTCAAGATGTTAATGTTACACCAACAAGATTTACCTACTGATTTCCTACGACTTGGAAACTGTTTAGTTACTTTGCTAATCTCTGGTTGTAGTTGGCAGAGTGTCTATTCTAAAATGCGGTAATGTAACTGCCTTGTCCCGTTTCATGGATATTTGTTGTTCGTGCCATATTGCAAAATATGTAAAATTAAATTAACTCAAACATTTTTCATTCCTGTTGACTCTTGCACCACATCCATTTCTTCGGTATTGTCTTCTCCGCCTCGACTAAATTTTTACACGGCCGTTGGTCATATTGCCTACTGTTTTTCTAAATAAATGTATTTATCTTATCGCTCACCTTATTCAGCTCATTGTTTCCCGGTTTTCGTTTCTAGTTTGGCCATTTTCATTCTTTAGGTTTTCTTCGTGCAATTTGCTAATGTTAATCTTTCTTGGTTGACCTCTTCCTAACTTAATGTTCCCTTGAAATTAAACTTTACGCGATGCTTAATAGCTTTTATATCACGTACATTATTTTTTAATTGATGGTTGATATTCAAAAATGTGGACGAATATAATAATGTTTGTCGCTTTCTTTTCTGCAGGTTATTTTTATTTTCTTTTATTCGCTAGTACTGAGCCACGCATTAATAGATTTGCTGAAACATTAAAAACTATGCAATAGAAAGATTATTACCGACACACATAATCCTGTGCATCATTTCAATAATGCGTACCTAGTAAATCTTATAATTCTTTTTCCATTGAAAATAAACGCCGATGATGTATAATTCGACCAATAGAATGAGAAGTGCACAGAAGTGATGCAATTTACTTTACTCAATATCTTCGCCCCATCTATTTATCAGGTCGATACATTGATATTGGAGGGATTTAAACAACTACAGCTTTATGACTGAGGTTAAACAAATCGAAAGAGGCTATGTTTTCTTGATTTGTTTGGAAACAGTTTATAGTGCAATTCTTTTAAATTCGTGCTAATTAACTCATTAGGAAACCACTATAAAAGGAGTAGATGAAAACTCATTATTATAAATCAATTACTTGCAGGACAATAAAGAAAATCAAGGTCAAAAATCAATTAAGGTACTAGACTTGTAATAATAACAAGGAAACGCCAATTAAGAAAGCTAACAAAAATAAAAGGAACGACCAGAAAGTTGAGTTTAAGAGGTGAAGTGTGTTATGATCGTTTTTCTGTTTGTGGAATGGAGCCTCTGATACCTCAAATATTGTCATGTTTGAATGTTAAAGGTTTTATCGATGTTTAGTGTCAACACATGCGATCTCAATAACTTGAAGATCATCTTTTAAAATGTCAATCACTAATGATAAAAGTGAAAATATGAAAAACGCTGATGTATGGCTTACTGGAGTTCAAAGTAACATAGTTTTTCATGAATTGCAGTGGAAAAAAGGAGATTCAACAGCATCTGCAAGGACAGCTACTGTAATTAACGTAATAACGAGATGAAAATTAGAAGTCTATAGACCACAGATATTATGACATCTTAGATATTGTAATAAACATTCTTAACCAAGTGATACAGCACAGTCATTATGCCCAAGCCCATATTTATGCATTAGCTCACTGGCCTAGAACCCAGGGCCCGCGATCCATGATGCGCCCTAGCCTTTGCGACGGCAACCAAACCGATGATTAATTTTTGAATCAGTACAACATCCAATTAATGTAATCAATTTGATATTTTTTTATGCTGTGTAAAACGAAACGCCCATGGACTTTCATTCGTCATTTATGATTTTGCCAATCAAAATCCAGAAAAGTACCTCATGTATCGATATAAATTTTTTTAAGTATGGTCGCATTTGTTTGTAAATTTACAAATATAAAAATAACAAATTATACTAATTAACACGTTGTTCGCTTCTGTTAATACGAATCCTAAATTTCTCTCAAAGGGGCCCCATATATATAAGTGCCATGGCCCCCACTTAGCTTAAGAGTACCCTGATTATTCCGTACTCGGTAGCGACTTGAATATCTATATCGAAGTGTCCACTATTAAAAGAAGGATCTTCAATCAACAAACCGTATGAACGAGCATGATTATACAGAGCAGGATGGACCGCCCGTGGGAGCCAAATAGACTATGTTCTCACCAACTTAGCATCCAATTCAGAGAAGTCATATATATAATATGATTGTGATAAATACGTAACCTCTCTTGCGTCCTCGGTTATAGATCGGTCATCCGTAGGTGCGAGAGAGACGGGAAAGAGGGTCAAAAGGGAGCAAATTGTACGGGACTTGCGAAAAAGTCCGAGTAAGATGGAGGCGCGCGATCGACCCGGATCGAAAGAGGGCTATTTTTCCTATAAAATAGGCGTAATTTCGTTCGAAACGGGGGCCCGCAAGTATATTAACCGGGGTTCAGTAAATCGACGTGGTAGTGAAAAAACACGTCGGGCGCGTGTCCATGTCTGGGCGAAACGTGAGATTTATTATTTTCTTTATGTTCTAATTAATTATCCGTGTTTTCTTATACATATGTTTCCTGTTTTTATTGTTATATAAAAAATATTATATTGTAGAGCGCGTTTGAAAAGCGCGCGATGGTCGTAATGTAAACTAAACATGTAAAACGACGAGTTTTTCATTCATATTTCCTGAAGTAAATAAACTACTTTAAGGTATAAAGTTGGACACAGATTGTAGAGGACATTCTACTATAGAGCCAATGTTAAGTGATTTTCCTATAGAGACAGTAGATTTACTAAAATTCTCTGTCGAAATGTCTGTGGGAGATGGTGGAAAACGAAATCGTTGGATTCAAAAATGTTGAAAGTGATATATAAATAAAGATAGAGGTGGCCTAGAACAATGTTTTTTACGATCTGTTGTTTCGTCCACACATAACCACAGTTTTTTATCTTGCAACTCCGATTTAATTCTTTTCTCGACATGCTCACGAGCAGACGACACAACTCTGTAATGTTCTCTCACTTGGTAACTTAAAGTCCGAATATTCATTCCAAAACGAGACGTATGCTTTCTTCCTTAGTAAATGAAATGGTAAATTACATGCAATAAACACATAAATTAAATTTAAATTTGTCATAATCTCGTGTGGAATTTGTTTTTGAAACATGCCCTGCACTATTTACGTGCCGTAGACAATCACTTTTCGACCAACACATTAAATCTATTTTACACACTACACATTGAATTTTAGCGCCATCACACTTTAAATCAGGCATTTCTGCAATAAATTCTCTTATTGTGTCCAACTTTGGTCGTTTTCGCGACGTAGGAAACATTTTCAAAACAAACGTAGAACTACGATATAGTATACGACAGCGTAGATGCATACACAACAGATCGGCTTTCGAGTCGCAGTTATACTGACGCTTATACCGAATTGTCCCGGCCGTGTTTATTTTGTGTAAACTTTTATGCGTCAGCCACTGGCTTTCAGCGCAGTTTGCGTTGCTCTACTGATAACATCAACAGAATCAACAGAAAGAAATGGGTAACAAATGAAGAAAACCCCCTGTGCGTGTTGACCTGGTTGCTTTTTATGAATTCAAGAAAAAGAATAGAAAACTGATAAATATACATATTATTACATTGGCAAAATTATAAATGCGAAAAAGTAAACAAAAGGGATATAAAAAATCGTAAATAAGGAGTTCGATGAAAGAATCTGGCTATTTTCAAACCATTTTGTTTCTTCGGCTAACAATAAAATTAATCGAGTTTTACGATTCAGCGCAATGATACGACTATGAAACAAACACCTAATTCGATGTATTTAAAACATGATGATGCGGAAGTAGTAAATATATTATTTTAATATTGTGAACATGAAAAATAAGAAAACCATCGGGTGTAAATGGGGTCACCGCAGCATTTCTAAAAGTTTACGACATAGTGTAGAAACACGTGGTTCTAAACTGTCGGGATGACGACCAAGGTTTCAAAAAATGTAACTCTTAAATTTTCACCTTTATTTCGCTTTTATTTAAAGATTCATCAGGGTCAATAAATGAGTTGAGTAGATAGATTGAACTTGCGAACTAAAATTCTTTCTTTTACGATGTACATTTGAGAAGCGATGATTGATGAATAGTGTAGAAACACAAGAAGAATTACCTTAATAAGGTGCAAAGTTATCGGCCAGGTTCTGTGCTTAGTGTTCTTTTCAAACTTGAAGAAGAGTTAATATATAAATAAAACACTAGAATTCCTAGGTTGCTACCACCTTCTCAATAAGTATCCACCTGGATCTAGACAATTATGTTCAACAGAGATAGCTGCCGCTAACTTTATTGATTTTATAGTGAAAGAGTGGTCTTGGAGTGATCTTTGATCTTACAGCTGTATTTAATACAGTCAACATAACCATGGTGTGAAATAATAGGTTTTCCTGAAGATGTCTCCGGTCTTATGACGTTTTTTAAGCGAAAAACATCTCTATGTTCACGTTATTAGACAAACGTCTTTAAAATACGAGATTTTATTAGGTGTTGCTTTGAAATCTGTTGAGGCCCTCCTAATATTGTTGTAATTTACCAATGATTTCAGTGCTCACATAACTGACCTGATCAACTATGTAGATAACACTTCACTTGCTCTGTCAGTAGAAAGCAGCATAAAGTTATTATATAAAGTATACAGAAGAGTTTCAGCTATGGTATCAAAGAAATTAATTGATATTAAATGTAGATACCTTATTATACAGGGTTGTTAGCAGAGTGACTCGGAAATGGTATTAAATCATTGCAGTGGATGTACAAAGTCGCGGCTATGCATGTGTTTCTATTGAGCAATCCTCGTACGTATACTTTAATTGCTTCGCTTTGCTAATTCACTTGATTGATATTGAAAGTGAAAATTCATTGATCACTTGATCACATTGAATACTTGTGTTGAGAAGAAACAAGTAAACTTCATTACGAATTTAACTAGATCTCCAAAAAATAAATTTATTTTTTTTTTGCACTCCAGCATAACCGGGATTTTCTTCACTATATGCTTCCAAAATAATGTTGCATTTCCATCTTCTATGACTGATACATGGATACATATCATACATAATTCGTCCCTACATGCAGCATGCTACTCTAGAATCTTTATTGCAATATTAAGTAGGCTATTACATTTACATTCTCCTATGCAGATTTGCTACATAATCGTATAGCTTAAAATTCTTCTTAGCTAATACTCCTCCAAATGCAATCTGTCGTAGTACATATTGAGAATTTTGACGTCTATTGCTCAGACAGACTCTATGTTCGGTGCATTCAGAACGGGGGTAAAGATATTCGCTCATTACTCAACTAGCGTAGCGTTTCGGCTGTCACTGTTGTCATTTGCTTACAGTTGACGTTTGAGATTTGACGTATTTACGATAATTAACTTTGTACCGATTTTTCCTTTCGAGTTACACAATTTATGGGTTTCAGGATAAAACTGCTGTTAAGGTTATATAGCTGTAAACTAAAATTGTGATTGCGATTTTCATGATCGATTGCGATTTGGCATATTTGCTTTTAAAGGTCGTTGAAATTGATTAATTACATTTTTCAGCCAAATTTTACTTTTCACAAAGAACTTCATTTTAAAAATTTCAAATTTCTTTCGAGTTACCAATGGTTTGAACACTATTTTCATTATAGATTCGTTCTTTTATTATGTGCTTCTAATTCTTTAATTTAATCTACTAAACTTTTGGAATTATCGATGCTCTTGTTTTTATCAAAAGCCCCACTATTACATTTTAAATATTCACTACTACATTTTGGAATATTTGTCATATATAAAACTAGCAGAATTCTTAAAAGTTAAAGAATAGTTTTCGTCATAGTTGTATAAGCACTTGGCCTTACGCGTCGTTTAGACTGTGCTTGGTTCATTGTTGTCACACCATTGGGTGACTATAGTATACACTCCTAAGTGGCCTAGATGATGAGATTGTAAGACAAATTTCTTTTGTTGCAAGGAGAATATACCCGTTGTAAATACGTCAAAATTCAAACGTCAACTTTAAGCAGCTGACAGCCATTACGTTAGACAGCCATTACGTTAGTTGAGTAATGAATATCCTCTCCCCCGCTCCGAAGTCATCCGATCAAGATAAGCGCGAGTATAGGACCCGTTTACAATCTACATATCCATGACAAGGGCCTATTAAAGCAGTAAGTATCTAAAAGTAATGAAAGTATCTTCTTGAAGTTCCGGTAGACAGCATTATGGATTTTCTAAAAATTATTTTATTTTCATAGCACACTTTAGTAAATCGGAAAAGCGATATCAACTTTATTATTTGAAATAGAATACTTTATACAGTGTGTCTGCTTAAGTTGGCTGCATATGGAAAACCTCCTTATTATTAGTTCTGTTCTCTCTGTTGAGAAAATAATGTTTCTATAGTTAAAAATGGGTACGTCGCGTCGGTACGTTGCCAAAAATGTTGGAATTTTGACTTCAGATTCTTAATCATTATAAAGCAGTACTCTAAAGTAGTTTTCATTTTTTGATATGTCGAATAATTTTAGAGATATTCGACTTCCGATAGATAGATATGAATGTATATTTGAATCTAGTTTGCTTAAAACATTGTTTAGAATTACAAACTAGGTTCACACACGCAGTTATATCTATCCATTGTTAAAAATATGATTTTGTAGTTTTTTCCTATACGAACTCCGCATCTTTCTCCCGGTCTAAATTCGAAGTCGAATACCTCGAAAACTATTCGACATATCGAAAAACGGAAACTACTTTACAGAACTACAATCTTATGATCTTTAAGAATCTGAAGTCAAAATTTCATAATTCGAAAATTATTGGCAGCATACCGACGCGACGTACCAATTTTTTTACTATCCTGTACATGCTACCCTAAGTATGTGTTAATATTATTTTCTCAGAAAGCAGAGCTTTCTATAGTCACTTCTTTCCCTAAAATGAATAATAAAAAAGTTTACCATGTGCAACCAATTTAAGTAGACACACTGAATATTCTGAATTATTCGTATAGTCTTCTTAAATGCATGTAGAATAGGCATATCATAGGTCTAAGATATACCACCTCTGTAAAATAATTTTTTCTCTGAAAATTTTGACGAATACAAACTTCAATTTAAACATTTATATCTCTTGTTTAGAATAGCTGGTCAAATCAGTTTTGAGTCTGTTATGAATGACGTAAAAAGTTATTTATAGTCACAAATACATATCAAAAATGTTGTACAGTGTGGTCATTGTATCTTGATAATATTTTAATGCATCATAATTCACTTATTTTTCGAGTTATCAAAATGAACCAAAAACCAAATTGCAGGGTTATCTACAAAGTTTTTGTTAGTGTTCAGCAAAGAACAAAAGATTATTCGTCTTGCAAGATATATAGAAAACCCCTATTTTTAAAATGGAACATCCTGTATATTTTCAGACGTTTTCCAGAACGCCAAGCTCCTTCCAAACAGATTTTTGCGAGGCTAAATGAGAAATTGTCAGGGAACGGAAGCCTTATAAATGTTAAGAAAGTATATAGAAATTTTTCTGTATTAAATGAAGAAAATACAATAAACAAATTAGAATTTTTTGAAGCCAACTCAAGAGTTCCATTAATGATGTTGTTCGGGAAACAGGCATTTCTCATGGTTCCATTCATAAAGCATTAACACAACATAAGTATAAGGCTTTTAAATTTCGAATCACTCAGAAACTATGTGTGGGATAGTACCGGCAGACAGTTGATTTTTGTGTTAATTTTTTAAACAAATATTGACTATAAAAAATATACTGTGAACTGATGAAAGCTCATTTTGCACAAAATTGTCGATATCGGTCGATCGATAATCCACGACAAATACCTGAAATAAAACACCAAGGATATCAGTCTGTTAATTTTGGTGTGGTGTAATAGGCAGATATGTATTAGAACCTGTATTTATTAACGAACAATTACCAGGAGGTCGATATTTACATCTTCTGTAGCACGAAATGATAAAATGTATTGACGATTTAAATGCCAGAAAGAGAAAGATCTGGCAGCAATACGGGGTTCCACTGCATAATATTAGACAAATTAAGAATGTTCTATGTAAATACAGAATATCCAGAAGGTTGAATAGGAAACGGCGGAACACTACATTGGCCAACAGACAGTCCAGACTTAACAGTGATGAATTAGATTTTTGGGGGATACAGGAAGAATGTTGTTTGTAAAACTCCATGATATTGAAGAACTCAAGCAACGATTTTAACGCAATTCAAGAATTAAGAGATAATCCAGAGATTGTTTTAAATTCGGTCAACCACGCTACTGTAGTATATGAAAGGTGTTATTGAAGAAAATGGTAGGCTCGTGGAACACTGTTTATAATTATTAGTCACTATTTTTCTTAATAAAATAAAATATATTGACAGTAAAGACACACATTTTTTTATATATTGAGGGTATTCGTTAATTTTCATTTTCCATAGCACACTATCATGAAAATATAAACTATATTATATTATCGAAATCAGAAAAAAATACTATCCAAGTAATGAAAAGTACACAGGGTGTTTCATCTTAAAAAATAGAGCTTTTCTATATATCTTATAAAATGAATAGTAATTTTATACTCTTGGTTTCCGGGTAGGGACCGCGTCGTTGTCGTAGCTTCTGCCGGCGGTTCGTCCACACTCTTCTCGGACATCTTCTGGGCTGTTACTACACGCTGACTGGGGACTATTTATTCCGGAGGGGTTTATATTTATTTATTTATTTGATCCCATCATCTAAACGGGGCATTATAGAAGCATTCGAAAAACAAGCCCTATTATCATACAACCTTAATTCTAAGTGTTGGGCCAGATGACACCTTTGTTATCTGGCCTCGTGGACACGAATCTTTAAAATACTTCTTATCGTTTCATGATTCCATACGCTTCACCATGAAGGTTGCATCGAACGACTGCCTTCCTTTCCTAGATGTTCTCATACACCGGCGTCAAGCGGGTGTGCTGAGATATTCCGTTTACTGAAAACCCACGCACACAAATAGATATCTCAATGGCCTCTCCCGCCACCATCTAGCTCAAAAACGCGGTGTTATAAATTCTTTTATCCAAAAGGCCATTTTCATATCTGAACCTAATTCGCTTCCTCAAGAACTGAACTACATCACTGAAACTCTGATTTGCAATAATTACTCCAGGAAAGATGTTCAAACTACTATTAAACGCTACACCAACCTTTCCCCACAGCAACTCCTCACATCTAACACAAATTTCCGTAAGTAAGCGTATCTACCCTATATTCAAGGTGGTACGATCGCATCGGCAAGATCCTCTTCACCCAATTTCAAGCTTAAACCCAATTTCAAGCTCTCAGACTACTTTCCCATCAAAGGTCGCAATCATCAGGAAGCCCCTACTATTTACCAGATTCCATGTTCGTGCGGTAGTGTGTACATCGGTGAAACAAAAACGATCGGTCAGCACTCGTGTTACTGAACGCGGCTGAGCATAGACTGGAAACTGGCCACCAGATCCAATTTAATTCTTCACGCATCTTGTCTCGCAACCCTCACTATTATAGTAGAAAGATCCATGAATCTATAGAGATCTTTAAACATCCCAATAATTTAAATCGTGGAGATGGCTACCCCTTACATCACACGTGGAAATTCCAACTGATTAAACCCCCTAACAATCGCCACTCTTCATTGGTCAATAACTTTTCCGCTCCATTGACCCAAAATAAGCCTTACGTAAACCCTTCCGGAATGAGTAGTCCCCACTCAGTGTGCAGTAACCCTGAAGGTGTCCCATAACAATATGGACGAAACGTCGGCAAAAACTACGACAACGACGCGGTTCCAATCCGGGAACCAATACTATAGTGCTACTGACGACCGCGGAAGCCTACATACCTAAATAGTCATTTGTTTTTTTTTTTCTGAACACTAACAAAAACTTTGTAAAGAACCCTGCAATTTGGTTTTTGGTTCATTTTGATAACTTGAAAAATAAATGAATTAGAGCGCATTAAAATGTTATGAAGATACGATGACCACACGTACACAGTATTCCAAAAAGAAACAGTCCAAAAACTAGCATATTCAACCAATAAAAGTCAATCTTTTATAATTGTAGATCGTTTCTACACATTCTCCCCCAAAATACAATGGTAAAACATCACTTCCAGCACCATCTTTCGGCATTTTTTAAAAATATCGAAATCAGTATATTTTCCAATTAACAGAAACTGAATTAACAAAATATGCTTTGTGTTATTTAAGCTACTGACAGATCATGACTGTGATGGCGAAGTGCGGCAATAAAGATATTTTGAATTTTTCGTAGAAACATGTCACTAAATCTCATTGCTTAACTTCTATTACTTCTAATGTTAACAAAATGTTTTGTTGTTTTTAAAATGTTCGGTTTTATTAACCTGTATATCCAATTAAACATAAATACTGCACTATAAATGTCATACGTATCCTTTCTAAAAGGTTCCATTATTAAAAATGAGGGCATTTATTTACTAATGATCAAAGAAGTTCCAACTTTGAGTTAATTACATTTTTGTGAAAAATTGCTTTTAAAATGAAAGCAATTTTCTGGGTTTCCGATTCATAGCACTATCGTAAACGTGTTACCAAAATCGAAAACTCAAGTAATATTTTTAAAAGATCTCCTACACATAATCAAATTCGCCATCCGATTGCATTAAGACAAATATAACTAGAATCTAGAAAGTTAATAACGGATACAAGCTAATTACATTATATTTATCTATTTTATTAGGACGAATCAGCAAATTTACAAAAATCACCTAGCGGCAAAAGCTCGAGGACAACATGGGCTAAAATGAAGGACATTATACACACACGGAATAGTGTGAAAAAACGGAATCGATTGAGCGGTAAGAGTGACGATTTTCGACCCGAAGACTTAGTGATTAGTGATGAGGAAGTTTTCGAAAGCAAGTATTCCAAAAGTCCTGCTTCTTTTTCCAAAAACGGCAGCACAGAAGAAACCGTACAAACTCCACTACCATCGATAGACAGGTACCAAACGAGCGTAGAGGATCACGTATGTATAGGTAAAGTTACTAAACCTTAAATACCAACATATCTTACTCGTTTAAGAACTTTGGAGATGGTTCAAACTGGGAGAGGTTAAAAAGAGCTTTTCTTTCAACGCCTAGTGTCAGTAGAGTAGATAATTGCAATGCTTCCTGTAATTTATCGCAAGGTATGATGGTTTTAAAGAGTGGTTTCAGTTTCAAAATCATTTTGAGTTCAACATGCTGGAAGTCGAAAAGCACCTCCTGAATAAAATTTAAACCTTTTTACGCAAAAATGTCTAAGAAATATAGGACGATTTAATGTACTAGATCATTTGAAAAATGTTTTCGAGCAGCTAATGAATTATTAACCCGTTCAATAAATCGTACATGTATTAAACAATTGCGCAAATAAAACGGATCGAAATTAGAAATTTAAGT
Source organism: Dynastes maya (assembly GCA_029619315.2). Classification (NCBI taxonomy): domain Eukaryota; kingdom Metazoa; phylum Arthropoda; class Insecta; order Coleoptera; family Scarabaeidae; genus Dynastes; species Dynastes maya. The sequence goes on from JAROYE020000004.1 coordinate 35,261,758, forward strand.
AAAACTGTTAGATTTATCGCCAGATTTAGGATTTATCGCCAGAACTCAAGCAACATCTAACAACCAATTAAAGATATTTTAAAGGTCATTTACAGTTTCTATTAGCTGTCTTGACGCAATACATACTAAATGGGTGGGTAGGTGTGCAAATTATTTAGTAACACTAATAATGATTCGACTTGTATACATATTCATAAAACCTCAAAATCAAAGGAATAGAATAAAATAAGTAAGCCAAATATAAAAATAATTAATGTAACAGGTGAAGTAGTAATATATTGCGTTTCTATTGTAGGTACATTATTTATACAGTGCGGTCTTAAAGTGTCCCTCCCATGCTAACTTTTAAACGACAGAAGCTAGCGCTTTTAGAAAAATAGGTCGATTTCTATTTTTTATGAACTAACTTCTGCCGTTATCGGCATTTCAATTGTATTTCCGGTTTCACAGGAAGTGACGTTAACTTTCTTATTTTAAATAGAACGCCCTGTATATTGTTACGTTTTTGGAAAGGCAAAAGAAAGAAGACTCCAACGATACAACGTATATTATTGTCTATATGCAGCAATAAAGGTTTTGGTAATCTCTTTTTGTTGTCACGTAAAGTTGGCTAGGAAAGAGCGCCAAGTTGTTTGTTTGTCGATTGCCCTTTCAAAAAAGTAAAAACATACAGGGTGTTCTATTTAAAAAAAGAAACTTGACATCACTTCCGGTATAATCGGAAATGTAATTAAAATATTGATAAGGGCAAAAGTTAGTTCACAAGAAATAGAAATCGATCTACCCTTTCTAAAAACGCTAGCTGCTGTCGTTCAAAAGTTAGCATGGGCGGGGCACTTTAGGACACCACTGCATTTCCCTAATAGGTAAATCTACCATTCGAATATCTTCTACTTTGTACTAATATTATTTGTACCGTCAACGTCAAGGGATTATATAAAACAATTGAATCGTTTACATTCGAAAGGGCAGCCATATTTTAATAGTTCTTTATTGACCCCCGTTATGTATCGAAAAGCTGCATAACATTCTCGTTTGGAGATGAAAGGGTTGAAGTCAATTGTCACTTACAATTAGTTCCTCCCTGCACTTAACAGTTGCACACCAGTGGTGTTTCATTAAAATTTTTTTATCGATATCGGTGTTAGTCACAGCCTTGTTCAAGAAGTGTTTTATAAAACATAGCTAACCGTTAACACATTTTGCATACATAATTAGAAACAACACAGGTTATATTTCCCTGTTCTCTTCAATTTCATTATTGCATACGTGAATTCTTCTATTAGAAAACTAAAGATATTTTATGACAATTCCCCAGGGCACACCAATCATCATTCAATAATACGATTCTTGTGAGTTCTTACTAATGGGGAAGATTAGATAAAATTGAGTATTTTTCCCGGTAAAGAAACGTTTTTGCCCTGCGATAAAGTGTTTGGAATTCTAAGGAAAGCGTCGGAAATATACGATGTGTGGCAATTAAATAACCGGACTGGTGCTACTATCGGCAAACAGCGAGCACGCCACGGCAGGTTTGAACATATCTGTGCTTGTAGATGCTTCCCCACCCTGAGCTCGATGGGCACGGTTGTATGTCACTCAGTCTCGCTGTAGCAATCGTCCGTTCAAGCCCTTACGCTAGCGTCGCGTCGGAAAAATGCAGAGTGTTAACCTCAAGTTTCTTGTGAAACTGGGAAAAACTGCTATAGAAGCTCATGCCATGTTCAACGAAGTCTACGGAAGTGTGTTTATCGCGCGCACAAGTTTTTGAGTGGTGTAAAAGGTTTAAGGAGGGACGTGAAACGACCGAAGACAATCCGCGACCTGGACGACCCTCAACATAAAAAACGGATGACAACATTCAGAAAATTGGTAACTTGATCCGCGAAAATCGTCGTTTGAGTGTCCGAGCTCTTGCTGAACCCTTCGTGAACGAGTGAGAAGACGATTTGTGGAAGAGCAAATCCTGGATGCTCCACCAAGATGCGCCATCCCATTCCGCCTTGTCTGTGAAGGCGTTCTTTGCGAAATCCGGCATCACTGTGTTGGACCACCCACCATACTCGCCCGGCCTGGCCCCCTATGACTTTTTTTTATTTCCTAAAATCGGAGCTTAAGGGGACAAGATTTGACAGTGTGGAAGCGGTGAAAGCGAAAGCGACGGAGGTTTTCAACAAGCTGACAGAAACGGACTTCCAGCACTGCTTTCGACAGTGGAAAATTCGTATGGAGCGTTGTAAGGAGCGGCAAGGAGAGTACATTGAAGGGGATAAACTTTGTAATGTAATTGGTGACAAATAAAATGTTTTGTAGCACCAGTCTGGTTATTTAATTGCCACACCTCGTATAATAGTTTTCAGTATATATAAATTCAATGAAATCATTATAAAATCCAGCGCAAAGAATTTGTTCAGAGTATAAAATTCAAGCGAAGAATATTTTAAATCAGGCGATAATAACAAAAATAGTAGAAAAAAACTATTTATTCCTTGAAAGTGGTTTCAGCTTGTGTGAACTGACAGAATAGAATTCTAAATTTTTATGAAATATTTCATTAAATTATTTATCGTGTATTTTGTAAGGTTTTATTCAAAAAATATAGATTTCTAAATTTTAACGAATATTATTTACAGAAAGATTTTTATTAAATACCTACAAGCTCTGAAGAAGAAATTAAGCACATCCTCAACTTCATAAACATTCTAACATCATCCACTTCATAAACATTATAACTACGCAGATGCACAATTAAGTTTTTTCTAATTATCTCAAAACCATGCAAAATAGCAAACCTTTTCAGAAATAAACGATTCAATTACACACCTACATTATTCAGCTTTTAAGCAAGATCGGCAGTCTGCAGTATATATATACATATGTTCGAAGTTTTTACATCGCATCGGAAAAATGCCAATACTGAAACAGAAAAATTTTATACTACAGCGGAAAAATTTTAACAGGATCACTGGGTAAAAACCGGCAATAAATATTTTTACTTTTAAACAACGTCGTGTAACGAGGTTGAAATTACACCCTAATAATTTAGTGCTGTCGACTTTTTGTGCAAATTAACACGGTCTTGAAATTAAGTTAAATCGCGTCCTGTTTTTTTGTTTAACATAACCCAATTGCGTTTTCCAAGAGCTAAGCATACCTGAAGAGCGTGTTCACACATTTAATTATCTAAGATACTATAGATCGATACATCTGAAACATTAATATACAGTGAGGTCCTAAGGTATACACACAGAGAAATATTTGCTTGTATCAAAGCTGTCGTCCGCCTTAATTCAAGACAATTACTGTTTCAATTATCCGCCATACAATAACTATTTTAAATCAAAAGAAATATTTTCTTAGCGTTTCTTTCTCCGCTTAAGAGAAGTATATACTTGCAATGAAATAATTGTATTTCCTTGTTTAAGACATTTGTTAGCTTGATTCAAGAAAATCTTGCAGAAAATTTGAAAAAAGCGATTCTTAGTATAATGGTCATTATAACACAAAACAATATTTTCTTAAGGATAGTAAATAGTTTTCTTAATTCCAGAATGCGTTTAGGTATTGTTCATAAATCAATAGTTTCATTTTCTTTAAATAAAGCATTTATTTACTTAGAATTCTTGAAACGCATACTATTTATATACATATTATTTATATGCACAGTATTAATTGCGATTACCTTGTTTAAAACAGTACGACATATACTCTACGTACATAATGAAGCAAATTATTCACTTTGCTTGTGATTTTAAAGAGGCTAAAAGTAGAGGATCTCTACAGAATAATGTTCAAACAAAAGTGAATTTAATGCAGAAGTACGCATGGAAAAAATGTCTAGAAACAATAACCAAGACAGATAATGTTCCTGGTATTGATGGAATCGCTACCGGCAAAAACAATATTAGAAGAATAAAAACAATAATGATTCTTACTCTTGGCCATGTTACTCTTACATCTTTCAATTTATGCCACTAATCTTCAAAACAACAACTGAAATATTTTCTGGCTCCACGTAGTACCAGTAGTTATAGTCCTAAAGACAGTATACATACACATATATGCTAGAGAGTAGCGAATATAGTAACCGAAATATAGATGGCATACTTACCCATGCAAAATAATCCCTATTAATTACATTATTAAAGAAATAATTTAATTCAGGTAGGAATAAAAAAACAATGGTCCAATTTCTCACAAAATTGTATTAAAGATATCAGGTTTCGTGTTTTTACTAACACATCCCCAGGTCACCTAAGAAGGTATCCAAACAAAAGGAAACGTAATAGAACTCTTTTTTTAATATGAGTATAAGTTGCAATATAAAAACATCTGCACTATAGAATGTAATTAGATTTTAGTCTAGTAACTAAATTATTAGGTATCAAAATGTATAAAAAGGCTCTTCCTCCTCCTATCCCTCCTATCACCAAAAACTTTACTATATAGATTTTGCAAATTATGTGGTGCAATTAGTGCATGTGGTCATTGGTAATGAAAGGGAGAAGAAAAATTATCTTCAAATTCTACTTACAATTATATACCGTAAGAACGAGCGTACTATGATCACCCGATTTTACACGAAGTCAGCGCATCCAAACGTTTCATTTGCTTGTCACACCTTGCTCACGTTACAAACGACGTATTCGTTCAGGTACACGTGTAAGACGCGACTTTTCTCTCGCATTTCCGAAAACACCTTGCTCATGTTATAAACGGCGTATTCCTTCACGGCATTACCGAAAAATGCTGATTATACTGACTGATCATTAGAGCAACGCAACTGCGCTGAAAGCCAGTGGCGGACGCATAAAAGTTTACACAAAATAAATTAAATGTGATACGTGCTCAAACACTTACCGTTTTAAGAGTCCTCCGTGAAATCACAAAGTGGATAATGCCTATTTAATATTTGCAACATTAAATATGTTTCCAAAGTTGTTACGGCAAAGTGAGTGCGGCGTGAAGAAAAAGTGTTTTTGTATGTCGAAAACGAACGTTCTACATCTAGTGACGTTATATTCGCGTTAGTAAAATAATCTTTCAAATAACTTAACGGTTCTGTTGACGCACCTTCACAAATTTGTCTTAATGTGCTAAAATCAGAGTCTTTCTCTAAACCTTTCTAAAACACAAACATTTCTTGCGTCTTCTATCGCGCATAGCTGTGCGTGAACATGTTGCACTATTTGCAAAGATTCCACTAACGACACCGAAGAATTTTGTAGTTTTTCTATCGCATCCGTTAGTCCCACGTAATTGTTCTGAATAATTTCCAAATCTGTTTTAACTTGACTACCCTGAAATTTCAAGCGGCTTACCTTAACAGCCGCAGCTTCCTTTGGGTCGAATTCTAAAATCACGTTCTTTATATTCTCAAAATATTTAAGATAATAAAATGCAGCCTCTAACCATGTTCCCCGATGAATAAGAATAGGTTGTGGTGGTTCAGGAATACCGGGGCATAGTCTATGAAACTCCCGAATACGTTTTGGGGATTTTACAAACACAGCTTTTGTATGTGCTATTAGAGCGTCTACCTCGGGATAACATTTTCTGATACTATCTGCTACGAGACTGAGAGTATGAATTTTACATGTAATATGCAACAAGTTAGCACAATGTTTTTTAAGAGATCGACCTACAGCAAGCATGTTTCCGGTACCATCACTCATAAACATCAACAGTTGCTTTGTTGAAAGTTCAAACTTTTCCAATGTATTTAACACCAACATTGAAATTACTTCGGCAGTGCATTGTTGTATTCGTCTGGAAGCTAGTAAAATTGAGGGTGACGGTTGATATGGTTCCATTGTGCGTACCATTACATTAACCACAGAATGTTTTTTACGATCTCTTGTTTCGTCCACACATAACCACAGTTTTTTTATCTTGCAACTCCGACTTAATTCTTTTCTCGACATGTCACGAGCAGACGGCACAACTCTCTGTAATGTTCTCTCACTTGGTAACTTAAAGTCCGAATATTCATTCCAAAACGAGACGTATGCTTTCTTCCTTAGTAAATGAAATTGTAAATTACATGCAATAAACACATAAATTAAATTTAAATTTGTCATAATCTCGTGTGGAATTTTTTTTGAAACATGCCCTACACTATTTACGTGCCGTAGACAATCACTTTTCGACCAACACATTAAATCTATTTTACACACTACACATTGAATTTTAGCGCCATCACACTTTAAATCAGGCATTTCTGCAATAAATTCTCTTATTGTGTCCAACTTTGGTCGTTTTCGCGACGTAGGAAACATTTTCAAAACAAACGTAGAACTACGAAATAGTATACGACAGCGTAGATGCATTCACAACAGATTGGCTTTCGAGTCGCAGTTATACTGACGCTTATACCGAATTGTCCCGGCCGTGTTTATTTTGTGTAAACTTTTATGCGTCAGCCACTGGCTTTCAGCGCAGTTTGCGTTGCTCTACTGATCATAGTACGCTAGCTCTTACGGTATAAGCATAAGAGGTAATGTCAAATATTTACAATTTAAAATTATGTAAACTAAATTCATGAAACAATAAAATTTTGTGTGAAATTCATTTAAATCAAAGTACAAAAGTATAAATAACATTGTAAAAAGTACACGTACACAACAAATTAAAAACTGATCTATTATAATAAAACTAGATGTCACAAATTGTAATTTGTTTTATGTGATATACAATAATCCTTCTTAAATGTTAATAACAAATGGGAGACACCTGTGGTTGGTGGGAAGAACCAACCCAGAAAAATCGTCGAAGTTTATCCTAGCCTCAATCCACATACGGCAGAAACCCAAGGATTGATTAGAGATTATTGAATAATTAAATTATTTAATAATCCATAATTATTAATTTAATTGTACTGTAACCCATAAAAAAAAACTTTTTCATTAGCTCATTCACTTGCCCCTAATTTTAATTATTAACTTTAGGTTTAAATTCCATTATTGCAATTTTTCTTTTATTGGATATCACACACAAAACTGGTCGCCTAATTTCTCAATAGAACTTTGTGAGTTCTGCACCATTTTTTCATTCTTACCTTTAATATGAATATTTACTTAACTTAAAACTAAGGCATTTACTTCGAAGAAACATTTTTCTTGAATTTTCTAACCCTAAAAAAATATTTATTTAATCCAGAAAATTATTTTCTTGTACTATACATTTTTATTGTCTTGAAATAAAAATATTTTCTTCAATAGAAACTGTTTTTTGTAAGAGAATCTATTTTCTTGATGCAACACAAGCAGCAACTTTTGGAACACAAGCTAAATAGAACGTCCTGTATATTTTTTACGTTTTTGGAAAAGTAATTGAATTGATGTTATACTTTAACTTGAGAAATATTACGATATGCAGCAATAGAGATTTTAGTAATCTATTTTTGTCGTTATGCAAAGTTGGTTAGAAAAAGCGCCAAATTAAATGATCATTAGATCAATCTGGCATCGTTGAAGGTCGTTGCTAGGTAACATAATCATTACAATTGCCGAACTGTCAAAACTTAATTCTAATCATTACAATTGCCGAACTGTCAAAACTTAATTCTAAAGCGTAAATTATTATTGTTATTTCTAACTATATCCTGCAGTTTTTATATTGTCGTTCTTCATTCTCGGTTCACTTTATCCAGAAGTAAAATATATGTTAGTCATGGAAAAATTTTTCGATACTTGAAGTAGCGTTCGTTATAACAGAACGTTCAGTATGAGCTGGTTCACTATATCAGGACTCCTCTGTCTACCGATATCAAGGTTTACAGAATAATAGGTTACCTGGCAATTTTCAACCTCTTTTGCCTTCAAATAACAAATCCTAAAAGAGTCTAAACGATTTGGACCGTGAAAACAAGTTGTAGCCAAAGTAATTTTGGCTCATTACACATAAAGGCGTTTTACACGATGGAAGTACTATAATGCCTTACTGGGCGCGAAATTCAAATACAATTTCCAGTTGTACAAGGACAGTATTCATTACGTTCCACTTTGTGATAATTTTGCAAGTTTACTTTACATGGCCCATGCGTAGGCCATTGTAAAATCAACAACATAAAAAACTGAAAAATCGGCACATTGTCTACCAGAAACTGAAAAATTTAAACAAACCTCCCATGATTAATTAATTGCAATAAAGCTCTATAAAGTAAAGAAATAACAATTAACAAGATAAGTAAAAATAAAATGCAATAATAATGACAATAAAGAAAATATGAAAAATGTAGGATCATAACAATAAATAGCAATAATAATTTACGCTTTTAAAATTAAGATTTGGCAGTTCGACAATTGTTGACTACGTTGCCTAGCAACGAATTCTTTGGATCAACCTTACACGACGTCATATGAAAAATTTGGCGATCTTCCCTAGCTTTGCATAATAACATCACAGATTACCAGAACCTTTATTGCTGAATATCACAATAGGAGTCATCTTTCGTTTGCCTTCCCAAAGGCGTAAACGTATACAGGATGTTGCATTTCAAATAAGAAAGTTGGCGTTACTTCCGATTACACCGGAAATATAATTGATCTTCTGCCATTCATACGTTAGTATAGGGGGAGGGAGGCGAGGATACTTTAGATCCTAACTGTATAATGGTTCAGATGGAGAGTATAGAATATAGTTTACTTGTTAGAGCTATTTCGAACTTATACAACGCTAAAGAGTTTGCAAAATCCTCGTTCATTTTCTTGCGTGACTGTTTAAAGAGTGTTTTGTGACAATACCTACTAGTTTCATTAAATTTTGATATCTCTAACTTCATTTTAATGGCATATACCATACATAACATAAATATTGTTATGTCGTATTTCTTGCATGTAATTAACCGACGTGATCATAAAGAGTAGACGTATTATAATATATGTATTATAGAAAACTGCATTGCATTAAGAAAGCATCTAAAAAAAAGTAAAAATCATTGCTACAAATGTGTGATGTGAGTGCTACTGGTTAGGGTCCCATATAGTTTGAATTTGCAATATTTTAGATCAGTTCCTTGTAGAATATTTATTTAACTAACAGTAACTTCCATGTGTACAGGGTGCAGCAACAACACGTTCGCTCTATTACTCGGGCTGCATGCTAGTTAGCAAGTTGGTATTTTGGGGATGCAATAATGTTAATTATGCATCTTCACAAAATATATTCCGATGTATTGGGTGTTATAAAAAGGCGGCACAGTAAAATTCACTTTTTTAAATGGAACACCCTGTATATTTTTACATTATTAATAATACCTAACTAAACTCCATTTATTCCCAGGTTTTGGTAGTAACCTGATTCGTGGTTTTCGAGTTACAACCATTTCTGTTAAAAAATTGAAAAATCACATATCCCAATGAAAGTATTCCTACGTCCCAACGCTTTCACATTTCGCTATAAAATTTGTTGTGTGGATTGGTTGAGATGGGGTGACGACGTCAGTAAATTGCTTTTATCACCAGATGTACAGGGTGATCAAGAGAAAAGTATTGACTTCATCAATTTCAAAATGATTTTTCTCGATTTTGTTAAATGCGACACCCTGTATATTATCACTGAAAGGTTCCCCTATACCTATTTTTAGCGGTTTCGCAATATAAAAATATAAAAATAATTTACTGATATCGTCACCCATTCCACACAACATATTTTAATGCCAAATTTGAAAGCACTTGGACACAGGAGTACTTTTTCTTGAATATCGATACCTTTACTTTAATACTACGGAATATTTTACAAGAAGCTGAAAAAACTGATTATTTCAGGCCTTGTTTATATATAATGTAATAATATTGCTTTTTTGATTATAAAGCGCTGTTGCAATGATTTTTAAAACAAAGAAAACCATCGACTAGAGCGCCAAAAATAGTTTCAGAAACTGTCACAAACCAAATTTTCCTAAAAATTCTCATACGTGGTATTAGAATGAAGGTATCGATATATGATTTTTCAATTTTTTAACAGAAACAATTGTAACTTGAAAACCACAAAACAGGTTACTTTGATAATTTGGGAATAATTTGGAGTATAAATATCAAATTGCTATCTAGCATACAGCCCGGGTAATAAAAGACGGACGTACTATTGCTGCACCCTGTATATTACCTAACCGATCTATACGGCTTATGAACCACCACCAAAGAAAACAATTTCAAATGGAGCGACATTTTCGTACAGGCGCAAAAAATCATATTTGAATCACTTACTATAAATGTGTACCAACGCGCTTGTCTTTTTTTGTAACTGCGCAATATACCAGAATATTTGTAGAGGTCAATCTATAAAAATTTGCCATATTATAACGTTTATTACAAAATATATTTGCCAAGTATTTAAAAAGTTGAAATGCATAACTAACGACATTTCAGTTAATAAAATAAATTGGAACTAGAGTTCAGACTGACTACTGTCTAGAAGAAGTCTATTATAACAGTACCTCTATTGCCTAACTCTAAACATTTCCTTTCCTTATTCTTCTATAAGCCCCTTCAAAGATATGCAGGTTTATTAATTAAACTTTGAGCAGCAAGAGCCTTTTAACAAGTCAAGAAATTGATCTCTATTAACTTAGCTTTCGTTATCTGTTTATAATTTCTTTAGAACAGAAGAAAAATATTTTCAACTTTACTTCGCTATTTTAAAATGTAACTTGTATCCTGCATCTTTGGCATTATAAAGGCTTTCTCTTGTCTTTATCAGACTTCAAAAGATATATGTACACACATAGCTACTTATATCACTAACTAATATCATTTGGTGTCCCATAACTTCAACAGGCAATGTCTAAGTTACTCGAAACAAAATGCAAAAGCAGTTTTAAATTGCATCAGAAATGTTAGTGTGTACACTCGCCGATAAGCACAATGACCGCATATCCGAGCACCTGTTCACAGTCTACCGCGCGGGGATATACGCCTAGGTAGGCACCGAGCGGTAGGCTGTGATCAGGTTCTCGGATGAGCGGACATTCTGCTTGTCGGCGAGTGCACAGCGCTGGACAAATTCCCTTATTTTTTTAGTGGAATGCTACACATTTTGTTCACTGAAATTAAATCCCCACTTCACTCTACTCGGATCCAGTAATCTTGTAAGGTCGGATTTAAAAAGGACCTCCTGAACCTTCTTATCTTGTATATGCTGTGGTGTTCGTATTCCCGCGAGGTGCTTTACATACTCCCACAACGGAACATCCTAGCTCCCCTACTCTTCAACTAGCTGCCACTCAAAACAATATCCTTGAATCTCCTGACACTGACCTTTTCTTATTAACCACTTAATGCCCAATATTTTTATTAATGTTGGGTAAGAAATAAACTTTCTTTTACAAATTATAACTTACGTCATTGTCAATTAGATTCTGTTGAAAACAATTTTTTGCGACAATTTTAATTGCGCAATTTAATGCGTATGATATATTTTAAAGCAAGGCACTGCTTATATGTACAGAGTTTCTGAAACCAGAAAACCTGTGCATGAGAACTTAACTGAAAATTTAAAAAGACAATCACCACTGGATCTAGGCCTCACCCTGTTCATTCGCCCCAAATCTCTATGAAAATTCATGATACTGTCTGTTACGTATTGTTACGTAATAATGCTAGTAATAAAACATTGATAACTGTTAGTCATTTATTAGGTTGCACGTGTTCGTCCGTGTCTGTGTCAACTACTGTATAGGTATCGGTTACAATGCGCATGTGCGGTAGTATACATAACACTGTCTTCAGTAAATACAGCTTCAATAGTAAGTAAAATACAAGTATGAAAAAGCATATTTTGTGCAAGTCATCTCGATATCTATATAATTTAGTTTTCAAGATGTAATTAAAAGCAGTCGTGCTTGTACCCTTTGAATATGATAGAGATATAGGAGAATGTGAAACACAGAGGTTCCACGGGGCACAAAGGATAAGGTTTTTTTTATGAATTAAGTGTGACTTTCCGCCATCCTTGCACTGAAAACAGCACAAGGTAATGGAACTCGTACGAAGAAATAGACTCTTGGTGCAATTTTCTTGCAAATTTTTCCAATTAATAAAACACTTGCCACTCAAACAGTCTGAATGTTTTTATAGACATTTGCAAACAATTTAATGCACACACTTAGGGTAGACAGAGCCACTGTTGGTCCTGTTAAACATTGAAGAAGATAAAACAGATGATATTATTTGCATCTGCCGCTCTGGCAAATTTCGTGAAACAAACCCAAGAGAGGTGGATTTAATACGGTGTGTTGGAATAAAAGATGAAGAAGATAATTTTATATACACGTTGTAATATAATACGTAAGAAGTGGGAATACTGTAATGAGTTTCTTTATGTTTTAATTTAAAAGCACAAAATAACGTGGACCTATAAGGTGTAATACATATAGGTCCAGTAGTATGCTGGTAGTCTTTAAATATTTGCAGCTAACTGTAGCACACATATTAGTTTACATTTTGTTCCATTTATCTGACACAAATAACATATATAAACATATAGTGTATAATAGGTGCCCTGCGGGTCACCCTTCCCTAATTCTTACTCACCTAAAATCCTTCTAACTAGGGAAGGACTGAAATAATAATTTTACTAATTTACAAAAATTCCTCGAAAACGGAAAACGGTAATTTCAAGCAATAATCTTAAGTACTTACAAGCCATTACTGCAAGCTAATTAATTCTTCTTAATCCAAGATAGAAGTAACTAAGTAATAATTACTAATGCTTACTTTCTTGTTCTTTCAGACCAGGAAATACCCCTTAAGCCTGAACTACAGAATAAATTGCAAGATGAAATTCAAAAGAATTACAAGGACTTACAAACAAAACTTAGTTTAGAATTCCAGGAAAAAATGAGAGAATGGGAAAAAATGAGACATTTCTCTTCAAACAGTGCGACTTCTTCTGGTGCTGTAGCTACTGGTTTAAATTTATCACCAGAAGACCTTAAAGAGCAAGCATTCAAAAAGAAAATGGAGGAATGGGAGAAAATAAAAGGGCATCCAAAACATAATATGCAACTTCAAAGTGAGGAACATCTACCACTTGAATTCAGAAAAAAATTACAAGAGTGGCAAAGAATAAAAAAAGGATTAGTCAAAGAAGATATTGCATCCAATAGCAGTAGCCAAAAGAAGAAACTGGCCGAATGGCCTAAATGGAAATCGGTCAGTGTGCAAAGAACTGATGTAAGTCCAACGGAACAACAACCTTTATCCGAGGACTTTATACGAAAGTTGGAAGCTTGGAAGCAAATTAAATCTCACAGCTATTCTACCAGTGAAGAAGATAAGAGAGGAAATAAAACTCCGAGTCCCAAATTGTGTAGGAAGGATGGAGGATCATCTAGACAAAGCAAAAAGGTGAAAGAACAAACCGAAAAGGAATTGCAATGGTTTGAAAAAGAATTAAGTAAAATTGAAAGAGAGAAACAAAGATTAGAACGAGAAAGGCAAAAATTTTTGGAACGAGAGGAGAGGTAGTTTATTCAAATAAAATTATAGTTAGCAACTCTGTTAACGAGTTTTCATTTTAGATTAACCAAGTTAAGGAAATCTGTAATGGCTGACAATAAGCAAAATATTTTAGTACAAACTCCATCGGGATTTTATAGATTTGAAGGCATATCGCGTAAATTTACGCAAAAGCTCTATGAATGGGAAAAAGCTCAAGGAATAGCCCCAGAGGCATCAACATTTGCCCTTCTAAGCAATTGTTATGTACCAAGTATTAATTCAAATGGCAAATGTAAGACTATATAGCATTTCTTGTACTAAACAACCTAAATGAATCATTTTTCAGACGAGCTTCAATCGCGTCTAGTCAAATCAAAATCAGCTGATAGTGTGATGAATTCTGATTTGAATTTAACACATCCTTTATTAAGTCAACAGCCATCAAGTCTAAGTTTGAATGATGTGGACAATTTAGAGAATGAGTTGAACAAGGCCGCATCATCAGAACCTGAATTATTAACCACAACTGGAGTTTTAGATGATGATGAGCCTGAAGCTGTAATAGTTGAAGTAGAAGATATTATTGAAGAAACAGCAGCACCGTTATTCTCCTTTGCTCAGAAGAAACATACTCCAGTTTATCAACAACAAGAAACCAGCTGTTATTGGTAAGTTTAATTCTATTGATTTTGTACGAAATTATTTATTTTTTGGAAAACTTTCTAATTAGTGAAGGTGAAACAAAAGCAGCACCAAAAGTACAAAGAAGTGAATCGACACGAGCGCAAAGAAATTATAATTTAATCGAAGAAATCATCGATTTACTGAAACTATTGACTGAAAACGAAAATACGATTACGTAAGTATAAAACCTAATCATTCAAGAATATCCATCGAGATGTCTATGTTTTAGCAATCGCGAAACGAATGTAGAACACGGCGGAAAGGAAGACGAGGCTTGTATCACTGATTGTTTAAAAGTATTACAAACTAATTGATTAGTAGACAATAAGTATTTAAAAGTTTGCTCTTTCTAGAACCTATATACCTTACAGACAGAATGTTCTACCAGACTAATCGAAAAATTAGTTCTTTTACAAGAAGCTAATACGAAAGTAACAACAAGCATTGCAAAAGACGAAGTAGCCTATACTACCAACAGATTTATCGAAGTCTTAGATTCTGTACAGGATTTATCTGTTGATCTGCTTCAATTAGTAAAAACTTAAACGCAATTCTTTTTTTTATATAATAATTTTAACTTTTATTTTAGGCAGAAAAATTGCATACAGAATTACTTAGTCGTTCTACAACAGATACATTTTCATTTCACTCAAAGGAAAAGTATTTCAACATCTCATGCATTTTACAACAACAAAATTCTAAGATACTGGAATTAAGAAGAGTTCTTAGCTATCTGTGTGCAGCATCAGGTATGTACAAATGAAAATCCATAAATAACGTATTATGATAGACATATACATTCTTTTAACTATAAAAGCAATAGCAATAGCCTTATTATGGTTCTGGAGGACCGATTCAGCACTAGTTTAAGATGGCGAGGATTCGTCACAGATTTTCACTATGCGGAATCTTACTTACTTACTTAATCCTTGGACCTTGTACCTTTCGGTGTTAGCTGGAGGGAGTTGAGTCCCATTGGTTTCCTCCATATTTCTCTCCAGTTTATTCTATTCTTAGCTAATCCTGGAATGTCTTCCCACCTTACCCCTCTTCTCTCCGCTGCCTCTCTTACTTCCTCTTTCCACGTTCTTCGTGGTCTTCCTCTCCTTCGTTTTCCGCTTTCTCTTGCTTCGAACATCTTTTTCACTAGCCTGTCTTGTCCCATTCTTTGCACATGTCCCATCCATCTCAGTTGTCCCTGGTGTATTGTCTCTTCCACTGGTATTATGTTCAACTGCTCCCTGTATTCCACATTCCTTATTTTATCTCTCCTTGTCTTTCCTAGTATTTCAGCTTACTCCTCTGCCTTTTTGTTGTTTTCCAGCTTTCACAGGCGTAGGTGAGCGTTGGTTTTACAACTTTTCGAACTACTTCGGCCTTTACCTCTTTCGGTATTTCGTTCTTGTTGAGGAATTTCGTTTTTATTATGTTGAAGAGTTTTCCAGCTTTCGCAATTCTCTCGTTAATTTCGTCCTCCATGGTTCTGATCTCATTGATGATTGTTCCCAAGTAAGAGAATTTGTTTACTTGTTCTACAGCCTTTCCTCCAATTTTTATTTAGTGTCTTTCTCTGGCTGTTCCTATTACCATTGATTTGGTTTTCTTTAGGTTTATTTTCATATTACTTTTTTGTAGCTCTTCATTCAGGATATTTATATTGTGTTGTAAATCTGCTTCATTTTTCCCGACTATTACCAGATCGTCTGCGCAACACAATTCTGTTGTTCTTATGTTTTCCATTTTCCAGTTTCCGCTGTTGCATGTCTTTAATCTATTTCTACATCTTTTCAATATTTTATCTAATGTGACGTTAAATAGCAATGGGCTCAGTATGCAACCTTGTTTAAGTCCTACTCTACTTATAAATCTTTCAGAACATTCATTTCTAACTGGTACGTAGTTGCTCGTTTTCTCGTATAAGCTTTTTATACTTTCTAATAGTTCATGTCCTATTCCTCTTTTTTCCAAGATTTCCCACACGTTTTCTCTCTTTATCCCATCGAATGCCTTTTCCATATCTATGAAGCACACGTGTACCTGCTTGTTTGTTCGTATTGCCTTCTCACTTATTTGCCTCATTATAAAGATCTGATCTTGAACTCCTCTTTCTTCTCTAAACCCTGTCTAACTTTCTTCCAATTGTTCTTCCACTTTTTCTCTCAGTCCTGTCTCCAGGATTCTTGCGTATACTTTCCCTACAGTGCTTGTTAGAGTAATACCTCTGTAGTTTCCGCATTCCTTACTATCACCCTTCTTATATAATGGTGTTACGATTGCTATCCCCCAGTCCTCTGATGTTTTCTTTTCTTTTCTGACTTGGTTTAGTAAACCTAGTAGTTCTTGTTTTGCTTCTCTTGTTAGAAATTTAATCATTTCCCCAGTTATCTCGTCATGCCCTGGTGCTTTTCCTAGTTTAATTTTCTATATAGCTTTCTCTAGTTCGTCTCCCGATATTTCATGATCCTCATTTTTTTGTTGTTCTGGCCGTTGATCTTGTATATGTATTTGTCTTTCACGTTGATTTTCTGGTTGTTCCTGCTCTTCCAAAAGTTCTTCGAAAGATTCTTTCCACCTTTTCATTATTAATTCTTCCTGTGTTACAATGCCTCTGTTCTTGTCTTTAATATTCGTCAGCATAGTCGGCTTTTTGTTTCTCATTAGTTTTAGCATTCCATAAAAGAGTTTTTGATTCTCTGTATGTGCCACTGCCATTTTTTGTCCAAATTCTTCCCATGCTTTTAATTTACCACTCCTTACTAAATCTTTAACTATTTTTCTTTTAACCTTCCCTGTTGTTAAGTATTGGTTCGAAGCTTGCTTCTTCTTCTTAACTTCCCTCTGTATTGTTTCGTTCCACCATGGCGTTCCTTTCGGTCTCCTATTTCCAATCCTAGTTGTTCCACATATCCTTTCCGCTATTTCCTTTACATATTTTTTCTTTGAAGTCCTTCCATCTTGTTTCTATGTCTCCATAGTTTTGAGTCCATTTAATTTCATTAAAGTCATTCTGATATTTTCTTCTCTTTCTTTTACATTTATTTATCTCAATTTGTAAGTCTTTATCTGTTTTTCTTCATTTTTTATTATTACTTCAACTAAATAGTGATCACTGCCTACTTCTAATCCTCTCCTTATTTTTACGTCCCTAACTCGTTCCCATATTGCGGCGTTTACTATAAAGTAATCTATTATTGATTTCTCTTTTCTATTTGGAATCTATATTTCTAAAGTTATTAGTGGGACCGATATTTTATGGAAGTCTTCCAATAGCTAACAACCGGAGCTCGGCGTTACGAATAAGATGACTAAGAGTGTAGTGCTTCCATTAGGTGCTTATATATTCAATTTCGTTTTTAATGCTGTTCTAAAAATTGACAATAATTTCAATTGTACGTAATATACAGGAGTTCTGGATGTTTACTACAGCGATCTCGGAAATTTTCTTTGATTTATTCAAATGCACATACTACCATTGCTTTTACTTTCAAAGAAAAACAAATAGTGTTTTGGCCTCATAAAGCTGCAAATCTTTACCTCTTTTACCGTCCCTCTAGCTCTGTAAGTTTTCAAGCTTCCTGTACTAAACATCGAAAAAAACATACACTGAGCACAACTTGTCCACTTAGTGCGTGGGTGGAAGATAATTCATTCCCTGCGTAATCCAGATAAAAAGATTTCAAATAAAAATACTTGGAGTGCTGCACAACATAAAATTGTATTAAAGTATACACGGCGTTCAGTTTTCGTAGCGCACAATGCAAGATTGGTTTTTTAAACGGAACATCCAGTATATCGCAACGTTTCTGGATGCCCGTCTTCAATTCATGTCAAGTTTCGTTAGTATTCCCTGTAACTATCTGTATTAGTTTTTGAGATAATTTGCATTTGAGATTTTTGAGAAATTCCGCTATTTCTTTAACGGCTAATATCTTAAATACCTTACACGCTAGAGCGTGAATTCAAATTTTATTCAATTGAGTATTTCTTGGAGTTTTCGGCAATCCATCGAAAAAAATTCTATCGACTAGCGTCGACAATATGGCAATTGAAGTCGTTGCCATGTTTGATTCATGCTGCTTCAGTTTTGTAAACGAAACAACCAGTATATCTTTCAAGAATCTGATAGAGAATCTGTTCTAGAATTGTTTTTATAAATATTTCCCTATAAATTTAAATGAGACTTTGTGGGTTTATGGATCGATGTAGTGTAAGAACAGCGGTAACTACCTAAGTTGCACAATCACCCACTGGCGGGGTGTAAAGCTCAACACCACCCATCGCTATTTGACTCAATAACCCAAAAACTATAAGAGATATAAAAAAAGTTAAGACAAGATTTAAACTGTTTTGCATGCACTTAACGATGGTGTCAACATCTGCCACGAAATATTCCTATTTGTGTTAAAAAATTCATAAGTGTTGTGCTAAAATATCTTTGATATTTTTTAGAACATTTATAAATACATTAAGTTTATTATCATGTAATCAAGTTGCGATGAAATCGTTTCTACTGTAATCACTTCATTATTTTGTTGATAATGCTTTATATTTCATAAATTCTTGTAATTTTATGGAATAAATATTATTGATATTAGTAAACCATAACATTTCTGGATTGCTACTTCCCTGTACACAATTTTATTAAACGTACTGTAGTCGTATTCGTGAAAGGTTAGATCTATTACACCATTATAAAAATTACGCGTAAGTAGAGGTGCTGACTTTAATTTGTGTATGATGCCTTTTACATTTGTATATTTGCTAATTTCACTAATATTAAAATAGTAAACAAAAGATAAGAAGTATCCTGAGAATTTTGTGTCTCACTCCAATTTTACATTTCAATATAAAAGCAACTTAACTTTGTCAAAGTTAGATAAAAACCAATTAATAGAATTAAAATTCAAGAATTTCCTGTTGTTGCAATTGCTTTCCTTTATTATTGTAAAAAATAACATGTAAATTTGATAAATATACAGGAAACCTAATAACATACCACCCTTTTGAGCTGATATTCAATTTCCTGAAAACTATTGCTTACAACTACAAAAATAAAAATCCTGTAGACGTAATACAGTTAAGTTATAATTATTTTGATATGTCTGCCGCTGTCGATTACATTGGAACTCGGTACTACCTTACTTATTTTAAATCGAACATCCTGTATATTATGAGGTTTTTAAATGCAACGTAAAATTTGGAATTATTTAAAGTTATGGAAAAAATTAACGGGTGCAGCCCAAATATTCTCTCTTCCTCATGAATGCGCCCCATATTCTTTAAGTGCAATTGTCAAATTTTATAGTGAACTTAGGTTGTTACGTGACACTGTGCAAACTATAATTTATTGGTTATGCAAGGTACGTCCACGTTTCGATCACCTTCAGCAGTAAAACTGAACAGTTTTACTAGCACAAACGAAGTGTTTCAATGTAACTATAGGTAACCCTTTATTGGTTATTTCGAAAAACGGGTTTTTCTCTATTAATTTAGCTGTTTTAAGCTGGTCAGGATGCCTAATCAAAACAAATAATGTAAATTTAATCATTATTTATAAAGCATACGATAGAATAACGCTATCAACAATATGTTGATAGCGTTTTTTGTTGCAGTAAATGAATTTGTAATAGTAAATGAATCTGTAATATACAGATTCATTTTCAATGTCTACAAAATCTATTTAATAAACATTACTAAACGCAGATTGGAGAATTTATAATAAGTATTTCAGGTTTGATAGGGCAGTTTTAAAGGAAGATGGTCCGTTAATGAGTTCTAGGATATAGTAAACATCAGTTTAGTAATTATTCAAAATGTTTTTATCGCACCTCTAAATAGTCGTACATATATACTAGAGCTGTTATCCGGATCCGGATAATTTACTATCAGGATATCCGGATCTTGATATTATCCGGATCCTCCGAAACCACGGGTCCGAATCCGTCATCTGAAACCTCGGATCCAGATCCGGATCCGCTATCCGAAACCTCAGATCCGGATCCGTTATCCGAAATTTCGAATTCGAATTCTTTATCTGATATTTCAGATCCGAATACATTATCCAATAACGTGGATCCAGCCCGTTCTCCGATAACATTCTCAAACAAACAGTAAAGTGCCATAAAATTTCGTGGTCAATTATGAAAACCTAGATCGAGTAATTATCAAACAATATAGCTGCAATAAGCACCAAGTTTATTGAACACCTTTGTAATGTACAATAACTTTGCATTGCGCGCACGGAAATTCAATATTACTCTGAGCTCACAGATTTCAAAAACTGTTGCAGTTTTTCCATATAGCATAAGTTCGATATTTTTTTTATTAAGCGCTTTCTACATTGCAAAATAATCTTGAATTTCTTTTTGTCCGAATTAGAACAAGTGAGAGGTACTTTGGTATTAATTATAATATAAGTAAAGAAAACCGGATTGTGGATCCGGGAATCCGTTACTATATTTCTTAACGGCTACATAGAAAGCTTATTTTTATACATAGTTTCTCTAATGAAATGTATCTTTAATAAATAATTGTCAACTTAAATTTATACGTGGTATCCGCAAAAAAACAAAATAGAATGCATTAAGCAATCATTTGCTTTACATTACGGTCTTAACCAACTAAAATACTATAATTTATTGCTTATAGATTTCCATTTAAAATAAGCAAGTTGATATTGACTTCTGTTATAATAAGAAGCGACAAACATGTTTATTTAGGTAACGTGAGTTGGTCCCACTACTGTCGGTAATCTACCAATTTTCAGATTTGTTCAATTCAGACTTTTCCAGATACCGATAGTTGTACCTCTCAGCAGAGGCGGCTGGTGGTCAGGCAAATGGAAGATCAAGAAGAAGACCTCGATTTCCTCGTGTATTTCCTTTGCATATCGTGCATATTTTACTTAACAAAAAAGTACACGAGGAAATCGAAGTTTTGTTCTTTACCCCCCATTTACGTCACCACCAGCCGCCACTACCTCTCAATGAGATACTTTGTACATACCATCACTGCGTTAACAGTACATAACCACTATTTACTGTTTTACAAAAAACTATTTGTACCATTTATTATTTTAGATTCAACTGCGCCAGGGAAGAAAAAGAAAATGCTAAGGAATACCAGAGCTGTATTAAGAAAATCGTCCTCTCGAGAGAAAGACAGATTAAAACGAAATTCTAATAAAGAAAATTCTAGTGCAAGCAGCACTCCAGTAGCACTCCTAAGGCAAAAAAGTAAAGAGGATTATGATAGCGATGAAGATTTAAACGCGCAGATTGCACAAGGGGCAATAAAGAAAAGATATCGATATCGACAAGCTGGTGTAAGTGAAAGAGTGATAGAGGACAGCGATGATGACGGTGCAAGATTACAAAAAAAGGTGAAGAAGAAGGTACAGCAAATTCCAGCTGTTGATGATGTGGTAATTATTGATAAATCGCCAGAAAATTCCAAAGAAATCGGAACTAAAAGTATTAGCTTAGATCCCGACGTTATTCAAAAAGTTGCTGTTCCAACGAAACTAAATTATGTTAGCGCCGCAGATCCAGTTTCAAGAACATCTACAGGGTCGCCTATACAAGTTTTTGTAAAAACTACAAGAAAGCTTTTCACGCCTCTAGTTATGAGTTCTTTTGCGACAGAATGTCAAAAGATGGAGGTAACGGCGTCTCCAACGATCGTGTCTGTACCATCTTTTCATAGAAACGCTTCCGTTAAAGATTTCCATGCCCCTTCATCAAGAGATGAGCAAAATCACCAAACAAATACCGCTATAAAACATCTACCACCTCTTCCTGCTTCTCCTACAACTAAAACGTAAAATGAACAAGGAAAATTTTTCGGCCAAAAATACTTTTAATGTTACTAAATATACAAAAAAAATTCAAGAAAAGGATCAGGGGGGAGTAAGTCCCGGTGGTAGTAGTGGATATCATCACCAGTTGTTGGAATCACCAATAACGAACTAGAGTAAAGACCAAACGAAAGATATCACAAGAAACATTAAAATTATCGCCTCTAAAGTTCAAAAATCTGCAAGTCTAGGTTTTATGAAAAAAACTGCAATCCCCATTTATTTTAAAATCCCCACAATCCTCAGAAAAACATAAATTTAAACTGCAAAAGGGCATTTTGAATATCAAGTCATGTGCATTAAAGCTAGATTCGTCAGAAAACAAAGCGTAACAAGCCAAGACAATCAAAAAAAAACCAAAAGGTGGTTCTCTCAAACATCTATGCCTTATGAGCCTAGTCCAACCATCATAAAATTTTCAAGAAGGGGAAAAACTACGAAAGCCAAAGAAGACTTTTGAATTCACCACTTCCAGATCGCACCTCCAATGCTTGCAAACGATAATACGTAAAATATCCAAAAGGAATAGACAAAGTCAAATAAGGTTGGTAGTGAATCCATCAGGTCGTCAGTTTTACAAAAACGCTAATAAAATTGCCAGCGCGGGCATGATCAACGTTGATCCTGAAACCTAAAAACAAATACAACCAGAAATCCATGGCGGCGGTTAGTCCGTACCCAAAAACATGTAAAAAAAGGAGAGAAGAATTATGCCCAAAATATTGCCTAAATTCAGAAAAGTAAAGATGAGACGAAATAAAGAAACAATAAAATGAATCCATATCAACTTTACCCGGGCAGAGTCGGTATAATTTAAAATACAGGAAGTGAAAAAACGTTAACGGGGAACAAGCAGAGGCCCCTAAAGAGACAGTCTAACAGTACCTTTGATTCCAAAGGATCCTATCAGCAGATCCCCTCACCATCAACATCAAGATCAGTAGTTGGATCAAAAAACCAAGGCTTTTAACCAAAGCAATAATGAAAAATGTCGTTTTAAACTAACAAAAAAAAGGGATTTACTTAAGTTAAAAAGAAGGAAATAATGTAATTTTCCGTTCAAAAATAGATTTTTTATTAATTTGTAGAAAAATTTCCATTCTTTAATTTTTGTTTTTAATATTCGATTTTAGTTAAATATGTAATCCGTTTAAAATATTTTCTTTCAAAACCATTTAGTAGGATTTATCTACCTCGCAAATGTTCAATACAAATAATACGGGGTGATTAAACGGTTTGGGGCAAAGACCATTTATTTTTTCCAAAAAAAAGAGAAATTGAGATTTGGGACATAGTTTTTATGTATAGATAATCGACATATAACCTAAAAATTTTGTAACTTTTCAAACGTTATGGACCAAAGCTGGCGCAATTATGGAAGATAATTTTTTAAAAAAAAATAATAATTAAATGGCAATGCAGTTATATGGGCGCTCTAAAAAATTGTGGGCAAAAATTTGATGGGGAATCTTCCCCAACTTTAAAAGGCACATCGTATTTTTCAAGGAAAAAAATTCCCCATAACTGCATTTCTTCTTGTTTTATTTTGCCCATTTTCCCTCCCAAAAAAAAGAAATCGAATACTGCCGATATTGTTCTTTTTCCTGGTTCCTTAAAACATAAACTGCTCACTTTCAAAGCCTTAAGCAAAACTCCAGAAATTTTTTACAAACGCCAAAAAAGAATAGTACTCACAGTCGGTAAAGCAGATTTTTTACACAAAGGGGCCCGGGCTACAAACACGGGTACTTCTATTTCCCTCCCCGTGTAGCATTGATTTTAGCACCTAGCTAACAGTCCAAAGAAAACTTAAATTCATTATTTTTTCCCCACATTTTTTTAGGAAATACTTTTTTTCCTGTTTATTTGGTTTTTTTTTTTCTTAGTTTTGTTTGTTATTGCTATTGTTCTTGAGTCGAATTAGAGTGCTATTACTTCTAAAATGGAAAAAACTGTCTCTGCTTCTGTAGAATCTGTAGTCTATCTTTCAACTTTTGATGCAGGTTCTATTCTGTATGGGGGAAATGTAAGTTAATAATCAACTAACTGCTAAAATATTACAAAGGAATATAACAAACATAAATAATGAAAACAAAGAAACAACTAAAGAGAAATTTTAGTGTCGCAAGCGTATCGATCTCAAAAACCGTAGAGTATCTGGTCGAGTTCGTAAAATTAAATAAGATTGTAGTCAAAATTGCTGAATACTTCTCTCTGCATGCATCAAAATCGGTTTCAAATAGACGGCAAGTATTATGAACAACTGGAAGGTATCGCTATGGACAATCCGTTCTCCTTTTACAGCCTGTCTGTAAGCAGATTTGAAACCGATATGAGAAAGGACACTGAATGTTCTCCTAAGGTTGTCTTAGGTATGTGGACGACATTTTCGAGTTTCTGAGTTCTCGCGACACTTAACTCAAAATTTTAGACATCTAAATTTATATTAGAAAAAAGTGAACCACCACTTTCCGTTCCTAGATATTTTCAGTACGTAAAAAATAACAAAAAACTGGAAATAGACACCATAGAAAAGAAATCGGTACTAATAAACACATTATGACCGACTTCAATCACTGTAGACAACACAAGATAACCGCGATTAGTTTCTTAATTAACAGATTATGAAATCCTTTTTTGTATAAAAATAGATGCAATAAAGAAATTTGAATTTATAAAAAATATAGCGATAGAATAATTAAAAAAATCCACGACATTAATCTCGGCAAAAACCTACGATAAGAATTTGAAACTGCCTTTCCATAGAATATCGAATATATATAATACATATAAGTTTTAGGAATAAGATATGAAGTGTACTTCCCACTTCGTAATTACGCTCAAAAATGTGTACAACAGAAAATGCACACTGAGATTATGATAAAGTCTATATTTGGACAAACGAGAACGGGCAATGGATGGGGTTTGAAAGGGACAAACAGCACGTTACGGGCTATGAAAGAACTGAAATAGGGGCGAAGGCAGTAAGAGAGAGACGAATGGTGCATATTTGTTTCGTCGACTTAGAGTAAGCTTTTGTAATGTCAGAAGAGAGGACTTATGGGCAACTTTAGAAAACAGAGACGTTTCGAAAAGTCTAACATATGGGAATAAAATCTTTATATATAAAGACGAAGAAATGTTTGAAACCGTCCATGGGGCAAAACAGGGATGGATTCTGGGGCCCTTTGTTGTTCACTCTGATAAAAAATAGTGTTAAAACCTATGAAGTCGGATATTGAATATGCAAAAAAAAAAACTGTCTCGGAATATTTTTATGGAAAAACATATTTGCAACAGATGAAAAAACTATTAGTGGAAACCTCGAAACATATAGAAGAACTCTCGAGAAGCCTGAAATGAAAAAAAAATTTTTTGATTTATTTTTAAAAAACGGAAACAATGTAATAGGAAAAACAACCACAACCCTAATATAAAACTGGAGGGGAAAACTTGCAAGCAAGTGCAAAAATTCGAATATTTAGTGTCTGTTAGAATACAAAAGGAAAATGGACGTAAAAATTGGAGAAAAAATAGCAAAAGGGGAAGGTTATTTAACAGTATCAAACGTACTTTTCTGGCAATAAAAGAAATACCTAAAATAAGTAAAAAAAAGAAGTACATAGAAAGGGGGTGATTCCGATGTTGACATAAGTTCAGAAACTTGGACATTTACAGAAAAGCACAAAAAGAAACTAAAAGCTATCGAGATGAGATTCTTAAGAAAGATAGCAAATAAAACGAGAATCGAGAAAATAAAAAATATAACACACAGAGAGAAATTTTGTGGTGAAATCAATAGGTAATAAAATAGAAGAAAGAATACTAAGATGGATTGTATATGTAAAACGGATGAACGGGATAAGATTAACAAAAATGATTTTCCAAGCAGGAAGTACTAGAACAAGAATAAAAGTCAGACCGAGGAAAGGTAGCGAGAAGGAATAAACAAGCTTTGGACGAAAGAGGACTGAAATGGAAAGAGATGGGAAATGTGGTACAAAATAGAAAGGTACGGAAAAGGAAGACACCACGAGAGACAGCTCAACTCCACTCAATGTCTTACATCCATGAGGATAAATAGGCTTCACAGATTATGTTCGCGTTACTTCCTCTGAACGAGCTTACTAGTGTAAGCCATTCCATTTACATCGAAACGATTACATATATATGCGATTAATACGATAAATAATGGACAATGCTTTCTAAAAATACGTTTTATTTCGTCATTCTTTTTTTTCTTTTTCGTCAATATTACGTCAGTATTGCGTGACCATTACGTCACCAATAATTAACAAAAGTAGGGATTTGGAGCGGCGCGAATACAAATATATTTAAAACTACATAGAAAACCAAAAGGAACTAAACAGATTAAGTATGTTCCGAATTTATTAATATGGTGCAGAGTGTGCCGATATTTTAGTATTTGCCAAAACCACTGAACAACAAAATATACGAAAATAAGGACTTCCTAGCAAAAACATGCAACCAAATCGTATGCACAATGCAGTAACTTTACAAATAAGCTGAATATCAGTTTTTATTAATTTATTAATACTACTTAAAAACGTAATTCATTTAATGAAAGTCAGAAGTATCTGTTAAACTGCAATGTATAACAAAGGTTTCATATATTAAGGCAACCATTACAATTCCATAGAAACATTTAAAATAAGAAAGTTTTTATCTCTCGAAGTTTGTTCCTTTTAGCAATTTATTTAAATATTTGTACAATGACAGGTCATCTCACTATACTAGTGAGATGTCACCTACCCTCTACTAACCATCCACACTAAGATTCACATTAACAGAAGTTAATTTACTGACGCCACTCACAAGGGAACATCCCGAACCCGTAAATTCCAAAAAATTTAAACTTGTGGACAAGTAGTCCTCATCCCAAGATGTTCGAAGCCATTTTCCTTACCGGCTTTAATTTTGTTTTTAAAAGGGTGAAACCACCCCTGAAATTTTACTCGATTTTCAGTTTCTTGAAAATAATTCGATAACGGTTATAGCAAACACATCAAAGTTATATATCAAAATAATCGTCTCTTTGAGCTCTATTATATATGTGAAAATAGCATAGTATTTCTATTTAAAAATTTGGTGGTGCCTTCCCCCACCCCTTCACGAATGAACCTATTCAAATGCCATATTGTGAATGTTATACAGCCCTTCAAGCAGTATCAAAAACGTACTTCATTTTTTGTAAAACAGTTATTAAAAAAATGAGGAAAATTATATTTAATATAAGGAATGTAACATAAATTTTGATATTTTTAGATAGATATGTTTTAGAAAACAGAAATATAGATAAAAATAAATTAATATAATAATATTGCATGCCTTTCGGATGTCGATATTACAATTCATAGTGGTAGAAAATTTTATTCAAACTAACATATAAAATACATATTATGACATATTTTGTAATATATGGGTTATGTATACATGTGTATATATAATATATACGCTAGTAATTACTTAATTTGTATGATAATGCATTTCTTCATAAAAATGCTTAAAGCATAAAAAACTGTTGCACCAGGAACACCGTACTATAGTACGCGCTCCACATATGGAACATCGCGATGGAATTTGAAAATCTTCTGTGAAGACAAAAGTGACAGGATTATCGAAACGATTTGGCCGGTCCGCAATATAACCACTTTTGTACCATGCAAAAACAAATACATTATGATATTTTGAAGAAGATAATTGGTTGTGCACTAAAGAGTGTAATTTAATAATGTTATCGTATGCAAATGAATAACGTAGTTGTATAAGGGTATAGTGGTTTTCTTTAGTATCGTGAGGATGTTCACATTCTTGTCGGCTGATTTATGGTCTTTTAAGTTAGATAGACAATGACCAGTCCACGAATCTAGCAATAAAACTGTTTACGATCCTATATTTGATATACCTTTGTGAACCATTCCGTGAATAATGCTGTTGTTAGTTTTCCGGATGATGAAGCAGTTACATAAATATTTTCTGCGTGGAACATCGATTCTACTACTCGTGGTCCAAACGTACCACTTTGTTTTTTCAAAACCATGAATAGGGGCGACAACAAGCGTCCAGACGCGGATACTGTAAGAAGTATGGTATAGCTGTGTGTTGTAGCGAATATAGATTGCACAATACTTTTAACTGCTTTCGATCCCTGTGGAGCTAACATGCGACCAGAGTGCAATTCCAAATTGAATCCACTTTCATCAGCGTTGGATGTATTAGTAGAGCCTACCTTCGCAATATAAGGTTTTACTTCTTGTACGAAAGCCGACGAAATTTGATTTAACTCTGCCGTGTCTGTACCATATGAACGGGTTATAAATTTGGTAATTTTTCTAGAAACTATCCTGCGTACTTTCTTGAAGTTCCATAACCAATGTGGGGATGCTCTGAAATTTGTTAATCCGATTTCTTCATTGGCTTCCATAGCCCATTTACGAAGATCTAGGTCGTGAATTATAGCATACGCTTCGCTGCCAGTAACAAATTTATTAAAAACATATTCCGAAATTTGTAATAATTTTTCTCTTCGTGTTCCTCCTATCTAAAAAGCAATAAATTTGTGAATACAAAAATGTCTTAAAATTGGCCTGCAATTTCTTACCTATATAATTGTTGTAAAGACTTCACTCTCTTAAATCTATGTTTTACAGCTTCAAATGAACGTCGTTTTATCCCAGATTTCCAGAAGGTAACAGCTTTTGTCTTAGTCTTATATTCTAAATCGACAATATCTCCTTCTTCTGGTGCACATTCTTCTTCTTCAAATTGTATAACTTCTAAGACTTCTTCCCGTGAAGGTGGATATCTATCATCAACAAATTCTACAGAATGTGGCCTAAATTCTTGCAAGAATTCTAACGTTACGTCGTTATCTACTTCAAAGGTTGCATCGTCCCGAGATCTAATTAATATATTCTTCAATACGTCGTGCATTTTACTTTCTTCATTGTTGAAAACTATTGGACGATTATTATTTGCGACATTAAATGTCAGTATTAGTAATCGAACTACATTTACTGAATTTACTACCATTGTTGAACCAGTACTCTAATTCTCACAGTCAGATGCAGTATTAAAAAGTTACAAACGTGACTTTTTCTTATATACTTATTTTTATCCAACAATTTTAAACTATTACATATTAACTATTACTCACATGGAAGATTATTGTACTTATTATAAGTATAAGTAATACTTTATCATTGTTATCATATGTATGTACAGCTGTCGTCGCACTATATCTGCCTTCATAAGTATCATTACCAATTTACAAATTCATATATCGAATTTTAAAGAATTAATAAACTCATTGCATAAATTATTCTATCACACTGATTGTGAGTCAGTAATAGAGATATCCGAAATACGTGTACACATCGAAGATAATACATTATTCACACAATATCTGCGGATTACCTTCTTCTTTGTTTTGCACAAGCATTGACAATTTCATAAAGCGACGTATTGTGAGGCAAGTTTTATCCTTTTGTAATAATTATTTTACAAAAAGTGAAGTACGTTTTTGAAACTGCTTGAAGGGCTGTATAACATCCACAATATGACATTTGAATAGGTTCATTCGTGAAGATGTGGGGGAAGGCACCACCAAATTTTTAAATATAAATACTATGCTATTTTCACATATGTAATAGAGCTCAAAGAGACGATTATTTTGATATATAACTTTGATGTATTTGGTCCAACCGTTATCGAATTATTTTCAAATAACCGAAAATCAAGTAAAATTTCAAGAGTGATTTCACCCTCTTAAAACGAAATTGGGCCGATAAGGAAAATGGCTTCGAACATCTTGGGGTGAGGACTACTTGTCCGCAAAGTTTCAATTTTTTCGGAATTTACGGGTTCGGAATGTTCCCCTGTCAGTAAATAATCGACCGATAAACTTATGAATATACATATTTATGTTATGTACTGATAATTACTATACGTTTATATAGGTACATATGTCAAATCTTAATTTTATCTTTATTTAGACAATAAATGAACTATACCACACCCTTGATTCACTTTACATCTTTTTACAAAAGGTTTTTAAAAATCGCCAATAAATATCATTATGTTGTAACTCACAGAAGCCGGCTCTCGTCAGTCATTATTTACCCATCTACGATCACCAAATTTCTATACTAAAAATCATCGTTTTTTGGCGTAGGTGTTCGTACCGTACCACCCACAAATGAGACTTTAATCGATTTCCACAAATAAAAAGCACCGACACCTGGGGCTCATGAAGAAATAACATACAAAAGTAGAAAATTGCACAGTTTTCCTATGTGATTTAGCATATCTCTAATTTGTGTGTATTTTTGCAAGAAGACAAGCGGAAATAGATATTTCATTATACATCAATTTTGATAAATATACTTAATCGATATGGGTAGAACGCAGCGGTAGGTCTAAGGTTGCAGGGCGGGGGCATCGTATTTGAGTTCATGCTTTCCATTAATATGCCTAAACTGTCTACATACGGGCGACAGTCGCACGCGTCTGTATCAAGCGGCGCTTGAAAAATGCCGACTCTTTCACATGGGGCACCGAGTGGTAACACTCGGTGTCGACATACGGTGGCCTGTGTGTTTTAGGACTAAAAGCGTTATTAATAGAAATTAAATGTGTTTTCCGGAATAAGAATAAACCTGCTATTGTTTTGACAAAGAATGCGAAATTATTTTCACAAACACCTAAGGGTATGTTTATAGTGAAGCTGTAATAGTCGATAAGAGCGATGCGTTAGCAATACGGGCCAATCAGTGAGCGTTGTAACTTTGCGTAACCATGGTTACAGAAGCGAGCTGTGATACCCGATATGAGCAGCGATAATAGCAAAGCGATATGTATGCCGGTGTTTATATTGGAACTACGCGACATTTGTGGACAGCAATGGTAAGCAAAGATAAGAGCATTTATAATCGAACTGGCAAATTTTATCTACTTCCATCAGTTCTAGTTTTAATGGGTATCGCAAATTTAATAAGCGAAATTTACTTTAGGTCCCCAATACATGAACAAAAACACCCAAATCAAACAAGAAAGGGACCAATGAATATATTTTGACAACTGTCAAACTGACGCGCGAAAAAGTGTGTTTATATGCAGAAAACGAACGTTCTACATCGAGTGACGTTATATTTGCGTAATTAAAACAACCGTTGGAACAACTTAACGGTTCTGTTGACGCACCTTCACAAATTTGTCTTAATGTGTCAAAATCAGAATCTTTCTCTAAAACCTTTCTAGAACACAAACATTTTTTGCGTTTTCTACCACGCATAGCTGTGCGTGAACATGTTGCGCTATTTGCAGATATTTCATTAACGACACCGAAGGATTTTGTAATTTTTCTATTGCCTCCACTAGTCCGAAGTAATTGTTCTGGATAGTTTTTAAATCCGTTTTAACTTGACTATCTTGAAATTTCGACTGGCTTTCCTTAATAGCCGCAGCTTCCTTTGGATCGAATTGAAAAACCACGTTCTTAATATTCTCAAAATATTTATGATAATAAAACGCGGCCTGTAACCATGTTCCCCAACGTGTAAGAATAGGTTCTGGTGGTTCAAGTATACGGGGGCACAGTCTGTGAAATTGCGAATACGTTTTGGGGATTTGACAAACACTGCTTTTGTATGCGCGATATAATCATCTACCTCAGGATAACATTTTCTAATACTATCTGCCACGTGACTGAAACCATGAATTTTACACGTAATATGTAACAAGTTAGCCCAATGTTTTTTAAGAGACCGGC
Source organism: Dynastes maya (assembly GCA_029619315.2). Taxonomy (NCBI): domain Eukaryota; kingdom Metazoa; phylum Arthropoda; class Insecta; order Coleoptera; family Scarabaeidae; genus Dynastes; species Dynastes maya. Next base: position 35,293,529 of record JAROYE020000004.1, read on the forward strand.
CTACAGAAAGCATGTTTGCGGCATCATCATTCATAAACATCAAAAGTTGGTTTGTTGAAAGTTCAAACTTTTCCAATGTATTTAACACTAACTTTGAAATTACTATCGGCAGTACATTGTTGTACTCATCTGGAAGCTAATAGAATTGAAGGTGACGATTGATGTGGTTCCATTGTACGATATGCGGCAAAATAAACAGTACTGAAATGGGCATGTGTCAAATGTGTATGTGTCATGCGCTGAAACGTACCGAGTGTTTTCCGAACGTGGTTACAACGTATGTGAATGTCTTTTTAATGTTAGTTGCTTCAGGATGGTTCTTATTGTTGCAGAAAAAGTTTTTATCGTGGAGTACTATTTTCGGTCATACGAAAACGGGCCAAGCTTAAAAGAAGTTGCCGACGCATTTAGGCTTAAATTTATGAAACAGGCTCCGAGCAACGCCGTTATGTTAGCAGTTGTTGACAAGTTTCGTCGTACGGGAAGTGTGCTTTGCCAACGTAAAGGTCACGTGGGTCGCCCAGTGACAGTCACGACCAATACGAATCACGGGCGTGTTTTGAATCAGGTGCTGCAATCGCCGAAACGAAGCCTCCGAAGATCAGTAAAATTGAATATCAGTGATCGATCGCTCCGTCGAATGTTCAAGAATATTGGTGGGTTTGCATACAAAATACAGACCGGACAGCGTCTGACTGCAGCTGATAAGCGTGTAAGAGCCGAATATTGCGCACGTGTGTTGGCTATGAATTATGAAAACCCGTCGTTCTTGTCGAATGTTTGGTTTTCCGATGAAAGCCATATTCATTTAAACGGAGACATTAACAAGCAGACAACACGATTTCTTGGATTCGAACGCCCCGACATAATCGTCGAGCAACCCCTTCATAGTGACCGTGTTACCATTTGGTGTGCTGTATCCGCACATGGCATATTGGGCCCGTATTTCATTGAAGCAAACGATGGATCGCCGTTAACTGTCAATCAGGAGCGCTACAGAGAACAGGTTCTCACACCATTTCTGCATGATCTTCAGCGATTTTGTCGTGCCAGGAACCTACCACGTAATCAACAATGGTTTCAGCAGGACGGGGCAACCTGTAACACGACTAGGGAGTCTCTTCGAATCCTGCGCAATCATTTTGGGGATCGCCTTATTTCGCGTGGCACTGATTTCCCATACCCATCGCACTCACCAGACCTAACACCGCCTGATGCGTACATTTGGGGAATGCTAGAGGAGGCTGTTTTCCGTACCGATCCACCATCTGACATTCCGGAATTGCGGATTAAAATTGAAGGTTTTTTTCGTGCCATGCAACAACCTGTGTTCACAGACATGCATGTGAACCTTCGTGAACGCTATAAATACTGCTTGAAACTGAACGGAGGGCATCTTGAACATCTGTTTTATCGGGAACGTCGTCGCGAATAATGTTTGCAACGCTATATAATGTTAAAGTATCGCTACATAATGTAAAGTAAATACATAAATAATAAATAATAAACGTTTCATAATTTCAGTACTGTTTATTTTGCCGCATACTGTATGTATGTACCATTACATTGACCACATAATATTTTTTACAATCTGTTGTTTCGTCCACACATAACCATAGTTTTTTATCTTTCAACTCCGATTTAATTCTTTTCTCAACATGTTCACGAGCAGATGGCACAATTCTTTGTAACGATGCCCGACTTGGTAATTTGCACTCGGAATATTTATTCCAAAAGAGGACATATGTTTCCTTATCTAGTAAATTAAACGGTAGATTACATGCAATAAAGGTAACACATAAATTAAATTTAAATTTGTCATAGTGTCGTGTGCATTGGTCGTTTTCGCGACGTAGGCAACATTTTTGAAACAAACGTAGAACTACGACATAGTATTTACGGCAGCGTACATGTATACACAACAGACTGGTTGACTTTCGCAGTTATACTGAGGGTTGTATCGAACCTCCGCCACTGCCCCTTGAGAGCAACTCTAGTGAGTGCTCTAGTGAGCAACTCTAGTTATTACATTACATATACAACAGATGCCGTTTTCAAACAAAAAAAAACTAATAAAGGCAATAAAAACACTTCAACGTGTGCATATATTCGTTTTATTTACCAATCATTTTTATTGCGTCGGCTTTTGTTTTTTACACTGGGGTATTGATTTCAAAATATCATTTCTGTCGGCTGTGAATCACACATACACTATTTGTAAGCCGCAGCCCATGCGACTGATCCGATTCTGTTGCGAAGACCGACTGTGTCCGGCTTAATTATCAAGGAACAATGGGTTAGATGCTGTTGAAGACCAGATAAATTCAATCAGAATCAAAACACTTAATTTTTGCGAAACGGATTAACAACGAGATTTAAAAAATGATTTACTTGAATAGTTTACAATAAATTACTGTTTTTACATAGTTCAATGGTTTAAAAGTGTATTAATATACCTATATTGTCCAACCTATATTACATGTTTGTGCAGGAAGCTGCTTTATTTAAAAAATTCAGTTTATCAAACCACAGAAATAGGTGTTTTTTAAGTGCTTGAACCTTTAATTGAACAGTTCGAGCAATACAACATGCGTTTTTTTATAAGTAGAGTAAAATAAAAGCTGTTTTAAAATTGTTCAAACTGCTCAATCAATGGTTTGAGAAATTAAACACAGTCAAAATCCTTTTTGTCCTTGCATAAAGAGAAGAAAACTGGAAGAAATGTAATATCTAGCAACAATTATTGACAAAAATTTTAATTTCAAATCCCACAGAATATAGTCCGAATATATCTACGATGGACAACAGTTCACTCTTTAATAGATAATATTGAGATATGATCGCCACACTCCTATTAAAATTATATTTAGTCATATTATAGATGCTACAGATTTAATAGTGCTATAGATTTAATAGTGCAACCATTAACTTGTATCATAAATCGATCTATTGCTGATGGTATTTTTCCTCATGTTCTGAAAGTCAAGTAAACATAAACAATTTCAATTCATGGTTTGTAAATAATAAATTATACTTGAATAAATTAAAAACAACATTCATAAATTTTACACCAGGTGTCAACAAGTATAGTGAAAGCTACTTAATCAAAATAAATAACGATTCTATCAAACAAGTACTACATACTAAATTCTTAGGTTTACAAATTGATAATGGATTAAATTGGGAGACACATGTAAATCAGTTACAAACACAACTGGCATCTAGATGCTATGCTCTATATCGATTAAAAGCTTTAGTAACACAAAATATACTAATATCCTATTATTACTCGCATTTTGAATCTAGAATTAGATATGGGTTAATGTTTTGGGGTGCATCTACTTTTCCAAAAAGGATTACTATATTGCAAAAGAGAGCTGTAAGAAACATAGTGGGTGCTTCTAGGATGGTCTCTTGTAGAACTATCTTCAAAGACCTAAGGTTACTTACTGTAACATCATTATATATTCTAGATGTACTGGTATACGTTAAATCAAATGAAGATGACTTTCTTAAAAACAGTGAAATACATCAATATAACACTAGAAATAGAAATATGCTAACTATTCCTCGACATAGCCTTACAGTTTACGAAAGATCGCCTCAATACATGGGAATAAAACTGTTCAATGCTCTTCCTTCAACGATAAGATCATTAAGTACTGTACGAAGTTTTAAAGCTGCAATAAGAACATTTTTGTTAAATGATCCGATTTATTCGTTAGAAGAATACTTTCAGGCCTGCACGTCCTCGACTCAAAACTAAAATTACTTTTATTATTTTATTTTTATTAATGTATGTTAAACGTAAACTAAGTTTATAACAACCAATAGCCTCCATGAATATGATACCTGATGTAATAACTATCCTTCAAACTATCTACTAAAGATCACCCTATCATACGGGTATAAGCTATACACCAGTACTTCTTACCAGATAAAACCAAGTGCAAGTATTGCAATAAATGAGTTAACGTCTTTTAAGTTAATCTCTTGCCGTATAACATATATAACTATTGCATAGTTACTTTCGTGCGCATTATGTATTTTTTTTTTCTTTGTGACTTGCCTTATGCCATTGTATGGTCCAACAGACAATTTGTTTTGTTTCACACTTTGTACCATTTTTTGTATTTTTGTGTGTTTCAAAATAAAGATTATTATTATTATTAAATTTAATAAATCAAACAAAGAATTGTATATAAGAATTTTGTGTTAATTCTCAATTGTATGAAGTTTAAATATAGTCTACCACTATGTCCATTGAAAGATTAGATTTAGTGGATAATGTGCATATGTGCAACAAAAAAATAATTTTTTCTTATTAAAAGTTCTCTGGGATTTAAAAATATTTCTGTAGGTAGCTAAATAAATGATTGCATTTGTAAATCTATGAAACAAAGAAAATGTATGTTTCAAGCTTAAGACTTGACAGATATTGTATCACAAATTAAATTAGCCTTTTTTTGTAAATAACCACATGCACAACCAGTTTGCTTATTGCATACTGTTTTTTCTTTATTGTTATTTATCCGTTCTTCAATTCATTTACAAAAGTTAGCAAAAATTTCACATTTAAGCTTAAAATACATACACATTTAAAGGAACGCTAAAAAACAGTTAATTTTATAACAGCAATTGTTTAAGCCAATTTTTTTGACACGCACGTAGTGTGTTTTTACACTTCCAAACACAATTGTTTGTTAACCTGTATATGATCTGTATTCCAATCGTTTTGTGAGATTGACGTGTTGAAGGTTCTTATGCCAGTTTCATTTTTCTTTTCAAATAATCTTTGTTAATGTTAACGTTTACTGTCTATAAACAATTTTAAATCAAGGTGCGTGATTTTACTGAAGCTGAGGTTTCTAGAACTGTCACTTTGATCGAAAGCGGATACAGTTATCAAGAGGTGGCCGAAATGGTGAATGTTTCAAAATCAGTGATCTTTCGTGTTGTACGACGGCATCGAAAGACGGGACAATACAAAATGCGTGGTCGAAAAAGGCCAACAACAAATAGAGACGACAGATTTATCGTTGGCTACGCGCTCAGAAATAGGACTGCCACCGCTTCAGAGATCAGAAGCAGCCTCCGACAAGTACGCCAGGTGAATTTAAACACAAAAACCGTAAAACGAAGGATCGGAGAATCAGGAATGGTTTTACGTATACCTAGCAAAGGTCCGTTGTTAACCAGGCAACGTAGAGGAGTTCATAAAGCTTTTGCTCGAAATCACTGACGTCAGTCTATAAGGAATTGGAGTCAGCTGCTCCTCAGTAATGAGTCCAAATTCTGTTTCCAACCAGATGATGGAAAAGTAAGAGTGTGGCGTCGATCAGGTGAAAGAGATGCCCAATGTAACATTGTCGAAAGAATTCCTTGTGGTGGAGGATCGCTGATGGTATGAGGTGATATTTGTTTGGGAACGCGCACAGAGCTTCACATTGTAGAAGGTGGATCCCTAACAGCTGCAAGATATGTGTCAGACATTTTAGAAGACCTTGTTGTACCTTTCACATCATATATTGGTGGCAACTTTCCTTTGATGCATCATAATGCGAGACCTCACATTGCAGGCATTATTACTCAGTATTTTCAAGAGGTCCAGTTGAACTCTATGGAATGGGTAGCGAAGTCCCTGGATTTAAACCCAATAGAGCATGTTTCGGACAGACTTGGAAGACAATTAAAGCATAGAAGGCCTGCACCTTAGAACCCACAAGAAATGCGCTATTGGAGGAATGGGATCAAATTCCCCAAGAATACATTGATAAGTTGATTAGAGGAATGCGTAATAGGCTGCAAGCAGTGTTACGGGCAAGAAAAGGCAATACACAAAATTGACATCTTTTCCCCGTGTTCCAAACGTTAAATATTCGTTGCTGATTGCGTTGGTCATGTTAATTTTGTTTTTGGTTGAAATGTTAGTTTTTACAAATTTCTTTAAATTTAGGAAAAAAGCTAAAATTGTACATAAATATTCCTTGCGAATCAGCAGAAAATCTTGTAAAATATATTTATGCGAATTAAAATATCAAGCATATAAAAAAATCTTTATTTTATTTATTTTTTGGTGTTCCTCTAAATTTGTCCAAAAATAACATTTCTAAATCCAACCCCTTGTGAGAATTTTTCGACATGGAAGCAGTTAGATTACATGTTCTGACTTTAAATCTTTTGTTTACTTCTCTATATCGTTCTTAGTTTATATGTCTGAAGGGTGTCGTGAGAAGTATATCATTTGTATTTTCTTTCGTGGAAAACCGAATTAAAAATTCAAAAAGTGCAGATGATCTGAAACAGATGTCTAAAGCAAACAACACAGAATATCGGCACACTCCTCACACAAAATATTAATTAATTCGGAACAGCTGTTTCAAAGGCTCGATGGGCCTCCATTTTCAACCGAATTACCGAATAAATCTGGGCGAAAAACCAAAACATTTCTTAATTCTACCATGCTTGTTTATCCCCACTCTCGAAAAAATATATATATATATATATACAAATACCTACTTTTCTGTCGTTTAACTCTAACATGCGGGGTATATACGGAACGAAAAGGTCCCTTGTTATTGCCTGACAACGTATTCCCGCCTTCATAAAGTAGAGCAAGACAAACGATAAGGTTCCTTCCTGTTAATTCTTCCGTCTACACATTTTAAAAATATAAACCATAACAGGTGTAACACATAAGAACAGCACAGACCCCGCCCTCTGGTAGTAAACAGTGTTAATATATTATTGACATATTAGCAAGAACACAGCTACAGTTACTCTAAGAAGAGCGCCAAGTTAGGTTATACTGCACGTGGTCATTTCCCCCTAGTTATATTCCACTTTGTTACCTTCACTTATTTTATAATATAGTTTTGTTATATCTGCCTTGTTTTAATTACATGATAAGTCAAATAATATCCACCAATCCGAGTGCCATTAATTCTGAGAGGAAAAACCCCAAATACCCACCGGTTACACAGGTTGTTTTCTTTCTTTATAGAGATTGTCTCAAATGCGTCCAATTCACGAGCCGGGGCTACGTTTTTAATCAATTTCAGGTTTTGACGCTTCTATTCGGACGTACCTGTAGCATCTAGTATGTTCATTGAATCTAGTACCTATCGCTCGTTTTTTTTTTGTCCAATGTAGGCTTTATCACAGTCATTACATGCAATTTTATAAATTCCCGACCTTTCATTCATGTCCGGTTTATCTTTCGAATTGCCAAGAAGGTTTTTGAATGTATTACGTGAACTGAAACACGTTCATATCTTGTTCCCACACAAATTTCTTGTCGCGAGTTTTTACCGGGATCAAGGTCGTGGAATTTCTTACACAATGCCTATGTTGGACTTTCTTAAGCATGTGGTCGACATCTATAGAAGAGTAACCATTGTATATAGCTACATTTTTTATGAATTTAAGCTCTTTGTTGTACCTATTTTTGTTCAAAGGGAGTTCCACGCGGCCATTTTATGTCCGCAGTGGTTCGAATCGGTCATAATGTATGTATTAGTGTTTGTTTCTTCTCTGTAGATGTCTATTTCCAGTTTTTTATTATTTCTAATTACTAGGCTATCTGGGAATGGGAGTTGATTGTTCACTTCTTCTTCTACTGTAAATTTAATAGTTCTGAATTTTGAATTGAGAGTCGCCAGGAAATCCGGAATATTACTTTTCTTAGTATCAAAAACCGCGAAAATATCATCTACATACCTAAACGAAATTCTAGGGAAATATACGGCGTCTTTTTCAAACAAGTTTCAAATTTAGTCATGAACGAGTTGACTATGAAAGGGGCCAGCGGATTGCCCATCACCGTACCTTCCAGTTGTTCATAATATTTACCCCCTATTTGAAAACGATTGTGGTTCATGCAAAGCAAAGTTAGTCTTTTGCATCCCGCAATTTTGACATCGTCACTTTTATTAAGTTTTAAGAGTTCAAATAAATGTTCTATAGTTTCTGAAATTAGTACGCTGGGGATGAGTGAACAAACATCAAACGATACTAAAGTTTCCCCATTCATTCGTCTCCTCTTCCTTGGGCTCATATTGTGAGCCATTAAAGCGTGACAAACGGTTGCATCCGCAGAGACGCCTGCCCGGGGGGGGTATGTACGTATGTGGATGCAGAGTCCAGTAATGCGGTAGACATTGAGGAGTTCGACCATTCAGTTATTTATCGAATTCTCACTGTGTTTTCGAAAACATAGGACGTAAGGCTGGTGTACCTCTTGCATCGCATGTGAAGAAATATATTTGACGTTTCCCTGGTTTGGAATTTACAGGTTCGCACATTCGTTGCAAATTTTGCGGTATAGGGTTGCTATAAAAGTAAACGACTGTATAAAAGACGAGTTGAGAAATCAAAAAATCTGGCTCACTGTGGACGAAACTACTGATGCTCAGAAAGACAGCGTGATTCATATTGTGGCGCGTCTTTTAAAATGTAATGGACCAGCAGGTTCCTTGTTGTTAGCCAGTAAAAGGATTGAAAGAACTGATGCCGAAACCGTTGTAAACATAATAAAAAATATGTTAAGAAAATTTTGTATCGTAGGAGCCCAAATCACCATGTTAGTTTCTGACGGAGCCGCAACAATGCTGAAAGCTGGTAGGATGTTAAAAGTATGCTTTCCGACTCTTCTTCACATAACATGCCCCATACACGCATGTCATCTCGTAGCAGAAACAATTCGAAGCAAACATATCCGCGTATTCAAGCAATTATATCCGCAAATTCCACTACCACCTCAGCCTGTATTGACGCGATGGGGAACATGGATCGAGGCAGTATCTTACTATCGCAAATATTATTCCCAAGTGAAAGATGTCGTTTTCAAACTTAATTCTTCTAATTCTCAAGCGGTTCGCGAGAGTCAGCAACTTTTTTCCGATTCGGACGTTCAAAAAGAAATAGATGACATTTCCATAAACTATTCTGTAGTGACACAAACTATTTCGAAGTTAGAAAATACTCGCTTATCTATACAAGACTCGTTAAATAACATCAACAATTTAGCAGCCGTTCCAGAAAGCTTGACGGATCCTATAGGACTAGATGTCGCGCAAAAATGTCTTGGTTTTAAATAAGAATCCGGATTTAGAAAAGGTTCGATCTATATTTGGAATTCAAGACTGCACAGAAGAGATACAGGAGTATTTGAATTTCATAAATCTTACTTCATTAGATGCTGAACGATCATTTACAAAGTATATAAGAACGTTTTCAGCCCGTCGTCGAGGCCTAACCGAATCGACAATGGAAGCATTACTTACGTTGCAGTACTACGCGGCGTACCATGGCAATCGCACATTACCGCAGTGGTCATCGATACGTCAGTAAAAGGTAACAATCTATTATTTTTTATTAATACTATGTCTACTTTTGCGCGGTACGCCGCGGACGGTTCCACTAGTTTCTCGAACATTATAAATAGTACAAGCACACCAATCAACCGATAATAACCGAACGTCCACCCGATTCCTTGTATGTACATAGTAAATATAGCTCCTTTCACGGCACCTCTACGGTGTAACCGTTTGTTAGGCTTTAGTGATAATCCATCTTAGGTAGATAAATTTCAAATACAAAAGTATCTTTCGCTAAGTGACGTAATCTCAAGGAGAGTGATACGATATGCGATATCCGACAGCTCGAAGCAGTCTGTGCGCTACAGCCCTTAACGATAAAACTGCCCTCGCTGTATAGTTACTACCAATCAATTAATCTTCACGCCATTGCAATACGTACATGCATAATAAAATAGTGGTCTTAGTAACAAAAAATATCTGGAAGCTCAAATGTTTTACTGTAATAAAAATTAGCAGCAAGTTTGAGGATATGTTAGAGCTATTCCATCATAGATGGTGCTTCCAGATTAAGCAATTTTATTTTGAAAAAGGTGCAAGTTCGCATGGACTTTATTTTATATTTAATGAAAAAATAAAACTTTTAAAACAAATTGTAAGGATTTATTTACAAGTAGGTACTTAAGCAGTCTAGACAACCATGATGAGAAATTGGTCGTTTTAAGATGCCGTACATACATCAAATATAGTCTTAAGTTATTTAAAATTCTTGTGTATCTATCAACAGTAAGTTCAATCACTTTTATCATCGAATATAGTAGTTCCTTTTATACTCATCTAAATAGAGATAATTTATTTCCTTTTGTCATTTTTCCAGCATTATCGAGGAGTCCAGCCTGAATATAATCCAAAGAAGGCATTTTACGAAGATCTCCACGCGCTGCTACGGATGGCTGAGATGACAACAATCGTTTAACAACATTCAAGATATCATCTTTTGTTATTTTTTCTGAAAGAAAAAGGCAAAACAAAATTGTAAATATTGCACGGACACGCTACGTCGATAGAATTTTACTAAAAAGTGAATTAAGATAGCACTCAGTACGAATGAAATGTTTAAGAAATTATGAAAATACGTGCGGATTTATATGCTGTTGCAAGATTGAGATCCAGCGTTTTATGTTCGGTCTATTTCAATATAAAATTTGTTTTGGTACTTGGTAATTTGTTTTGAACTTGCCTCGTCGGTAAGCTTATAACTTGAGCCAACGTTCTTGGTCAAGTTACGACTACGTTGTGTATTATTTGGAAAAAAACTATTCTAATTCAATTTTTAGAACGGTTCCGCCAACGTGCTAAGTGACCGCTTGATACATGATAGGCATACCAATTTCATCTATGAAATATTGAGGTCTCTTTCTATGTCCTGTTGCCAAAACCTGCCTGCCAATATCCTCAAATACCACAGGCCTCGCTTCTAAATTCATCAATAACATACTTTGTAATTGAGTTTTTGCTCTCTAAAAGACCGTTATGAATGTTTTGCAATTTTCTACAGTGGAATTATCATTGTCATACCCTGAGTTCTTGCGTTGTAATATTTGATCCCATGCCTACTAATTCTTTTACTATTACTTCAATCATGTCACGTAAATGGGTTGGGGGTGCACTAGCATGTATACAAAATAGACCAGTATCGGAGTAGGAATGGCTGTAAGCAGTTGCACTGTACATCCAATGATACCTAAAATTACAACGGTAAATATATACCTGTATACGAGGTCTATCTAAAATGTATCCGACCTTGAATTTTCCCACCCTCAGTAATGATGCTAGGTCGGCGCCACTGTGTGCAGTGGAAGGAGATAGCTTAATGTGCATGCTTGCATTTTTTCTCCGCGTTCGAGTGTTAGTCGCTGCCTAGAGGCCGCCGAGTGAGGTACTGTTATGTGTTCGTCAGATTTTTGATTTTTCTCAAGATGACTGTACGAGTTGAGCAAAGATACTGCATTAAATTTTGCCAAAAGCTTGGTAATTCTCAAAGTGAAACAAATCGTAAGATTTAGCAAGTTTGGAGACGATGCTATAGAAGTAACACAAATCAAGGAGTGGTTCAACCGAATCAAAAATGGCCGCGTATTGGTGGAAAGTGATCGGCGTTCTGGGAGGCCACAAACCGCTCGGAATGCAGCTGCTGTTGAGAGGGTGGAAAATCTGGAAAAGGGAGATCGTTGTGTGACCGTACGAGAAATTGGCGAAGAGGTTGGGATCAGTAAAGATTCCTCACATGCAATTTTGTATGGTGATTTTAACATGCGCAAAGTGACTGCGAAATTTGTGCCCAAGCTGCTGTCGGCAGAACAAAAAAAATCCGTCTTGAGGTTACACAGGACCTGTTGGTCACTACCAACAGTGATCCTGATTTTCTAAACACCGTGATAACTGGGGATGAGTCATAGGTGTACGGGTACGACCCGGAAGCAAAAGTACAGTCGTCGCAAGGGAAGCGTCCCAAGTCCCCACGGCCGAAAAAAGCACGACAGATGCGAAGCAAAATCAAGGTGATGCTAACTGTGTTCTTTGATATCCGTGGAATTGCGCACCACGAATACGCACCTTAAGGAAAAGTTCTACGCCGACTCCGTGGTGCTGTTCGGCGCAAGAGACCGCACCTCTGGACAGCGCAAAACTGGCAGTTGCATCATGACAATGCTCCGGCTCATTCATCACACCTGATCTAGACTTTCTTGGCGAAATACGGAATTCCAGTCGTCTCCCAACCTCTCTACTCTCCAAATATGACTCCTTGCGATTTTTGGTTGTTTCCGAAATTGAAGACGCCCTTGAAAGGATCCCGTTTTGAGAGTAGAGAAGAGATAGTGCAGAACGCGACGAGGGAGATGAACACCATTACAAAATGAACCCTTCCAGCAGTGTTATCGGCAGTGGAAGGATCGGCGGGCTACGTGTGTGGGGGCGCAAGGGGCCTACTTTAAAGGGGATTAGGGACCCAATCCCGTCACATAAATAATATATTTTTCCCGGCCAAACGTCGGATATATTTTAGACAGCCCTCGTATATATACCTGTATATGTATACCTATTAAGAACATTAGTGTATAACCTAGTATACATTCCTTTTCCAGGTCCGCCCGCACTAAAAGAACCACCGCCACCCATCATCATATTCAAAACGCACATAGCTATGAAGTCAGGATCTTGATGTGAACAACTTTCTAAACCTATCATTAAGTGACATAAAACGGGTAATCCAGTGGATGCAAACTGGGGAATTTCGCATTCCTCCTAGTATAAATGGAGAACACATTAACATATTTTTAAAATGTGATATTTCTTAGCATACCTGAATTATCCCACCAGTGTATTGAGCTATGCTTTCATCGACAGATAAATTCTTAGGGGGTATAAATAAATCTTGTTCAGTTTTCCAAATTGGCCCTTGATCAACGAAATATTTCTCGGCAATATCAACTAATTTCGTATGTTCGACTCCTACACCAGCTATCACCATTCTATTAGGAGTATAGTGTTGACTCAAGAATGAAAATAACATGTTTTGGTCAATCTTACTAATGTTATTCTTTGGACACAGTTTAGGCAAACCTAGCGTATTATTTCTGTAAGCTGCCTGAAAAATTAAAGATATTAAAGATATTGTTTTAATTTTTAATTTTATGAAGACGGTTACAAATTGCATTAGTTTTAATAAAGTTTATACGGTTTTCTGTTGAAGCATTTCTGTTTATGTGGAACACGTAGTACTGTGTCCACAAAATTATATTAGGATCTTTACATGTCAGAATCATAGTGTTAACGTCAACGTGTTATATGAGCATGAAATTCATCTTGGTACTACCGCTTTTATTCGATATTCGAATGAATCTATACATTGGTCCAGGCACGACTGCAGCCTAAAGTAATCCTCTCGCGATAGCTCGCGTGTTGTGTGGCCCCCGCCTTTATCCTTACATACTCTTGCAGAAAACTTTGCAACAATGCCTATGTATTTTTATGGCTACTATCTTACTAGACTTTCGAGGCTGATGGTATGGTTATAAGCAGGTGGGCATGTTACATACAAAGATGAATAGTGCATAAATAGTGTATAAATTAGCCAAATTTACTGTGGAGATATCTGACATAATACTGAACAAAATATCTTAATAAACCTATGTTCGGAAATAAGTTACGTTCTAGATATAAATAAATAATCTTAAGTGGTGCGCAGGACAAAGAACGAAATAAGGATTGATAAAGTATAAATCAGCGGATTTCGATTTCTAACACGTTATAACACGAATTACATAGATGCTGTACCTGTTACGATGGTGTCTTTTATTAACAGCGATAATAATGCTCCCAATTTCGTTTAGTCTTAGTAAATTATTTACGTAGATGCGCTGCGTTTTACAAATCACGAAGTAGTGGACATTCATCACGTATACCTTCGTAATTACCGCCAGTGGAATGTGCAGAAAACCCTCTTAAAAGAATATCATCATCTCAAATGCGTTTTAGTGTTAATCTATAGGCTTGAATCTATGATAATACCTTTATCGGTCTCATTTTTTGCTACATCGACTTGATGGTAACAATTATTTGATATAATTAAATTAATAAATAACGCCATTATTGCTTGATGAATAACTAGATTTACGAAACCACATTGAGTATCTACGTGATGGTGCTCCTGCAAGTAGCGTACTACGGGATTGAATTGACGAAAACATTCCCAAACGATAGATTGGTCGCAATGGACCTACTCCAAGACCACCACAATTGCCAAACTTGACGCCTAAGGGTATCTATGCGTAGAGATTCATGATGTTTATCGAATTCACAAAACTGGGAAAATACTGCGAAATAATTTACAGGCACTGAATATGTCCGGCGTTGTTACACGGCAACTTCAACTGTGTCTTGATGGTGAAGATAGTAGACATCGACATTTTTGTATGAATTTTATTTGTTTATAGTATATGTTAAATCAGAAGAAATAATAGCTTGCTAATTTATAAAGAATATTGGATACCATTTCTGTTTTTATTCCTAACTCAAAAATAACTCATTTGCAAACACATATTATTGAGATATTTTGTTCAGAATTATATCAGGTGTCCTTTTAGTGAATTTTTCGAATTGACACTGGGGCAAGTAATAAATTAACAGCAATGACTAAAATCGAATTACGAAGTAACAAACAAATGCAACATAAACCAAAGTAACATATACGATGGTACTAGAAAAGCTAAGTAAATGGCGCACAATACTATAAAAAATTACGGATATATAAATTGCCGCCATTATATCTCATGCGTACTATCGACTACTAAACATACAAAATTGCACAAATTTCATTATTACCGCTATTTCTGTAAATAAACCCAACGAGTTATTCATTATTCATTACCGCATTACTTTCAATATCTTTTATATGAAATGAGCTAGATGACAAAATCTAAATTGTTAATGTTTAATTTTTCTGTGAAAATTGCATGTATCGTTCAATTTTCATTTCTTAAGCCTGTTTTACACGGCGCGATTTATTGGGCAATTAATTGAACAAGTTGATCTTCGATCTTATCATACCGTCAAAAATAGCAAAAATCGATACGATTTCTTGAACAATTTATCGCACGATTAATTGAATTAAATAGAACATGCTCTATTTTTGCCACGATTTTCCGACGGTTTCTCACTAACTTTCGCTCACTAACGATCGCTAAAAACTTGTCCAATTTATTGTAGAATGTAAAATGGCATATTTCTACCGGTTTCTTGGTCAAGAACTTGTTCAATTAATTGGCCAATAAATCGCAGGCTTTATAAAAGTGAACCCAGATGTCACGCACACTTTGTCTGCTTTATTGTAAAGGTTTAATTGGAACAAGCATAAAAGTTCTTATTGTATTTTATAATAGGTAATAGAGATGGCATTTTTTAAATTTCGCGGATAATTTAAGTTAGTACTTGCAATAAAGGACATATTTAACTATATTACGTTAGGAAATTGGCGAATAGGTCCTTTATTGCCGGAACTACCAACTTAAATTATGGGCAAAATTTAAAAAATGTCAACTCTAGTAATATAATTTTCTTTTACTAATTGTACAATTAGGAGCAACATTCATTTTTTTAATGTTAACATTTATTGTAGATAAGCTTTTAAGGAATAGTTTTTTTTCAAAATGAAAGGAAAAGACTTACAACATTCTAAATAGTTTTATTAGTTTTATGGAGCTCTCTATTGTGAAAGAAATAGGTACGCTTAAACGGACTGTTGTGCACGTAAATAAAAGGATCAGGGCCGAAACGATAAAATTTAAGAGATTATATGCTGATTATGTATGATCAAACATGAATTTAATTAAAGAATTTATCATAATTTACAAGAGTATAATGGAAGAAAATAACGAAGAGCAATCAAGAAACGAAAGTATCTATTGGAACCATATACAAGATAATTAAAAAGGGTGTTGTACCTCGAAAAGAAAGATAATAAAGGAGTATTGAGGAAAGTTAACGACTGCAATGTTGATATTGTCCGACAAGACGTAAATGCTGTGCATCGAGAAAATGAATCACTTAAATGTTTACATAAAAGAATTAATGCCGATAATACCAACATCCAATGTTTGCGAGTCATAAAAAGAACTGGCTTTAAATTCGGTATAATTGATACACGTCCCACAATTATGGAAAGCTCTATATGACAGAAACTGCGACATGACTATCTAATGGCAGTTAAAAAATATCGAAAAGGAGAACGATTAGTATTTTATCCCGGTACGATAACTACGATACTATTTCTAAAGCCTGTTTTACACGCCGCGATTTATTGGCCAATTAATTAAAAAAGTTGATCTTCGATTTTATCGTACTCTGTAAAACAGCAAAAATCGGAACTATTTCTTGAACAATTTATCGTACGAATTGAATTAAATAGAACATACTCTATTTTGTCACGATTCTCCGACGATTTTTCACTAACTTTGCTGTTTTAATACCAACCCAGTAGCGGAAAAGTACCTACGGTTTGTTGTGATTTTAAAGTGAGAATAAATTTCGAAAATTTACGGCGATTATGATGTAATGGATAATTTGAATTAAGTAATCGAAACCGAGGCAACCTAAGCTAATCTGTGCAGATACCAAAGCTGCTAAAACATTTCACAAAAGCAGATTGCCAATCTACTTTCATAAGCAGATTAAAATTTCCTAATAATTCTCTCGTTCAACTATTAACGGAACTGAAGCATTCGTGATCCTTTAAAATTTGTTCAATTTATTGTAGCATGTAAAACAGCGTATTTCTACCGATTTCTTGGTCAAGAACTTGTTCAATTAATTGACCAATAAATCGCGGCGTGTGAAACAGGTTTAAGGGTTGAGTGGACAGACTATGGACACGTGTCAGTTGGATGTGCCTGTTGCATGAGGAAAGAGAAAAATTATTCTTTATGCTGGATCAGAGAAAGGATGGATTGGACGATCGTTATTATCTGCAAAGAATATAAAATTATCAACATTGAAATATCATGAAGACACGACTTCATCATTATTTGAATGTTGGTTTTGTGGTACCCTGCTACCAAATTTACCAGAAGGCAGTGTCATCGTAATAGACAACGCTTTGAATCATTCGGGGCAGCTCACAAAGGTTTCTATGAATAATAGTAACAAGAAAGATTTTAAAGAATTTTTAGGAGCAAATAATGTGTATCATGAAAGCTATTTCACGAAAAAACAATTATTAGTAGTAATAACAACGAAAACTTATGTCAAGAAATATTATGTGGATTTGTAAGCAGAAAAGCATCTTCAATCCAATAGAGCTGATGTGGGCTAAGCTAAAAAACATTATAAAGTGAACAAATTAAGTTTCCAAATTTAGCGAAAGCATAAACATTAAAAATGCATAGAATGTATAACTCCAGAAAATTGGAAAGGTGCCATTATGTTATCAAAGAAGAAAATGGATATGTGGACATATACAGAAAATGGTAAGCAATATAACCCCGGCACAGAATGTGATACTAAGTACATCTCTGTACCTACAGAAGTAGAAGCGTTTGAAAACAGGTAAACCATATCATCATTGCTATTATCACTAAACTGTGAGAAACGGTTGCACCCGCTGTACATACAAGGGATCGAGTGGACGTTCGGTTATTATCGGTTGATACACGCACACCGATCAACCGATAATACCGAACGTTCACTCGATTTCTTGTATTGTGCTGTTATGCTTTAATTATCACCATTGGGGATGTTATAAAAGGGTGAAAGACAAAAGTTATTTTCTAATAATTTGAAATGAACTATATTTTTAAAGTAATTTTATTAGTTTTAAATTTTTTATGCTTGTTACTGTCAAAATACCAAATAAAAGACAAAATAATAAATGTAAAATTCATACCATGTGAATCATATCCATTAACAGTGTTTCTTGTTCTGGTCTCATATTTAATGTTTCCAATTCGAACTGTACAGCTTGCCTAGCATATTCTACTTCCTCTGGTGTTATAAGTGGCCGTAATGTCACCTCACTTAATAATTGCATTGTATCATCCAAACCTTTAGTATATACAGATGCAGCATATATGAATGTATCTCGTGATGCTTGACTATCGCATATGCCGCCATGCTTTTCCAAATTATTTAACATCTTATCTTTATCAGGGTAATGTATGGTTGACTAACAATGCATATAATAAACAAGCATACTGATTAACTATAGATAACTTACATTAAAAGCTAATTTTTCCAGAAAATGAGAAATACCACTAGGATATGCAACTTCATATCTGGAACCACAATCAATAACAACTAAAATAAAAAAAATTATGTATTCACATGATGACAAGAAGGCGTGACACGCTTTTTGAATAAAAATAACATTAATGATATATTTATTTGTTACCTCCTACTGTACAGAATTCTCCAAATCTATTTTCAGATGCAACTGTTAAACCATTCGATAATTTTGTTACTTTCGTAACTTGATTTTCTTCTGTGTATGATGCATATACAGGTTTAGGTAAATTAGGTACTGGTCGATCCATGGATGGTAAATTTGTAACCTTTTGTTTAGATGGTTTATTTATAGTGCCATCCTGGTCTGAATAATTTCTGGATAATATTCTTTGTGACTGCCATAATCTAATATAAAAATATCTTTTGAGGTTATCCAAATGAGGAGAATAAAACTTACTGATTATTGCAGTAATGAGCATTTTTAAAACTTCTCCAAACTCTTAGAACCATTTTTATTTGTAATTGTAACAATGTTAGTTAGTGAAGTTAATTTAGTCTGTAAATAAATTATACAATTTTGACTTAAAATTTCTGATAGACAATCTAAGAATTTAACAGATGACAGAAAGCAGTAGAGGTGGGTCGGTATTTTGATAAAGATATTTTGGAACGGTATTCTATTGTCGCGCACCACAATGTCAAAATAACTGGTTATTTTGGAACGATCCATACATCCACAGAAACGCGGGGCGTTCCGGTGGAACTGTAGAATGTAACTACGCGTGAACAGTTCAGCCAGTCCCAGCACTAGGCTCCGCTAAGCTTGATTATGAAAATGATTTCCTTCACATGCTTACTAGGCTTTTTACTAGTACAAAAATAGACGGTCGTGCGATCTAGTAGCGTACTATTTAACTAGAACGCTCTTTTTATATGAGTTTCATGCTATGTAGTGGCACGTGTATCTTCGGCTTAACTGCCAAGAAAAAACCAGCGAAGTATAGATCCTTTTGGGCCTGGGATTGGTGTTGTTTTCTAGAGTTTCCTCACTGTCATCTGACCAGCTGACTTCATATGGCAACGCTACTACGCTATATGAAGAACTGAATTGAAGAACCACAAATCAAGAAGTGTCAAGTGTTTGTAGTGCTATTTATTCAATCTACATTCGTTTGGGCTACTCAGATAATTATTGCTTGATTCTGTTAAAATTAATTCAACTAGAACATTGAAACTAGAATTCCAGAATTAACTAACAAACATTATATTTATTTCTGCGACATATGTTTGTGTTTATTGAAGTTTGAAAAAAAATATGTCTACGGCTGCACCAACGGTAAAGCTCTCGCGAACATTAGTACTCAAGAGAATTATTAATTCTTTTTATTTCACAGGCGAACGTGAAGGAATATAGTATAAGAGTACCGAAAAATATAGAAAAGCGTTATCATGTTATGCGATTTAACGCTACTCTAGATGTAGATTTTGAGAAATGGACACAGGTCAAGATGGAACGTGAAAATAATATGAAAGAATTCAAAGGCGTGGAAGAAGAAATGCCAAAGTAATATAATATATAGAATGTACTATATCATACCTGTACAAACTAATACGATATTGTAAAAAGCAACTTTTATTATAGATTTGGTGCAGGATCAGAATTTGGAAGGGAAGCAAAAGAAGAAGCTAGGAGGAAGAAATTGGGAATTATCACACGGAAATACAAAGCTGATGATCAGCCATGGATTTTAAAATCTTATGGAAGTGGTGTTAAAAAATTTAAAGGTATAATATTATATATAAACCAATATATAAAGTAAATAGTAACATTCTACAAAACTATACCAAGAAGTATAATTTACATACACAGCAAGAACTTGATTACTATTTGTCATATTTATGTACAACATATTATTAAAATGCTAAGGTTATTAACATAGATATTTAGTTTCTATATATTATAAAGTATTTGATTTATAAATAATAATTTAATTCGCAAGTATTGTAAGCTGTAAATTTTATATTACAGAGTGAATTTTATCTTTGGTCTGTTTATGTGAGTATTTATTGGTATTGTTTAAGAAAAGTACAATTGAACGATTCACTTAATTATTAGGATTTTTTAATAATAGTCATCAATGAAAAGTATTCTATTAAAAAGTAGTAGTGAATAAAATCATTTGTTAGAAAATAGTAGTCGATATAAATCACTTGTTAAAAGCAGTCTATAGAACTGTCGAAATTAATGAAATTAATAGTTGAAATTATTTGTTTAAAAGTAATAAACTGCAAAAGTATTAGTTATTGACTATTATCTTTTAAGGGTCATCAGCTATTACTTTTTAATGAATGATTTTTTACCAACTGCTATTTTTTAACGAACTATTACTTTTAGTAACATTCAAATGTATTCAGTTGATGTTGCCCATCACTAATTGTAATAGAATATGTTTGTAATTAATAATGAGTTATGTTTACATGAGTAATAATTGCTGAAGTAATGGCAAATTTGGATATTTGAGTAATTACTGTATATACAAGCCTGTGCAAAAAAGATAACTGTGCCAAGTAGCAAAGGTAATTTGGCTGTGTAAATTTGTTTGCTTTGTAAATTGCTTTTCAAAATAATTTTTTACTGAATCAGGGAGACCATAATGACACTTATGAGCAGAGTAACCAAAACTTGCGGACTCGCATAGACGTCGGTATTACGGGTTAATATAAGAATACGAAAAATTCATAAATAAACTTACTTGCTAATTATTCAACAAATTAGAGGCATCAGGATGTGAACTACTGTAAACTTGCATCATTGCATATGTTTTCACAGTTACTTCTTTAAACCTTGTGCGTCGACAAGAAAAAATATTCTTATACATAGAAAACGATCTCTCCACATCTAAAGAAGTTACATTTGCATGTAGAAACTGTTTTTCAAAATCACTTAAAAGTTCGCTATTCTTACACTTATTATAAACGGCCTCTAAAGTATTAAAATCAGGATTTTTCCTTAAAACATCTGCCAACTTTTGACTAGCGCATAATCCTGGCGTATCATTTAATGTGTGTAATTTATTTTTTACACTCTCCACTATGTCTAATGATTCCTGCAATGACAATTCAGTACATTGTAGTTTTCTGATGGCATCTAGTAATACTGTATAATTTTTACCTATTGTTGTTAAATCTTCTAAAAGTTGAGGAATTTGAAATTCTCTTTGACTTTCTCTAATTGCTTTGGATTCATTCCGATTAAATCGCATTATAACTGATTGAATTTGTTGAAAATGGATCAAATAGTAAGAAGCTGTTGTTATCCAAGTATCCCATCGCGTTAAAATTGGTTCAGGAGGTTCTGGAATACCTGGACAAAATTTACGAAATTCTTTTAAACGTTTAGGAGATTTACGAAACACTGCTTTAGTACTTCCAATCATCCGATCAACGTTTCCGTAATGTTGTCGAACAACTTCACCAACTAAATGCAAAGCATGCAGCACGCATGTTATATGTATTAAGTTAGGAAATATATGTTTTAAGGATCGCCCAACACTTAACATCGTTGCTGCACTATCTGTCACAATCATCACAACTTGATCTTGGGCAATTTTAAATTTTTTCAAAGCGTTCATTATCACTTTTTGAATATTTTCCGCGGTACATTGTTGAACACGTTTGCAAGCTAACAAATATCGAGATGCTGTATTCTCGCTAGATAAAACGCGAGCTATTACATTCACAATACTGTTTTTCTTTATATCGGTCGTCTCAGCCACGGTAATCCATATTTTTTTGGAATACAAATCACGTTTACACACATTTTCTAGCATCTCTTTCATTCGCGGCAAATGATTCTGTAATTGTGTTTGTGAGGATAATGGGTACATTGGAACGTATTGTCGCCAAACGTTTTAAAAGCTGCTTTTCTCATCAACGACAACGGAAGATTACAAGAGGTAAACATAATTAATAAATGTATGAGGAATAGTGTATAAGGTATTTCAGTTCTTGCATTTCTCATATGCTTAATACCATTGACATGCCTCTGGCAATCAGTTCTGTCCAATGCAGCCAAACGAACATTGCATATTAAGCAAAAAACTGCACTACCGTCATATTTTAAATGGGGAATAAGTAACACATACATTAGTAGCAAATCTATTACGAGGCATTGTTTTCTTAGGTATGTAAATATTAGTTCTATATGAAACGATACACTAATTATGTACTTGATATAATACTACAACACACAAAAAACACCAGCTATATTTTCAAAAGCGACACGTAAGTACATAACCTTGACCGTTCGACTAATCTCTGCAACAGCTCAACCGGTACTAAAACGAAATCTCTCTCAGCGCGGTTTAACATGATTTATATTCAAGGTCAACACTAAATGCCTGCTTCTCTACCGGTTTAGTTTATTTATGAATTTTTCGTATTCTTATATTAACCCGTAATACCGACGCCTATGCGAGTCCGCAAGTTTAGGTTACTCTACTTATGAGAAACTGCACCGAATTGTAAAACTTTTGAAGTTTAGATTCAACGAATGCATGTGCATGGCAGTTGCTTGCTTTTGATAGAAGAAAAATGTTTGTAGCGCGGTGTTACTTTGAAATAGCGGTAAAATGATATTCTAACGCTTTTAGGTTGGTTGTATGTCTAAAATAATTATTTTGTTGTCATGGGTCGCGCAAACTAATGTACCAGGTCGATGTCGTGATTTATTAAAAATAAGGACTACACAGTCTAGCATTATTATTCAAAATATTAGAAATATTACTTTATTATAGTTACAGAAGAATTTACTTTATTTTCTCTCACTGCCACTTTTATGCGCAGGCATAGTATCTCATAATTAGAGACCACTACTTTGTTTCTCTAGCAGTGGCGTCAGTGCGGTGACTTTACTCAAATAAAAATGCGAATAATTTATAAAAATTATAATAGAATAAATTTATGGAAAGCTAAGTATAATATAGTAAACGACTTACGCAATATGCTTACTATAAACAATTCGGATGGGCGTGGTTAAACACCTGTAACATTGCGCACGGCTCCGCAGTTGTTTCTTTGAGATTCGTCCGTTGCGGCGTAAATATATGTTTATATACGCTTAAAATGAACGTTCGACATCTAACGATGTAATGTTGGCGTAGTTAAAGTAATCTTTGGATTTGTTGAACGGGTCTGTTGGAGCACCATTATTATAAATTTGTCATAATCTAGTAAAATCGAGATTTTTAAGTAATACATTGTTGCAGTCTTTTACAAGCTAGTAAATAAGTCTGTTTACATCTAAAATAAACCACTGCCTTTTACTTTGGTTTTCATATAATTCTCAATTCTTTCGCGCACTGGCAGTAAAGACTAGAGCTGCTGGTTTTGAACCACGTGTACACGTGTGTACGAACTTTTTATACACACGTGTTTATATACGGATGTCGAACTGTACGGGTACAAACACGGGTTGACACAGGTTTTGAGACGGGAACCGTTCACCTAGGTCGAACTTTCACGTATGTATTTTCCCGCGAAGTTAACAATACGGGTACATTACGCACCTTAGATACACGTGCAGTTCGCATACGTGCCGTTCAGAAGAGGTTCGGACTAGTTCGTGTACACGTATTCATGCACATTGGTAATTTCCATGTAGGATTAAATTTTTTTCCAAAACTGACCATACATTTTTAGTCCGATTTTTTCAACCCGCAAAAATTACACGCATTTAATATCAAAATTAAATCAAATAGAAATGCATTGTACGGTCCTTCGGTTTTCTTTCTTGTAATTTGTATTACACTATTTACATGTTTCTTACACATTGGTGTTTTTCAACATAATAAACGTTTGTCACAAACTAAACACACCACTCCTTTACCATTATATTTTATGCCAAGAAATTGCCATAAAAATCTTTTTACACTGTTAGTAAGTAGGCGTGTTGATGCGTTTTAGGAACTTTCAACATTTTCAACGGATTCGGTCCGAATTACGCGTACGCATATTCGTAAATAGGTCAATAAACAACAACAGCTGTTCCTGTAGTAGATACAGCGTGACGAGCGACGGCTAGGGCTCAATGTCTTGAATCTCTCGCTCGTACACGCCTATGATAGGGAACCAAAATTGGTGGTCTTTAGTCATAATATACACATATATAATAAATTGTGTCAAATAAAATTTTAGATTAATTAAAAAATTAATTTTCGTTCTTGTTCGTAATCTTGCGCCGTCTACGTATACTATATTTAATGATAAAGCCAAAATCTTAGCCGCATTACATCTTAATATGACTTTGTTATTGAGTTACACTTGTGGTCACTGCTATTTTTATGCCCAGGTTTGTATGTACATTTCATATTTTTTAGTCTATTTCGTGCAATGATGGGTAAGACTATGATTGTGACTATGATTAAATTTTCACTCGTGTTTTGTCCACTCATGGAAACCGGTAAACAACGTAAACCCCTTCTTATGAAACAAATAAACAGGAGTGTATCTAATCACTGCCATTTCCCCTATCTTGCCCATCACTGATTTCGCGTATGTCATACATACTCCCTTGAATTTTTTAAATTTCGCGGATCATTCCGGTAATTAAGATTAGTGTTGGGCATAATCGATATATTTCAATAATTGAATGAATCGAAATAATGGTTTAAAATAATCGAATGATCATTCGAAATTTACTAACGATTTCGATAATTTTCCACAGAATCCGAGTGACGAGTGAATTATTTCGAAACTCGAAGTTTCCAATACAGATCTCGAATCGTAATCCGTTTGTGTACTCCTCAGTCGAAACGAATAATGAATGATTTCTAAACCATAATCGAATGATCGATTATTCGGGTATAATCGATATATCTCGATTCATAATCGCCCAACACTAATAAAGATCATATTCCCATGCATTATGCTGAGAAATTGGCGAATACGTCCTATATTGCAGGAACTACTAAATTGATGTTGGGTTTATGCACACATTTCATTTAATTTAACGTTTACCCTAAATTAGTACTAAGCGTAGCGTGGTTCATACACGTACGTATAAATTCATTAAATTATTATGGAGCATGCGCAATATATGGTTGTGTGTTCTCCCTAACCTGCCTAACAGAATCGATAAGCACACGATTTTCATCTTCCATTTCTTAAAATACTTCTGATAAATTTCTACTATTTGTAAATAAATGCAACGAATAACATTCATAAATATAGCTGCTTACCAAAGATTGGTATAAAGTTAGTTCATACTCACTAAAATTAAGGTCTTAGTTGAATTCTTCCAGCATTCTTCAATTTAGTGTTAATTTAGTTTGTTGCGTGAACGCTAATATTCGATTTTAATCGTTAATGTTAAATTTAATTTAATTTTAAATGTGTGCATAAACTCACCGTAAATCACTGGCGAAATTTAAAAAGTGCCAAGTGGATAGCTTAATAATTTAATTATCCCCTTTAAGTTTTCTTGTTACTCAAAATGTTTACATAGTTTTTAAGATTTAAGAATACACAAATATATTCTACATATGTATGTAGTACCAATCCAAATTTTGAACTTAAAACTGATATACTTTTCTTAAAGTGTAATCATTATTGTATTTGCAACTTATACATGCGCTAATTGACACTAGTAGATGTTGTTTTGGATTTTCTGGTTTACTGTAAATTCTGTACAACTTTCATTAGTAATTACATTTGTAATTTTGGAGTATTGTATATTTTGGAATAGTTTTAATAAGATTACGTACGCTTTTTCCATTGCTTAGCAATTTGATTTTGAAGATTTTCGAAAGAAATGTATAGTGAGACATTTTTGCTGAAAATGTCTTTGTTCACTTTTTTGCTCGCCTTTTATCCGAATTTTTTTAATAATCACCAACTAACTAATCTTTTTTGTACCTACTTAGGAATAAGGGAAGGAGGAGTGTCAGAAAATGCATCATATTATGTGTTCACTCATGCTGCTGATGGAGCTATTGAAGCATTTCCTTTGCATGAATGGTTTGGATTTAATCATTATGTTATGGGAAAATGTTGTTTTGTACATTTTTAGGTACAAATTTCAGCCAATCCAAAGATACAAAGCTTTGTCAGCGGAGGAGGCTGAACAAGAGTTTAGCAAACGTAACAAACATCTTAATTACTTTTCCCTAATGTTACGAAAGAGACTCAAAGGTGATGAAGATGGTGATCAAGAGGAGGGAGAAACTGGTAAACCTAAAAAAGGGAGTAAATCAAAAGGTAATTTTTACTTTAAAAGGTATCGCTGATGTTGAGTATATTGTATCCTTTCGCTTCTCAATTAAAGTTAAGCCCTTGTAGTTTATTAGTGTTTTTGCGTATAAAGGCACTAATATAACTAAACAAACAACTAAAATAAGCGTGCATATACAGAGTGTCATTTCCGCTGTCGGAAGGTTATGCCTGTGAATGAAAATTTTTCAAAACGGTTTGATTGTGGGCATGGTTTAAAATTATATTGAAACCTACGGAGTGTCTCGTAAGTTCGTAGCTACCTAAAAATATATTTTTTTTTAATGGAGCGTGCTATATATTATTGCATTTTTTGAATCCTCATTAAATTCTAAGACAAAATGTAATAAGACTAACTGTTTCAGAGTTATTAGCAGAGACGAAAGTCAGTTAGAATCGAGGCGTGGCTTAGAGCGTCACAGCAACACGTCAGCATTAGTAGGCGCAAAAGGCAGTGGTAACAAAGGATTTAAATAACTCTTTAAAAATAAAGATTAATTTTGTAATCTGCTATTAATTATTGGAAACATAATACAGTATTTAAAGTTTATTACACATACATTTTTTAGAATAATTTATTTTTGTAATTGTTAACGGTAATTATTACAACCCTTTGTAAATTTTCGTTGGTAAGATTAGTCCTTTTTGCGGTCAATATATCTTTAAATTTTGAAAAGGTTCTCTCTACAACGCAACTTGTTAGTGGAGTGGGATTATTAAGATATGGCAATAGACCCTCATATTTAGTTTTATTTTGGCTACTCAGAAAATTTCCAGAGCTTACTTGAGTTAGTATTTCGATATCTGGATTCATATTGTATACGTTTGCTATTTTCTTTTTTTTTTTGAGAAACCAACTTCCCCAGGTATATTTTTCAGTCAATATTGAATACAATCTATTAATACCTTCACTCAACGGAATTGTTTCCTTTTCAAAATACTTAATTACTATTGACAAATTTTGAAAATATGTGTCAATAAAATATAATTCCTATGTCTGTAAACCCATATTAAAATAATGGTTGTATTTAACAACAATACAAAATATAACAAACCTAAGAAATTAATCTAGAAGGAACTCAAAAGAAGATGCACACTATCAAGATGTTAACTCTGGCTAGATAATGATAGAATGATGTACGTGACCTAGCAATGCATACGCGATGCCACCTCTTTGCTCCTACCAATGCTAACGAATTGCTGTGACGCTCTAAGCCACGCCTCGATCTTAACTTTCGTATCTGGTTATTAGGGTTTCTTCGAAAAAGTCGACATTTACAGAAACCGTTATTTAGATTAGAACATAAAAGAATTTAATGCGCACGCGCTAATTTTTAAAGAGATGCGCGTAATGTTGCGTTAAGTCGGTATGACATATTTTTATTAAAAGAAAAATGAATGCAACAGCCTGCATATTATTAGAGTTTTGAATTTTTTGCAAAATTCTACATAGAAAATTGCTAACATGCTAGTCTACAATCAGCCATTTTCTCGTTATAGAGATTTTTTAAACTGACCTAATGTCACTATTTATTTTATCAGTGTGCCATAACAGAAACAAGTGACATTGGAACAGTTATTGAATATGAAGACATTTAATGGTGTTATAGTGAAATTAATTTATCTCTTGGAAGTTTATTATAACGTGATTAACTAGTTCACATATTTCCCTAATTAATACTAATTATGTGCGCTATCGCAAATAACCTGCAAAGCACTTATTTATTTTTAATATCCTTTTTGTAGCTAACGCTAACATGATTTAAACTGAAACCATGGGTAATTTTATTTCATAACATTTTGGGCAGTAGAAACTTGGTTTATACAACAAAACCAAACCTTGTAAACATTTTAATAAGTAAATGGTAATAAACTGTAGGTATAAATACATATATTGCATTAAAAACAGGGAAAAATGAGAAATAAAGTGCTAAACAAGTTATTTAAAGGATGTTAATATGCACTGCTATTTAACACTTCTGAATTCGAAGAATATAGTACGTAGTTTTGTTATGAATACAACAATTATTATTAAATGTCATTGTGTTCAATAATTGTTTCAATGTTCCTGTCATTGCACACCGATAAAATAAATATTGACAAGTTCGGCTTCAAAAATCTCTGTATGGCTGATTTTAGACTACTAACATGTAATTTTTTGTCTAATAAATTTAAATTTTGAGTATTTTGGATATTTATGAAAATGTTTTATATTTTGACAATTTATCTGATGCCCTGTTTCGAGTTTATGTTTATAAACGTTGGAAGTAATTTGAGTTTTATGTTCTTGCAATCCTTTTTGTAATTGTCTGCCAGTTCGGCCTATTACACAGAGCTGCAAACAGAACAGCTGATTAAGTAAACTCCAAAAACACCATATTGTTTGAAAGATATTGTTGTATGTAGGTAGGCAAATAATTATGACCGAGTGCCTCATTATGCCAGTGTACGAAAATATCCTATACGTAGTCATTAAAAATGCTAATCTTATATACTCTTTGTAAACTAGCTAATGCTGTGTATTAGAAGATAAAATAATTATAATCTGGATTTTAGAGTTAAAAATTTCTGAAATGGACGAATGGATGGATTCTTCGGAAGACGAATCATCAGAGGAAGAAGAGAAAGAAGACGATGATGATAAACAAGAAAAGAAAAAGAAGAAACAAGGTACAATTTTAATTAAAACAAGAATAAACATTCTTATGCAGGGTCCGTCTAAAAATCACCAACAAAGTATTAGGATAGGTAAAGGATAAAAAAAGGAAGGTTTTTAATAATATACCAGGTGTCTCAAAATGTTATTACCAGATAATATCTCCGCTATTCGAAAAGTTAGAAGAAAACGCAAAATCATTTTAAGTGACATCAAAGTGCTTCTGAATGCACCTTAAAAAACCTTATTGGTTTGTACAGCCTTTGAGAATGTTACGAAACGCCCTAGGTGAATGCAGCCTAAAAGTACGTGATTTCACAACAGCCTAAAAAACTTCACTGTGCGAGTATTGCACTAAGTACATCTGAAATAGGCATTTTTTTAACATAAAATTGATATGTATCTAATAAACTCCTAATCACCATATTTTTGTTATCTAAGTTATTCCTTTCAATACATACGTAATAGAGAATAAAATACAGGTCTCGCGTTGTAAGATGGTGAGTTCCGGCGCTGTCCGAAGGTACTGTCGGACATCGTTCGGAAAAATTCAAGTTTCAATGCAACATGTAGTGGCGTAGCTCGACTTATTTTTTAAAATTATATTAGCATAATAAAAAACGACTATAAAATAAAGTCTTGTATTTCCACCGCGCATCTGAAGCGTTCGCCATCCTATAACGCACAAACTGGGCTTAAGTTAGCTTCACATTTATCGACTTACAACTGATTCAAAATCTTAAGTATCGTACTTGCCAAAATTGGCAATACCAACAAAATACTTTATTTTACTTGACTAATTTCTAGATAAGTGTAATGCTAGGTTTGTACGAGGCACGGCCAGAAACTGTGTTCCGTTTAGTAATAAAAACAAAACGAGTACAGGTACAGAAAAACGATTGCAAAAAAAAAACTACAAACCTGAAAACTATCTTTCTACATAGTTCCCGCCATTTTGTAGGCACTTGTCCTAGCATGGCACAAGCTTTTGTAAGCCTTCCTCATAAAACGTTGCCGCCTGTGTTGTCAACCATGTGGTAACATGTTCTTTGAGTTCATCATCGTTGTTGAATTTTTGGCCGCCAAGGAACACAATGCATCGCGCAACGGTATTGTTTTAATTCATGGCATTGCCGGACCTCACACTGCGAACAAGACACAATCTTACAAGACTTTGGCTGGATCCAGTTTAACCACCTTCCATACAGCCCTGACCTCGCCTCTAGCGACATCCAGCTCTTTTTGCACCTGAAAACGTTCCTTGGTGGTCAAAAATTCAACAACGATGAAGAGCTCACAGAACATGTTACCACAATTTTGCAAAACTGCATTGACTGATTGTAATAATATTAATGATTTTTATTTCACTATTACACAATAGCAACAAATTGAAAGCTAATATAATAATAACAATAGTTGAGTACATTGTTTAGTACGTAAAAGTAATAAAATATTTAAATATTAGTGTAAAACAGAAGTTTATTTTATTTTTAACTTTAATTATTTTAAACATGATTTTGTAAATACAAAATTTGGTAAAAACGTAAAATTTAGTGGAGATATATATTTAACCATAAAAGTTTACATTTGTTGAATTAAAACTGTTGGTAAAATACTCTAAAATAACAACACAGTTCATAAATGTTTAAATATTTAATTGCATACAGTTAACTGGGTATTTGAGACATTTTTGACAGATTTTTTGGGACTATACCTTCGTAATCTAAATAATTCTAATTTAATCTAGTCGAGTAACTTTTAACATATAGGAACTCCAGAGCAACAATAATAAAAATGTAATATTTGTGTTTTATTTTATTATTTTATTTATTAAACACACTCTTAATTTACCCACGATGTGTAAATAATTTTATTCAAAGCTAGTGTAGAGTACTTAAATATAATTTGCTGAATTACAAAGTTTCGGATTAATTCTTCAACTTTGTGTAGGCATATGTTTGATTTGTTAAATAGAGAATGAAAGCAAGAAGAAGAAGCAGAAAAAGCGTGATACAGATGCCGAAGCATTCGAAGAATCTGATGATGGCGACGATGAAGGTAGAGAATTGGATTATATATCTGACAGTACAGACAGTGAGCCTGAAGATACGAAACTAGAAGGAGTTGCGGAAGAGAAAGCACTTAGGTAAAGTACAATTCCGTTATTTATTACGTGATTTTCACGAAATACGTATTGCGCAGGAAGTTATTAAATTCTGATGAGGAAGATTCCGAAAACGAATCAGATAAATCTGAGAAAGAAGAGGGTAATGAAGAAGAGGAAAATAAAGATAAGGAAGGTGAAAAGAAAGATGAAACTGAAGAAAAGGATAAGAATAAGAAAAACAAAAAGAAAAAGAAAGATAACAAGAAAGATACAAAGAAAGATAAAAATGACAAAAGTAAGTACTTGTTACTAGTGATGGAGGGCAACATCAAATGAATTCATTTGATTGTGTCGATTATTAAAATGTCTCCATTAAATAATCAAATGATACTGGAAGCAGCAATCGATAAAAATCATTCGTCAAAAAATAGATGTCGGTAGAGCTATTGAATGAAAATTGAAGTCGATAAAAACAATAATCGGAAAAGGTAAAAAGACGTGGAAAAATGTAAAAGTAAGCGAATACTTGTACCGACCACTGACACCTCCCAGTTCTTCGGCCGTACGTTTTTTTTTTTCATGTGGTGACGGCCCAACGGGGTATATTAGTTTTAAAGCTTGTCATAACTTCGGAAGCCTTTTAGTGTGTAAATGGTGCCTGCACAATGTTCCATTGCTTTGTTGCTAGCACGCCGTCGCCGTAAAGGATGAAGCATAGTTAATTACTCCTCAACATGTGAATGTTGACTCGAGATTGTAGTGGATTCGCCAGAAAAATTTGCTTCTCGACCCTGGTGGAATTTGAACACAGAGCCTAACTCTGCCACCGTCAGGAGCCTACCTTTTTACCACTGGGCCACGGAGCCGTTGATAATGGAAATCCGCGAATTTCCGAAACGTATGTTCCGAATTAATTAAATATTTTGTGTGGAAGGCGTGTGTCGATACCTTAATGTTTGGCAGTTCTGTCGATTATTTTCTAACGAATGGTTTCTATCAACTACTAATATCATTTGATAGTTCTACCAGCTACTATTTTTTCAAGGAATGTTTATCATCAATTGCTGTTTTTAATGAATGTCGTTATCAAACAGTATTTTGAAGTGAATAAGCTTTATCGTCTACTATTTTTGAAAATTTCTCGGTATTGTAGTTAACCTTTACATGCCAGACATTCATAGTTTTCTACACGATTTATATACCATAGTGTACATTAAATTTCGTGCTTATTTATGACACGGGTGTACATGGATTACTTTTGGTTGCAAAATCGTTTTAATATGGCTTATATTGATTATAGGCAGTCAATTCCATAAAAATATATTTGTGAGGGGAAATATTTTGTTGTAAATTGTATTACTTATCGGATCTCTAATGAAGTCAATTTTTAATGTACACCATAGCGTGCACTGCGTTCTGTAGAGGTTAGTCAATTGCATCCTTTGATCGTATAATTCGTTAGATCACTAATATTTTAGTTCAAACCAAACTATTCAGTTTTGTTCATCATTACTTAATACTATAATTAATAAATTACAAAAAGTATTTTACGTCTTTTGCATCCCAGAATCTGATGACGACTTTAGTTCAGATAGCAGTACAGATGAAGAAGTTAAGAAAGAAAAGGCGGAAAAGAAAGCCAAGAAAGCTGATCAAGCTGACAAATTAAAAGATAAAGACGCAAATAGGTAAGTTTAATTCTGCAACCTTTAAAGATGCACTAACCACCGTTTCTAGTTCTAGAGCAGGTACACCAACTGTTGATGGTAAGAGAAAACTTCCTTCTGATAATGCAGGCCCGTCAAGTAAAAAACAAAAAACTGAAACATCTGTTCCTAACTATATACCTGGAGCTAAGTGAGATTAATTCTTACATCTTTTATTAAATGTTATTAACTGCACGACGATCTTGTTACAGTGAATCTGGAATTACAGAAGATGCTGTTCGTAAATACCTTATGAGAAAACCTATGACCACTACAGAATTATTGCAAAAGTTTAAATCTAAAAAGACTGGCCTTTCAAGTGATCAATTAGTAAATATTATGACACAGATTTTAAAGAAAATAAATCCTGTAAAACAAACACTGAAGGGAAAAATGTATTTATCTATAAAATCTTAGGTCTTAATTTTTTACTCCTTTTGATTGTATAGATTACTTGTAGTATGTTTTATGGTGATTTATTCTCGTCATTTGGAAAATTATTTAGATTAGAATATTGTAAATTAATAAATGTAACTTTGTCGTATATTTATGTAAAGTTAATGTAAACATATTTTTGGAATCCAGATTTTGCTTTATATTTTACTATGTATTTTATTTCTATTTTTAAAAGTAAATTATTTAGCAAAGCGACGTGCGTCTCTTATAGAACCCTACTTACTCTCAATCAATGTTTCCCCAAATGTGTCGTGTATCTAGCAGCGTCAATCGAAACACAACAATGGATGCGTTAAACGAAGTGTTTACTGCTTACAATAAGTCGAACATCAAAATTTCAGATCTTCCTCTAAACACGCTGCATAAAACACCGTGGGCCAAGTTCATCATAATGCCCGGTTTCTGGAAAGCATTTATTCACTTGATAACTTTATGTACTGTATAAGCTATGTATAAGTGTTTTTGAAAGGTTTGCGAAGGGATAACGGCTACATAAACTACCAACAAGTTATCTGACGACCATCGGCGGGATAGGATATTTCGCGCATGGGCAATAAGTTGTAGTAGGGAATCTCATTTGACAGTGCATTCAAAAATAATTCTAAAATTTGCGAAGGTTAATGTTAGCTTGCTATAAACGTTTAGTATATTTAAAAGTGAATTGCAACAACGAACATTTTTATAAATTTCAGAAGATATGAATTTAAATTATACCAGTTCTTCCGATTCATCAGCTGAAGAGATAATTAATTTAATTGATAATATGTAGTGCCTGAAAGTGTATAGAACACGGTCTAATCCTTTTCAAAACCACAGCGATAATGAATTTAAGCAACGGTATCGATTTAATAAGAATACTGCAAGGGTTATTATTTATTATCGAATTACTTCATGACAGTTAGGTATAAAGCATGTAAATGCTTGGCAGTCATACCTGTTTCAGCCTGGCTGTTATAAATTTTTGCTATTTCTTGCCAAGCTTCCATTATTTTGCGCATTCACAGCGTCTGCTTATTTTTGATTATATTTAAATAATCATTTCTTACAATGTTAAACAATATGTTCTTCCCGCGTTCTGTAAAATTATGTGATTTTTGTTTTTTGGCTGCCATATTATCGTCGATAACGGTTTACAACGATACTCATGTAGATTTCAAACAATTGCAAAATAATTTACAATGTAAGTACCACATGTCACACATTTTAATTTTCCACCAAAATTTGCACTTACGATTTTAGCGCCATCTACTAATCATTTTCGGAACTGCTTATATAACGGATAGCCAAACTGTAGATAGTTATATGTAGATACTTTCTAGAAACCCGTTCTAACATTTGTCTGTACTATCGTTCCAGCGGATCTTTGCACTCTCGTCATTACAAACTATGTGGCTTAAAAATTCCGTTTGGTTTTCATCGTTCTAATATTCTATTATATTTTGTTAATATCTCAATAAATAACTTCTTTTAAGAGCAAATACGATATCTGGAAAACACTTTGTGGTTAGTACAATTATGTTTTAAAAATCGTTTTTTATTTATTCACACAGGTTCATTCTATTTGAATATGATTTTTGTTCTTCGTTGTTACAGAGAATACTTGGTAAACGTTTAATCTCACAGGCGCAGGAACTGGTGTTAAACCTTTGTGATTATTTCGAAAGAGAAAAAAGAAACGGGGCTCCCTTAATTTCTGTCAATGCTGTTTATGATGCAAAATGACGTTAAATAAAATTATTGAATTAGCATGTAACGAATATCTATTTTAGAGGGTAGCAGATGCTCTTCATATTTCTGGAAGAACTGTACATACAATTAAAGACAGTAAATATATCTAAGTGTTTAAATGACCTAAAAGTAAAAAGACAATTTACTATTGTAAAAAGATTTCTGAAAGTATAAAGATGGATAAACTATTGCATTCAAATACAGAAAGTAGTAGGAGTTGCTCAGTATTTGATATATCTAAAAAAAGAAACATCGGTTTTGTTTAATTCAAACCAACAAGACGTTTACAAAATTCAAATATAAGTATTCAATTTTGATAATAAATAAAATATGTATTGCTGGTAAAAGGTTATGATATACTAAGATTTCAACATTTTAAGGTTGGGTTCTTAGCTAAATTCATGACAAGTGACTGCCATTTATATCAATTAAGTTCTAGGAAATGAAAACAGGGAAAATTGTACAAGATGTTTTATGTTATATAGTATTCTAATATTTAAACAAGATTTTTGAACACTTAAAATGTAAGTAATTGTTTAATATAATGTCTTCTTATTATGCAAATATAGTACGTCTTTTGACCAAAAATAATTGATTTGATTCATACAGATAAAATCGATGACGTGAGTGCAAAGATCCGCTGGAATGATTTTAGATAGCGTTATGAGTTGGATGGTTATCCATTGTAGGGATGGAACATCGGTGATAAAATATCGATGTTGATTATCGATCTAAATTTCGAGCACCATTATCGATATTTGGAAATTATCGACTAGAATTATCGATGGTTTTGTAACATCGATATTTTTTGTACAACTAAACATTTTTCAAATTTCCCAAAGAAAAAATAACTTATTTGTAACAATAAATATTACTTCATAAATGAAAATAAACTCCAGTAATAATAAAGTCTATCAACAATAAACTCCACTAAAACTATTTCTTAAATAATATTGATTCCTAGAAAAGCACTTAATAGGGTATTTATAATTCCCAAAACGTTTCGTTTACTAACTAAAGAAATAAAATTTGGGAGTATTCTTTCTTTCAACATATTTCTTTGCTGCGGGAGCGTCACACCTGCTTTTGAAAATAAACACTCCGATGGTAACGATGTTGCGACAATAGCCACATATTGTAGTACTATTTTTGAAAGTAATGGGTGAGTTTCGCCATTTATCTTCCACCAATGAAAGGGATTTGGTCACTTTCCCAATTTGTGATAAGTTCATTTCCACTAGCCGTTGGTAACTTGCCCGCAATTATTATATTATCTAGACAATCTAAACGTATAGTTGCGATCTGTGGTACAATCCATGCAACACACAATTTTTTTTCTTTTTATTAATACACCATACATATGATTAAAATATAAAAACGTAAGTCGATGTTTGTTCTTCGACATCGATATTTGTATCGATGTTAACTAATAAAAATATCGATAAAAAACCATCGATGTTTCAAAAACATCGATATACATCGCCCATCCTTAAATCATTGTATAAGAAGAGGTTTCAGAAACCGGGCATAAGACACGTTATGGAAAAATAGTTCTACTAGAACTTGAAGATAATACTGTGTTCTTACCGAAGAGGTACGGTGAAGTTACCACAAATGAATATATTCACAAATTCAACACAAAGGAATACGGTATGGTGGTCAAAGATTTGATACAAATAAATGAAAAACACTGCGCAAGTGGAATTTCAACAAATGACAAAAGATGTTGTCATTGTTATTTGTTTCAGTCCGAATGAATTCTTTAATATATAAGATCCAAAATAATCTCCTTTCACCAGAAGAGGATTACAACTTAACAATTACCAATAATTACTGTTATCTACAAAATTGTGGCGAAGAAATCAAAACCTTACTAATAACATACAAAAATAATGTCGCTCATTTCCAAGAAAATTTCCTTTCAAACAGAGAAACCGTTCTTTTTTACGCCAGTCATGATAGTGAGGATTACATTTGTAACAATTTTTTTCTAATTCGCTCGGAAGATGCTAACTTTTTTATTGCATATATGAATTGTGTTCATAAAATGAAGCGATATGCAACGTTTTGAAACAAATTATATTTTAACTTACGTCACTGGCATTGTCTTTACCATATACACTGTATCTGGTGTTGTAAATACTTTTTCCCAAAGTGTATCGTCAAATGGTGTCATATGGGACACTTCACTTTTTTTTTTGGTTTTTGCAAATTACTCAGGAATTAAAGACTATAACAGAATGACAGTGAATTATTTAAAAATAAGTCACTAAAACAGACAACAATTATTACTTACTTTTTTAATTTATAATTTCTTTTCCAATATTTAGGTATTTGAAAATGTTACTGTCCCAAATCAAAGTGCAAATGAGATAATTTGGGACAAACTTGTTTCTGAAAACAGTTTAAAATGCCATTCCAACTAACCTGTGTACGAAGGAGACAACTTGAGGTTTTTTATTTTCACAAAATTGCAGGTTCACTTAAAATTTTTTTTGTGAAGAAACGATAAACATTAAAATTACGCTGTCAGTCACATGGCCATGCGAATAGCACTAACACCAATGCTAAATAATTTTGTTACGTTGCTGCCACTGACAGATGGGTTATGACTAGAGCAACGCAAACTGCGCTGAAAGCCAGTGGCTGACGCATAAAAGTTTACACAAAATAAACACGGCCGGGACAATTCGGTATAAGCGTCAGTATAACTGCGACTCGAAAGCCGATCTATTGTGTATGCATCTACGCTGTCGTATACTATATCGTAGTTCTACGTTTGTTTTGAAAATGATTCCTACGTCGCGAAAACGACCAAAGTTGGACACAATAAGAGAATTTATTGCAGAAATGCCTGATTTAAAGTGTGATGGCGCTAAAATTCAATGTGTAGTGTGTAAACTAGATTCAATGTGTTGGTCGAAAACTGATTGTCTACGGCACGTAAATAGTGCAGGGCATGTTTAAAAAAAAATTCCACACGAGATTATGATAAATTTAAATTTAATTTATGTGTTTATTGCATGTAATTTACCATTTCATTTACTAAGGAAGAAAGCATACGTCTCGTTTTAGAATGAATATTCGGACTTTAAGTTACCAAGTGAGAGAACATTACAGAAAGTTGTGCCGTCTGCTCGTGAGCATGTCGAGAAAGGAATTAAATCGGAGTTGCAAGATAAAAACTGGTTATGTGTGGACGAAACAACAGATCGTAAAAAAACATTCTGCGGTTAATGTAATGGTGCGCACAATGTAACCACATCGACCGTCACCTTCAATTTTACTAGCTTCCAGACGAATACAACAATGCACTGCCGAAGTAATTTCATGTGTGTAAATACATTGGAAGTTGAATTAAAAACTTTGATGTTATGAGTGTGGTGCGAAACATGCTGCTGTAGGTCGATTTAAAACGTATTCGACCACACAACCTATTCTTATTCATCGGGGAACATGGTTAGAGCTGCATTTTATCTAAATATTTTGAGAATATAAAGAACGTGATTTTAGAATTCGACCCAAAGGAAGCTGCGGCTATCAAGGTAAGCCGCTTGAAATTTCAGGATAGTCAAGTTAAAACAGATTTGGAAATTATTCAGAACAATTACGTGGGACTAGTGGATGCGATAGAAAAACTACAAAATTCTTCGGTGTCGTTAGCGGAATCTTTGCAAATAGTGCAACATGTTCACGCACAGCTATGTGCGATAGAAGACGCAAGAAATGTTTGTGTTTTAGAAAGGTTTGAAAGTGTTTTAGATAAAGACTCTGATTTTGGCACATTAAGACAAGTTTGTGAAGGTGCGTCAACAGAACCATTAAGTTATTTGAAAGATTATTTTACTTACGCAAATATAACGTCACTAGATGTAGAACGTTCGTTTTCGGCATACAAAAACACTTTTTCTTCACGCCGCACTCACTTTGCCGAAACAACTTTGGAAACATATCTAACATATCTAGTGTTAATATTAAATAGACATTATCCACTTTGTGATTTCACGGAGGACTCTTAAAGCGGTAAGTGTTTGAGCACGTATCACATTTAATTTATCTTGTGTAAACTTTTATGCATTCGCCACTGGCTTTCAGCGCAGTTGCGTTGCTCTAATTATGACTTATGACCGCGAATTTCAAAAAAATTGTATTTGTCCCATAAAACCCCACTTGTCCCACATAACGCCATTTGACGGTACTTTAAGTATTGATAACGAAATGTACTATATAACGAAGAAACAGTTTTTGTACTGTCTTAAATTTTGTTTAACGCATCTATTCAATAGTGTTGTATTAAAAAAAGGGGGATAGGATGTGAAATAAATAAATAAAGTACCATTATAGTCTTGTCATCTAACCTAATAGCTTATGTGATGAAACATCGTTTCGAAATCTGCTTAAATGAAAATGTAATAGTTCTAAAAGGCACTCCCACCACTCTGAGTAAGCGGATTCGTCGATTCTATCCATATCTAGATTTTCTTCATTTTTTACAATAGCGTCCAGGATTGAATTGTAATAATACGCGAAATTTGGTTGTTCCAATCGCTGTAATCTGTTTCGTACAGTATTTAAAAGTTTTAGTGACATCTTGACATCACACTTACCTAATGATAATTCGATGTCACGTCCTTGTAGTTGTATTAAAGGCTGCATTTTGGATTGCCAATGTTTACGTGCAACATAGAGAAACTTCAATCTAAATATATCAGCCATTTCGACAACGTTCTCGTCCGTAGAACCTTTATGCTGGTCCCGACAAAATCCGCAACATCAGACCGCTGCAGCTGACGTTATGTGATGTTGTATTCTTGTATGATGTTTCAGAAACTCTTCCCATTCAAAGTGCGTGAAAAATAAATGTTGGCCTTTTATAGATCGCTGGTAGAAACCACCTGGCTGGACTTAATCCGGTCGATATGCAACAGGTACGACTGGGAGGATATGTCACTTCGTTGATTATCTTCTTTCTTGATGTCTTCGTCATATCTTTCCAACATTTTATCTAATACACCAATTGGTGACGGTGAAGACGATGATAGTGTTTCAACACTCATTTGGTGATAACTCACGTCGACGAAGATTAATTACTTCTACACAGAAAATACTAGTACCAACATTTAGCTGCTTGCGGACCTTTTTATAACTCTCATATCTTTCACAAAAATGCGTGACGCACATTCGGTATATAAAAAGCTAATTGAAGGTATACGCACAATTTATTGGATAAATTTTCACTTGCAAATTAAAATCACACCTTGTATACTAAAATTTACGATTACGAATTAAAATCACACTCTGTATACTAAAATTTACGATTGCGAATTAAAATCACATTCTGTATAGCAAATTTCCGATTGTGAATTAAAATAAAACTCTGTATACTAAAATTTTCGATTGCGAATCAAAATCATACCCTGCATACTAAAGTTTACGATTGCGAATTAAAACCACATCCTGTATATTAAAATTACCGATTGTGCATTAGAATAGTACCCTATATATTAGAATACGCGCGCGACTTGCGCGCCATCTGCTTTCCCTCGATGGCGGCGGTCCCAATTAACACATTAGCCGGAAAGTGTGGAGTGTGGTGATCCAGAACCGGCTAATTCTATCTTCTAATATATTCTAAACTGACAATTTACAATTTAGCGACAAAATCAGCGATCTCCCAATAGTGGACAAATATCAAGGCTGTTAAAAGTAATAACTAGAGTATTTGCGTACAATTTGTATGAAGGGATTGACAATAAAAGTACTAAATTTATGAATGTTAATGAAGTAACTAAAACTTCATCTTTGGAGAAGAAATCAACGAAATCGACTGCTAAATCGTTGACTCATATTGAAAACATTATCATTAACCTGGGCAAATATGCGGTAACAGCCAGAGGCGTGGCGAGCGCATAAAAGTTTATACATAAAATAGAAGGTGAGAAATAAATTATAAAACGTGCTGAAACACTTACCGTTTTAAAAGTCTTCCGTGAAATCACAAACTGGGTAACACCTGTTAAATATTTGAATCATTAGATATGTTTCCACAGCTGTTTCAGTCAAGTGAGTACGACGTG
Organism: Dynastes maya; assembly: GCA_029619315.2. Classification (NCBI taxonomy): domain Eukaryota; kingdom Metazoa; phylum Arthropoda; class Insecta; order Coleoptera; family Scarabaeidae; genus Dynastes; species Dynastes maya. The sequence goes on from JAROYE020000004.1 coordinate 35,334,622, forward strand.
CGGAATAAATGTTTTTTAATGCCGAAAACGACCGTTCAACATCTAGCGATGCTATATTTGCATATTTAAAATAATCTTTGAAACAACTTAATACATCTTCACACGCACCTTCACAAATTTGTCTTAATATAAGAAAATCGGAGTCTTTCTCTAAAACACTTTCAAATTTTCGTATTACACACCAATTTGTTTCGCCTTCTACAGCGCATAACTGTGCGTGAACATCATTCACGATTTGAACAGAATCCACTAGCGACATCGAAACATTTTGTAATTTTTCTATTCCCTCCGCTAGTCCGAAGTAATTGTTGTGAATAGTTTGTAAATCTCCTTTAACCTGACTATCTTGAAATATTTCCTGGCTTTTCTTGATTGCTGCAGCTTCTGTCGGATTGAATTTTAAAACTACCTTCTTTACTTGATCAAAATATTTGTTGTAGTAAAACGCAGCCATGTTCCCCAACGTGTAATAATCGGCTGTGGTGGTTCAGGTAAATCAGGACACAGTTTGTGAAATAGTCGGGTATGTTTCGGGGACTTTAGAAACACTGCCTTTGTACTAGCAATCAATGCATTTAGTAGTGGAAAACATGTAGGAATCGTTTGTGCCGCAAGATTTAGATATGGATTTTACACGTTACATGTAAGAAGTTACCACTGTGTTCTTTAAGCGATCGGCCCAAAGAACGCATGTTTGCGGCACCATCACTCATAAACATTAAAAGTTGTATAGTTGAAACTTCAAATTTGTTCAATGAGTTCAACACCACCTTGAAAATCTCATCGGAAGTACAATTTATAATTCTTTTGGAAGCAAGTAAGAAGGAGGATGACTGTCGATGTGGTTCCATTGTACGTACCATTAACCACAGAATGTTTTTAACGATCTGTTGTTTTGTCCACACACAACGACAGTTTTTTATTTTTCAATTCCGTTTTCATTCTTTTTTTTATATGTTCACGAGCAAATGGCACTACATTTCGTATCGATGTCCGAGTAGGTAATTTACAGTCCGCATATTTCCAGAAGGAGACAAATGCTTCTTTGTCTAGTAAACGAAACGATAGATTACATAAAATAAGAGTAACACATAAATCAAATATAAATTTGTCTTGGTCTCGTATGCCACTTTTTGCAGAAGAATGCTGTTTGCTTTCGATTTGACGTTGACAATGGCTTCTGGACCAACATATTAAAGGGATTTTACAAACTAGACATTGAATTTTAGCGCCATCAAAAATTAAGTCCGTTGGTCGTTTTCGCGACGTACCTAACTGCGACATTTTTAAAGCAAACATAAGCGTACAATTACAAAATAAGTTACGACAGCCTACTTATACACAGCATGAAATAAATAATCGCCGACTCCGTACCACATATCTACTACACTGACTGTTACCGCTGTTTGCCCAGACTAGTTATCACCTTTATTGCTGCATACAGATACGATTACCAGACGTCCTGATTTCTTCGGACAAGTTCGGATTTTTAGCATGTTAAGGAAAGACATGCGGTCGTCCAAGGAAAGACATGCGGTCGTCCAAGGAAATCCATCTGTGCTGTCAAAGAAAAGAAATTCGCTCAACGAAAAGCTTGAAACACTCTTTTATTCAAATAATCAATTTAAACACTTAAGTATCGGCGCACTCATCACAATTGTTTCGAGAATTCGTGGATTCCCGAAGAAGGACAATTTCGCTCGCTCATAAAATACTTAACATTTATAGTCGTTGTGGTTATATTTAATAGTAAAATATTGCAATTTAAATAAAAGGAAATCAAATAAAATTTATATAAGTAGGATAAATGTAGATAAAAGTTAAACACATTTGCTAGTACAGAATGGGCAACAAGGAAAGAATAAATAATAAAATGCCTAGACTTTAACAAATAATATATTCCAGAACGAATACATTCACTTATTTTGTTTGCTGTGAAGGAAGTAAATAAGCAATCATGAGAGGTAGTTTCATATTTAATTGGAATTTAAATCAGACATACCTATTTGAAAAGGCTGCCTTCCGAAGTATTTTTAATTATCTTTTATTTTGAAACGAGGTTTGTTAAAAATCAGAAATATTTTTAAATATGTACTACAGAGAACTAGTGCTTATTAAAACTTCTGTAATCAAAATGCTAACAACTTATTTATTAAACAGTCAAACGGAAATAGAATTTTGCGAAAAAATACTGGCTCTTTTTAGAATAACCAACTACATAAAGTTACCTGCACCGTTAAGGACATAGGATCTTTTTAGAGATAATGTAGATTGAAACAGAATTTACTGAAACGCGCATAAATTTTTACCGCTGCACACGTAGCTTTTTCTAAGATCTTTGGGGAAATATATTCCCTACAAACTTGAAATCACTTTATTTCGGCTGATTCTATGGTGATTTGCGATTTGTTCGCCATACATATAAACGTGTGCGCTACGACGAGACGGTTGCAGTCCATTGTTGTCTACGGTTTTTCTGTTGTTGCCGTTTAGTTTTTTTCAGGTCTTGCTTCGTTTGTATTCATTTTCTCTGTCGCAGTTTTTCTGTCGAAATCAATTGTATTACCGCGATACAAACTGTGTTCTGCTACATCTATTTGTCCTATTCTTGTATATATCTGGTGTGTCTATGCGGTATGGTTCTACCTGTCTATCCTACATATGTAACATTTGTCGCACCTGCATTCCAATTTGTACACTCCTTGCATCTTTGGCTACTGGTAAGGCTTGCTGGATGTTCATAACTATTCCGAATCTGACTTCTATGTTGCTATTTTTAAATATTTTTTCTATTCTATCAGTTGCTGCAGCCATGCTCCAAAGTCAACGTATAAGCGGTCTGCTGGGATCCGAAACGACAATTAGAACTAACAGAGGTTGCGCCCAAGGAGGGATCCTATCACCTCTACTCTGGTGTCTTGTTGTAGATGATCTCCTGCAGAACTTAACTTCTAACGGATATGAGGTGCAAGGGTACGCTGACAACCTAGGAATCATGATCCGTGGAAAATATGAGAATATCATACCGCAAGTTATGCAAAGAGTTCTCAATGGCACCTATAAATGGTGTCAAAACCATTAGCTTCAGCGATGAAGTTAAATACGTGTTAGTTATGTTCGACAAAAAACTAACATAGAACTTCCACATCGCCAACTTACAGAAAAAAGCCATTACGGCGTCACTAGTATGACGAAGGTCGCTTAGTAAGAACTGGGGTCTTGAGCCGCAAATGACCTTTTGGTCCTATACGGCAATAATCAGACCCTGATCACCTACGCCTCCCTGGTTTGGTGGCCAAAAACAACTCAGAAGACTGTGCAACAGCAGCTTCAACATATTCAGAGACTTGCATGTCTCAACATCACAGGAGTGATACGTACTTGTCCCACAGCAGCTCTAGATGTGTTGCTGGGAATAACGCCGCTTCACATCCACATTCAGAAGCAGGCTGTATCAAGTGCCCTCATTCTTAGTAGAACGAAGGGCTTACAGCCTGGGCATCTTAGGGGACACCTCAAAATCCTTGAAGATCCCAATATAAACTATTTTATGTGTAAAGGACATGATCCCTATGCAACACAATTTTCATCAGCCTTACAAGGTGATCATTGAAAGTCGTACTGAGTGGACATACGGTGAGACTCAATGCAAAAGAGGTACCCTGGAATGGTACATGGACGGCTCGAGAGTAGAAGGTGTCGGAACAGGTATAGGCATTAGCGGTTTAAAGCAGAAATTTCTGCTTTAAACCTGTGCGCCATAAAGAACCTCGAGAAAGGGATACGAGACGCAATTATTAATATATTCAGCGACAGTCAGGCGGTTCTAAAGGCTATTAAGGCCTACACATACGAATCTGCTCTGATACACGATTATGTACACAATCTACGGCAATTGGGACGTAATAACCACGTTACTTTGCGATGGGTCGCAAGCCATCAAGGGATCGAAGGAAATGAAAAGGCAGATAAGTTGGCCAAAGAAGCAGCGAACATGCATTTCACTGGTCCTAACCCTTTCTGTGGTCTCCAAAAGGACCACATAAAACAAGCAGTTAAGGCATGGGAGGACTATCAAAAGGCCTGGTACCGGGAAAATGTTCCAGGACAAAAACAGACGAAAGCACTCATATCAGGATCGCCAAAGACAGCAAAACTAGCGCTGTCGTTCAGCAAAAAGGATTTTAGATTACTGGTAGGATTTCTGACAGGCCATGTAGCCCTAAAATATCACTTGTTTAAACCAGGAAAAGCTGAAGATCAAATCTCGTCGTCTATACCAAGAAGATCTGGAGACGACAGAACACATCTTATGTAAATGTGTTGACATTAGTCACACACGACGCCAACATTTCAGTAGGCCATTTCTTGCACTTACTGAACTGAAGGAAGCAGATCCTAGAGTAGTACTAAGGTTTATTAAAAGCCTCCAACTATTCTAACATACATAAGGACATTTTGTTACAATAGATCTATTAAGGTCGCAGTGATTAAAGGCATCTGTGCCATGGCCCGTCTAAAATAATAATAATAATCAGTTGCTACATTTACGTAGGTTATAATTGCGTATCCGTGTTTTCTGGAACTTATTAAATTTTCTTGGTGCATAATAAATTTTTTGCCGGTATAACTATTCTTCCTTAAAACATTTTGTAAAATGCACAAAATGTTTTTTTTCTTTAGATATTTTGCGTTGCTAATAGCGGCGGCTGTATCAAGGATGATAGTGACATTTTGCGTGGTTGTATATTTTGCGACACTGTCTTTCATGTTATAACTGAACTTATTCAGTTATAACGTCGTTATAAACGTTGTTGTTATTTCAATTTCTTTAATGGAGCAGCCAATACATTCTTCAAAAAATTAATAGATTCATCTGAAAAACTGTTGTGAACATTTCCGTATATCTAGAAAATGTCTTCCTTTAGTGAATTATATAGACAGTTTTCATTCATAGATTATTGCGATGAAATACTACAAATTGTTGTTACTTTAAAGTTTAAAGGTGTTCATAAAGAAAGCGAACAATTCCAACATCTGTTCAAAGTAACCGTTATTCTTTTACACATAAATCGTAATGCTATAGAATCAGTATTGACGTATGCAAAGGATTTTATCATAACATTTACTTCGCAAATATAACTTATGGTACTATTTATTGGGGATACTGGGGTAATCTAACTGCTACAAATAAAATATATATCTTTCAAAGTGGGTTATTGAAGCATTTATACATTTCACTGTTGAGATTCTTACAAATACATCTTTAACGGCCGATTTCATAATACTTGGTTAAATAAAGTTGACTTTAGCTTAAAGTGAGCTTTAAACTAGTTCGAATTTCATAATGCAATGCCAACAGAACTATAACTAAAGTCTTCTTTAGTTAAAAAATGTTCAATGTCCTAATGTAGGCAGCATTTTAATCTAGTAACTTTTGGTGCTTTCGTGTGATTTCCGATAATTTGCGCCAAAATTGTCGATTTATAACCAAGCCTTGGCGATAGTTGAGTGTAGAGGCAAAAATCTAAACTTTTTCGACACAATATACGTGTTCTTAAGTTGAAATAATTATTGTAAGGTAAGATTTATTCAAACATTAAATGTGTACTTACTATTTACTATTGATTACACGCTTGTTTGACAGTATCCAATTTCAATAAAGAGGAGGAATTGATGCTTTTGGAGGAAGTGGGAAAATATAAAAATATTATCGAATGTAAGACAACAAACAAAATATCTAATAATGAGAAAGTAAGTTAAACCAAAAGGATCTTCTGTACTGTTTATTAAGTACTAATTTCAATCGCAGGAGGAAGCATGGCAAAAAATATTAATTTCTTTGAATGCTCGAAACATAACAGCACGGACAATTGACCAGATAATCGAAATACGACAATTTAAAATCAAAAGTCAGAAAACAGGTGGCGCAAAAGAGAACATATGAAAAAGGAACAGGTGGCGGTCCAGCTGCAATCGGAGAATTAGGTGCTGTTTCTGAAGCAGTTATCGAGCTAATGAACTTAAAAACAGTAGTGGGCTTAGAGTCCAAGTTTGATAGCGATGCTATTTCATATAACGTAATACATATATTTGTATTTCTTGTAATTTTTTAAACATAAATATATATTTCTTTAGGTTTTGTCTCTACAAGATTTGAAGACAGAGTATTCTTCAATCCACAATTTAGATGTTCTAAGCGTTCCGCTTGACCATTGGTAATGTAAGTACCTATATTCTAAAACAAATCATTTACATAATTATGGTATTCTGAAAAGGCAATACAAAATCCAATAGAAGAAGGAGAGGTAATGGGGATCGAAGTGCAGCCAACAACCACAAATCCTCGCATACAACAATCACTTTGTATCTCACCAGTTATTAATCTTATAGAGGTAGTGTGCATCTTATTTTTTTAATAGATTACTAAATAAATACTTTAACAGCAAGAACCTAAAGGAGATTGGAGCAATTATATTCCTGAAAAACTAAAAAGGAAAGTCAATAGAAAACTTCGTCCAACTCTGCCAAATCCAGCTTTCCATTCAAAAGCGGAGTACTATAAAAAGAAAACGGAACTCTTAGGAAAAGCTGAGGAACGGGAAAAGATGTTGTCCGAAAGGCGGGATTTGCGAGAAGAAGAGGAGCATAGGAAAAAAATGGTTCTCTTGGATCTGGAAATTGAATTAAAAAAAAAACAATTGTTAAAATTATAATTATTTAATTACATATACCTTTTTCCTGAAATAAAAAAAAAACGGTTTAACAAACTTTAAATAAGGAGCTGTTTTATTAAAAAGCATATATGTAATATATTTTTAAAGTAGATGAGCAAAATGTTCATTAATTAGCAGTTGTCGATAACGACGTGCTCTATGAACATCTGCTTCTGGCATATTACTAACGTTGTCTTCCTCAATATCTTGTAGCCAATCCATAGGAATCTCTTCATTCATATCTATGGCAATGATGTGGAGGACAGCTGTTACAACTATGACATCCAGCTTCATGCGCATTCCCAATCTTAATATAGGAAAACGACGTTTCCATATTCCATACTGACGTTCCACAGCATTGTGAGTTCGAATAATTGACTCGTTGTATAGATTTTCAGCTGCTGTCCTGGTATGTTGCAGTTGTGTCATTAAATATGGTTGAAGTGCATAACCACTATCACCAATCAAAAGGTAACGACCAAAATTACCAGCTTCAAAACGTCTTTTTAGATTGCTGTTATTAAAAATTGTTTGGTCATGTGTCGAGCTTGGCCATCGTGCAACAATGTCACGTATTTTTAATTTGGCATCGCTAACTGTTTGCACATTTATCGCAATCCACCGGGTGAATCTATTCTTATTAAAGTACAATCAATTGCACCAATTAATTTTGGAAATGAAGCTATTTCATAAAATTCTGCAGCACTTCTTTCCATTTGCGCTTCATTGTTGGGCATATGAATATACTCTGGACACAATGATGCTATTGCTCCAGACACTCTTTTTATTATTCTGCATGCTGATGCCCTAGATATACCCATAAAATCGGCAACAGCAATCTGCATATCACCCAACGCAAAGAATCGGAGTGTTAATAGTAATTGTATAATTGGAGATATATATCCACCCCTACAATGATGAAATTTATTATTACAGTATTGTCTTTATACAAACAAGCTTACCGATTCGTTGGCAGTTTAATAAGGTGTTGAATTTGTTGCAGAATATGTTCTACTGTTTGTTTATGTAGACAAAATCTATCGTAAAAATCTGTATCGTCGTATATTTCGAAGTAATTTTTTCTTACGTTATAGATTTTTGGCCTTCGCACTACAATTTGTTCTTCTTCTGAAGTGCTTGAAGTGGATGACGTATCAAAATTTGGAAAATGGTTCCTTTCTGATTTATTGATCCTTATAATGACGACTCGCTTAACTTACAGATAAATGACATTACAAAAAGTTAGGTTAAGACGTTTTAAAGCGTCTTTTAAACGGTAAAATGACCGATTTTGGTACTTTAATTTTAATGGTACTTTAAATCTTAAAGTTGAATTATGAAATCGAATATACACATGTAAAGGCATTTTAGATTTAAAGTTACTTTAACTCTTATTATGAAATCGGCCGTAAGGCAAATAATTTTCCAACAATTTCTATTTACATATTTAAATTGATAATGTACATGAGAGAAAACAGAAGAATTTGTACAACACACACGTCTCAATACGGTTGTGCAAATAACGAAACACCGTTTAACTCTCAATGAAGCTAATCCAGTCTGTAAAGGCATTGTCTGATATAACCATCAATCCACCGACATTAAACATTGTATATTCACAAGAATATTTGGAAACAAACTGAAAGATCTCCTCGTTATTACTCGATTAACGAGTAATCGACCTTTCGCTTTGATGCCCTTCACTTGTTTAATTGTTTAAAAACATGTAGCAACCTGTATGTATGTACATATCGGTATATATATATATATATGTTTTTTTACAATAACTTACTTGAAATTGTATTATATGTAAGAATATCAACCTGTTTATACAGGATGTTTGGTAATTGGCGGAAAACGGACTCGTAGCGATATTGTCCGCATAATTTTGAGTTGAAAATCCTAATATAAAAATCTTATAAAAATCCTCGGTTGGTTACACCGGCTCATCAAAGTTCAGAATTTCGAATATTAGAAGTAGATAAATCTTTCAATGTTTGGGATTGTCAATTATGTCAATTATTGACATTGAGGAAGCCATTGGTAAAGAATGCTAGAATTTCGTTACCGTTTCATTACTTAATTAAGAATTTAGAATTTTTTTTTAGGGAAAATTATAAAAAAATAGATCTGACAACAATGTAATATGTATTTATGAAAATTGTCATAACTATTTCTGATTGTTAGTTGTCATTTTTGTAAGTGTCAAAGTAGAACGTTACATCCATTGTACTTCACTTTTGCTATAATTAGGTTATTGGTTTTGTGTTGCTATTACAATGGATTTTACTTTTAATGAATATGCCGACATGTACATGGTATTCTGGGCTTTTGTAATGGAAACGCTTATACAGCCGTCAAGGAATATCGAGTGGGATATCCAAATCGTCGTGTGCCTTCTTACAATACAATTAGAAGGCTGAATACTCGGTTAAGAGAAACAGGTACATTTGTATCTATGCGTAATAATGCAGAAGCACCAAGGATTCGACGCACAGTGGATGTTGAAGAACGTATTTTGGAAGCTGTGTACGAAAACCCTCAACTTAGCACGAGAGAAATTGCTAGAACTTTTAATATGTCCAATATTAACTAAGTACATTCTGTACTTACTGAGAACCTTCTGCGGCCATGCCATTCGACAAAAGTGCAACCGTTATATCTCGAAGATAACGTTATCTTCGAGCAACGTTGCTGGAGTAAATTACTGCAATAGAATAATGGCATTAATAAATAGACAACCAGATTTTTTACAAAAAATATGGACAGATGAATGCACATTTACAAGAGATAGTTGTTTTAACATTCACAATACGCATTTTTGGGCAGACGAAAATCCTCATGCAATTCATGAATTTGGACATCAACATAAATTCTCTGTTAATGTTTGGCTCGGAATTATAAATTTGCAGGTTATTGGTCCAATATTTATTCAAAATAGATTAAATGCTGAAGGCTACATAAATGTCTGAGAAGAAATGTTAGACAATTTCCCTTTAGTGCTAAGACCATGACGGAGCTCCTGCTCATAATGCACATGCCGTTCGCATCTGGCTGCAGGAACATTTTTGGGACAGAATTATTGCCAATAATGGTCCTATTGCATGCGAGATCTCCAGATCTTAATCCCCTCGATTTCTTTGTTTGGTGATTTCTAAAGGATAAAGTTTATGCGACACCAGCAATAAATCAACAAGACGTGAGGAACAAAATTAACGCAGCCATCCAGCTAATTACTCCTGAAATGTTACAATCAGTCAAAGATGCTATTCCTCGGAGACTTCAATGCTGTATCGAAGTTAATGGTTTTCATTTTGAAAATTTGGTTACTATTTACTATCTTTGTTTTAATTTACTTTGTTGAATCAATAAATAGTCTTATTTAATTAAACGTCATGTAACGTTGCCAAAATTCTGAATTACAAAAATTTATCCTGTGGCCAAATAGACATTTACGAAAATGTCATATTAAGATTTTCAACTCACAATTATGCGGACAATATCGCTACGAGTCAATTTTCCGCCAATTAGTTAACACCCTGTATAGTTTTTAAATTTGGCGAGTACGAGTCTTCAATAAATGCCATCGCCTTATGTTTTTTGTTTAATCTTTTTATATTGATCTTTGTATCGATTTCCTCATCTATCAATCACCGCTTCTCAAATGTACATCATAAAAGAAAGAATTTTAGTTCACAAGTTCGGTCTATCTACTCAACTCATTGCAAGTTACAATTTAAATATTGTTATTCGTATGTTTGTAAATTGAACTTGTAGTATTGACCCTGATGAAGCTTTAAATAAAAGCGAAATATTGGTGAAAATTTAAGAGTTGCATTTTTTGAAACCTGGTCGTCATCCCGACAGTTTAGAACCACGTGTTAGTTCCTAACGACCGCCATACTTGGTGACGTATTAGTACTCAAATACATTATTTGAAATTCTAAATTAAACATTGAAACTATGGAAACCATATCGTATTTCAAAATTTGACTAAGAATACTTTAAGGTGCACAAATTAGAACCACAAAAATTATTTAAAAATCATGAAGTGGAGACTGGTTTCGAAAACAAGAGGGGAAGGAATTAAATAATTATAATTTAAAAAAATTATCTAAATTTAACATCGAATTTATTAAATACGAAAAAAACATACAACATGAATATAATTGTTTAAATCTATTAATTTGAAATACTTTGGACCAATTTATAAAAAGAACAAATAACTACAAGGAAGATCTAAGGAACAACAATAATTTCGGAGCAGAGTTGGAAACATGGATCTAGCAGGAGCTTCGAAAAGGATTTTAGTCACTGCACGAGGGATACCTTTTAAGTTTTTACAAAAACAAAGAAAGAAAAGAAATGGTACAAATTGTTGCAACAGCTTTTTGAGGTGGTTAAAATCGCTGTCCACGCATTTTTCGTTCGACATTTTGGAATAAAAAGAAGTCGTTAGGCGATAAATCAAGTGAATACGAGCAATGAGACATTAATTCGATATTTGTGCGACTAGTGAATGACTTTTGATGTTGCGTGTGTCTGTTTTATACGTTCTGCTGATCGCTGGCTCGGCCGCTATGGCACCAATCAGTGCTCACCCGTGGGTGGTGGTGGGGGGCCCGCTGGTCGTAGTCGTTGATTGACTGTTGTTGGTGCTGCTCGCTTACCGCTGCGTTGTATGAGTGTCCCTATATTTGGTTCTCGGACGTACATATGTATGTTGCTTAATGCTGGTTTCCATGTTGACGGTAAACGTTGTGCGTCGTCGCGTTTATTAAGACTGTCACAGTGCTTCTATATTTCTATGGCTTCTCTAATGGTTCTGATCGGCAGTTCGCTACTGGCTACAATTCTCGTTTCGTCGAAATTTATCTTATGGCCGGTCATTAGCTCATGTTGTGCTAATGACGAAAAACTCTGTTTTTTTGGTACTGCATTTCGATGCTTCTCTCTACGAACACTTAGGTTGGTCTGGCTTATGTAGGACGAACTGCAGACGCTGCACGGTATTTCGCATACGCCTTGATCTTCTAGTGGGATTTTTTCTTTAGGATTGGCTAGAATTTCCACTATCTTTCTATTTGTTGTAAAAATCGGTTCTTTTGACCTGCTACTTCTGTTGTAAATTGCTTTGTTGATGTTTATTGAATAACCGTTTGAGAGTAACATGTTTCTTATGTTGCTTGTTTCGGTTCTAATATTACCAAAGTCTGCCAATCGTTCACGACTGATTGTAATTGTGCAGGGTGATGGTGTGATTCAGCGTTTAAATAGCGGTTCGTATGTGTTGGTTTTCGATATACTATGTGACCCAGGCTGCCGTGTTGTTTTCTGTTTACTAGGACTTCTAAAAACGGCAATGTGCGTTGTTTTTCGACTTCCGTCGTGAATTTGATTCTTGGGTGTATATTGTTCATGTACTGTGAGGACTGTTGGAGCTATTCTTCTCCGTCCAGATTACGAAGGTATCGTCCACATACTTTAACCATTCTTTTGGTTTGTTCTCTGCGGTATTTAGTGCATCGGTTTCGAAATCTTCCATCAACAGGCTTGCTATTATTGGTGATAATGCGGATCCCATAGGTGTCCCTTCAATTTGTTTGTAGCGTTGGCCGTCGAAAGTGCAGTAGGTGTTAATAAGGCAGTGTTCTACGAGATTAATCAAATAGTCCGGCAGCTGATATTTGTTCTTAATGATAAATATCGCCTCTGCAACTGGGACTTGCGTGAATAGTGAAGTTACATCAAAACTGACAAGTAAATCTGTGGTCAGCGTTTTTCACATAAGATGCGACTTGCTCCCCATATACTTACAGCTGTTCGGTAAGATATCTTGCGAGCGATTTTGTTGGTGATCCAATTGAACTTACTATCGGTCCTAAGCGGACATCTGTTTATCGATTTTCGGAAGACTGTAGAGTTTGGGACGTTTAGATGATTTTTCTCCGGATATGATCCGTTTCTTCGTCAAGCGGCGTAGTGTTTATCTGTTAAGTAATCACGACTTGCATATGTAAAAATATCAGCGACAATTTTGTTAAAGGGAATTTTTGGCCTTTCATGGGGTATTAGGGGTTCTTTTTGAACAGCCTTACTATACTTTAAACACGTTTTACATTTGGGTACAAAATTTTGAATATCCTTCGACATACGCGGCCAATAAAAGATTTTCCTAGCTCTAGCCTTAGTTTTCTCTACTCCAAAATGTGCTTTATGTAATTTGGACAACATTTGATCTCTTAATTTTGATGGAACTACTAATTTGTAATCATTGAAAAGAAGATTATTTGTATCATACAAGTTATTTTTAATTTTCATGAACATTTTGAGTTCGGAATCTAAAATCTGTTTTCTAATGTCAGGCCATCTAGTGTTACAAAAATATATTACTCTACTTAGAACTGGGTCTTTTTCAGTTGTTTCAGTGTGTAATTCTTCCAATCGTTCTTCAGATATTGGTAAGTCATATTCAACAGAGTGTACAATATCCAGCATGTATGGATCGTCTTTAACTTGTGATCTAATGAATGACCTTGGCAAGAGATCAGCTATATACATATATTTCCCAGGTAAGTATACAGCTGAAAAATTGTATTTTAATAGCTTCAATTTTAGGCGTTGTAAAAGATTATTAACTTTACATATGTCTTTCTGATTTATCGACACTAACGGTTTGTTGAAATTTATTCAAACTGAAAGAAATTGCTAAGTATTCCTTCTCTATTTGAGCCCACCTAGCCTCTGTTTCTGTAAGACTTCTTGAACAAAAGGCAACAGGTTGCCCATTTTGCAACAAACATCCGCCTACACCATGTTGGCTCGTAATAGTCTGTATTTCAATAGGTAAAGCATCATTAAATATTTGCCAAAGTTGTTGCTTTAGTAATTAATGTTTTAATTCTAGCAAAACACTGAGTATGTTCTTTAGTCCATACCCACTCAACGTTGTTTTTTATTAATTCTCTCAAAGGAGAAAGCAAATCTGACAAACTTGGTAAGTATTTTGATAAGTAATTTATCATACCCAAAGTCTTTAACAAGTCCTTATTTGCAGGTTCACTTAATTCTAAGATGGCTTGAATACACTACGGATCAGGTTTAATACCTTCACCAGATAATATCTGAACTATACGAGGTGTGGCAATTAAATAACCGGACTGGTGCTACTATCGGCAAACAGCGAGCACGCCACGGCAGGTTTGAACATGTCTGTGCTTGTAGATGCTTCCCCCACCCTGAGCTCTATGGGCATGGTTGTACGTCGCTCAGTCTGGCTGCAGTAATCGTCCGTTCAAGTCCTTACGCTAGCGTCGCGTCGGAAAAATGCAGTGTTCAGATCGAGCATCGAGTTAACCTCAAGTTTCTTGTGAAACTGGGAAAAACTGGGGTTCTAACTACCCTTCGTGAACGAGTGAGAAGACGAAGACCCGATTTGTGGAAGAGCAAATCCTGGATGCTCCACCAAGACAATGCGCCAGCCCATTCCGCCTTGTCTGTGAAGGCGTTCTTTGCGAAATCCGGCATAACCGTGTTGAATCACCCACCATACTCGCCCCACCTGGCTCCCTGTAACTTTTTTTTATTTCCTAAGGTAAAATTGGAGCTTAAGGCGACAAGATTTGACAGTGTAGAAGCGGTGACAGCGAAAGCGACGGAGGTCTTTAACAAGATGACAGAAACGGACTTCCAGCACTGCTTTCGACAGTGGAAAATTCGTATAAAGCGTTGTAGGTATCGACAAGGAGAGTACATTAAAGGAGATAAACTTTGTAATGTAATTGGTGATCAATAAAATGTTTTGTAACACCAGTCCGGTTATTTAATTGCCACACCTCGTATAACTTACTTCACTAACTTTGCACTGTACTTTATTTTTATTAAATTTTACACGAAAATCTTCAGCTCCTTTGATTACTTGTTTTAGAACTTTATCGTGTTCCTCCTCACTTTCAGCACCTATTATAAAATCATTAAAGTATATTCTAATGGGTAGATCCCCAAAAAGTTTCTCGTTTACTCTCTGAAAAATTTCTAGACTAACTGTTAAACTAAAAGTTAATCTTTTAAAATAGTATTTGCCAAATGGTGTTATAAACGTACAATATTTATTACTTTCCTTGTCCAATGGTACATGATAAAAAGCTTCTTTTAAATCTAATACCGTAAATATCCTTTTACTTTTTAATTTCAAACCTAACTCTTCTATAGTAGGGATTGGAAATTGATTGGGACAAATATATTTATTTAAATATACTGGATCGAGACACAATCTTAACGTACCATTAGCTTTTTCTACAATGACAAAGTTATTGACCCACTCGGTTGGTTCCTCTACTTTTACAATTATACCTTTATCCTCTAAATCTTTAAGAGCCTCTTTTAGTTTCGGTTTTACTGTATCTGGTACCCTTCTACAAGAACTAACTACAGGGACAGCAAATTTAGTTAATACAATTTTATACTTGTATGGAATTTTACCAATTCCCCAGTGTTTTTTAATAAATTCTGCTTCTTTGTCTACATTTGATACCTTATCAACTACCTCAACTTTTTCACCAAATTTAATTTTATGCAAGTATTTAAACCAAACTTGACCTTTTATATTACATCTTAAAATGACTTCTATAATTGTTTTTAATTTATTATTTCCATAAGTAACTAAGGAGAGATCACTTTTCTCGATATTTTTACTTATCTCTAACTCTTTGAATACGAGGTGTGGCAATTAAATAACCGGACTGGTGCTACAAAACATTTTATTGACCACCAATTACATTACAAAGTTTATCCCCTTCAATGTACTCTCCTTGCCGATTCCTACAACGCTCCATACGAATTTTCCACTGTCGAAAGCACTACGGGAAGTCCGTTTCTGCCAACCTCCGTCGCTTTCGTTTTCACCACTTCCACACTGTCAAATCTTGTCCCCTCAAGCTCCGATTTTACCTTAGGGAATAAAAAAAAGTCACAGGGGGCCAGATCGGGCGAGTACGATGGGTGGTCCGACACGGTAATGCCGGATTTCGCAAAGAACGCCTTCACAGGCAAGGCGAAATTGGCTGGCGCATTGTCTTGGTGGAGCATCCAGGATTTGTTCTTCCACAAATCGGGTCTTCGTCTTCTCACTCGTTCACGAAGGGTAGTTAGAACCCCAGTTTTTTTCCAGTTTCACAAGAAACTTGAGGTTAACTCGTTGCTCGATCTGAACACTCTGCATTTTCCGACGCGACGCTAGCGTAAGGACTTGAACGGACGATTGCTACAGCGAGACTGAGCGACGTACAACCGTGCCCATCGAGCTCAAGGTGGGGGAAGCATCTATAAGCGCAGACATGTTCAAACCTGCCGTGGCGCGCTCGCTGTTTGCCGATACTAGCACCAGTCCGTTTATTTAATTGCCACACCTCGTATTTTTAATGGTAAACAATTGCAGTTTGCACCAGTATCTATTTTAAATACATCTTTATTCTTTATCGTGAATTTTGACAACAGTTGTCCACATATTTTTATCACTACTCTTAGTACTATTCACATTATCTAACCTAAGATCGAGGATTTCGAATACATTATGTGTTAGTTTATACAACCGCAGAGATGGTACAGATCATTAAATGGTATTTTGCGAATTGCCGTAATTGCCAACAAATAGACGAACAGCTTTCCGCATCCCGAGCGGGAGGAGAGAGAAGTGAGGGTTTGTTCGTTAGTTGAAATGGGCAAACGTTGCTTTAACCGGCAAATTTCAGACGAAATCGGTATTAGCATATAGAAGTACTGTGAAACGTATTTTGAAACGCAACAGATACAAAAGTTACAAAATTCAATATTGCCAGGAGATTCTTCCCCTTAATAAAGTAACATTGTTAGAATTTCAATTTATTTTGTATAATTATCGAATTTATTTTTCTTTAATTTAATTTTATAAGAATCGTTGTTTATTTTCCCACTTAGAATTACTTTTTCATTCTCCTACATCGTACAGCTGCAACAAATGAAAATAAGAAACTGTACTTTCTAACATAATCTGAGAATACAGAAAAATTACGTAGTAATTCTGTATTAGTACATTTTGTCAGAAGGCGTTGAATTATAATATTACATGATTGAGCGGACAAGCGTGCGTACCGCTGCTCGCTTTATGATATACTGCAATTGGATGCGATCTATCAGTGAGACTCGAATGCTCTGTTGCCATTCACAAAGGCAATATCCCGTTCGTATCTGGACCGACGTGTATACATTTCTACTCATAATTTTAAACGATGTATTAGCTTCACTTCTTATAATATTTTCTTCGGCATTTGATCTTAGTCCTTTTATCTGGAACTTACTTGCTTCTGTAGCCCGACATTGTTTTTCAGTTTCCGACAGGGACAAATTTGCGAATTGTAGAAGACGTTGCTGTATCGACACATCTCTTATTCCACTAACAATCTTGTCTCTTATTAACGAATCTTCCAGGTCTTGAAAATTACAGTTTTTAGCTAACATCTCAACATCGGTTAAAAAATGATCAAAATCTTCATCCTCTTTCTGTACCCTCGTGAAAAACTTATAACGATCATATGTTTCATTTCTTAGTGGCTTACAGTAGGTTTTAAACGCTTTTATTACTGAGTCATACTTCTTTTTGTCTTCTTCTGTTAGCTTAAATGTGTGGTAAATAATATCATAGGCCCCTTCACTCGGAATGTTTAAAAATATTGCAATTCTTGTTGGTTCTTCTTTTAAATTATTACCAATTGCAGCCATGTAAATATCAAAACTTGACAGAAATTTTTCAAAATTCTGACATGCATTTCGGTGGCTTAGAAATTGATAACTCCATCTTACTTCCTTTCCGCTTTTTAGCACTTCTTGCAGTTTGAGTTCCAGTTTACCTTTTACACTATCTATTCTTCTTACTTCTTATTATTCACTGTTAATCCCATTACTGACACCGTGTTATTATATAAAAACACTTTTTAATTTTAATTTTTTTATTACACACCCTACACTAGACAGGTCGCCATCTTCATAACACTTTTCATGTTGTCAACCTCCACAACATAGTTACACTAGGTAACAAAGGCAATTGAATTATGATTTTTATGTTTGCTGTACAGTTTCATTTAATAAAAATTCTAAATTCAACATATTGTGAATTAAGACTAAATTTAATTTTCGTGTACGTATGTAAACCTTTACACGAAGGTAAGTCAAAAATTACTTACACTTTCAGTTATACAACTGTATTGAACAAAGATAGGTGTACAACAGATACATTATTTTTCGATATAGTTTCCACCTTTAGCAATGCACTTGGTCCAGCGAGCCACAAGCTTCCGTATGTCTTCCTGGTAGAAGGTTCTCGGTTGGTCGTGAAGCCACTTTTGCACCGCATCCCGAACGTGTGTGTCTGAGGCAAATCGACGGCCTCTCAAAGCTTCCCTGAGCGATCCAAAGAGATGAAAGTTTGAGGGAGCGAGATCAGGGCTGTAGGGAGGGTGTTCCAGGGTCTCAAAGTCCAACCTGTTGATAGCTTCTATGGTGTTATGGGCCGTGTGCGGACGGGCGTTGTCTTGCAACAACAAAACTTTCTTTGAAAGTAGACCACGGCGTTTGTTTAGAATTGCTGCTTTCAGCTTATTCGCCAACAAATCACTGCACCTCGCACTATTTATGGTAGTCCCCCTGTCCAAGTGGTCGTCCAGTATAGAGCCTTTTTCGTCCCAAAACGTGGTTAGCATCACCTTCCCAGCCGATGGCGAGGCCTTGAATTTTTTCGTGCTAGGGGATCTTGGGCGTTTCGATTCGGGCTCGTAGTGATGAACCCACGTTTCATCAACGGTCACTCTTCTGCTTAAAAATGCGTCGCCTGCCGCGTTGAAGCGATCCAGTAAGCATCGGCAGATGTCCAAACGTTTGGTTTTGTTTTCTGCGGTAAGCATTCGTGGTACCCATCGCGCACACATTTTACGAAATTTGAGTTCATTGTAGATAATTTGATAGGCAGAACCGTGAGTGATGTTTAAAGAAGATGCAACCTCACCTATGGTAAACTCGCCTATTTGCTGTAACCATCTCTCGAGCTTGCTGAATGTTGTCGTTGGTGGTCGAGGTTGACGGCCGTCCAGCTCCCTCTTTTTGTGTTACGCTCATGCGGCCATTTTGAAGCACCTTTCACACCTTCTGACCACAAAAATCGGATCACTGCTCGTTGTTCCTGTTTGGTGCAAACTAATAGCGGAGCTGACATGCTTACGCTGTTGTAGCTAGCAGATAAATGACGCGATCGTGATTAAATTTCACACACACGACCACAGAGGCGCCAACTCAACGCATGCGCAGGCGGCCGCCACTACGATAACCTTCAAAGCTTGTTATGGCGAAAGTCTAGATAATATTTGACTTACCCTCGTATAAATACAACATTTCTATTGCATATATTTCATTTCTCGCTTCAACTAAAAAAACACATTACATTATACAAACTACGAACAGCACAGCGTTAGAATTCGTCCTTTCCATTAGTCGTATTCGCTCGAGCTTTGAGTATGCGAATTTGGCGGCTGATTAAATTATGTCCTTTGTCAATCGTATCTGTTTTCATTTATTTACATTCGTCCTTTGATCTCAAAACGTTCAGTAAAGAGCTGTAGGGGAACCAATGTTGCAATTCGATCCGGTCAGATAGTCTGTATTGCTAAAATACGCGCATAGGTTTTTTTAACAGGAATGGTAGATATACGAGAGTGTATTGTACTTTAATGTAATCTGCTTGTAAAAAAGTCCATTGCTCCATTTCTAGTATTTTTATAGTGAAAGAATAAACTTTAGATTCGTTTTCTAACTGAATTGAAGGGGCAAGTGGATGAAGGAGTTACGTTACAAAAAACTGTTTCCGAGTAAATTGAGTTTTAATAGGGTTAGTTGGTATCTTTTATTGAATGATTATTTTCAAATGCAGTTTGTTTGATTAGTAAGAAGGGGTGAGAAGGGGCTAGAAGGGGGCAATATATGGTCAAACATTTGAGTTTTCATGAAACTTACTCATTACAACAAAGAGTAGATTTTTTAAAAAATTTGGCAGCCCTTTCATTCACTTGCCGCTTCAATTGTTTTGATTATATGCAGGGAGTTTAGTATCTATGCATTCTTTCTTTTTCAACTTAACTTCAGCAAAAATGCTTTGAAATTTATTACATTCGTCCACAATACTAGTCAGCTCACACAGTAGAAAAATTATGTTTTCTTCTAGTTATCAGATACATAAGCAAAAAAGAAATAAGATAAATTATTTTTGAATAACATACTATCGCTTTCAAAAAAATCTGGGACAACTCTTATAAGCTTATTTTGACGTTTGTTGAGTGTTGTAATAATGACTTTAAAAATGACAATATTTTGTATTTAACCTAAAAGTTATACGTTATTCGTTTATTTTAAAAACTGTTTGCTTTTAGCAAAAATTATTTTTAAATATAAACATTTCTATTGAAAACCATATTACATTGATAGGGCATTATTATTATACTTCAATAATTAAGTAAGTACTTGCACAATACTTGTCGATTTACGATTGACCCTGACAGACAATTTGACATTAAATTATTTAATTGTCATATTTTACAAGGCATGTTTAAAATGGAAAATGTCATAATAGTATCCCTTGTCCTAGATTTTTATGAAAGCGATGGTACTTTTTATTTCCAATAATGTGACCGTCTTTCTTGTAAGAAACCTTTCATCTCAACTTTTCCATCCATGGATATTGTATTGGGTAAGGTTGCGCAAGAGTACGCACACGAGTTACAGTGGTCTTACATCTTAATTTAATCACAAAGCCGTAACGGTTGAGTTGCATATATCAATTTTATACAGTGTAGTAACCACTTATGGAATAAAATGAATTATTATTTTATGTGAAACGCTCGAACTGGTAACTTTTTAACTTAAAAGATACGTCTTCTAAACGAAATTTGATTCTGGAATTAATAATGCCCTTAAATCATCAAATTTACTAATGTATGCGGACGACACTTAGATCTATTATTCTTTCAAACCGGCAGACTGGCAACGGGTTGAACAAATTATAAATAACGATCTATCAAGTATTAGCGCGTTCTCAAAAAATCTATGCCTAAATTTAAATAGTTCCAAATCTCAAGCTATTTTATATGGTAAAACGAACATTGTGAAGGATCTGTCTAAAATCATCGATATTAAAATTGACAATAAAATTTTTTTATGCGAAAAGATAAAAAATCTGGGGCTATTAATGGACAATACCTTCCGCTGCAGATTTCAAATAACAAAATATATTAATAAAGCTTATACCCATTTAAAAATACTTTACCCGTACAGACATATATTTAGCTTGAGAATAAAAAAGATGTGTGAATCTTTTGTACTGTCACAGTTTGCCTATTGCTCGGAGGTGTACCACGCATGTCTCGATAGCTTTACTATCAATCGAATTCAGAAAGTTCAAAATAGTTGCTGCGATATATGCATGGCATTCGTAAATACGATAGAATATTTTATAAGCTGCGAGATGCGGGTTGGTTGAATATAAAAAATAAGTTAGGTTTGTCTTTTTTTTTCCTTTTTTATTGTTTTGTTTAGCATATTACTAGGCATCAATAGCACAAATTACTTCCGAGAAAGCAAGGTTGGACTGGAAAGCAGGAACGGGTCTAGTGCGTAAGTACTAAATCCCACCTTGTGATTGTGTTAGCTATTCAGTTTTTAGCTTTCCTTCAAATACAAATTTATTCTAGTTTAGTTTTACTCTATTGTATCTGACACAATAAAGACATTATTATTATATATACAAGATGATTCACGTAAGCGCAGTGCAAGATAGGTGTTTTTTTAATAGAACATTCTGTATATGTTTTTGAAATCTCCTTGATGAGACTATGAGGTTATTGAATCTGTTTGAACTAATGTTGCCGCTTTTACGTATTGAATGTTCGAAATGTTTTCCATTTACTCGATAACAATAATATAACCTACAGTAAAACTGCTGCCTATAAAACTTGAGGTAAAATATTCCTTATTTCTGTGTGTGTGTATTCTTTATTTGAAACTGTCAATGTTATCAGATTTTGTTGCATATACTTTATTTTTGAGAGTGCCCCATGGAAAACAGTCCAATGGCGTAAGATCTAGTGATCTAGTGGACCATTCAATAGCACCTTTTTGCCCTATTCATTTATTGGGAAAGATTTAATTTAGGTAGTTTCTCATAATTATAGCATTTTCACTTGGTAGGGTAGGATCTATTAGATTTGAATGTAAATTTTCCAGAACAGGAATAACTTCCCCTTAGGGGCTTTATCACAATCACCACGTGACACAATTTTGTAAATTGACCTTTCTCTCATGTCCGGTTTATCTTTTGGATTGCCAAGAAGGTTTTTGAGTGTATTTCGCGAACTGAAGCATACGTTTATCTCTTGTCCCCTAAAAACTTTCGAAAGGTATTAGTACGGTTTTTAAGGGACAAGAGATGAACGTATGTTTCAGTTCGCGAAATACACTCAAAAACCTTCTTAGGAATCCGAAAGATAAACCGGACATGAGAGAAAGGTCGGGAATTTACAAAATTGCATGTGGAGATTGTAATAAAGCCTATATTGGTCAAACGAAACGAGCGATAGGCACTAGCTGCAATGAACACATCAGGTGTTACAGGCACGAGAAGATAGAAGCGTCAAGTGTAGCACAACACATAAACGGTACCGGGCATAATATCAAATTAGAAAACCTAAAATTGATTAAAAACGTAATTTCGCCGCTAGAAATGGATGCCTATGAGACTATTTACATAAATAACTACTGACTTTATTTTATTGTTTAGTTGCTTAGGTTATTTTTATTTCAGTGCAAAAGGCCTTTGCAGAAACGTTTTAGGTCTCTTCCAGCTTTTACCACCTTGCAAATAATTGTTTGCTAATTAATTCATAAGTGTTATGGGACATTGAAATCAGCTCATTAAAAAGACTTCAATTTTGACATACACATGGAAAGTGGATCCACTAAGATATGATTACTGCCTTAATGATGTTCCTCTTGTTCGTGGTTTCTCTATTGGCATCTACTTCGATTCAAGCTCACTCCTCACAGAAGTTATGTTTCAACACTTATGCTAAAAATTCTGGGCTTTGTCATAGGAAATTTTAAGCAATTTTAAATAAACACATATGTTAGAAGCAAGTTGGAGTACGCGGGCTTAATTTGGAGCCCGTTTTATAAATCTCGCATAATGATGATTGAAAGGATTCAGCGGAAATTTCTTAAATACCTACTCTATAGAGCACAAGGACTTTACCCGCCGCAAGGAATTGGCCAAACTATTCCCCTCGAAATGTTTGGTATGGAGTCCCTGGAAATGCGACGCAAAATTTATAGTCTAAGATTCTTATATAACGCTGTACATAATAAGATTGATTCTACTTACCTCAACATTCCAACTCAGCTTCCTTGTACCTAGAATATCATCTCGTCAGCCCTTTACATTTTACATGCCAAATGTAGCAACAAACACCAGTTTACATTCCTCACTGATGGTTATACAACGAAATTTCAATTGGATGTCAAAGTTTTTTGATTTAAATCACAGCTTCCTTTGTTACATGTAATAAATGTAATTAGTTATCTATATGTCTGCACAAAATGTTATCCTTTGTTTAGATTTAACTATCTGTTGGACAATAAAGATCGTTATGATTATAATTCAGTCTTCCGCTGGAGATTCTTTACACTCATCTTAATCTTGGAATTTTTGTAGGCCCGGTCCTGTCCAACCGGTCCCGGCACATTTGTCAGCACGCCCCAACCGTTACCACCGAAAGGACAAGGCTCAGCGCTCTTCGATGACGTCACGCTCTTTAGGTGATGTATCGCCATGCACGATATTAGCCTAAGTGGTAAAGGAATCGTTTTTTTTGCATTTCTTTTTTGAGATTTGAAGGGCTTCCGGTTTAAAGACGATGCTAGTCGTAAACTGAGCTCTCCTTCGCATCCCATTCGATTTTACTTTGGAAAAACGAAGTTTCAAAGCAAAAACCAAACACGTAACCGAGCAGCGTTTTCGTGAAAGATGTATTTGTGGTGGATATTTAATCAACTAATTATTATTATTTGTAATTGCACATGTATTTGGACGAAACTGGGATTGAAATGATACAGTAATTGTAATTTTATTCGAAATTTTGTTCAATTTCACGAGAAAATTTAGACACGCTATTTAACCTGGGTCGTTAATTTCCTATTATTTGGTGTTTTACCTAATCTGTCATTACTTTTCCCACAATAATTTTTAAGTAGGGTATTTGTAGAACAAGTTATTATAATTGTTGCAATACGTTCACTGCTGCGAATATGTCATTTATGTATGTATATCAGTATCCAAATGGCTATGTTCAGTGATATAATTTAAAATATATTGTATGTAACAGAACGTTTATTATACACATTTAAAAACGTCTCTTCGTGTTCAAAAATAATTTTGTTAAATATAACGTAAGAATATAAAACTATTTGAACAATGAAATCTTTACGTTTTTTGTTAAATACAACGGGCAATTAGGGAATTGAGTTGGAATAGCACCTTTTTTTTTAGGCCTAGGATATTTTAAACTTTTAACTAAACAGTTATAGTTTCACCGGCCCTTAAATCTGTTGCTGTTGAAAAATGAATAATGTCTTCTTTTATAAAGTGTAACACGCAAACCTTAGTATACATTGTTTATTTTTTTAATTTTAATTTTAAACATGATTTTGAAAATATAAAATTTGGTAAAAACGTAAAATTTAGTGGAGATATACACATAAGGAAAGAAAATGTCTAGTTATACGAAAACGCGTACATGCGACAACGGTAAACACGAATGGGTGATTCTCCACAAGTGGAGGGGTGAGCGGCAGTCGACGGCTCACAACGGTTACCGATGTGGTTAGTTACGAGGTAGACTGCATTCTGTGTGGACGATCTTAGTAAGAATTTCTAGTGTATTTATTTTTCTTTTTTTTGTATTTCGTCAGAATCTGTTTTTATTTTCGTCTTTAGAATTTCTTCTTAGCTTCGTCTAAGCTTCGTAGCAACAACAAACAAATATGCGAAACTATCATTTCCCGTTCTTGCACACAGTAGGTCTACATGGTGACGTTGTTACAAGCCTACTAACGACCCGCATCGAATCGATCGGATTCCACTCAATCCCTTCCTCGCTCTCTCGCCGTACATATATAGATATAGATAATTTCACATTTTCCCAATGTGTATAAGTAAGACATATATCTTACTTTTAAATCATATAAAAGGGGTACGCGCTCGTATTTTTCAGAGTAATAATAATTCAGATTCTTACGCGTAAGGTGTTACTCTGCCCGTTTACTTATCGAATTATAATCGAATTCTATGTTAATTCTATATTTATTCAGTTAGAATAATTACATTACATTGTAACTTAAAAGTGTTATGGAGTACACAAATAAAAGCTGCTGCTGTGGTGTCAGAACTGTCTTTTTTTAAAACCAACTCATGTGTTGAGAGAAATACAACTATATACTAAAACACGAAGAGGCGTTTCCTTTTTTATAACAATATTGTTTTAGTTTTACGAATTACACTTGTTCCTATGAAATTATCGATAATTAATTGATGATGCTTCTCAAAGTAACACTTTTATTGCAAATTTTAAAAACATTACAATATGATTCCGTGGACTTTACGACTGGCATCAGTATTGATACAATCATCTTTTGCAACTAAGGGCCGTTTGACAAGGTCCATGATTCTGTACAGAATTTCATGCCTTTTTACCCAGAAACTAAATAAAAATTTATACTTTTTCACGTACATTAAATAGGACATATTTGCTTCATGACAGTTCAATTTTGAACGAGAAAAGGTTGTTTTATGTACTGAAAAATGACCTTGAAAACTTGTATATAAACATATACATGATTCTCTACAGAGTCATGCGCCATGTCAAACAGTTCCAATACTAGCGAACATGTTGACTTAATATAATAAAATATAAAATAGAGAAAATGGGAAATCTGCTGTTGCATTAAATGTGAAATATTTGTCCTTCTAAGTAAGAATATGAATTATCTTCTTTTTTTATATTTTTCGGTATCAAATTATCAATGTACTTAAATTTAAGTATGTAAGCACTAAGGTACTTACTACGTCTTCTCAAAACAAGAGTTTGGGAAGAATAAGTTTGAATTTCAGAAAAGAATGTTCAAAATTAACAGCGAACAGGCTTGACGGCTGAACGGAATGGTCGTTCCATTTTAACAAAGTTCGGCCCGGCCCGCATCTGAAATATTTCAACCCGACCTGCTCCGGTCCGGTCCATTCGCGCCTCTGAGACATAATAAAATAAGCAACATTAAAAAAGTAAGCAGCTTTGAAAGCATTTTTCTGAATCTAAACATGTGATTTTTACCGGGCAAAAGATTTTGTCTTCATCCTTAACCATTTGTAAAAAAGTGTTTCTTTTAAAAGATTACACAGATTGCTAAATCCAAATGTAACTTTAGATTAAAATCTGCATATCTCTTCCTAATTTCGCTGACATGGGCTTGCGTGAGAAATTAATATAGAGTGTTGAAAAAAGATATTCACGTCAAAAATGGATAATTTATTCTAAGCTTCCGTGAAGCAGGATTGCGAGAATTTCATCCTGCAATTAGCAAAAAATGTAATCGTGTAGTTACAGAAGACATACCACGATTAAATCTCTTGTCGTTAAGGGAATGGTTAGATAATAGCAATTGAGCATATTTAGGCCTGGAAATTTTGGTGGCGTTCGTTCGTGCGTTTCGAGATAGCGGCGGTGGTGGGTTTTCAGTCGGCTCGCGGCCGCGTTACGGAGAACATGCCGCATCGGAGCAACAGATTTCGGATTTTGGACGGAACGTAAGATATGATTTTGGAAAATCGCAATCGAGCGTTCGATGTACGTCTCGCAATATCATTAGGAATTAATCGGCCTCCGTGCGCTTAGCCGTAATATATGTACCGTGCGCGAATTTATCTTATTTCCAAAAAGTGATAATGTGCTGTGCGATCTGTGATGTCATTCGTCTCGTTATTCAAGAATCAGAAGAAATTTATTAGGAATCAGCGACCAACTAGTAGATTACTATCGTCGTTAGCGCCATTCACATTATTTCTCCTATAGCCACAACGATAACTGGCAGCTGCATCAATCACCATCATTTCATCATTCCACCAACCACTGCTATTGCAGCTTTCGTCCAAACAACAACCACTCAAAGTAAGATTCATGTTTCGTGTCTTTCGGTGTTTTCTTCGTCAGTGGATGATGTGACTTTAAATGTGTTTCTGTGTGTTTTGTTGTACTGGTGTATCGCTGTTTGGTTACGAAAAAGCACCTGCTGCTGGATATCAGCACTTCTACACATACATAGCTACCTCCTAAGAGCCACCGTCAATCACTTCGTTAATCTGTTTCAAAGCGAACGGGCCCGATGAAACAAATTAGTTCCGTACGAAAGAACGCAAATGCGATTCTTTATAAATTGATCTTAATTGGCATTGGCCTAGTAGTATATGAGGTATTTATACAGTTTTTCAGATATTTCATGTAGACGCTATTGAGTAGAGTAGAATAGAATATTTTCCATGCACTACTCGTGTTAAAAGTACATAATATATGCAGTTCAAATCGTAGCTTACAATTGGTATTTTTTCGAGCATTAAGGTAATGTGACACTGTCCTCGTATATTCGTTCAAATAACTGTTAAATATGTTTCGATTTCATCTAAATGTTCGTCAATTTTCAAGCGCCAGTATCATTTCGAGTTACTACTGTCCATAATCAATAAGGAGAATGCTTTATATGTGTATTTATTTTGATAAACATATAGGGTAGAGCTGTTCCCTTTATTTGTTCGAAATATTCGAGTGGACATATTTATAGCTATACACTTCTTTTCATATGCATGAAAACTATAGTAAAATTTGAATGTTCCAAGTACTACGATAGCTATAATATCTATGTTCTATTATCGTTTTGTTCGGGAATATAATGTATATTTCAATAGGGAACAATTCTTTTATTCTCTTGTCCAACGAAAATATTTGTATGAATATAGCTGGAGTAGCTTCTTTATGCAACAAGTGTATGACATGTTGCGCATAACAAACGTTTACACTTAACAAGAATAATACATTTAGAAATGTTCTGCTTAAATAGTCTTTTATATACTATTTCCGAAATCTCAATGATTGCAAAAATGTTTTTTTTTAATCTTTTGCTAGACAATTATAGTATAGAATAGGAATACTCAAGACAGTCAGCACCACCTGGTGAATTGAGAACAGATATTAACCAAAGATATAGAAAGAATGAGAATACGCTTGAATCTGCGCGTAGAGGATAAAATTGAAGGCTGTCATTTTGAAAAGTGGTAAACGCGGGAAATTTCATTTAACTTCTTTAAAAGTTAGGTAGATACCGATATTTGACAATATACGATACGATTTTATTCACAAAATGATCCTGCAATTAATTAGACCAAGCACGTTTAGTATAAAATACGTAAAATCTCTATAATCATTTTGTGCCAGATTCAGCTATATTACAAAAATATTTACGATGGTGCAAAATTTAATACATTACATTTAAATATGATATGAGGATAAAGACAGAGTATTGTTTATTTATTTATTTAAATTCGATGTATTTAATAAAATATTCTCGGCCCGTCAGGCCCGTACAATTTTTGGCCCGGCCCGCAATGAAAAGAGACGAGGCCCACCTGAGCCCACTCGCTGGACCGGACTAATGTACACCGCCCTTGTACACTCACCAAATAAAGTAATGACGTAGCCTCGTTAACACTAGAACCGCCGCACCGGTCAATTTGACCGTCTTTCAATTTTAAAGTTTTCTTTTCAATGGAATTAATTTTGATATGATCTTGAAATCATGTGACTTTTCCTAAATTTAGTTTGGCAATGCTCTCACAAAATTTTGAACATTTTGTAGAACTCTAAGCGGTGTTCTGGGAAATTTTACCTTAAACGGCCGCCCCGGTCAAATTGACTGGTTCGTTAAAAAAATGTTTTGACAAACTTTATTTGTCAATTCTTGGTTGCAACATTTGAAGGAACTAAACATTTAGGCATGTACCGCATGTAAATAATACATAATTTCAAACATTTATTACATATAAAACAAGGCATATAACTGCATCAACCGATCAGAGCTTGTTCCTATTTGTTAGTACTTGTTCGTACTTGTTTCGACATGTTCAGCCTTGTCTTCGACACATAACCTGTTTCTACTTGTGCTCTTTTTAGTGCACATGCGCGGACTTAATTTGGCGCATGCGTACAAAATATTTTGCAAGTTTCAACCTGCACTATTGTGAACATATAAAAAGATCGGTAGTACTCTGAAAGTGCATTCGTCCTGTTTAGTTAGACTGAACGGTATGTGGTCCAGTAAAGGCCTCTCGGCTGCACAAGCTTTAGCATATTTAGACGAACTGGAAAATCTTTCGCCAGAAAATTCCGAGAATTATTCTAAATCAGTTAGTACGGACAGTGAAAACGAAATTCGTTCTCGAGTTGTTGCGAGTGAGGAACAAAATAGTGATGAATCTGACAATGACACAGTTTATGATGCAACGGCTGCAGTGACTAGTGCTAGTTCCAGTGATAAGCAGGAAGTGAAAACGTCTGTTCGTTCTAATCGCCAGCAAAAGAAACCAATAGAAAAAGGATTTTCCTTCAATCTTGGTGCAGTTTGCAAATCAAAAGACAATTCAAGGTAAGTAATGGCAAGTAATTTCTGCGAGTCAGCCTACTGCAGGCAAAAAAACCCAACCCAATATATTCAGGGACAATCCAGGGTCAACAGGCTATGCAAAACAAAAAGTAACTGCAGAAAATGTGAGTAGTTTCTGGAGATTATTTATCGATGACTCGATGCTGAGACACATAAAATAATGCGTTTGCTGTATACAAAGACATCACTAGCAAAAAATAAAACGTCGCGACTTCATTCCGCAATTGGCAGAAGAACTTCCGTAACAATCCAATAACAACGAAGAAGACCCTCAGGAGGGAACATCGAATCAAAAATGCAACAAGAACTTATAGGCTGGATCGAAGACAGATAAGCAATCTCATAAAAGACGTACATGTCAAGAAAAGAAATGTGAAAATAAGACTTACGATAGATGTAAGAACTGTAACAAGAACATATGTGGAAAATGTGGATTTAAAGTAACTTATTGCAAAAATTGTAACGATATTTAAAATACCAAAGTTAAGTTAGAAGTTATTTTTATATTTTGTGAATAAATATACACTTTTATGCAAACATATTATGTTAATTAATAAAAACAGTCGAAACAAGATTGAGTTTTAATCACTGGTTAATCTGACCGGGTTGGTGGTTCGAGGTATGAGGAATTCTCGGCGGTTCTAGTGTTAAAATAGTACTACCACGACTAGCATGTAATACTTCACTGAGTTATTGCAAATGACTATTGATGGTTAGATAATATTAAGTCATTCAATTGTGTGAAGGCTTCCGGTTCAATAACACCACTAATTGCAATACTGGAAACTGCATTCCATTTAAGAATCTTCCTCGCACCTTTGACCATATAATCTTTTTCACTAAAATGGCAAGAACAAACTACATTATTTTTCGTCCACATGCATGTTTTAAGATCTTTTCCCAAAATATGCACCTACTTTTTCATCAATTCACCTAGGGGAAAGCTAAATAAAACAAAAAATCAGAAAATTACAAGCTTGTGGTTCTGGGTTAAACGGTCGACTATTTGACACAGAGTAGACAATTTTATAATTGTGAATTAACAAAATTATCGAAACAACATGGAAATAACTAAGCCATGTGTTACAGTTTTGATAGTTTCACCTTTCAAAATAGGTCCCTATAAAATTGGATGTCCACTTGTAGAAGCGCTTTCCTCCTACTTCTATTTCTCTTACATTAACATTAACCTTAAAACAATTCTAAAACTAATATTTTCCCAAAAATTATTTTCAAAACTACGGGCAAGATACAAATTAGACTCTGCTACTCAGTTCCTGTTTATGTTATAAAAGGTATGAGTAATAGTAGGTGTGAGGTGGGAGTGGAGAGGTTTTAACCCAACAAGCGAAGATTCAAATGTGTCAATTACCGCTTTGAATGAAACTTGGCACGTGTGTAGAATCTATCAAGTGTTGTAAATCGCCACTTTTCACTTCTGCAGAACCCCACGTTTAAAGGGTGAAATTTACTCTTGAAATTTTGATGATTTTTAGATTTTTGTTATTCACACTGCTATGAACAACAAAATTATATATCACCATATTCGCCTTTTACAGGTCTATCAAACTAGCGCAGATTATGTTTCTTTGACTCCATTATAATTACTTCCCACTCTCTCGCTGAAAGTAGATTAATAATAAGTAGAGTAACCAAAACTTGCGGACTCGCATAGGCGTCGGTATTACGGGTTAATATAAGAATACGAAAAATTCATAAATAAACTTACTTGCTAATTATTCAACAAATTAGAGGCATCAGGATGTGAACTACTGTAAACTTGCATCATTGCATATGTTTCCACAGTTACTTCTTTAATCCTTGTGCGTCGACAAGAAAAAAATATTCTTATACATAGAAAACGATCTCTCCACATCTAAGGAAGTTACATTGCATGTAGAAACTGTTTTTCAAAATCACTTAAAAGTTCACTATTCTTACACTTATTATAAACGGCCTATAAAGTATTAAAATCGGGATTTTTCCTTAAAACATCTGCCAACTTTTGACTAGCGCATAATCCTGGCGTATCATTTAATATGTGTAATTATTTTTTTACACTTTCCACTATGTCTAATGATTCCTGCAATGACAATTCAGTACATTGTAGTTTTCTAATGGCATCTAGTAATACTGTATAATTGGTACATATTGTTGTTAAATCTTCTAAAAGTTGAGAAATTTGAAATTCTCTTTGACTTTCTCTAATTGCTTTGGATTCATTCCGATTAAATCGCATTATAATTGATTGAATTTGTTGAAAATGGATCAAATAGTAAGAAGCTGCTGTTAGCCAAGTACCCAATCGCGCTAAAATTGGTTCAGAAGGTTCTGGAATACCTGGACAAAATGTTGTCGAACAACTTCACCAACTAAATGCAAAGCATGCAGCACGCGGGTTATATGTATTAAATTAGGAAATATATGTTTTAAGGATCGCCCAACACTTAACATCGTTGCTGCACTATCTGTCACAATCATCACAACTTGATCTTGGGCAATTATAAATTTTTTCAAAGCGTTCATTATCACTTTCTGAATATTTTCCGCGGTACATTGTTGAACACGTTTGCAAGCTAACAAATATCGAGATGCTGTGTTTTCGCTAGATAAAACGCGAGCTATTACATTCACAATACTGTTTTTCTTTATATATAGTAAAATAATAATAATAAAGTATACCCTTTTAACTTTTAGTTGAGTAGAAAAAAAAAGTTCCACATAGTTCGTAATAGCTTTACTATGTTACTAAATGTATTTACTTCGCAATATTATATATTTTATTTGCCAATTCGTGCCTAGAATTTAAAAATTTTTGTTTTTGTTCAGTAGGTGCAATTCAACCCAGAAAATTAATTCTAAATAAGGAGTTATTTGAAGCAATGAAAAAGTCGAAATGTTCATTGAATATTTGTACTAAAGAACACCAAAGTACTCCTTTAAAGGATATACAATCTGCATTAGGTGATCTGCATTAAGTGATCAAGTTTGGAATAGAAAAATAGTTAATTTTATTTTATCCTTAATTCGAAAGCGGAAATCTTCTAATCGGACAACTTCAGTATTTATTTCAAAGCACAGCGCATGGCTAAATGCCACTGCAAACGTTTTTGCTGAAGATACTGAAGATATTGATGAAAATGTTAGTCCTACAAGCTAAATGGGTAGATCGAGTAAAGAGTTTCAATTGTCCAGCCAGCGAATGAAAAATATTCATGACAGATTATGGCAAGAAATTGGTATAAAGGTCGATAAGGTAATTCAAGGAAAAGGAACATCGAATACTGGCCGGTACGCTACCACTACACCACTACAATCTCTGCTGTAGGAACAAATCCTTTCAATACCTAGATGTTCCATCCCTCCATATCAGGGCAATATTATTTGGGAAAACGTAAAAATAATAACTCTATTATCGTATCTTCTATAGAAAATACATTTTACTAATTGAAAAATTCTTTTTTTGTAAAATCCTAAGATATACTTGATTTTTCGGCAAGAAATTATGGCATAAATTACTTACCATTCAAGCATGGCTGAACCCCAAAAGATAAAATTTCAACTCCTTAATTCTTTGTCTGCCTTACCTAGCCATGCGTTCTCCGGGGACACGCTGTATATCTAAAATCAATTCTATAAAAAAATCAAATAAAATTGGATGTTTACAGATTCATAACATACAATATAAAGTTACTTTTTCATTTTTTAGTTTTATTTAGGGAGCGATATACATAGGTACTTACATTAAACTGCTGAACAGTTTCTAGGTTTCTTACTGTTGGCACTACCCACTGAATATCTACCAATATTACCGTTCGATTCTGAAAAGGTTCAAGTATTATTTTGGTATAACGATATTTTTTATTGCCATTGTTTTCTATTTTTATAACCATTATTTTCTCCTTATTGTTCTTCTTTAACAAATGCTTATATGTAACCTGGGCAAATATGCGGTAACAGCCAGAGGCGTGGTGAGCGCATAAAAGTTTACACATAAAATAGAAGGTAAAAAATAAATTATAAAACGTGCTCAAACACTTACCGTTTTAGAAGTCTTCCGTGAAATCACAAACTGGATAACATCTGTTAAATATTTGAATCATTAGATATGTTTCCACAGCTGTTTCAGTCAAGTGAGTACGACGTGCGGAATAAACGTTTTTTAATGCCGAAAACGACCGTTCGACATCTAGCGATGTTATATTTGCATATTTAAAATAATTTTTGAAACAACTTAATGCATCTTCACATGCACCTTCACAAATTTGTCTTAATATAAGAAAATCGGAGTCTTTCTCTAAAACACTTTCAAATTTTCGTATTATACACCAATTTGTTTCGCCTTCTACAGCGCATAACGGTGCGTGAACATCATTTACAATTTGAACAGAATTCACTGGCGACATCGAAACGTTTTATAATTTTTCCATTCCCTCCGCTAGTCCGAAGTAATTGTTGTGAATAGTTTGTAAATCACTTTTAATCTGACTATCTCCAAATATTTCCTGGCTTTTCTTGATTGCTGGAGCTTCTGTCGGATTGAATTTTAAAACTACCTTCTTTACTTAATCAAAATATTTGTTGTAGTAAAACGCAGCCTGCAACCATGTTCCCCAACTTGTAACAATCGGCTGTGGCGGTTCAGGTTCATCAAGACACAGTTTGTGAAATAGTCGGGTACGTTTCGGGGACTTTAGAAACACTGCCTTTGTACTAGCAATCAATGCATTTACTAGTGGAAAACATGTAGGAATCGTTTGTGCCGCAAGATTTAGAGTATGGATTTTACACGTTACATCTAAGAAGTTAGCACTGTGTTCTTCAAGAGATTGGCCCAAAGAACGCATGTTTGCGGCACCATCACTCATAAACATTAAAAGTTGCTTAGTTGAAACTTCAAATTTGTTCAATGAGTTCAACACCACCTTTAAAATCTCATCGGCAGTACAATTTATAACTCTTTTGGAAGCAAGTAAGAAGGAGGATGACAGTCGATGTGGTTCCATTGTACGGACCTCCATTGTACGTACCATTACATTAACTACAGGATGTTTTTGACGATCTGTTGTTTCGTCCACACACAACCACAGTTTTTTATCTTTCAATTCCGTTTACATTCTTTTTTCTATATGTTTACGAGCAAGTGGCACTACATTTCGTATCGATGTCCGACTAGGTAATTTACAGTCCGCATATTTCCAGAAGGAGACAAATGCTTCTTTGTCTAGTAAACGAAACGATAGATTACATAAAATAAGAGTAACACATAAATCAAATATAAATTTGTCTTGGTCTCGTATGCCACTTTTTGCAGAAGAATGCTGTTTGCTTTCGATATGACGTTGACATTGGCTTCTGGACCAACACATTAAGGGGATTTTACAAACTAGACATTGAATTTTAGCGCCATCAAAAATTAAGTCCGGCATGTCCACTATAAAGTTTTTAACTGTGTCCGCCATTGGTCGTTTTCGCGACGTACCTAACTGCGACATTTTTAAAGCAAACATAAGCGTACAATTACGAAATAAGTGACGACAGCCTACATATGACGCTGTGAACGCGTGAAATAAATAATCGCCGATTCCGCACCACATATCTACTACACTGACTGTTATCGCTGTTTGTCCAGACTAGTTATAACAACTTATAGTCACTATTTTACGTTTTTTATTTTTATGCTTTCTGTTATGGATCTCGATATATTATTATCTGTATATTATTAAAAGTAATAATTAATACTCACCAAAATTACTGTACTGTGATATATGTGCACAATTAAAAAACAACATTAAAATCTATTTGACAATAACTTGGCTTCAAATTAATAGATTGTATGTATACATATGTAATGCAAAGAAAGAGTTTTCGAAGCGAAATATTTGGAAACGTTTTATACTGTATAGTGCTTTACTGATACACTGCTATGAATCTACAATCCACATTTGATGTTGAGTGTGATGTTGAGTGAGTAACACGCGTGTGTGTCTGCTCCGCAATTCAGCTGCTTTTTCGAGGCATTTTCGTTTTAAATCAAGTGAAATTTTCTCTATATTTTGTTTAACAACATGCCTGTAACGAGGGAGCTAATTTGTGATATTAAAACAATTGTTAAAGACTGCTTTGACGAATTGTTTAAAGACGATTCATTTCTCCAACGCATAAGTGATGCAGTCGCAAAAACTATTGAGAAGAAGATAGATGTTGCACTAAAAACACACATCGAATTCATCGAACAACTAAAACATGAAAACAACACCTTACGCAGCAAAATAGACGACTTGGAGCAATATAGTCGTAGAAATAACATACGAGTTTTTGGAATTCCGGAAGAACACGATGAAGATCTGCAAACCAAAGTTATATCTCTTTGTAAAAATGAATTGAACGTTAATATTGAACTTAAAGACATCGATAGAGCGCACAGATTAGGAAAAATTAACAACCTAAAATTCCCGCGTCCTGTCATAGTAAAATTCACTACCTATACTAGTAAACGAAATATATTGAAATCTAGAGGCAAGTTAAGAAGTTCCAAAGAGAAGGTGTTTATAACGGAAGATTTAACAAAGATGAGATACGAGTTGTACAGAGCCGTTCAAAAGAAATGTGGCAACAAAAACGTGTGGTCTTTGGACGGTGTAATTAAAGTAAACTTAAAAGGTAAAGTGTCTGCAATAAGATCACAACAAGATCTATTATCTATTTAATTGAATATTGTTCTCTCTCAAATTATAAATTATATATGTATATATATTAGGTTGTTATTTTGGAGCTGATGCGAGTAGTTTTCACAATGCATGATTATATTACTCTACTTTGAATTGAATTGCACTTAAATTAATTTTCTTTGTTCGCTTTTTTTTATTTCATTTTTCTTTGTAGTAATATTATTGTTACTTTATACCTTAGCACATAGATAATTTGAAATTTTTTTTCTATTTTTTGTGTTATCCTTGTACCTATTTAGAACTAGCTGCTGGAATATTGTACTAATTTGCTGTTTATTTTTTATTTTCCTTTTATTGAAATAAGCTGAATAACTTGCATTTCCTTTCTGCACTAAATATTTGATCGATAAATAATTGATTTTTGTTATCAAATTTGATTATAAATGAGTTAATTTTATGTTATGAAGTTAGGTGTTGCTCACATTAATGTTCGCTCAATTTTAAATAACTTTAATATTCTGAAAGACTTTCTGCGTGTCAAACAGTATGATGTAGTCACTATCACTGAAACGTGGCTTTCGAGCAACGTTTCAAGCGACATTGTTTCTATAGACGGCTATAACTTTGTGAGATTGGATAGGCAGAGTGGTGGACGTGGTGGTGGAGTCGCTGTATTCCTAAAGAATAACTTATCCTACAATATTATAAATCGTCCCTATGATCCTTCCTGTGAGCATCTTTGGGTAAATATAACGCATCGTAAGCATTCTTTAGCACTGGGAGTAGTATATAGACCTCCTTATACAGACGTTTCTTTATTTCTTTCATTTCTTGAGGACACCTTTTCTGATTTATTTTTACAGCATAACGACATTATTTGCACCGGTGATCTGAATATAAACTTACTAGATACTCCGAGCAGTACATGTGATAAATTTGACAGCATTTTGAATTCGTTTGGCCTAACTCAGGTTATCGATTCACCCACTAGAATTGGAATAAATTCTCTCTCTCTTCTAGATGTTATCATAACCAGCACTGGTGTTACACGATGGGATGTAGTAGATCTGGGTTGTGTATCTGATCACTTTCTAGTTCATGCAGATTGTGATGTTGATTTTGCGGCAGTGCCGATGCCTGTCACATTAACTTACCGCTGTTTTAGTTCTGTTAATGTGGATCATCTTTATGTTGATCTACTGTACATGAATTGGGACCCTATTTACTATCTTAGTACAATAGATGAAATTGTCGGTTTCTTTAATAGTAATTTGTTGGCATTATTTGACTTTTATGCTCCTTTAATATCTGTACAAATTAAAAAAATATCTTGTCCATGGTTAACACCCAACTTACGCCTGATGATGGACCTAAGGGATAGTGCTTTACGTCGCGCCAAACGTACTGGTTCTAGAGCCGCACTTGATTATTATAGGCAACTGCGTAACCTTACTAATAATGCAGTCAAGCGCGAAAAAAGAGCTTATTTAGATTTCAAATTCCAAAATAATAACCTAGGTGTAGTCTGGAATGATTTAAAAAAACTTAATATTTTTAAGAAAGTTACACCTACTATCCCTACTTCCCTACGTAACCCTGATGCTATTAATCAGTTTATGTTAACTCTATTAAAGGTACATCTGCAGATCCTGACCTGCTTGATTTCTACACAAACAACAAATTTTCCATGTCTGCTGATCCGTTTTGTTTCCGACCCGTTTCAGAGGAAAAAGTTATGTTGTTGCTCTCGTCGATAAAATCTAACAGTTATGGTGCGGATGGCATTAATATCTCCATGTTACGTCTTTGTTGTCCTTTTCTGTTGCCATATATTACATACATTGTAAATTTCTGTTTAGTTGAAGGAGTATTTCCGTATATCTGGAAGGAAGCTATCGTAGTTCCAATTCCAAAGACTGCCAATTCAGTAGAATATAAAGATCTTAGACCCATCAGCATCCTTCCGGCTTTATCCAAGATTGTTGAGAAGGTAGTAGATCTCCAAATAAGGGAGTTCTTAGAATTACATTCTGTTTTGCCGCCCCAGCAATCTGGATTCCGACCTGGTTTCAGCTGTGCGACTGCTTTGGTATCTCTTGTAGATGATATTCTTTCCAACATTGACGTGGGTAGGGTCACTGTATTGATATGCCTCGACTATTCCAAGGCTTTTGACACAGTAGACCATGAATTGCTTCTAAGCATACTGAAATACATTTGCTTCGGTAATGAAGCTGTTGCATTCTTTAGAAACTATTTGACTGGCAGAACACAAAAAGTTAAAGTTCACGGCGCTACGGTCTCTAATAGCATTCCTTTGGCTAGAGGTGTTGCACAAGGCAGCGTAGTGGGGCCTCTGTTGTACACCATCTACACCTCGTTCCTTCTCAGTAATTTAAGGTACTGCAAGCACCATATGTATGCCTACGACGTGCAAATTTATTATTCCTTTGCAGTATCTGATGTTGATTTGGCGGTGCAAAGAATTAATGAGGATCTGAAACTTGTTTCTGAAACCTCCCTAAAGCATGGATTAAATTTAAATCCTAAAAAGACAGCAGTACTGGTACTAGGGCGTCCAGCAGCTCGGTTAGGCGTATCAAACAAGCTGAAACTTATATTGAACAACTGCCGGCTTCCGTTAATGCAGTCAGTGAAAACTTTGGGTGTTGAACTGGATGGTGATCTGAGATTTAAGAAACATGTTACTTCGTTGCTCGGGCTGGCTTATGCAAAACTTAAGGTACTCTACGGTAGCAGGGAGTATCTGAGCCCTAGGCTGAAGAGAGTGCTGTGCGACGCATTGGTACTTTCTCATTTTAATTATTGTGACACTGTGTATGGCCCATGTTTAGACTCTATTGATACAAGACGAATACAGAAAGCGCAAAATGCTTGTCTTAGGTTCATACACGGAATAAGAAGACCTCATCCGATTTCACATACTCTAAAATATAATCAGTGGCTGAACATGGCGCATCGCAGATCGTTGCATTATGCAGTCCTTTCACATAAGATTATTCTCTCTCGATCACCGCAGTATTTGTATTCCAAAATATCTTATAGAACTGATGTTCATAATCTTAACCTGAGGTTCAGAAATTTACTCTCTCCCCCCATACATCGGACGGCTTTGTTTACTAGGTCCTTTTCATATAATATTGTTAAGATTTATAACGCTGTACCCAACCGGTTCAAGCGGCTGCCTATTCGAATGTTCAAAATCAGGGTAAAAACTTACTACTATGGGGGCCAGTGACTGCATCTGCTTTTGACTTGATTCTCTGCATTGCAACAGTTATTTTATTTCATTTTTTTCTTACTTATATTCTATATACTCATTCTATGTGCGCAAACCTACTACCTATAGATAGTGCTTGTTACATACGCATGTGTGTGGTTCTCTGTATGCGGGTCTAGGGGAAGATCAGTAAACTTATTGCTGACCTAGATCCTTTTGCTCCAGTATTGCATTTGTCCTTATCTAACTGATACAATTAACACTATTATATATTAAGATACGAGTCCAATGTTTTTGTACAATTTTCTACTTTATTTCTAATACTGGCACAATAAACGAATAAACGAATATTATTATTATTATTATTTATGTTTCACAACGTGGTAAATATATTGGGTACTCGACGAATGTCTGGTTGTCTAGGTTGTCTAGTACATCAGAAAACTGCTGCAGAAAGTAGTAGTTTCTTTTGATATTGATTAGCTGCTACATGAAGACTTTTGACAAAGAAGAATTTCGGATACAATTCGAAGTTTTAGTCTATATAGAACCGCGTGATTTCAAGCAGAATACATAAATTCTATAGAAACTAAATGCACCGAGAAAAAGGGCAATGTTGAGCCAATAGTTTTGAGGCTTTTCAACTTTTTCTATATTGATTTAAGCAATAAAACGTTCAGAGAACAAATAGCTTATTTATGCCTCTACAACTAAATGATTTAAATAAATGGTTTCTAGAATCAATTGATTACGAGATTAAATCAACATGTCTTTTTATATTGGAGTAATATTTAAACGTTAGTTTGAATAGTTGATAGGATATTTTTTCAATAAAACTTTTTATAGGTATATTGATGAATAGGCATGGCGCAGAGCGCTTCACGCCATGTTAGAAGTAAGGTTGCGCGGCCACGACGCGACATATGTATACAGGTGAATCGGCATGAGCTACTCAGCGAATGAAATTACTGATTTATTGCAACAGTTTCTTCTCAACCTTTCGCAGCATTATACATAGTTATAAAGATATATATGTATGTAAGCATGTTTAACGTACGCAAGGAAAAACGAATTTCTGGATTTGAATTATAATGGAGCTGAAGTATTATGTATTAAGTTCACACAGTGAACATCCTTCACCGAGACAAATATGGAAACAAACCTGATGGTGAAAATTGTTCACCAATCTTATCCACGCTAAGAAGTTACCTTTATTTATTATATTATTTATTGGAGTCAAAGCTTTTATGTGGCGTATTAAAATTAAATTTCAAAAAGCAATCAATATAAGTACATGTATTTCTGAAAGACAAAAGTACTTTTTACTACATACCTATAGTTACTCATACAGTGTGGGACAGCCAAATGGAATAAATGCGTTATTTCATTCATTGTGCATATTTATAAAAAATCTCGAAACACGTCAATTTTAGATTTTAAAATTACATCCTACTGCATAAAAATGTCATCCCTAAATTTAACATCCTTAGAGGACGGGTTGCAACCCCTACATTTTTAAATGGGGAGTAGGGGCTTGTGATACATCATTTAAAAGGTCTCTTCATTGTCTATTCAAAAATTGTATTGTTTTCAAATCTAATGCAAAAATTAACATTAAAAAAAAATTAAATCACCTGATTGACGAAATTCGTCACAACACAGTGTTCTTCAATTAAAAAAAAAGAAATAAAAAGTTACTATGACAATGTTAGTTTCGTTTAAAATGCATTAGCAAATTGTTGTGTGATTATAACTGCATGACGTTATCTAGAACTAAACGGTACTACCTATTAAGTTCCCAATACGTTGTGGCGAATTTCGTCAATCAGACAATTTTTTAATAGACAATTAAGAGACCTTTTAAATGATGTATCACAAGCCCCTACTCTCCATTTAAAAATGTAGGGGCTGCAACCCTCACTCTAAGGGTGTTAAATTTAGGGATGAATTTTTTACGCAGTAGGATGTAATTTTAAAATCTAAAATTGACGTGTCTTTTTTTTTTATAAATTGAAATAACGAATTTATTCCATTTGGCTGTTCGACACTGTATATTTACGGTATTAAGTACAACAGATTTTTGAAGAAACTATTTTGTTACTATATTTTGGCTTCCGTCGGTGAATTATGAAAATTTGCAATTTTCGTTCACTTTTTAATACCTGATTATTATTTTTATCTGTAAATATATCATAACATTTTTAATTCTAACATGCCAAGTGCACTAATTAATTAATATATTTTGGCTTTCGTTGGTGCATTATGAATGCATTCAATGGTTTTTTATTTTAGGTTATGATTTTCGTTTTTATGTTGCAATGTTAGAGGCAAATAAACCAGCGTTTGATAGGAATTGTAAAAGTTTCGGCTTTGTTCTTTGAAAAAAATCACAAAAAGATTGAATGATTTTCCAACAAAATATGGATAATGTTAACTATGAATTGAAGACAAACGTAACGATCGCGTTATGTTATATGCTATTATTACTATTTCTTTCTGCCGTGCGCACGAGTCGTGTGGAATTTCTGCCAAATCTGTATATACCGGCCGATCGACCTGAACGCTGATAAATAAATTATATAAAAAAAATTAATACATATGATTAGTGTGTGAAATGAAGGATAACGTAAGCATTTCGGAGTGCAACAATTAGTACACTAAGAAAAATGGAAAACAGTTCTTACAAACGATTGTACACATGTATCGAGATGGAAGGAAAGAATTTTGGGCTTTCGCTGTAGATAGATGAATAGGTAGATAGCTATTAGTTACTGCAATAAGCATGACAATAAAGGTTATTCAGTTTGTTTATAGTGTATATTAATTATATATTATTGTTTTTTTTTTTAGATTTTTTTGTTTTGATTTAAACGTATGCTGATATGTTTATGTTTACATCACTTATTGTTAGTCTGTACGAACTAAAATATTGTTTCTCTTAGCATTAAAATTCTTTTTTAACTTCTACATCGGTAGAAGTAATGTTCCCAGTAGCATAAAATATTAATTTAAATTTGATAAAAGCTTTTGGTTGCAAACATCGTTCGCTTTTTTCTAATGCATAAATTATATATACTTCTCTATTTAGACTCAAAATATTGAATCAACAATATAAAATCGTCAACATCAGCATGTTTTGTTTGCTGTTGTCGTGCTTTTCAAACAATATTAATACCGGAAACTGTTTGGACGAAATTTCCAAATGCAAGACTCGCTTTTGACTGCGAGTAGTTACTTGAGCTAAAAATTTGGAATTAATAGTTTAAAAACGTCAATAACTTTTGTTTACTGTTTGTCATGGTAACCAAATAATACTAAAACCAGAAATCACTTAGATGCAATATTAAAATGCGGAACTCGCTTTTGACTGTAGATATCTTTTATACTTTGAATATTAGACATATACATCATTATACAAAAACATGAGAAATATAAATTTCCTATACGATGGGTACAGAAAAAATATATGGTGCTATTTAAAAAATTACGTTTCTAATGTTTGAATTTGGCAACGTTTGGTGTTCAATACTGAACTTCCTGTATATTTCCATGGCGTTCTGATACCATATCTAGATAAATGTAATTTAATCTCGTAAAAACGCTGAAATATATTTGCATTTCGGATTTGTTGTTAGATAATAGAGGACAAAATTATAAGTATCTCGAAATCTGTAGACATATGAAACCCATATTATGTGGGTTCCATTTAAAATAAAGTAGGTGTCTGGTTTGCTACATACCGATCATTCTGTATATACGGAAATATTTTTGGAAGATCCTCTATTATGTTATCATAAGATTTCACTTCCTAATATTTGCATAATAGGCGCAATTTCACAATTGCAAAAGGTTGGGACAGTCTGTATACGTAGCTATGTAGGTATGTGAATAAAACATAAGGCCAGTAAGGGATTTCATATTATCACATACCTGAAGACTGGGGGTGCTCAGAAATTACTGGGTAATGCATATAATGTATTAAAATAATGATAAGGTATTGTCTTGTTGATGCTTTCTATGTCAGTAACTGTACGCGGGACAATTCGGTATAAGCGTCAGTATAACTGCGACTCGAAAGCCGATCTGTTGTGTATGCATGTACGCTGTCGAATACTATATCGTAGAGCAACGCAAACTTTCTACGTTTGTTTTGAAAATGTTTCCTACGTCGCGAAAACGACCAAAGTTATACACAATAAGAGAATTTATTGCAGAAATGCCTGATTTAAAGTGTGATGGCGCTAAAATTCAATGTGTAGTCTGTAAAATAGATTTAATGTGTTGGTCGAAAAGTGATTGTCTTCGGTATGTAAATAGTGCAGGGTATGTTTCAAAAAAAGATTCCCCACGAGATTATGACAAATTTAAATTTAATTTATGTGTTTATTGCATGTAATTTTCCATTTCATTTACTGAAGAAGAAAGCATACGTCTCGTTTTGGAATGGATATTTGGACTTTAAGTTACCAAGTGAGAGAACATTACAGAGAGTTGTGCCGTCTGCTCTTGAGCATGTCGAGAAAAGAATTAAATTGGAGTTGCAAGATAAAAAACTGTGATTATGTGTGGACAAAACAACAGATCGTAAAAAACATTCTGTGGTTAATGTAATGG
This sequence comes from Dynastes maya, assembly GCA_029619315.2. Lineage (NCBI taxonomy): Eukaryota > Metazoa > Arthropoda > Insecta > Coleoptera > Scarabaeidae > Dynastes > Dynastes maya. Next base: position 35,378,691 of record JAROYE020000004.1, read on the forward strand.
TACGCACAATGGAACCACATCGACCGTCACCCTCAATTTTACTAGCTTCCAGACGAATACAACAATGCACTGCCGAAGTAATTTCAATGTTGGTGTTAAATACATTGGAAAAGTTTGAACTTTCAACAAATCAACTGTTGATGTTTATGAGTGATGGTGCCGCAAACATGCTTGCTGTAGGTCGATTTCTTAAAAAACATTGTGCTAACTTGTTGCATATTACATGTAAAATTCATACTCTCAGTCTCGTAGCAGATAGTATCAGAAAATGTTATCCAGAGGTAGACGCTCTAATAGCACATACAAAAGCTGTGTTTGTAAAATCCCCAAAACGTATTCGGGAATTTCATAGACTATGCCTCGGTATTCCTGAACTACCACAATCTATTCTTACTCGTTGAGGAACATGGTTAGAGGCTGCATTTTATTATCTTAAATATTTTGAGAATATAAAGAATGTGATTTTAGAATTCGACCCAAAGGAAGCTGCGGCTGTCAAGGTAAGCCGCTTGAAATTTCAGGATAGTCAACTTAAAACAGATTTGGAAATTATTCAGAACAATTACGTGGGACTAGCGGATGCGATAGAAAAACTACAAAATTCTTCGGTGTCGTTAGTGGAATCTTTGCAAATAGTGCAACATGTTCACGCACAGCTATGCGCGATAGAAGACGCAAGAAATGTTTGTGTTTTAGAAAGGTTTGAAAGTGTTTTAGATAAAGACTCTGATTTTGGCACATTAAGACAAAGTTGTGAAGGTGCGTCAACAGAGCCGTTAAGTTATTTGAAAGATTATTTTACTTACGCAAATATAACGTCACTAGATGTAGAACGTTCGTTTTCGGCATACAAAAACACTTTTTCTTCACGCCGCACTCACTTTGCCGAAACAACTTTGGAAACATATCTAATGTTACAAATATGAAATAGACATTATCCACTTTATGATTTCACGGAGGACTCTTAAAACGGTAAGTGTTTGAGCACGTATCACATTTAATTTATTTTGTGTAAACTTTTATGCGTCCGCCACTGGCTTTCAGCGCAGTTGCGTTGCTCTACTAATAACATAGAGAACGAGAATAAAAATGCTAACTAAACAGTAATTTTATTAATTTAAAAAGAAGGTGTCCTGGAATAAGTGAACACTAATTGAAAATTTGACACTGACACTTCATTTCAGAGAACTCTGATATTGCCCGTATTCTTATCCTGTATCGGATACACGCAGAGAAATGTTTACTTGTATCAAAGCGGTCCGCCTCAATTCAAGACATTTACTGTTTCAATTATCCGGAATACAATAATTGTTTTAAATCAAAAGATATATTTTCTTAGCGTTTCTTTCTCCGCTTAAGACAAGTATATACTTGTAATGAAATAATTCTATTTCTTTGTTTAAGAGATTTGTTAACTTGACTTAAGAAAATCTTGAATCTTGAATATTTTCTTAAGGATAATAAGCAGTTTTCTTAATTCCAGAAAGCATTTAGGTATTGTTCATAAATCAACGGTTTAATTCTTTTTAAATAAAGCATTTTCTACTTAGAATTCTAGAAGTGCATATTATTTATATGCACATTATTGAAACAGTTCACTTAAACCCTTACCACAATACGGTATTGTGGTAAGGTTTTTAGTGAACCGTTTCAGTGTTCCAGTGCCACAGATTTAGAGTACCCGATTAATGCACATTATTAATTACGCTTACCTTGTTTAAAACAGCACGACATATCCGTATATAATGCACTAAATTATTTACATTGCTTGTGATATTAAAAAGGCAAACGTAGAGGTTATCTACAGAATAATGTTCAAATAAAAGTGAAGTTATAATGTAGAAGTACACACGAAAAAATCGCCCAGAAACAATAACCAGGATAGATAATGCTAATAAATAGCACCTGGTATTGATGGAATCAATACCGGCAAAAACAATATGAGAAGAGAAAGATCATTAAAACTTCTTGCTCTTGGCCTCATTGCTCTTACACCCTTCAAATTATGCCACTAATCTTCCAAAACAGCAACTGAAATATTTCTTGGCACCACATAGTGCCTGTAGTTATAGCAATGCCGTCCTACAGAGTAGCGAATATAGAAAGCGTAATGTAGATGGCATACTTACCCCCATGCAATGATATAACCTTTAACGTACGACGTTTCACAAACATTTTCAAAAGATACCAGTTAATGTAATATATTTTTTTTCTTTTTATTAGTATTTACCACGTATATTAATTTAACTATGGTTTTCTTAAACATATAATAAATAATTATAAAAAATGGGACAAATAAACTTAAATATTAATTTAATTATACTGTAACATAAAAAAGCTTTTCATTAGTTCATTCACCTCCTCCTAATTTTAATTATTAACATTAAGTTTTTTTTTCCATTATTGTAATTTTTCTTTTATTGAATATTCTTGTAGCTTGCCAGATGGGTGTTTTTTGAACACGAAACCGGTCGCCTAATCTCTCAATAATAACTATCTTTAATATGAATATTTGCTTCACTTAAAACTAGATGATTTACTTGGAAGAAACATTTTTCTGTCTTGGATTTTCTATTCCCAAGAAAATATTTATTTAATCCAAATAAAATTTTAGGAAAATTATTTTCTTATATTATACATTTTTATAGTCTTGAAATAAAAATATTTTCTTGAATAGAGACAGGAAAATCTATTTTCTTGACGCAAGAAACCATTTCTCACGCAAGACCTGGGAGTCGGAGTAGGGGTATGTTTGTTTCATTAGCCTTTCGTTACCTCAGATTATGTGCAGATTACGTCAGCAGAAACAAATAGATAAAACAAAAGAAAGTGTATATAGTACGAGAGCACAGTCACATACATAAGACAAACAAACACGTTAAAATAATAAATTATAAAATAGATTAAAATGTCTACTGCCTGGGATATGTACTCCTCAACTGTGCAGTATTCGCCCGCTATTAACTTATGTTTTATTTTATTTTTAAAAGCCTTTAATGGCAATATTTTTACCTCAGGTGGTAGTAGGTTATATAACTTTGGACCCCAGTGGCTAACGGATTTTTGAGTGCAAGTCAGTCGATGGTGCGACACTCTAAAATTGTTACGATTTCGAGTAGAGTAACTGTGGTTGTGTCCATTAGAAGTGAAGTCATCCTTTTTGTCATGTACGTGGGTCACTACATTGAGGATGAAGACGGGCGCCATGGTAAGTATTCCCTCCCATTTAAGGTGTCCTCTGCAGGATTCATTATACCCTAAATTGCGTAGTACTCTGACAGCTTTCTTTTGTAGGGTAAATACTACTCTGTTTGCTTCAGTCGCGGATCCCCAAAACAGAACTCCATAACTCAATAGGGAGTGAAAAATTGCAAAATAAGCAGTATTGGCGGCACTTTGTGTTGCTATCTTCTTTATTCGCCTGAGGGCGTATAGGGCCGATAACAGCCTCGAAACCAAAGCGTCGACGTGAGCTGCCCAACTAAATTTTTCGTCCAATGTTAGCTCCAGGAACTTGGCTGGAGGATTATTTTTTGCTTTCTTGTTGTAAGTATAAGGTTTTGAGTTTTTTTTTATTCATTTTCAATTTGTTCGTTTCGAACCAGTTGCAGGTTTCGTTTACCGCGTTGGTCGATCTCTAGTTCAGTTCCTGGAAGGTCTCCGCGTGGACTAGTAAGGACATGTCATCGGCGTACTGACATAACTCAGCACTGTGGACATTAGCAGGTAGATCATTCACAAATATGATAAACAAAAGCGGGCCAAGTATAGATCCTTGGGCTATACCATATTTTACTTCCGATGTCTCTGACCGCTCATTGTTCCATACTGTCACCTGCCTTCTACTGTTAAAGTAGGAGTTTAATAAATTCAGTATATTGCCTTTTATACCATAGTACTCCAACTTATTTGTAAGTATGTCCGGGTCTACAGAATCAACAGCTTTCGATAGATCCAACATGTTCATATGTTGGTTATTATCGAAAGCTTCGTCAATGTGGCTCACAACCAATATCCCTGATACTACAGAACGTGCCTTTTGATACCCGTGCTGCGAGCCCATAAGTAAGCCTTTCTTCTCTAGATAGCTTGCAAGTCTGTTGGCTATTGCTTTTTCGAACATTTTTGTGAGAGCTAGTAATATACTTATTGGGCGATAGTTTTGATGCGCATTTACATCTCCTACACTGGGACCACCTTCGCTATTTTTAACTTAGAAGGAAAGATTCCCTGTTCAACACGCGCATTAAATAAGCGCGCCAAGATTCCACTGATTTCTTTCTTCACTTGTTTCAATAACGACGTTGAGATGTTATAGATATCTTGCGTCTGTTTGTTTATTAGACCCGCTATTATGGTCTCAATCTCGTGTGCGGTGATTGGTTCGAAGAAGAAAGAATGCCGAGTGACCACTCTCAGATATCGCAGAAGTCCACGCGGTGTATCGAAAGATTGGACTCCGCGAGACACTTCTTCCCCTATAGTGCTAAAATACTCATTTAGTTCATTTGCTGATAATTCAGTTTCGCCTTGATATGGGGTTCTTCGTCTGGTCTCGCTAGCTATCACCCTCCAAATCGCTCCCATTTTATTCTCCGAACGCTCAATATACCTCTCGTTGTGCACTTGTGTGTGTTCAGTAATCTTGTCTATGTACTTTCTTTTCAATTCTCGATACTGTTTGTAACAGTCCTCGTCCTTCGTGACCGCAGCCAGACACGCCCAAGCATCAATATTGTTCTTGAGGTCCATAATTTATTGATTATTGTTGTGGATTCTTATGACGGACCTTTCGTTTCTGACTTTTATGCATTTCTCCGGAAAACTTCTATTAAACATGTCCATAAACGAGCTGTGAAAGTTATCATATAATTGGGAAGCACAGCTAACACTGGTAGGCAAACGTAGTTGGGATCTCAGCCTATTTTTGAATATCTGAACATTGTTTCCGTTTATATCTCTAATAATTCTTTTCTCTGTTACAGGTATTTCTGTAACTCCGGGGTAATATACAAGCATTTGCGCTAAGTGATCAGATAAGTGTAGATTCACCGTGGAAGTCCTACTGGATGGGTATCCTTGCGCTACTGAACACATTGTCAATGAGGGTACTAGAATATTCAGTAACTCTGGAATGCTTAAAGAAGGTTTGCCCTAGATTGAAGCCACTGAAGACATCGATTATTTTTTGTGAAGTTTTAGTTGTGTCGTCAAAGTTAACATTAAAATCTCCTGCGACAAAAACTGTTTTGTTTATTTTGTCTAAGTCCAATATTTTTATTAACTGGCTCAGCTTTTCTGTGCATAATTCAACACTACCTGAAGGAGGTCTGTATATTGCTACAATTATGATCTTGTAATAAATTAATTCAACAGCGCTTATTTCTACTCCTCTTTCTATGAATAAGGCTACTATATCTGTTCTTTCGATTGTTTTGATATCGTTTTTAATTAAAATAAGCGATCCTCCATGTAAATAATTGATTCTGTAGAATGAAATTCCAATGTAATACCCGTCAATGTTCATAGTTGCTAATTTTGTATTACTGTCCCGTAACAAATATAATAAATACTGTTATGTTCAACGTTGTATCTACGACAACAAGGTCTCCCAGTCGTCACTTCGGTACTGACTAAATGTCAGGCTGGCCACTCGTTGGTAACTAAATATCCCTCTTGCGGGCAAAATTGGAAATTTCTTCGTCACCATCCCCCCTCAGCCAACCGTCTTTGGAGCGAGGACATTGTAATTTAAATATAAGTCCAGATAATGACGAGTGTGGGGTATCATGGACAAATCTACTCGTTAGTTGATTTTTCTATTCACTTATTTCGTCCAAATTAATGTAGAAATCGTCTGGAATAAGCAACAGCATAAATTGCAAAGTACAACAGATAATATTTCATCAATTAAATCTTTATCTGAAAGGTTTCTGTAAATTAGCAGTTGATTTTCTCGTTTGAAGCTTGTTGGTGACAGTTCGGACCACAGAATCATCAACATACAACCTCCTGGTTAAGTCACTGCATTCGTTCTCGTATGCTAATATCATTTGATCGAAAGTCATCGAAAAGTTCCTGTTTGGGTTAAATTATCAAAATTGGCTGCGAAATAAAACAATCGCCGGTCTTTCGCGATTTAAAATAAAGGAAAGATGAACGACGCCATACATTTTCATCAATCTTTATTCGGCCTTGGTTGAATCAAAGTGTTAAATCCAATCCCAATATAAGTGTTCGTTTGGGTATTCAAAGTCTTTATTAGAAGAGAAAAGGGTTAAATATCCAGAGCAGGCAGTTTCCTGTAGTGAGTATATAAACAGAGGGTTTACATACATTGGCTTCGTTCAAAAATTTAAAGGTTAGTTACTTTTCAAATCTTAAAATTCGTTAATTTCATTTTACTGAGTTGGAAATTCATTCAAAAATTGCCGTAAGGGTATCTAGGGATACCCCCGAACCTACAAGAATCGTTTATTCAAATTAAATTAAAAAATTTAACAAAATTTGAGAAAAACCCCCGAGAAAGATATTTTATTAATACATAATAAATACGAATGAAGTAAGTCTACGAACAACACGATTTGTGCTATAAAAAATACTGAGTGAGTCCTGTGCTAATTTTATAATAGGTGTGAAACATCAATTTACCATCAATCATAGTAGGTTTGTTTAAATAAAAATAATGCGCAACTGTATTATGCAGTGATTACAGGAACTTATGTACAAAATGATTTATTACTTTTATATGACTACTTATGTAAAAGCAATCCTCGAAAGCGTAGGCAAATTGTTAGTTTTCATTAAAGAATGGTATGTGCTAGTCGTAAATTTTCATAATATAGAAGAAAATGAATGCTTTACAAACACTGATTATTTCCTCTGTAATAAATTTTCATAAATTCTACATATGTTAGCATATTTCAGTTACAGTTTTCCACTGTTTACTAACGTTTGCGTGAGCGCTAAATAGTATGTAGACTATGCTATACAGTTATGGCATCTGCTTGGCCTAAAACATGACAATTATGGTTTTCATTATAAGTTAATTATTTAGTAATCTAGCGCGTAATAAGACAAAACAGATTGCTTTGACTATAATATAAATAAATTAATGATAAATGGGCAAAAAATTACAACATAGCGTAATTAATAAGCTCAAATAAATTTTCATTAACCCTCCAGCCCACGCAAAATTCGAAGAGAAATAAATTAAATTGGGTTAAGTTTTGATCAAATAGAATAGCAGGCTTAATCCTAAGAACCTTCCTGCTTTTCAGCGTAAGCTTATAACAGAAAACTAAATAAAGTAAATTAAATTGCATTCTCAAAGTTTCAAATAGTATTTAATGCTGTAGATTTATCGCTGTTGTGCACACTTATTATAATCACCAAAAAACTACAGATAAGATTTTATATAACCATTTCTAATTGATAAAGCTAGAGCATCTTTACAAAGACATGTTGTTCTTCGTCTGATAGATAATGGTCCATTACTTGTAAACTTTTCTTCTCTTCCTGACACATGTTTGTTTGCACCTTGATTTCCAATTCGCTTGCAGTAAATCTGGAGAAAAATTCATCACATATATGTTCTACGTCAGTCATTTTGTAAATAATGTTTTTTGAAACAACGCAACGTACTATTTCAAACTAGCTCAAGGGTCATTCCACGTCAAGTGGACTAAGGGTCCCCACTCGACCCTTTCCAATGTTTATGAAACTTTTATGGGATGTACATATGGATCTTACATGGAATTATGCCAAATTACAGCTTCGTAAGTAGTATAGGGCCAGTAACCAAGTTTTTGCAAAGGCCAGTTTTTTCATGTCGTGATAGTGATGAATAAATCATCAAGTTTGTTTCCTTACTGCTCATGATCTGAGATGGATTCCACGCCGAAATTTGATGATTCGGCTCAACTTTTTAGATACAACAGCTTAGTTCTAGAGTAAAAGCTCAACATATGGCGGATTTACCACAATTTGTTGTCAAAATGGCTCATAGCTCTTGTCGTGACAAATTTGCGTCATACGTCATGCGTCCATTGTGGCTTTGCCGAAGACTGGTATCCTCATCGCCAAGGGGCCATGTCCGATGGATAGGGAAGTCCAGCCACAGGTTCCGAAGCCTAAATGTAGGGTGTATAACAGATTCCCTAGCTTGATTGTAGGCGTCTAGCAAGTTCCTACTTCTAAATATAGGTGTCTAACCGATTCCCAAGCCTAAGTTGGGTCTTTTTATGATTTTGAAGTCATAATGTTCCACTTCTCATTAGTTCTGTTGGTGGAATGTGGTGCTGACACTGACCAAAGTTGTTTCTGGCAAGTTATATTGTCGACCCATTCTTGTTGCTGATGGAACTGGAATTGCAATGTACTGTCCTGGTTGCAAGTTTGCAGTATCTTTGCAGCACTTTGATATCATTTGTCACAAAACAATTGATGTCATTGAATACATTGACTGTATTTATGATGGAAAATGGTGCATTGAAAATGTCTCTGAAATCTCAAATGAAGAAATTGATGTCTTAGTCAATTTAATGCATCCTAGTGGACGTGCACGATAGTTATGGCCAGATAAACAGGATGTTTGTTGTATTTCAGAGCAACACATAGTTTCTGTTATTTCAGTTCCATCAGCAACAAGAATGAATCGACAATATAACTTGCCAGAAGCAACTATGGTCACTATCCGCACCACATTCCAACAACTGAATCGTTAAAAAAAGGAACATTATGACCTGGCAACTGTAAAAAAACCAAATTTAGGCTTGGGAACCTGTTAGACATCAACATTCAGGTTTGGGAACCTGCGGTAAAGAAACCCACCCATGGCTGGACTTGCCTGGCTATTGTGCGTTCCCCTTGGCGATGGTGGTACGAGTCTTTGGGACTGGTAATGGCAAAGCCACCAAGGACCAACGCAAGATATACATGCAAAACATATATATTTTTTTACATGTGTAAAAATTAAGTCATGAGCATTAAGGAAACAAACTTGATGATTTATTCGTTGCTGTGGTGACATGAAGAAACTGGCCTTTGCAATTGCTCAACCATACTATTCACGAAGCTGTAATTTGGCATAATTTCATCAAAGACTCAAATGTACATTCCGTAAAAATTTCATCAAAAATGGAGAGGTTCGAGTGGAGACCACATCTAAATTCGGTCCACTTGACATGGAATGACCCTCTACAGGATTAAGGTCAGGCGGGTGGGGTTGTAGCCGCAAAACTTCATAACCAGCTTTTTGAAGAAGGTTGTTAATTTCATATGTTTTAAAACGTGATTTATGCATTTTTATCAGACTGTATAAATCAGTTTTTGTAATTGCTATATGAAATATTTCTTCACGTCAACCATATTTTTATGTCTTTTCGGTATGATGATGTGGGATACTTTTTTCTTCCTTGTTGCCTATAACAGGAACATTTCTTAGGAGAAAATTTGGTATCACCTCTTATCATTTCTTCCACTGCTTTTCTTCTATCTGGACACCCGGTATAATTTGTGACATTATAAAACTTTGAGTGAAGATCTTTTACGGTTGGTGTTCTCTTTGTCGTTAAGTAGAAGTTATGTATTGTTCTCCTTAGTTACCTTGGTCACAATCGTCTAAACTTGATTTGCTCTTGGTTTTGTTTTTTTTTTTAATCGGTGTTTGGAAACAATTTTTCTGGCGAATTTTTCTCTACATAAATGTTCAAAAAAGAAGAATACAGACGGGGTGTTCGTCAGACATGCTCCCGTCCGTATACTCCACTCCATATATTTACGTAGCAGCTTGAGCAGTACGGTATGATATTTCTAAGTGTACAAATCCATTGCGATACGCGTTGTTGCATCTTTGCTAACGGTATGTTCGGTACTATTTTCATTTCTTTTGATCACAGTGAATATTGTAAAAGTTGGTTAGTCTGATTTACATAAGGAATAAACACATTATTATTACTATCATCATTCTTAAAAGATAAAATTATCGGCTTTGGATTACAAACCAAAACGAAGTAAGAAAGTGAGGTATTCGGAAACACAGAATTTTGAAAGTAATTAATGGAGAAAGAACATATGAAACATGAGTACAATGAACGAACCATGAACTGCTGGACTTGGACCAAATCTCTTCAATCTTAATAGACCATTCAAGAATGTACTGAAACGAGACATACAGAAAAAAATAAAAAGGGATTTAGCTAAAAGCACTTTAAGAGGATGAAGGAAGTACCTAACACTTTAGTTTAAAAAGTGGATCAGACAGTTTGTTGTAAGCTATTTCCAAAATGCTAGAGAGGTATAACTTATAAACTGGAAATATACCACGCTGCAACGGGAGATGAGATCTCAGTTGCATAAAGTAAAACAAGCTTTTAAAATTTAATATTAATCGAAATTATTTTTTATCAGTAAGTACGACATTAATCTTTTTTGTACTTTAACACATTAAAATCAAAATATAAATAAAAAGTGTAGCTGTTAAAAGAATTTTACGAGTTTACGCTGTAAAGCAATTTACTAAATCACTTTTATCCGTTTGGAGTGACAAACTAAATTAAAAGTGCTTTCGACATCTTTAGCTCTGCGAAGTGAATTACGAAATGGAACATGGCAAAAAACATCTAAATGTGGAATTTAAAGAATACTGCTTCACTGAACCGTAAGAACAACTTAGCATTCCCTTAAGATGCAAGTTATCCTGTTAATAAAATTAAAATTTTACTATTTTTATAACATGTACATATTTTGTTTTCAAAGATGATATTTTAATCAACTCACCTAAATAATAATGCCCAAAAGCTTTATCGCAATTTTTTAACGTAACATGAACGTAAAGATTTCGTTTATATGATATGTAGGTGTTGAATAATAGAGTTTAACAAGATACCACATCGGGTATATAACTATCGATACCTAGAAAAGTAATATAATAACTATAGCAATCTAATATTTGATGGATTACTGACATCAGAGGGATCAATTCATCTACAAAATGTTGAGATCTGTTGCTTTCCGTGATGTTACTACATTTTCTAATTCTACATGAAATTTTAAATTAACTTTACGTAAGTTCTATGCAAAGTAATAGAAAATTGTTAAATAGAAATTCTTATTGAAACAGTTTACTAAAACCCTTACCACAATACTTAACTCGTACTGGACGCACGTTTCGATAGCCAAGCTATCATCATCAGCAGTAATACTGAATTAACAAACTAAGTGATAAACTAACCTTATATAGCAAATAAATTATGCAATATGTAAATTTAAAATAAGTATAGTAATCCTTAATTAAATCATAATTATCTATATACCCTTCTACTTCAAGTGTTTCTTGATGAGCCGGTTCATTGTACAGGATTATAATTAGGCCTAAAATGCAAATCTAAAGATAAATAATAAGTAATCCCTAAATTAAAATGTAAATGGTCAGCATGATCAGGAAATATGTTAAATTATCCTTTTATCCAAGTTACACGAAAGGTCTTCAAAAAACCTTTTCTAAAGTTGACCGCAAGATTGTTTTTTCTTCAAGCAGTAAGCTTAAAAACCTTTTAGGAAGTTCCAAAGACCCAGTAGATAACATGGATAAATCAGGAATTTACAAAATTTCATGTCAAGATTGTGATTAAGTGTATATTGAGCAGACAAAAAAATCAATCAAAATTAGGTACAATGAATATTTGGCTCATCTCAAATTCAGAAGCTTTGATAAATTTAGCGTTGCCCTGCATATGCTTGAAAATAACCATAATGTTGATAATATAAAGTTAATTAAAAATGTAAAGAGTATTGTTCAATTAAATTGTTATGAAGGCATGGAAATTTACAAAAACAAAAATCACTTAATGAATTCAGATTTAGGATCATTAAATTCCCGCCTTTATCCCTTGTTACATCATATTTAGTTAATTACAGCTGTAACTATAACCACGTGCAATGAACCGCTTTATTGAAAAACGAGGATTTTAATAATTCACGTCATCCTGACCATTTACATTTTAATTTAGGGATTATTTATTATTTATCTTTAGATTTGCATTTTAGGCTTAATTATAGTCCTGTAAAATGAAGCGGCTCATCAAGAAACACTTAAAGTAGAACAGTATATACATAATTAAGAAGTAGAACGGTATATATATAATTAAAATATAATTAAGGATTACTATGCTTATTTTTAATTTACATATTGCATCATTTATTTGCTATTACTGCTGATGATGATAGCTTGGCTATCGAAACGTGCGTCCAGTACGAGTTAAGTATTGCGGAAAAAGTTTTTGGTGAACTGTTTCATTGTTCCAGTGTCACAGATTTAGAGTACCCGATTAGAAATCCTTATATTTTTTGTTTTTCTTATGCTTTTTCTGCTAATTTAATGAACATGCTAGAGATTCATCTTCGATATTCAGAATAACAAAAACTATTGATAAACACTGTAAAAAACATTTTATTATTAAGTGTTTGTTCCAGTTGCTGGAGTAATTATGAGTGCTTCTCTTTTCTAATGAACATAAGTACAGCAGGTACTATCCACCACCATCTCTAGATCACCAGAAAACCAGCCACTTCTTCTTCTTTTTAGCACGATCGTCGTTTACGTTTGCCCCTAAAGGCTCGTATTAATTCAAATTTCTTTCCTTCTTATGCATGTTTCCTTCTTTACTATAAATAAAGTGAAATTAAGAAGCTTAAATAATGCGTTTTGTAATTATTTTCCTCACTTACCGTGTATACATATTTGTAGTCCCATTAGTACTGCAATCAATTTCTCCCTCATTCTTGTGCACCATCCTTTTTTGATTAACTCAGAGCCACATTTCTTAATGCCATCATCCTTTATGCGACGACCGAGCTCCATATGCAGTTGATGAATCCCTGAAATGATTCTGGAACAATAAGGACATATGTAGCCGTTCGTGACAATCATCATGCACCATGACTGTTTAATTTTGTTGCAAAGAATGTTTAATGTATACAATAGATTGTAATTTAACTATATTAAGAGAAAGCAGACAATTTTTACATATATAATAAGCACAATATATTACAAGCCCTATGCTTTTATCAACTAACATTAAACTCGAATGTGAATTAAATTTACATACAAGTTTTATGTAGTATAGTGTACTATGCACAGTCGGATTTAAAATAATTGGAATATTTTAATTGAAATGATCCAATATTGGACATCATTATTAAGTACAGTAGCGTAGAGTTTCATAATTACATACATAACTATTCATTCCAGTTGTTAGAGTAATTATGACTGCTTCTATTTTCTAACAAACGTATATATTGTAGATACGAGAGGTATATCCATAAATGATGCCTAATACATTTTATTTTGTTACTTGCGGATTTAAAAGAAATCTCTCGCCTCGAAGACTTCATAATCGTCAGTCCAATTCTAATTTTCGAAACAATATTTACCCTAAAACTGCATAATTTACTTTATTTTGCCCCTACCTGTCAACCCAAATGTCAGGGTCAAGTGCCCTTTCTTCCAACGCACATTTTAAAGTAGGAAATGCTCCCCTTCATCCAAATCGATGTCGTAGTATCTCGTAAACTTATTAATCTTGACGCTAGTTACACATTTCGAACCAAATTTAGCCTGAAAACGTTGAATTTTTAATTTTACCCTTGTATGCTAATTCAATCAAATCGATGTCGTATCGTCTCGAAAACGCAATAATCTTCACGTCAGTTCAATAAAATTTTTTAAACCATATTTACCCTCAGACTAATATATTTTGCACATACTTATCAATAAGATGGCCGGTCAAGTATTATTTCTTTCAACACATATATATTAAATAAAACGATATTCTGTTCGTCGAAAAACTTCACTAAATACGTCGAAGACGCTACAATTGTCACCCTAATTCCAAGTTTTTCAACCATATTTACCCTGTAAATCTGTAAATTCAAATACCAAGCGTTCTTGTTTGAAATGCATATTTTGGAAGAAAAAGAAAACAAAATTCGAAGTAATTATGAAATTACTGTAATATAATTAAAGAAAACAGTATACAAAAATTCCCAAATATTCGCTCCATAATATCAATTATGCACCAATTCAGACTTAATGGAGAATTCGAATATTTAGGAAATTTCTGTTGTTATCTGTAAATAAAAACTTCTGATTTGTTTATATATTGTTATGTTATGTTCAACGTTGTATCTACGACAACAACAACTTCTCTCAGTTGTCATTTCGGTACTGACTAAATGTCAGTCTGGCCACTCGTTGGTAACTAAATATCCCTCTTGCGGGGATAATTGGAAATTTCTTCGTTACCATCCCCCCTCAGCCAACCGTCTTTGGAGCGAGGACATTATATATAATATATAAATCCAGATAATGACGAGTGTGGGGTAGCATGGACAAATCTACTCGTTTGTTAATTTTTCTATTCGCTTATTTCGTCCAAATTAATGTAGAAATCGTCTGGAATAAGCAACAGCATAAATTGCAAAGTACAACAGATAATATTTCATCAATTAAATCTTTATCTGAAAGGTTTCTGTAAATTAGCAGTCGATTTTCTCGTTTAAAGCTTGTTGGTGACCGATCGGACCATAGAATCATCAACATACAACCTCCTGGTTAAGTCACTGCATTCGTTCTCGTATGCTAATATCATTTGATCGAAAGTCATCGAAAAGTTTCTATTTGGGTTAAATTATCAAAATTGGCTGCGAAATAAAACAATCGCCGGTCTTTCGCGATTTAAAATAAAAGAAAGATGAACGACGCTATACATTTTCATCAATCTTTATTCGGCCTTGGATGAATCAAAGTGTGTTTTAAATCCAATCCCAATATAAGTGTTCGATTGTATATTCAAAGTCTTTATTAGAAGAGAAAAGGGTTAAATATCCAGGGCAGGAAGTTTCCTGAAGTGGGTATATAAACAGAGGGTTTATATACATTGGCATCGTTCAAAAGTTTAAAGGTTAGTTACTTATCAAATCTTAAAATTCGTTAATTTCATTTTACTGAGTGGAAAATTCATTCTAAAATTGGCGTAAGGGTATTTAGGGATACCCCCGAACCTACAAGAATCGTTTATTCTATTTAAAATTAGAAAATTTAACAAAATTTGAGAAAAACCCCCGAGAAAGATATTTCAATATTGATGGATGGCAGAATGTGAAGATATAAGATGGAAAGATGTTGAAAAATAAAGAAAATCTGGCTGCATATTGACGGTACATTTAGGTGTAAACTGAAAGAAAGTTTCATTGATATGGTTACCACATTTTTTTCGTGTGGTTTAGTTTTTACCTATGTTGTGAACGGTAATACGTCCTTAGAAATGAACTGAATTGTTTTCACAGGTTCTATAAAGTTACCAGTTCATTACTAACTTTCTCTCAATTATTATTTAATAGTGGGAAGGAATATACCATATGTTTACATATTTCAGGTTATTTTTATTAAATATAAAGGTTCATGTAAGAAAATTATAAACTAAAAACTGTTTTCCAATAATAAAATAACAATTAATATATTTTGGCTTTCGTCGGTGCAGTCGGTTGCAGATAAAACAACAACTAGGTTTTAAAGAGTGAACGTTCCTCACCTAAGGTCCCCGTGGTGTAGTGGTTAGCACGCCCACCCGGCAAGCGGGAAATGTAAGGGAAAACTATAGATTCGAATAAAACAACGAAGTTAATTTAATATTAAACGCTTTCAACATCACTGTCAAATATAAGCGGTCTAAATTTTCTTCTTCTAATGGGCTGAATGTCTTCCACACTTTGCAAATCCTTTTTTATAATTCTACCAAAACGTCTCTATATGGAGCTAAGCAATTTTATAATTAAACTTTGCATTGCGAACCGTTTAAGGATCATTTTGAATTAAATAAAGTTCTAGTTCTTTGTCCTGATAACTGAAATTGATAAAGGTGATGTGCCCTCACTATCAAAAAGGAATTCCCCATTAGTTTCACCTGCAAAAATTTAATACATAGAAAAATTAATGTTGTAGGTAATCATTTTAAGCCAGCCATGTTGTAGGAAAACCGCGTTATAGAAGGGTTGACTCTAGTTGAATGCTGCGCTGTGAGACGTCAAAGAAAGTGATTATTAGCACTAATAATTGATTGAATTGGTGTGTTTACTAATTTCGAAAAGGTATTGTATATGTATTTTGTTCTTTATAGGGTGATGCCAAATATTTACTACAAATAGCTTTAGTAAATTGACCATAGGCAAATGTTTAGCCAGTAAATGATACGCTTTTCGCATAATTAGGTACTGATCAATTTGAATTAATTCCATAACGCCTCACCATTATACATAAGTATTCTGCACATCGCACTACATAGAGTTCTAAAATATATTGTTAAAGCTTCTTTTGTAGTTAACACTTGAGTAGCGCTTTGCCAAATTGTAAAATGTAAATATGTGTCCACTTACACGGGTTTAAAGTGTAACATCTTTCTTTCCCAACTGTTTTTTTTGATGTATACCTGCGATATGGCGCGTTATGCTTTACTGTAATGAAAAAAAACTGATGCAAAAGAAGGAATTCTGTGGCGGGCTTTACGTTTCCACTGGCACACTCTAATAACATTAGATATTTCTCTTGAAAAAAATTAATGGTTTGTTGTATAATTGTTGTGTTAGTCTTGGTTTCAAATTTCATGCTTTGTATTGCCATGTATGTTCAGTTACATTAACGTTATCCATTAAATAAGTTTGGTTTTCTGAATTGTAAGGAATTTTAAGAACATATTTTTTGCAAAGTTAGGAAGGTGAAACTAGAATATTGTATAACTATATTTAAGTTAATATTTTAATTTCTTGATTAATGTTGGACGAAATTGTGACTTTAAATACATTGGCAAACACTAAAGTATCGGCACTCTCCGCACCACAAGCTATTTGATTAATTCGGAACAATTGCTTGGGAAATTCGAAAAAAACCTTTACCACCATGTTAATAAGCTTTATTATAATGTCATTAAGCTTTACTACAACGTTAACAAGCTTTATTGCAATTATGTTACCTTGTCGTACGTGCTTTTTAATGTATGTAATTGTTATACCTCTGACAGTCCCTAGATAATGAAAGATATAATAAATTATATTAAAAGGTATTATATTTCTTATACCTGGTATCATCTATTTTTTGAATGCACTTTGAAAGATAAAATGAATGGAAGTAATTACAATTATAATAATGTAGAAAAGCAACGCCTAGAAGTAATTCACGGATTTAACAGTACATGCATACTTTGCCAAAAGTGATCTTCAGTGTCGCAAAACGGTGTTGATTGTGTTTAGTCAATAATAGGTACGTAGACGATATTTTCGCGGTTTTTAATACGAAGAAAAGTACCATTCCGGATTTCCTCGCGACACTAAATTCAAAATTCGAAACTATTAAATTCACACTAGAAGAAGAGGTGAACAATCAACCTCAGTTCCTGGATAGTTTAGTAATTGGAACTAACAAAAAATTGCAAATTGATATCTATAGAAAGGAAACAAACACTAATAGATACATTATGTCCGACTCCAACCTCTGTGTAAAACACAAAATGGCCGCGATTAGCTTCTTAATTAATAGATTGGTGAAGTTCTCCTTGAGAAAAAGTAGGTACTATACAGAGCTAAAATTCATAAAAAATGTAGCTACTTACAACGATTACTCTTCTATAGAAGTCGATCGCATGCTTAAAAAAGTCCAACATAGGCTTTATGTCAGAAATTCCACGACCTTAGCCCCAACGGTAACCTG
Organism: Dynastes maya; assembly: GCA_029619315.2. Lineage (NCBI taxonomy): Eukaryota > Metazoa > Arthropoda > Insecta > Coleoptera > Scarabaeidae > Dynastes > Dynastes maya. The sequence goes on from JAROYE020000004.1 coordinate 35,396,452, forward strand.
GGATAAGAAATTTGTAAAACTTCCCTTCCATAGAGTATCGAAAGGTATTAATAAAGTTTTTAAGGTTCAAGAAATGAAAGTATGCTTCAGTTTGCGAAATACACTCAAAAACCTTCTTGGCAATCCAGAAGATAAACCGGACATGAGAGAAATGTCGGGAATTTACAAAATTGCATGTTGTGATTGTGATAAAGCCTATATTGGTCAAACGAAACGAGCGATAGGTACTAAATTCAATGAACACATCAGGTGTTACAGGTACGGAAAGATAGAAGCGTCAAGTGTAGCACAACACATAAACGATACCGGGCATAATATTAAATTAGAAAACCTAAAATCGATTAAAAACGTGATTTCGCCACTTGAATTGGACGCCCATATTTACATAAATAAGAATGCAAATCTAATCAACAAAGAGAAGGGACTTTTATACTTTTCCTGTCTTTTCGATTTATTACGGTAAAGAGGTCATTTGATTTATGGTTGTGCTACAACAAGAGATGTCGACCCTTTCGTACATTCCGCATGTGTCTTTAGGTTTAAGGGTAGAGGCGGAAGAGAACACAAACTTGACGAACAGAAAGGACATAACCGTTGTCTCACTCGTTTTTTATTTTTATTAGGATGGGATGGCCACATGTCTTGCCTTTCGTGGTGACAAAACCTTTTTTCGCCTTTTCTCCTTATTTTAACTTCCTTTCTAGTCTCAGCGGCAAAAGTAGGCACTTGTATATATTTTTCTTGAAGAGTAGAGATAGAGCGGGTTTGTTAGATAATAATATATGTTCTCTTACATCAATCGGTACGCGGCTGAAGATGAAGACCCACGTGTCTTCGAAACGGCCTTTGCGAGTTAATTAATAATTTGTGTGGTGCGGAGTGTGCCGAGAATATTGTTGCTCGAACGTCTGGTCGTGGAGACAGTAGTCTGGTCGTGGAGACAGACGCTATGTGCCTTGTATGTATGCTCCGTCTCGCTACTGTCTCCCTGTAGTAGCGGAGATTCCAAAGACCAAACATTGTGCGGGTCCGAGCGCTGCACTGCGCATAGACGAAAGAGCGACAGATGGCAATCGTGTCACTTCGTACACTACGTTCTCCTACGAAGTTATGCTTGCTCTCTCCGTGGTGATTGTCTGTTTCATGCTTGACCGCGGTGATTCTCTCTCTAGTGTGCGTCTTATCTCGAGGTTTACAATATAATACCGTACCGAAGTTGCGATTATTTGAATTAATAGAGTTTCATATCAATTCTCACTTTGTATGCTGGAGATATTGTTATATTTGTGTATGTTAAATGAATTTAAATTAGTTTTTGTATTAAATACGTACACATACAATATTTTAAATGTGTACAAATACAATATACACAGGTTTATAAGAAATAAAGCGAAACGAAATGGTGAATATACAAGTAAAGCGAATGAAACATTAAATTGTCAAAGTAACACAATAAATAATGGATTTACAAAATAGAACAAATGCAGTAACGGTTTTGTCAGCGTAAAAACATAAACTAAAATGTTAAGAAGCCTTAACAAGCGGTTCCACGATTAATTCTTAGTTGATTAACCTACTTCAAAATAGTTGCAGGATCATTTGTTACGCCACATGAATCCATCAAAGTTAAAAATGTACGGCTAGAAATACGAATTTTGAAATGTTTTATGCAGGACCATTGTTATATGCAGTCAAGTAGGATTATGTAAAAGTGCGATAATAATGTAATGATAGGATCAATACTTCGCATCTCGAAGTCTGATTCACCTGCATTTTGTTATATTAAAGTACGTATAGCAACTTTGCGCACAAAAGCAGTTTAGTTATAATGTAAAGTAATTATTAAACTTTGTTAGATTGGTGTTTAATTGTGCCTACAGCGATGTTGCTGTGTGCTGTCGACTTTTACGGTTTGACTTAGTGTTCTCTTCTTTAAGAAACGCACGTGGCTTAGCGAAGGATTGCATAATCCTTTCAGAATAAATCAGAATAAATTGTCCTACGTGAAGGTTTTACACCATTTTCTGTTCAGCCTGTGTTAAGTGGCCATCTATTTCGTACGTAGAAGATAATTACTTCTCCAATTTATAGAAGAAGTTTTCAAATAAAAATGATTGGGAGGTAAGAACCTACTACTCACCATAAAATTATATTCAAGTATACAAAGTGCTCAGTTTCTCACGGTGCCAGTTTGATTTTTAAATGGAACATCCTGTATGCTATTATACATTACTGAATGCCTCCATTAAATCCTCTATACAGCAGAGTCCCAATAGTTCGAATTTCAACACTCGGTGTCGACACTTGGTGGCCCGTGTGTTTTAGTTCTAAATGTTTCTTAGTTTTCGGCAGTATTCCTGTTTTCTTCAGTTCTTGATGAATGCGAAGAATAACTTACAAACTATTGTGTGTATGTTGCTTGCAATTTGTTTGACTTATAACTTTAATAATTAATTATGTCAGTTACAACGTACACGGACCTGTTACATAAATTTAAATGTTCTATAATCATGTTTTTTATACTTTAGGATATGTTTCCAGATATTAGGTTTAATGTGTGGTAATTATCCTGTACATAGTGAGTTACGACTACCCACAATTTTGTGCCTAATTGAATACGAGGTAATGAACCATTTTCATGGTTGTCACGCCCGATTAACTCTATAAATTCTTACGTTTAGAATCATGTGAAACAAATGGTGTAATGGTAATAGAAACCAGAGAACAAGTGCGTGCGTATATCGAGAATGCCCTCAGAACAGTAGCTGATATTCCCGAGTATTTATTGGTACTTTTATTTGGCGACTTAGAATAGAATTAACCGTCGCTATATATCAGTATATAATTTCATGAACATTTAGTGTCACGTTCTATACTTTACCATAAAACAAATGATAAACCATGACTTTTGTGTTCCGTTAGTCCGCTTTCTTATGCTACATTTAGTAGCTTAAAAAAGCGGACTACACGTGTTGAAGGTTTAAATTTTACGATTTCACATCGTATTTAAAGTAAAATTTAAACACCGAACACTTAGAAAATAGAAACCTTCAACCAAACACGTGTACACACTGAGAAATTGTTTAGGGTCCCGTCGCTTACTTGTTCGCTATAGCGATTGTTTGATTACGTCCAATTAGGATATACCTTTGGAATTACAATATTTCACTATACTCTTGGTTTCCGGATTGGAACCGCGTCGCTGTCGTAGCATTTACCGACGTTTCGTCCGCACTCTCATGGGACATCTTTAGGTCTGTCGCTACACACTGACTGGGGACTATTCATTCCGGAGGGGTTTATATAGGGCTTGTTTCGGGTCAAAAAAGCGAACAAGTTATGGATCAATGAACCGTGGCGGTTGCCGAGAGGTTTAATCAGATGGGATTTCCACGTGTGATGTAAGGGGTAGCCATCTTCGCGATTTAAATTGTTGGGATCTTTGAAGATCCCTATTGATTCACGGATTTTTCTACTATAGTAGTGAGGGTTGCAAAACAATATGCGGGCAGAGTTAAATTGGATTTGGTGACCAGTTTCCAGTCTACGTTTAGCCAGCGCGGACCCGGTTACACACAACAACCGCGTACAATGCTCCTGCTCAGTAACACGAGTGCCGACCATCGCCTTGTTTCACCGATGTACACACTACCGCATGAACATGGAATCTGGTAGACATCGGAGGCTTCTGAAGAGAATCCTGCCGATGCAATCGGTAACACCTTGAACATAGGGTAGATACACTTGCTTACGAAAATTAGGGATAGATGAGGGGAGTTGCTCTGGAGAAGGGTTGGTGTAGCGGTTAATGATAGTTTTAATATCTTTCCTAGAATAATTATTGCGGATCAGAGTTTCAGTGATGTGGTTCAGTACTTGAGAAAGCGAATTGGGTTCAGGTATGGAAGTGGCCTTTTGGATAAGAGAATTGATAACCCCGCGTTTTTGGGCTGGATGATGGTGTGAGAGGCCATTAAGATATCTATCCGTGAGCGTGGGTTTTCGGGAAACGGCATGTCATCTAGGAAAGGAAGGCAACGGCCTGATTCGACCTCCGTGGTGAAGCGTATGGAATCATGATGGGAATTCAGAAACGATAGGAAATTGTTTAAAGATTCGTGTCCATGAGGACAGATGACAAAGGTATCATGAATGTACCTGTACCAACACTTTGACCCATCTGATTAAACCTCCTAGTAATCGCCACGCTTCATTGATCCATAACTTTTCCGGCCCTTTGACCGGAAACAAGTCCTATATAAACCCTCCGGATAGGATAGTCCTCAGTCGATGTGTGATAAAAGCCCTGAAGATGTCCCATGGGAGAGCGGCGAAACGTCGGCAAAAGCTACGACAACGGTACGGCTCCAACCCGGAAACCAAGAGTACAGTGTTATTGACGACCGCGGAAGCCTACATACCAGATTACAATATTTCATCCAATTTTCTTCTCTCTAAAAATACGGAATTTAAAGACCCAGATGTAATTCAAGATGTTCTGGAGAATTTTATGAATGCACTTGAAATTTTTTTTTTAATAAGTCAGTTAGTGGCGATTTCAATTTTGCCCGCTATCATGTCTTTGTGAAGGGACGCTCGACAGTCATAAATCTGGCTTGTTTCACACAATTTATGAGCGAAACTTTAGATGTCTATGGACAAGTTGACTGACTGACTTCTCACATGCATTTGATACTCTCAATCATGAACTACTTCTATATTAACTGGACTCGTTTGGTTTAGCACCCAACTTCTCCTTGTTAATTAAATCTTATTTAGTAAATAGAACTAACTATGTATTTTATATTGGATTTAATTCGTTTGAATTTTTATCTAGCAGCGGTATCTCACAAGGATCCAATCTTGGTCCATTGATGTTCATTTTATACATAAAGAACCTCTTAACATCCTTATCTTGCCATGCCCTCGCTTATGCCGACGATGTTAAACCATTTTGCAATATTAACTGCCAGCATGACATCGAAAGTGTTCAGACGAACGTTAGTATATTGATGAGTGGTCAAAATCTAATACATTGACATTAAATTCTAGTAAATGTAATTTTATGTGCTTCACGAGAAAAACAAACCCACATATCTCCACTTATCAAATTAACGATATTTCCATCCGCAAGATTACCAATCTTAAAGGTCTAGGTGTTACTTTTGACCCAACTTTATCGTTTAACATACACATTGAGTAAATTTGTTCATTTGCCTCTAAAATGTTAGATATTCTTACGAAAACGTCTAAATATTTCAATGACGCACTAGTGCTAAAATCATAAATACAAAACTATTCGATATAGGTATATCACACGTTACACGAAAATTGTTTAGAATTTTACCTAGAAAAAAATATAGTTGACTTGCGCCATACTTTTTTGGGCCATCCTGTATAATGCAAAATATTTCTAAAATATATAGAAAATAAAAGTAACGTTGACGTGTCCAAACGATTTTCCATGAAATGAATTGATTTTAGATGGATAAGTTTTATAAGCTCCAATTTTTTATTCCAAATCAATTTCTGTAGGGTTTTCAAATTAAATTATTCTCAGTTCAAGTTCATTTTCACTTTTTTATATGATAGATTCGAAAATATTGGACCCCTTCTCATAAAATACGCAAGGAAAGAAATATGTAACAACATTCTAAAGTAGAAGCTACTGAACGAAACATCCAAAATCTGTCTAAAGAGATTGATGGGTAATTCCATCTTGACAGAATTCGGTAGCGAAAGTGGAATTCTTCGGGCGTTTTCGGAAGGGAATGAGCGTTTATTTTTTATTTTACGGAAAAATCGCTTAGCAGGAATACAGGTGCTAAAACACGAGATCTGCTTATAGTAGTGAAGCTCATAGAGGTAGTAAATTCTATCCTACAATGCAGATTGAAATTGAATATTTAGTCAGAAATATCTACATAAATCGAAATATTTCACGTGGACCTGTAAGTGTTGGGGATGTGCTGGCATTATTGATGAGCCACCTGTTGGCAGCGATTCGCAACTAAAAACAATCCCTGGAGGTTCCGATCGATATTCTGCGTGTGTATCGACCATCAGCAAACTTTGATATTAGATTTGTGGCATCTTTAATTCACAGTAAGTGAGAAGTTGTAATTCATTTAGTGTATGCTGCCACAGTGTAGTTGCTTATAGAAGTTCGGTTCCAGACAGTTTCATGTTAATAGAACAACTAAGTGCATAGTTATAAACATTAAGTCCTCACATTTGTATCATTGCAGATGTACATATACGGAAATTTACTATAAAGTTTAGCAGGAAAAAAATAATTCTTTGACTAAATTGGTTATCATTATAATGGATGTTTTTTTAAGCTCGATAGAACTTAAAATTATAAAAGATAATACAAAAAATTAAATTTTGATCAAATTTTTTGTACTATTCGAAAGATTTATTCATGGCATTACCATCACGGCTGTTCTTGTCGAAGCGTATTCTGGACGTCTAATTTTGGGTCAGTTTTTCGAGCATTGCTGGCCATATATCACGAATAACATGAACGATGTTGGCTTTCAAGGCGTCAATTGTCGCTGATTTATTGACATAAGCTAGTGACTTCACGTAGCCCCACAGGAAATAATCGAGAGGTGCCAAATCGTAAGACCTTAGAGGCTAACTGACAGGTCTATTTCTCGAAATTAACATCCTCAAATTTAGATTTCAATAAGTCGATGGTTGGCGTCGTCATGTGGCATGTAGCGCCATCCTGTTGGAATCATATCTTGTCTGGATCAATGTCCTCCATATTTTCAAACAAAAAATCATTAATCATGGTGCGGTAACCATCTCCATTGACGGTAACGCGAGCTCCGTCCTCATTTTTAAAGAAATTAGAGCCAATAATGCCACCGGCGTGTAAACCTCACCAAACAGTGCATTTTTCTAGATGTAAGGTCTCTTGTGGATTGGTCCTACTCCATATGCGGCAATTTTGTTTATTCACAAACCCGTTAAGTCAAAAATGGACCTCATCGATGAACACAATTTTGTGACAAAACAGCGGGTCAGTTTCCAACTGCTCTTGAGTCCAATTGGCGAAAGAACGACGCAGATGATGGTCTCGTGACTTTAATTTCTTCAAGAATATTTAATGGGCGATAGTTTGGATCCTTTCATACAACGCACACACAAGCGGTCGGCTGGAGAGTTCTGGGCCATGTACAGCTATGCTCGAACCCCTCCTGACTAGTCCGTTCGCTTCTTCATTGCCAGGATTTTCATTGTGACCCTTCAGCTATATTACATTGATATTGTCTGTTTCAGACACTAGGGATAGAGCTCTGTGGTAGTCTAATAGCAGACTGAACATTATTGGTCGGTTCAATATTGATACTATTTGCTTGCTGTCGGTAAACAGATTGATGTTTCTGCCTACAATCTTGAGATCAACTAAGCAGTACGCTGCTAGGCTCACTCCCGGGATTTCCGCCTGGCAGCCATAATTTTTTTAGGTGAAGGTCCTCAGAAAATATTCCAGTTCCTTTGCTGGTTTTTGATTCGTCAATGAAGAGATATAAGCTGTCTTCATCGCTATCGATCTGTTGGTGTGTCGAGTATTTGTAGGACTTGCAGTGAACAGAAAAGTGTGAAATGTTATCCGTCCCAATCTTCAGGATCGCCAATCTATTGCAAGCATTCTCCTACAGCTCCCTTTGCATTTTACTGCATGTCTTACAACGTCGTTTTGTTTTATACCATTGCATATCAGCCAGAATGTGGTAACCAACGCCACTTTTTCGACAACTAAGTTAAGAGGCGGCAGGCAAAGGGTGATCTCCATAGCCGCCGTTGGCGTAAATCTTAATGCGTGCGTGATACTTAGGCAAGTTGCCTTTTGTATCTGCATTAGTTTTTTAGCTGCGAACACGTTTCCTGCACTGAGCTACTAAGTGACCGCGCCGTATTTTAGCATTGATCTGGTGCAGTATAAATCCACTTCCTTACTCTGGGAGAGACCCCAGATTCTCCCCAACATTCTGCGGCATTGTCCAAACGCACTACTAGCTTACCTTACGGTCAATATGCAGGGCCCACGACAGCTTCTTGTCAAGATATTTGTCCTCCGAGCCAGAGCTAAGCGGTAAAGGTGCTTTCGCCTTGCTCATATTTCTTTTCCCTGTGAATAAGACCATCTTCGCATTGGTTTGATTGACGGATAAATCGTGGTCCTTGCGCTGGAATTCATCACATGTTAATACCATTTACATACGCTCACAAAGTACGCTTTCATATTTACCGCTAGCCAATATCGCCCAGTCTTCAGCGTAGGCAGCAGAAATCCTTCGCGGCCGAGCGGCAGATCAGGGTACCTATTACCAGATTCCACAGTAGCGGTAAAAGCACCCCTCCCTGTGGACTACCCTTGGCTACCACGCTGTCGGGCTCTAGGCTGTCAGTGACAGCTCGTTTTTGGCACACGTTGTGAATCCAGCCTGTCGATGCATACGGAACCCCACGTTTCTCCAAAACTGTTGTAATTTTCGAGAAGATAGCCTTAGGTCTCTTCCACGTCGATGAATACATCCAAAGTTTATTGCTGTGCATCCAGAGATCGTTGAATCCTGCCAAAAACAAAGTTCAAGACAGAAACAGTGAATATCCCCGGAGTGTAAGCGTATTGTATATATTCACTTCTGAGTATATCGCTCGCAGTGTTCCTCGACTAATTTCAATAAAAAAGGAGTGAGACTGATTGGGCGGAAAGGTTTGAGGGAATTGCAGCCGTTTCTGCCTGGTTTGGGAATAAAAAGAACCTTTACCCCTCTCCATGCCATACGAATACGCCAAATAGTAATACTGTCTATATATAGGCCATCCAAATGAGGTGTCAATATTTCCACACTCCACTTCATCATTTAGTCTACTTAAAAGTAACAAATGCCAAAAAAAGACAAGATATTAATAGAACCGAATTTGTACTAGCAGTACATATTTCCAGGCTGATGGGCCGTGGTCTTTGTTGTGTCGAAGTCGACGTTTCGCCAAACACTGCGGTCGGCATCTTCAGGACGATGATTAGTCTTCACTGGTCGTCACCGCACTAAACTATGAAAGAGAGAAATTATTCCAATAATGTTTGTGAAATCACTAGTTTGACGTTTGATGAATCCGCAATGTTTAAAAGATCTGCAAGTATTATAGTCGATGTGTAAATGGAATCTTAAAGAAACATCAAACAATATATGTACCTAGATCCTTTATATGGTCTACGCGATTAAGAGTAGTGTCTTTGACTGTGTAAGGATAACTAATTATGTCCTTCTTTTTCCTGGTGAAGGTGATCGTTTTACATTTGGTAATGTTTAATGACATGTTGTTATATTTGCACCGAGTGGAAATTCTGTCAATATCAGCTTGAAGTTTACAACAGTTAGAGGTAGAACGGATAGAAGGGAACAACTTTAGATTGTCGGCGAAAAGGAGAAATCTGGAATAATTTAGGCGGTGTTTGATGTCATTAATAAAGAGTAAAAATAGAATTGATCCCAAATGACTACTCTGTGTTACGCCAGACGTCACAGGGATAGGGTAAGATGTGGCCCCGCCAATCCGCACTATCTGTATACGATTGGATAAGTAAGAAGCAAACCAAGACCAAAGCGCACCCGTTATACCATAAGCCTCCATAAGAGCAATCAGTGATCAACACGATCAAAAGCTTTGCTAAAATCAGTATACACAGAGTCGACCTGATATCCCTTTTCTAGTGATTCAGAAATGAAACGGTGATAAACTAGAAGATTGGTTTCGGTGCTTCTACCCCGAATAAATCCATGCTGTTCCGGAATAATATGGGCAGAGAAAACCGATATGATATTATTGGTAACAATTGATTCTAATACCTTCTCTAATGTAGGTATAGCACATATTGGGCGATAGTTGCAGATATTAGTGCGGTCACCGAATTTGAAGAAGGTTACTACAAAAGCTGTGAAGCTGTGTTACCCTTCAACAAGCGCGTCAGTTTGACAGTTGCCAAAATATTTTCATTGGCTTCTGTTTGATTTAGGTATTTTTGGTCCCATATGGAGGCCCAAGGTAAATTTCGCTTATTAAATTCTCGATATCCATTAAAACTAGAACTGATGAAAGCAGATAAAATTTGACAGTTCGATTATAAATGCTCTTACCCCTGATCACAGATGGCGCATAGCTCCAATGTAAACACCCGCATACAAGCAATGTATCTCATCGCCTCGCTCTTATCGAGTATCACAGCTCGCTTCTGTAACCATGGTTATGCAAACTTACAGCGCTCACTGATTGGCCTGTTTTGCTAACGCATCGCTCTTATCGACTATCACAGCTTCACTATAAACACTCCCTTATCAAGTATCACAGTTCGCTTCTGTAACCATGGTTACGCAAAGTTACAGCACTCACTGATTGGCCCGTTTTGTTAACGCATCGCACTTATTGACTGTCACAGCTTCACTATAAACACACCCTTACAAATGTTATTTGTTAAATATCATGAAATGATATGATAAATTATATGTTTAGGTACTCTTTTTTGACATTTCGAAAAGGCTAGCAATGTAAACAAATTAAGTAACAAATTAATTTATGTATGGTTCTACGTATGCCTAGAGTAAAATTGTCCAAATTGTATTTAACAAACGAATACATAATAACAGCCAACGAGACTATGATTGGTTTAATAAATTTCATATATATTTACGCCCACAACTAAAAACATTAACAGCTTTATCAATACATTAGCATAATTTAGGCTACTCCTTCAATTTTAACAACGACAAAATAGTTGAAACAGAAACCAATTACTACAAAAGAGTTATTAAAAAAATGTTCAATATAAAGAAAGTAAGAATTCTACTAACCACAGAGAAGACATCAACACCTTAAGCATCATATACAACAACTTAATAAAATAACCTTTCGCCTGCACTTTACTTAAAAAAACACGTGAAAAATAAAATTTATCCAAAAAATATATTAAAATAACATTAAAATTAAAATTACTGAAAATAATTTGTAATGTACTTTTACAAAATTATTGAAACAATGCACTTTTGGCGTTTAAAATATCTGTTTCAGTTTCTTTTTGATAGATTCCTGTAAAGAATGTTGAGGCTTTATTTATAAAACCAAAAAAAAGGGGGAAAATTGAAAACATACCCATTGGATTTCATAGTATTTACACATGCATTTGTTTTGTGTTCGTTCGCTATTTCATACGTTTGTCGTTTACAATTTGTTATTTAGACTGATTATTTTAATAGTGATTAAACATGATCTTATTGATATGTATAAATTAAACTTAAAACGTGTAGTAAACCGGCTAGTAAAAAAGAAAAAGAGTAAAAATGAATAAAAGAAAGGATCTACTACTAATGAACAAACAAAAAGAAGCTGACAAGGTAAACTAAAATATTTTTAATTTAAACAAAAAATCAAAGTAATTGATTTGTAACTAATCAATAAGGTTCGACAAACGAGCGCAACGTCAGAGATGTATCGCGCAAAAGTAGGTACGTGAGATACAGAATTATTAAAAAATATCTCACGTACCTACTTTTGCGCGATACGCCCCTGACGTTGCACTCGTTTGTTGAACCTTACTAATCAACCATGAAATACTTTGTAGACCTTGCTTGATAAAGTTGGTAATATAACCAACGAAACGTCGCATTAAAATAAGATCAAAAGAAACTGAAGAAAAGGTTCTCTTTTCCAGCTCAGACCTAAACAACCAATAGAACAATAATCAACCGCCAAGGAATAAATTAAAAATAAAAAAACAAGAAATAAAATATGTATGTTTTATATTTTGAATATTTTATTAACTACGCTATCACTCTGAGAATATTTTTTATATTATTTGCGTATCAAAAATATGTTATTAATAAAGCATGACAAACGGTTGCACCCGCAGAGGCGCCGTGAAAGGAGCTGTGTTTACTATGTACATACAAGGAATTGAGTGGACGTTCGGTTGTTATCGGTTGACCGGTGTGCGTGTACTATTTTTAATGTTCGAGAAACTAGTGGAACCGTCCGGGGCGTACCGCACAAAAGTAGACACAGTATTAACAAAAAAATAATAGATTGTTACCTTTTATAGACATATCGATGACCACTGTGGTAATGTACGACTGCTATGGTACGCCGCGTAGTACTGCAACATAAGCAATGTTTCCATTGCCGATTCGGTTAGGCCTCGACGACGGGCTGAAAACGTACTCGTATGCTTTGCAAATGATCGTTCAGCATCTAATGAAGTAAGATTTGCGAAATTCAAATACTCCCGTATCACTTCTGTGCAGTCTTGAATTCCAGATGTAGATCGAACCTTTTCTAAATCCGGATTTTTATTTAAAACTGCACGAAATTTTTGCGCGACATCTAGTCCTATAGGATCCGTCAAGCTTTCTAGAGCGGCTGCTAAATTGTTGATGTTATTTAACGAGTTTTGTATAGATAAGTGAGTATTTTCTAACTGCGAAATAGTTTGTGTCACTATAGAATAGTTTATAGAAATGTCATCTATTTCTTTTTGAACGTTCGAATCGGAAAAAAAGTTGCTGACTCTAGCGAACCGCTTGAGAATTAGAAGAATTAAGTTTGAAAATGACATCTTTCAATAGGAAATAATATTCACGATAGTAAGATGCTGCCTCGATCCATGTTTCCCATCGCGTCAATACATGCTGAGATGGTAGCAGAATTTGCGGATACAATTGCTTGAATACGCGGATATGTTTGGGAGATTTCACAAACACTTTTTTGGTAGATGATATTAAATCATTCACCCTAGGATACTTGCTTCGAATTGTTTCTGCTACAAGATGACATGCGTGTATGAGGCATGTTATGTGAAGAAGTCGGAAAGCATACTTTTAACCTCCTACCAGCTTTCAGCATTGTTACGGCTCCGTCAGAAACTAACATGGTGATTTGGACTCCTGTGATACAAAATTCTCTTAACATATTTGTTATTATGTTTACAACGGTTTCGGCATCAGTTCTTTCAATCCTTTTACTGGCTAACAACAAGGAAGCTGGTGGACCATTACGTTTTAAAGGACGCGCCACAATACGAATCACGCTGTGTTTCTGAGCATCAGTAATTTCGTCCACAGTGAGCCAGATTTTTTGATTTCTCAACTCGTCTTTTATACAGTCTTTTACTGTACTTTGCACATGTTGTAAATTGTACCGCAATTGTCTTTTTGTTGGTAGCTTCCATGGTGGTACATATTTATCCCAAAAAAGACGATTATCTACTAGATATTGTGGGATGAACATGAAAATAAAGTCATACAAAAATTGCCAGTACAGAATATTGTTTCTTAAATTCAATACATAACGTTTACTTTTAATATGACTTCTACATTCAAATGTCGTGCGACCTAGCAACCCTATACCGCAAAATTTACAACGAATGTGCGAACCTGTAAATTCCAAACCAGGGAAACGCCAAATATGTTTCTTCACATGCGATGCAAGAGGTACACCAGGCTTACGTCCCATGTTTTTGAAAACACACAAGGAGAATCCGATAAATAATCGAATTACCAATCTCCTCAATGTCTACCTCATTACTGAACTCTGCATCCACACACGTACATACACCCCCCCGTACAGGCGTCTCTGCGGGTGCAACCGTTTGTCACGCTTTAGTTATTAAAATTCTATTTTTCAACTTTAGGTTGCTTTATATTTAAAAATTAACTTGTTTAGTTTTTTATTACGGCGAAATTTTTGCTATTGTAATAAACATTATACGGTATAGAAAATATTCGCAGAAAGATAAATGTGAACCCATGGATTTTTTACTTCCATGTAGGAAAAGCTCGTTATTGTTCAAGGTATTTTTTCTTGTTACGCGAAGCTTTATTTGAAATGTGTGAATTAGTGCTAGACATCAAACACGTATTTTCACATTCGCTATGGGTGGATAAAGTAAACGGGAGGCAAAACGTTATATTATGAGATGAGTTGTATATTAAGAAATATATTGATTATTTGAGTTAGCAAAAATATATTATAGGCGTTTCCATTTTCCTGTTTTAGGTAAATATAAATACATATTTCCAACATGTAAGTGTTATAAAACATCTACACACTTTATGTGCAATTTTTAGTACGAATACGGCACAATTTTTCTTTTATGAAAGAGTGGCATTGTTTCAATATTTAAATGATAAGAATTGGGCTATTCAAAAATGAAACTAAAAGAATTTGAATTATTTACACATATACTAGTATGTACGTCCAGTTTTACGTGTAGTTTTACGAATACTGAACAAAACTAGTGATTTGATACTGCTAGTGCCTGCACATACACATAAGAAAAGAAAATGTTTAGCTATACGGAAAGGCCTACGAAAACGGTAAACGCGAATGGGTGATTCACCACAAGCGGAGAGGTTAGCGGCAGTCGGCGGCTTACGGTTACCGATGTGGTTAGTTACGACGTAGTTATGTGCAGACGATCTTAGTAAGAATTTCTAGAGTACTTATTTTTCTTTTCTTTTATTTCATCAGAATCTGTTTTTTTCTTTAGAATTTCATCGTAGCAACAACAAAATAAATATGCGAAACTCTCATTTCCAGGCAACCATGGCTTCAAATTATTACGTGCGCTCTTGCACACAGTAGGTCTACATGCCAACATTGTTACAAGCATACTAACGACCCGCATCGAATCGATCGGATTCAACTCAATCCCCTCCTCGCTGTCTCGCCGTATATACAGGATGTTTGGCACAACGATGTAAAGTTTTGAACAGCCGATAGGCGAGGTCTTTAGGAACCACATTAACCATAGGCCTAGATATCTCACTTAACGAGATAGAAAATGTATAATTCTCAAGTTTGTGGTGATTTTTTTCTTTTTAAATAAAACAATTCGAATGTTAAAATCACTTTAAAAACTTTCTTACTTTATGCCCTTTCGAATAATAGGGCATGCGTTAGATGGTCATTAATATTACAAGAGTAATCAGATATTGTGTTAGTAAAGAACGCAAAAAAACGTAAAGCATATTTATTAGTGTTAGGTGTAAACCTAATAAAACAACAATAATTAATAGTCAATTTATTTAAATATCTTGCTCGAAGTGTCCTCCTTCATGCCTTATACAAGATCTTAATCTTCTCCTCGTGTCTACCGTGGTCATTTTCAGTCTCATTTCTTCCCTCATTCTATCGAATGCATTATTGATTTTTCTAATTAGATGGTCCTGATTTTGAATTTCCTCGTTGTAGAAAAGACTCTTAGCACGCCCCCAAACAAAGAAATCGAGGGGAGTCGAGTCTGGTGAGCGTGGCGGCCACTAAATGGGACAATCTCTTCTAATCCATGCATTCGGAAAAGCGTTGTTTAAAAATTTTCTCACGATTAAACGGTAGTGAGCCGGAGCATCATCATTTTGAAAAAATATAGGACGTCTTTCATTTACAAATGGTGGCAAATCCTGTACCAACTCTAGCAGATCGTTTTGTAAAAATTGTAGATAAGTCTCTCCACTGAGGTTGTCGGGCAAATAATATGGGCCGACGAGAGAATTACCTATTACACCGGCCCACACGTTTACACTAAATTTGTGTTGAAACGAAGTTTGATGCTTGACGTGAGGATTCTCTCTTTGTTCGCATAATAATGCAAATTGTGTAAGTTAATTGGTCCTTCTCTGGTAAATCTGCTTTCATCAGCCCACAGGATGCTGCGCAAAAAAAAATATTTTCAAGGTCCTCATGTAATAGGAATCGCGTCGGACGTGATCTCCTACTTCTAAACCTTGCAATGGTGTATAGTGAAAGGGGTGCTTCTTTTCCGTGCGGAGTACAGACCAGACCTTCCACGGTGACACATTAAGGTTAGCGGCTCTGTAATGCTAGTAGCAGGGACCTCTTCAAGGGCGGCTAAAATGAGTTCATCAACAACCACATTATGTTGTCAAATATTAATTCGGAGTTGCTGGTGATGAACGCTTCCGGTTTCACGCATACGTCGATACGTATTGCTAAAAACTTGGCGATTTGGTAATCTTCTTCCTAGATATAATTGTCCATACAGTCGTCACGCTTCTACTGCAACGCAATTTGCACGACCATACGT
Source organism: Dynastes maya (assembly GCA_029619315.2). Lineage (NCBI taxonomy): Eukaryota > Metazoa > Arthropoda > Insecta > Coleoptera > Scarabaeidae > Dynastes > Dynastes maya. The sequence goes on from JAROYE020000004.1 coordinate 35,412,566, forward strand.
TACGAGTATGTCGCTGTATTCTTCGTTGCCATAAGTAGCCATAACGGGTGTAATAAATAATAACGAAAAAGAAACAAATACCTAATAACATACGTAACGTAATGATAACAACAACAATAATAACAGAAAAAACTTCTTGTCGTCGCGATCACACTGAATAGCAGACAGACAAAACTCGACAAACGTCAACAAATTAGATTACTAAGTTACTCATCGTCTAGGAGACAGGATATGACAACTAGATAGAAAGGTAGTGGTCCCTGTTCCCTTATCCCAAAAATCACCACAAACTTGAGAACCATAAATTTTCTATTTCGCTAAGTGAGACATATGTTTTTTTCTAAACAACTTCGGTCTTTAATTAATTGCCTCTTTTCAAAGGAAGATGCATTAAAATTCCATAAAAAACAACTTTTAGTGTGATCCCACAAAAATAAGAAGAGTTATTAATGTTTAATGGCGATTTTTTGCCGGAAAATCAAAATTTACCAAAAGTGCCATCGCTGCGTATTTGCAAGATTGAAATGTTTACGTTTCCTAAATCTGACAACTCGTTAAACAACTATACTTAATTTGGGAAATTATTAAGACCAATTACACTGATCACATTGAGTGTATTGCTAGTAAGTACACAGGTCTCTATATTTTGCAATTATAAACTCGATTATTTCTTACGCTTCTCTTGTATGGGGCACTCAGTGTGCCGTGTATATTAACTGATTAGAATCCATTCAACGAAAGTTCATCAGATTTCATTGACTAAAGTCAGGCCAACTTTTTGATAATTATTTCATCTCATGCAAGCAATTTGGCATTCTAGCTTTATGTAAGCGCAGACTACTGTCGGACTTGGTATTCCTGCACCAATGAGCAAACTTAGATGTTGTGTGGCAGGATGCAGTGAGCGTGGCCCTGTGTTCTACTCATTTCCAAATCCAGTAACGGATATTTTCCGATTTTTGAAATGAGTTACAGCAAAAAAGTATCCAGAATGGTTCAACCAGAAACCAGAACAAGTCCATAAGACACATAAAATATGCCGCGAACATTTTAGTTCGGTGTATGTGTATATACACACAACCCATTACTGTAATGAATATGGAAGTGGCCTCTATTCCTACCTTAAGGATTATAACACTAGATTCAGTTCGGCGTATAAGTAATGTAATTATAAAAATGAGTGATGTTCATACAATGTGACGTTTGTACTGACAACGTCTTTGTTGGTGCACGTATTCCTGAACTCATGGCAGCAAAGGTATCAGTTGACTTTGTGAATGACACTTTCCTTCAATATCTTGTTTGTATTTGCAAAATTTGGTTTTTTTGTATTTCCTCATATTTTTCATTAAAGAAACATTTCACTTTATATAATATCTGTTATACAACATTTGGATTTTCCTTTTGTACACCGTGACCATACAGATGTAATTGGTAATAATACATGGCAGGTTCACCTACCTATTCTTCAAATATTTTAAACATATTAAGAAAAGGAATCACAAATACTTTCAATCCAGACATCATTGAATATCTTGCATTAAAACTGTGAATAGGTACTTATTTTTGAGAGGTGTAATTCAAGTAACACATTTTAAATTTTGCGGGTATTTTGCGTTGGTAATGAACACAAATGTATAGAGTTTATAAGAAAAATGCTGTAAAATTTGTTCATCACAGTATTTGTGCTTAATCCCAATGTAAAATGTGCCCGAAATTTAATATGTACTACGATATATAAAATATTAATTAACATATAAGAAATATTTGAAAAATATATAAAATAAATATTAAAAGAATGATATATGATAAACATTAGAAAACCATGTTAAATGCATATTATAAAACAATATATATGAAATATTTAAAAAACTGTTGTTTATAGTATTCAAAAAGTATCTTATTTTTAATATTAATTTAATATTTTTGTGCCACTTGGGTAGTGACTTACGTTATCCTTAAAAATTTGGGGCATCATTTAACAAACATTCTGTATGTATAACGCATTATACATCTTCAATCTCGATAAAATTGAAATAATCAATTCAGAGCTTCATAAGATATCACATCACGTAACCCATGCTCTACTTCAACGGCGTATTCCCAAATGAGTTTGATTGCTGCGAGGAATTTGCGTCGCTCCCGCACTGATAATCCAGGGACTTAGTTCGGACAACGCGTGTCCTATATCGTGTATTTAATTAAAGGACTACATCCTAATTGAAAAATAGGTTTGGACTACCACATGGGATTTGTAGTCAGTATTACATAGAGCTCGTACCTTGGAAGCCGGGATTTACTGCAAGATCCAAGACATCTACATTTAAAGCACTCTGTTTTATATATCTCTCTCTCGCCTACCATTTTCAATAGACCTTCAGCGATTTGTTTAGAAGTCATTTATGCAGCATATGTATACGCCTATTTACTTTAAGATAAACAAATAGCTTTCATGAAAACCTCCGAGTAAAGACGATTTTTGTTTTTAATCTATGGTTTTATCAAATAATTTTCATTCTACAAAGTAACTCACATTCTAGCAATTATATCATCAAAAATTTACCTAATTAAACAGTATACCTTTATTTTTTCATTTCTTCATTAGCACCTGATCGTAGGTATATACATGGTATTCAGATATATACAGGCTGGTTAAAACGGTATTTCCTTTGAAAGTCCTAAAGTAAGGTGATTTTTCAAAACAAGGAAGTCGCTGTACTTAAGACACGATATAAGTTGCTGTCGCAGATACAAAATTCTCGTTAAATATTGTCAAAAGTGTAAGGCCTAATAACTGTGGTTTCTATAACACTAGCCTATTTCTGATTTTCATGTTGCCCACTAATGAGGGTTTTGCCGGTTTAAAAATAATATTTTTTGATAAATTCTACGTTTCTGTTAAGTTCCTATACAATGTACTAGAAAACGCTATTAGGCGTTTTTGATTATCCTGTATACATCCTAACACCATGAATGATACCTTCTTGAAGTCAGTTGTGAATGGGGAATGATAAAATAGAAAAAAATACGTGTATGAGCTTATAAATTCACGATATATTGTGAGCAAGTACTAGTAGTGATAAATTATAGTGAATGTTATTAGAATAGCGATAGGAAGATAGAAGAATAGTGGTAAGATTATAAATTAGAACAATTAAGTGTATAAACCTGTGGAAACAGAGAAAAATTAACTGATTTGCGCCGGCCATTATAGATGTTGAATTGTGGATCGCCTACGGTGTTAACGGGTAGGCAACCGAATATACGCAATATACGCTGCACATAAAGAAATGGAGGAATTAATGGAGCTGGTAAAAGAACTTTCAACGGACATTAAAGAAATAAAAAATAGCAGGAGCGGAACGGTGATGCAATTAGGGAAAACTTGAAGAATATAAAGAATACAGGGGAGAATTGAGGAAAATAAAATTGGAAAATGAAGAGACGAGCTTACAAATTAAATCAATGCAAGGAAAATGGAGAATGAAGAGAAAAATTACGGAAGAAAAAATATAATAATTACAGGAATATGTGTAAAATCAGAAGACCCAAATGAAATAACAAATGAAATATAGGACGGTGTCAAAGGTTATATTGAAGTATAATGCCAAATAAAAAATGCGACCAAAATAAATATAAAAAAGATTACGGATGGAACTGGAGACGAGACAGAACAGAAACGAGATAATAAGGAACAAGAAAAAGTTAAAATATATGACAATTCGCCGATGACGATCTAGCAAGCATGGAAAGACATACACAAAAGCAATTAAGAAATCGAGCAAAAATAGAAAGAGAAAAGGGTAAAAATCATAAATAATGTATATTGGAAATCAGGAGGGCTGCAAAAAGTAGAGAACATAACTGAATCAAAAAACTGGACGTGGAATACAAGGGGTTTAAGCGGGAAAGAAGAGTAACTGACATATGAATTTGAAATGGTTGAGATAAGCATACATGCCATTACAGAAACTGAAAAGAAAGGAATAGAAGAGAATCTTAAAGGACATACAGTTAAGTATAATTGTGTCCTTTAAGATTCTTTTCTCTTAGTAAAGTGCAGTGGATAAAAATGAAAAAGCAAAAGATGGAGTGGAATGTATAATTGAGAAAAATATAACGAAGTATCTGGGACGCCATATTAAAAAGTATAATAGAAGTTGAGCTATTGCTAAACAGCAAAGAAACTATAAATATTATAGTACTGTATGCGCCCAATGAAGATGATAAAGTAGCGCAAAAAGACAAATTTTAGACAGAAGTTGAAGAGGTCGTAAATAAGTGTAAAGGAAAAATTATTGTGTTGGGAGAAATTAAACAAAAGAGTGGTGCTAGAAGACAGCTACAGTAGGGATGTTTTAGAAAGCCGAGGAGAAAACTTTCGTCATGGCAATGGAATTAGAATAGTAAAGTTCTGAATACACAATAAATTATTAGTTATGAACACATTTTATACTCATAAAGATATTCATAAGTTCATAGAGGAAGTAGAAAAGCTGAAACGATGGATCAATAATAGATTATGTGCTGGTAAATAGAAATAATAGAAAATATATTACTGAAGAATGAAACTAGTACCAGAAATTTTCAATGACCATTATATAGTAATAACCAAAGCAAAAATCCCAGTAACAAACCTACAAAACACAGAAAGAGCCAAACACAAAACCAACAAAAGCTAGAACAAAAGAGAAAATAAGATCCTACAAGCTCAGTGAGCAAACAATAGCAAAAAACTTTGCTAACAAAGTGAAGAGTAACAGCAGTAGGCGACATAGACCCAAACCTAGAAGAATTATGGCGAACATTCAAAGAAACAGTATTGAACTCAGTCAAAGGAACGTGTGAAACAACCAGAATAAACAGAACCCTGAAACAAAACACGATGGTAAAACTCCCAAACTAAAAACGAAGTCAAGGTAAAGAAACAGATGTGGAAAAAATACTTGTCTAACTAAAGTGAAAGTAACTATGAGAAATATAAAAAGCGAAGACAAAGCGTAAAAGATGGTTTTGGAAGAGAAAAAGAAAACATAGGAGGAATTTGGAAATAAAATTGAAAAAAGCTACCTCAGAAGATGAAGAAAACCTCAAAAATGATAAGATACAACACACAGCCAAATAAATTAAAGACAGTCGTGGAGTAGTTCTTACAGAGGAGAATGAGATAATGGAGAGATGGAATGAATACTTTGAAGATCTACTGGGCTCCAAAGAAAGTAACTACAGAAACAGAGGAAATGTTTGGGACAACAACAACAAGTAATAACAAACAGTGAAGTCGTAAAGTCAATAGCAAAACTTAAAAAAGGGGAGGCGGCGGGACACGATTATATCCCTAGAGAGGTGCTACACAATATGGGAGAAAAAGGAATAGAAAAGCTGACAAAGATTTGCAATAAATAAAAAGGAAAACCGGAGAGAATGTAAAAATTACGGAGACTGTATCGAAGGTTTATAAACGAATATTAGAAGCACGTCTAACAAGTGAAATAGATGAACAGATGGAAGGGACTCAGAATGGCTTTAGAAAAAGCCGACGTATCCATAAAGAAAGCAATAGAAAAAATTAAAAGTACAAACTCGGAGATATATCAAGCGTTTCTGGATCACGAGAAAGCTTTCGATACGGTACCAAAGAGAGAAGTCGAAGCAAGCCTTAAAAGAAGGCGATTATGAGCCTCTTTCATAATAAAGCCTACGTTAGAACAAACAACACTCAATCAGAAAAGTTCGACGCAAACGAGGGTCTACGTCAAGATGTGCTCAGCCCGGTCCTATTCAACGTGTTGATGGACGACATAATTAAGGAAACAAGAAATGTAACATTAAAATTATACGTAGGACATAGAAATCCTAATCCAGCATAGCTGCAAGAATGCCCTTTTGCTGATGACAGCGAAATTTTTGCGAGAAATTAAGAACTGGAAAGAAATGTCAATATATGGATATAGAAACTTAAGAAAAAGAATTATTGTAATTGAAAAAACCACAAGTGCGGTCAACATTGAAATAAACAACAAGATAGAACGAGTAGATACTATTTTGAATAAATAAATCTCGACTTTTCTAAATCCATTCGAAATTCCATCAGCTCCTTTGGATACGAAGTTCAATTTTGCATGTACGGTAGTGCCAGGTACGGTGTATTAAATGTGGTCATCATGAGAAAGTTGTTTTAAATTTATAAATTGCATATGAATAGCAATTTGCCTATCCAAATACAATACATTTACATATTTTCGATTTTTAAGAAATAGAATTTGAATTTCCGTTAGTAAAATTAGATTATAACTTTGTTGCTTACTGGACCCTTTTTTTAACGAAAATACTTTGTCTCCATATGTAAGACGGAGAAAAGAAATCAAACCAAGGGAATATAGAGGGAAGAGGTAACCAACATTGCTTCGCCTCGTAAAAAAAAGGAATTAAAATGGTTCAAACTGTCAAACATAACACATATATATATATACCGGGTGATCCAAGATGGGTGGCGAGGCACCATATATGAAGAACTAAGAGTCGTATAGCTGTGGGAAAAAATCTTTATAAGAAAAGTGGCCAAGAAAAAATGCTGGAAATTATTATTAAGTTCCTATTTCTACCGCTAGGGGGCCCAACCACTATAGTCATAAAAAATGGATTTTGGAATCCTTTTTGGGGGGTCTTCTTTTCTGTAGAACACAAAATGAAAGCTCGAGGGGAGGGGTTATGTTTTATAATTAAATTGGCTGTAATTTCGGTTTTGAATTAATCGAATTTGATAAACAAGGTCTCATTTGAAAGAGGCATTCTCAAAGCCATCGCTAGAGGGCGTCATTTCGAAAGATCACAGTTTCACAGTTTTTATTATTTTTCTCAGAGATTTCAAATTGAACGACCTGATTATTATATCATATTTGGAAAGTAGATTAAATTTCCAAGAAAAAATGTTAAAGAAACAATTTGATATATCTGTTAGTGTTTGAATTATCGCCACAAGAATAATTAATAACACGTTAATTCTTATATGGTCAACATGCTTTGTAAAATTGAAAAAGCTTTTTAAACTTTTTTCACATTTAACTAACCCTCTTTTATACCAGTTTTAGTGTTTTGCAACGTCCTAGTTGATTTTTAATTGTTGTTCTCCGGACCTCCCTTCGCACTTTATCCAGGCTTAGGACTGGTTCAAATTATGCGGGACACAAAATTTGAAGCGTGTTTAGAGACCAACGGGTCAAAACAACAGTGGAAACAACAACGATTTTAATATCATTAATCAAACGTTCAAAGCAAAAACAAAACAAACAAAAGCGAGAAATTTATAAATGTTCAAAGAGACTCGTTTTGCACAATACAACGCTCACATCTGTTTGTAATACTGAAAATAGCACTTTCAACTCCAGCTCGTGAAATCGTAGCAACGGCATCTCGAATTCTTTCAAACATATTTTCCCGTATAGTTGGACGTATTTGATACACAATACCTTTTATTCTTCCCCACACGTAAAAATCTTGCATGTTATGATCCGGAGATCTAGGAGACCACGAAAACAAACTACCCTTTCCAATCCAACGATTTGGAAAAGCAACATCTAAAAAATTGCGTACTCTTTGAGAAAAGTGTGCCGGACATCCATCATGTTGGAACCACAAGGATTTCCTTATATCCAAAGGAATATCTTCTAAAAGAACAAGAAGTTCATTTCTTAAAAAGTCTAGGTATGTGTCGCCATTTAGACGATCATTGAAAATAAACGGTCCTATGAATCTGTGTCCTAAAACCCCGTGCCACACGTTGCCACTCCATCTGTTTTGGTGATCAACTTCCCGCATCCAGTGAGGATTTGCTTCTGACCAATAGTGCATGTTGTGTAAATTAACTCTGCCAAAATTAGTAAAAGTAGCTTCATCAGTCCATAAAATTTGAAAAGGAAATTGGCGAATTTCTTTTCAGCCAGTAGCAATAATCCAGCCTCCTGTCAAAATCAGTATCTGACAGAGCCTGATGATAAGGATGCAGCTTAGAATCCCTAAGAATTCGATTAACTGAGCCGTAACTTACACTTAAATGTGAAGAAATGTCTCTGATACATAAATGCGGATCTGCTCGCACGTACGCAAGAACGTTTAAAATATTGTTTTCATTTCTCACCAATCGCCTTTTAGTGGGAACTCGAATAGGACGCACGCTACCCATTTGTCTTAAACGCATTGCTAACCGCCGAAACACTTTTCTGCTATGATGTGTTCGTTCAGGATACCTGGCAGCATATTTGCGTTCTGCAAGAAGCGCATTTTCAAAACTGGAAAATACGGCAAGCATATTGTAAGATTCGGTATTAAAATAAGCCATTTTTTACGAATACAGAACAAATTTAACAAACGGTGAACACAAAACTCAAAAAGAATCAAGATAAAAAGAAATTTTTATAACATGACACCTATCAAAGCTTCACTTATTTGACATTTCAATTTATTTCCATGGACGCCTATCACTTTTGTTTTATAGCTACATTAGAGAATACTTCATACGACAAATATGTAAGAAAACTTACTTGTAATCATGAAATTGATGAAATAGTTGAGAAAAATGTAAAAAAATAAGGCACGTATAAAAAGATTAAAAAAAATTTCGATTTTACATAGCATACTTGACCTATGTAAGAATTAACGTGCTATTAATTATTCTTTTAGCGATAATTCAAACACTAATAGATATATCAAATTGCTTCTTGAACATTTTTTCTTGGAAATTTAGTCTACTTGCAAAATATGGTATAATAATTACGTTGTTCCATTTGAAATCTCTGAGAAAAATGATAAAAACTGTGATTTTTCCAAATGACGCACTCTAGTGATGGCTTTGAGAATCAATAGGTCATGTTTTTTTTTTACTTTAATCAGTAAAGATTCCTCTTTCAAATGAGATCTTGTTTATCAAATTCGGTTAATTCAAAACCGAAATTACAGCCAATTTAATTATAAAGCATTACCCCTCCCCTCCAGCTTTTATTTCTTGTTCTACAGAAAAAGGGCCGCCCAAAAAGGATTCCAAATTCTAGTAGCTCTACGACGATAAGATTTATTTGACAACTTATATAGGTATATTTTCAAGAAAAGTCATTTTTTATTACTCCTCCTAGCGGTAGAAATAGGAACTTAAAAATAATTTCCAGCATTTTTTTTGCCACTTTTCTCATGAAGATTTTTTCCCACAGCTATACCACTCTTAGTTCGTCATAGTACCTCGCCACCCATCTTGGATCAGATGACATTGAACGAATGGCCATACTGAATACGCTATACGTGCCGCTAATGACAACTACGCTCTGTCATTAGTAGCACGTATAGTGTATTCACTATGGCCATTCGTTAAAGTCTAAATCCCTCTGGCGGATATTAGCTCTTTTTCAGTAGCTCCTATTCTTTTCCTGCTCTCCCATCTCTGGAGTTAGGGACTTATTATAAGTCCAGCCAACGATAAACACGGGGAAACGGTTGAATAACCCTTTTTCTGGTAATTTTCTTCACATCGTAAATGCTCAAATTTAATGGAATATTTTCCTGCGACAAGTAACAGCATAAATTCGGAGGTATTTCTAGCATCATTTCATATATTAAACATCCTTCGTCAAGTTATCGTCTCGTGTATCAATAAAGTTTAATATTTCAAAGTTGTTGGTGGTGAGATGTAGTAGAGTAGTATAAATTATCTTCTTCTTCTTCTTCTTCTTCTTCTAGTCACGTCACATGTATTGCATCATGCTACTTTTAAAAATAAGAATATCCATTGGAAATTCATCTATAAACAGCGTTGCCGGAAGTAGTGCTAAAGCACTATTTGTAGTACTTTTTTAGTGCTGCAGTACCAAAGTGCTACTTTTAAAAAATGAGTAATTTTTTCATTCGATCATTCAACTAAAACTTTCAGATGAAAAAGAAATTGTACACCTGCTATGTTCCTCTTTTGTACCCGTAAATTTTCTTATTAACATTTCTTATAATCACTTTAATATGCATTTATGTACTGAAAAAATTATGTCATTATCGTTTTGAACAGAAAATAAAGAAAAAGGCGGAAAAAGATATAAATTAAACGTATTACTAATTTGGCCTAATAAAATCCTAAAAATAGGCGGTTAATTGATTATTTGAAGGGGTCAAATAAGGTCGTTTGGGTAAATATATGATATAAATGGAATGTAAAAGCAGCAAGTACAATTAGTACAATTAAGCGATTTTCAGTACTTTTTTTGTCTTGCCAAAGTACTTTTTTGTTGGTACCTCCGGCAACGCTGTCTACAAATTATATTTGGAAAGGAATTATCAAAATTTGCTGTGTATGAAACAATCGCCATCGTAGAAATAAAGTTTGGTGGTTGGAGAATTAGCAGGTTTCCAGTAGAGATCGCATAAACATAGTGTTTATATGAGATCGTCACTATTCCAGGTTAGTTTTCATTTTCAGTTTCAATACTCATTAAATTTCATTAGTTGGTATTAAAGTTTGTTTAAATTGTCGAAAAAGTGTGTTAGAACACTTCCGAACCCTCAGTTCGTATAATTAATTAACTAATTTGCGAAAAATTAATTTTTATTTAATAATTTCATACATATTCAATATATATACGCCCTTTTTCTATGTATATGTTTGCATTATGGAAAATAAATATAAACAAAATACTCATAACAAAAAACAAAAGTTGCCCTGGAGTTTTCAACTCAGAAACTAATTAAAAACGCTTTAAAATCTCAACCTTCTAATTTAGTGAAACCACCATAAAGCACGAATGAATGCCTCTACCTGCACACGATGACTTGAAGAAAATCAATCCTAGCTTTTGTACGTCGAACTATTTGCCGCTTATATTTAGAACGACAGTCACGCAATATTGTTCGCTGGTGCTGGTTTTGCAAACCTTTCCTCCGATAACAAAGCCATGAGAAGCTGTCGCCACGTACATCGCGGAGAGATTTTGATGTATTTTGATTGTACGTGATTTTATTCGTAAGAACAGCAATAGCGTATATTCGACTGAAGTATAGAGCTGCACTCTATTTATAGATAATATTGTATCCGTGAGATGTAATCCGAGAGGATACACCGAAATGTATTCACCTATTTTAATTTTCCAGAAAGTATCGACCGAAATTCGAATCGTTGTTATGGGAAGACTTCGATATATATTGAGTAAAAGTATAATAAAAAATGTTTGAAAGGTATGGAGTGTGTCTTATACTGGCTATTCTACTAGGAACTATAACTATTGATAAATGGAAAAATATGAATTAGAGAAATCTGAAAGTTTAGCTTACTACCATCACACAGAAAGTTGCCATATTTTACAATACAAATTACAAATAAATCATAAAAGTTTGTGCTTCAAATCTTCATCCACTGTTTCCATCTACTTTCTTCCTCTGCTCCTCTTCCCGTTCGTGTAAAAACAGAAATGAACTTCATTACAGCACCCATCATGTTATTATTTAATGTTGGTATTCCTAACAGTAACATAACAACTAGGTTAAGCATCTTTTCTATTGAATCTTATGAAATCTAAGATACACAAACGGATATTACTTTACCGCTTATATTCTTTGTAGATTTCGATAAATCTAATTTTATTTTCATTATTGCAAAATCCCGGGGATAATGTGTTATTTTATTACGTTAAAGAATTTTAATTTGTTTTCTATTTTATGTAGATAAATTTGGTTAAATATTACTTACTTTTTTGATGAACCTCTAGACACAGGAGCTTACCATTCGGAAAGATTCACACATTTTCCTCAGTAACCAAGACCGCAAACAACTTTTATTCTTCGAATTAATAAACACGTGATGTTTGTTTATTTCTCGACAGCCGATAGTATTATGAGTAAGTATTTTGATACGTGTGGCGACATCCCGTGGTAGAAGTTGGAGCTACGTTATAAAGCCAATAACATAGAATACCCATAACCGATAAGTTGTACCGATAAGATCAAAGGTATAAGTACATTAAAATTAAGAAACACCAGTCCACATAGCGTATTCCGTTTAATTGAGTAGCGATCGTAAACAAAAATATTCTCAGGTTTCGATTCAGAAATAAAATACAAACCATTTATACGTTACAATGGGTGCCCGAGAACACGGAAACCACTTCACGTCACAACGTTGATGAATAATATTTTTTGGTCGTAAATTAGTATACCTTTTTTTTACTAAACCAATCCATGTACTAATTGTTATTGTAAAAACCTTTGATATATTCTTTGTTTTAGGTATTACAGTCTTATATTCCATATCGTTTAATGTTATATTGGTGAGTTCTTCACACTTTCATACACCAGCGCAACCTATTATTAACACAACATAAATTGAAGACTATTACAGCAACTAAAGCTGTATTAAACTTAAAGCCTGAATAAGTACTCCATACAATAATGATGGCAAACTAAAGTAATTAAAGCATCGGCACACTCCGCACCACCAAATATTAATTAATTCGAAGTAGTCGTTTCAAGGACTCGTGAGTCCCCATTCTCAACCGTAGGACTGAATTATGTGAGAAAAAACTCTAATTCTAACACGCCTGTTCTGTCCCTACTTTCGAGAAAAATATTTACAAGCACCTACTTTTTCCCCCTAAAATACCCTAATACTAAAACATGCAAAAAATACGGAAAAATAGACGAAAAGGTCTCCTGTCATTGTAGCACGAAACGTAAAACATGTGACCGCCTTACCCTAAGGTAAATAATACTGAATTAGAAGATGGGGAAATTTTAATATAATTTGATGTTTGTTTACTATTCCCCATCGTACCAATTCCAAAAACCATAGAATATTTGGTTAATAAGGTAGGTAGGTATTATAACAAAAAGGCTAGGAAATAGAACAGCAGATACCTCAGCGGACTTACGCATGCAAGCATGTCTTATCACTTGCCTTCGCTGAAATACCTGTTATATCAGAAAAGGAGGAAAAAAGTTTTATTGATGCCACATACAGAAAGAACGAATAATTGTGAAAACTAAAGAACCCGGTAAACATCAAAGGGCGAAGTTCAGCTAACGCTATACTAACTTAACTAGGAAGAGAGAAGAAAAATAGGAAAGCTTAACCTAAACAATTGATTATAAGAATTGACACGCACAAATCTAACTTGTATATAAAAAGATCTATCTAAAGCATAAAAATGAGTGCAAGAAAAAAGCAAACAAAGAGATTACACAACATTGCCCGCACATGAAGTGAAATGAAATAACTAAACCAACTGCAATAAGTGCTTGCGTAAATAATTGAGGGGATAAAGGCTTCAGATTAGGAGGAATAGAGTTATATATTTTACTAATCATATAAGAAAAAGAACCCTTAAAACTTAAAAAACTGTGAATAGGCGGCGATAGCAAACCTTTAAACCTCAAATTAAGATGGTGAACATCAGTATGAAAGATAAAAGTAAGTTGGAGTTTTGGATGAAATTATTTTATGAAATAAACAAGCACTATGCAAAAATCTACGCCACTACATATTAAGCCAATTACCGTCCTTCAACTTGTGGCTGATTTTATCATATTTTCTAATACCAAAGGTAAGTCGAAGACAAGAGTTTTGTAATCTTTGAATTCGATTCTTTGTAACAACATTAATACACGGACCGTAAACGACATCACAAAAATTAAGCTGCGACAAAACAAGAGAATCACATAAATGTGTTTCAATTCTGGGATTAAGGACATGTCTGTGGGGATAAATCATTTTTAAAGCAGTGTAAGCACGCTGCAGGCTCCTAGAAACATGGTTTTTAAAACGAAAAGAGTTGTCCATATATAATCCCAAATTCCTGATAGTCTCGACAACTGGAATAGGGATATTATTTATCTGAATGGGCAAATTATCTAGCCTAATATCAGTTCTCCTTTCAGAAAAGACAAGGACCGCCGACTTCTGTTGTTTAGAGTACTCTGCAAGCCATCTTGCTTAAGCAGATCGATAGTTGAAGCAAGTCTATCTGGAGTATAAGAAATATAAACTTATGTATCATCAGCATAACAATGGTAACGACAATCCAAAACATAAGTAAACAATGTTGAGACAATGTACACTGTATACAGAAGAGGTCCCAAAACAGAGCCCTGATGGACACCGGAAGTAACATTCCTAAATTCCGAGATATTTTGACGCAATTTAACAGCCTGAGATCAACCGGAAATGTAACTGCGAAAAAGTTCAACAGCAGCATCCGACAAGCCAACCTAATTAAGTATGGAAAGCAACAAGTCGTGATTAATAGTGTCAAATGCTCTACTGAAATCTAACAAAACTAAGATGGTAACCATACCCTTATCCAAGGAACTGATAATATCGTCTGTGATACATAACAGAAACTGTGTAAAGGACGGAATCCAGACTGCCAATTGGGAAGAATATTGTTGTTCAAAAGAAAATGTCTTAATTGATATTCCATAATCCTTTCCAGGACTTTAGAAAGGGGTGGAATGTTAATTGGGCGAACATCTTTAAGAGTAGCAGGTGTAGTAACTTTGGACACGGGAATAATAATAGCCTTCTTCCAGGCAGTCGGAAAGATAGGATTACTCAAGCAATGATTTATAACGTGAGTTAAAAAAGGAAGAATATGTGGAACATATAATTTCAAAGCATCAATACCTATATTATCCGCACCCTCACATCTAGAACGAATATTATGTAAAATTTGATGGAGTTCATGCTCTGTAATCAAAGTGAAATGGAAGGGTGGGTCATTATGTAAGGTGTTAGTATCATAAAATGTCTTAATGGTTATATTACCGTGAGCTGAAATAGGTAAATTGAGAAAAAAGTTGTTTAACATGGTGCAGTCAGACAAATGCGCAGGCAAAGTGTTGGATCTTGACTCAACTACTTGGAAGCCAGGCAAATTTCGCCAGAGTGATCGGACATCACCAGTTGCAAGAGCAGCATTCATATAATCGAATTTTTCATTGCGAACGGAGGAAAGATTGCGAAGCTGCTTGTATATTGCTAATGAATAAGACTTTTCGGCTTTTTAAACTTTTCTAGCGCTGTATTCTTCAATTTTATTAAGTACTTGACATTGTCAGTTAACCAAGGCAGAATGAGTTTAGAACAATAACAAGTAATTAGAGAGGCGAAAATATCTAGTAAAAATAAAATAGATTATAAAGGTAACCTTATTGTCTATGAAACTATAATCATAAACAACTTGCAGGGAACAGCCCTTAAGCAAGATAAGAAAGCATCATAATTTAGGTTTTTAAATTCTCTGAATGACTTAAAACCAGATCCCGTGGAGGGTGCAGGAACCATCAAGTGACATTCAATTAATTCGTGGTCAGAAATTTCGGGAAAATGCCTTAACCAGCAACGAACATCCAGATTACCGTATAACAAAACCAAATCAATCAAAGTAGCTAAATCTCTCGTTCCACGTGTAGGCTCATTAATCAATTGTTGATAATTGAAACTTTTGCATAAATCTATAAACTCCTGTAAATTGTTGTTATCGATATCTAGAAGATTGGAATTAAAATCACCTAAACATAAAACAACATCAAACGAAACCATGTTATCCGATAAAGTATACTCGAGAGACTCAAAAAACATTGAAATATCAGATCTAGGAGCTCTATATAATACACCAATTGCCATTCTAAATCTATTAATGGTAACTCCAAGCCAAAGTTGCTCTATACTATCAGCGATATCAATCAAGCTAGATTTAAAATAATCTTTTAAATAAAACGCAACACCACCGCCATGTCGATCCCTCTGCATCTAACCATGTTTTCGTAATAGCAAAAATGTGATAATCACTGATCAAAATAAGGTTTTTAATTTCAGCGAAGGAGCGAACGATCTTACGTTCATGTGCGCGCAACGCAAAAGATAACTCATATTACATCTAATTTGTAAACATATAAACAAAAAAAAGAATATAAACTAACAATACAGTTCAGTAGAAAATATAACTAAACAGGAAAAGTGTAAAGTATATTAAGAACTTAGTATAAGTAAACAAAAAAAAATTGCAAATATTTATATCAGACAAATGAAAGTAAATTAAGCAATACTCTAAGTAAATCACAAAAGAAAAATCGCAAAAAGCTATATAGAAGTAAATGTAGAGCAAAACTAGGTCTGTAAACTGACATAAATTTGTCTAAGTCATCCACAGAAACAAAAGATAGTCTAGTTCCTTTATTGTCGGTAAAAATGCGGCTATCGTGAGTCCATACCAAAAATTTTCTCCGCAGTTTTAAGCATTTTCAGACGATTTGTCGTGAGATCTTCTTTAATGATAACGCCAGAACCTTTTAATTTCTTCTTAGAGTCGAAAACTTCCTTCCTCTTGTTGTAAGTAGCAAATTTAACAATAATACTTCTTGGCTGGCCACCGTCATTTCTGTTTTCTTTATTGTTCACATATCTCAAATAGACTAACAATTAGTTATAAAATATGAAATCGGAAAGATTAAAGCATTGATAAATGTGGTGAATTGAATCGTAGTTTATTTAAAGTGCTAACAGGCCAGTAGCACCTTACTGACATTGAACACGATATCGGCAAGTTTTTGGTAATTTTCGCTAATCCCTAATGCAATCAGGAATTCTGATATTCACCAAACTGTGACAACTATTTTATTATTTTTTTTATAGAGAAATTTTAACATTAATTATCCAATGGTAAAAATATATTGTTCTTGAGTTCCATTTGCAATCACGAATACGTGATAAATACAGGAATAAACAGGACAATAACATCAATTAACACTCAGTTACAACAACGCTTTTAACACCAACCATATACCTACCATTTAATCGATTTGATTAAGAGTGTTTAATAGACTGTTAGCGATTAATTAAATTCTTGTGTAATAATAATAATAATAATAATATTATTATTATTATTATTATTATTACATCTCACCGCTTACGAACCACCATCTCACATAACCTAAATTAGGACTACGATTGCAATTGTTCAGCGTGTACGCAACGGAAATTTCCGACGACGCGCGAAGGGCACGATTCTAACATATATTTGTTTGACTCAACAAAATTATGTCAAATAAAAACGTTTGTACATTCAAACAAATTCAATCTGTTCTTAAGAAATGTGCTTTCACTCAAAGAAAGCTTTGTTGAATTAAATAAATAATTTCAAAAATATACATTTGTTTGATTCAAGACTTCCTTTCTCTGTGTACTACATTCCAAGCCTGTACTATTCCTCAAATACTTTATAGATTCAAATATTATTGATACCGTTTCAGAACTAACATAAGAATAAAACTTTGCGTTGTTAACTTTTCCACAGAACGACTCTACAAAGGTGGTTATTTTTGCAATTTATATCTGTGTATTCAAGGAAAAAATGCCCGAGGGGAATCAACAATGTGAACGTAAGCGTATCGGTCCCGTTGGAAAATGGATTTTATGTGAAAAATCGACCAGTAAACGAGAGTTGAATCGGAATATACCCTCTAAATGGAATTTTATTGTCGAATTGCAATTTTTTTTAACTCGTTTCATTTCAATGCTTTCTTTACCTATTACCACGTTGTGTGTGAAAATGCCGGGTAACAATTTTAAGATATTTGGAAAATTAATTATATCGATACACCGTAAGCGGAGAAAAAATATGTTTTTTAAAAATGAGATTTGTATGTTAAAATTGTTATTTCAAAATTTATGGTGGAATCAATTTAATAACACACACATCAATTTGCATCTTCCTCGATCGTTCCCTCACGATCCCCTGCTTTGAAAGTAAATTTGTTGAACTTCTCAACTACTAAGGGTGTAGAAAAAAAAGATATTTTGACATTATAAAATATTTCTACTTTCTTTAGTTAATTATATTGCAACGCGACGTGCGCATTGGCGTATTGCGCATAGACAGTTAGAAATAGTTAGCCGGTAGAGTTACGTCACACACGACCGAACCTAAAAACTATTTTATTTTGAGTCAATTGTAATTGCATGTAATTTTGTGTTTTAATAAACGTCTGGAACTAATCTCCATAAAATTGTCTGAAATGTTTATTTATAAGTATACAAGTTTACGCTTTTCTTAATCTTAACGAACTAAAGTAACATACCACTCAATTCAGTTGAATTCTTCCATAATTTTGGCGTTGCAGTGATCCAAAAAATGGAAAATAAAACCAGCTACACTATATAGATTTGGCAGATATTCCGGGCGACTCGCGTATGTGTTTATCACATGAAAAAAATCACTTGATAGAATATACTATAATATTGTAGGAACAATATTGTAGCAGTCATTAACACAATTATGTAATCCGACCGCAGATTTTTGTTAATTATTAATGTTGTCACAGATAATTCTTCAACGTTATAGACAAGTTTCTATTGTACTGTTTCACATAAATGTATCATTTTTTCCAACAACCTTTATGTCGAGACGTGCAAAACAAGATTGTGACAAGTTTTGACATAAAACTTCCTAATTTTTTCAAAATAAGTAACAGAAAATGAGTGAGTTTATAAATAAATCATCACTTATTTATACCATCAAAGCCTACCTAAATGCATGAACCAAATGTTTCCTGCCTTAGACCCAGATAGTATTGGTTTTTCACCAACAGATGTCGCAATGACAACTTATTTTTTTTTCTAATAAATCATTTGGTTTTATATAGTCAAATCATGTTCATCGGATTCACAATTCTTCGGAATAAAGTCTTCCGTAGTTTATCTACTTGCTTCAAATTTGTCGAATGTTTGGACTTACCTGCGCAACAGTACAGGTGTTGGTTAAACATTTTCGTGGCTGCCCAATGCTATCTGTAAACTGGGAAGCTGTTGGAGATATGAAAACGTACGAATAGTTATTGCTATTGAGTTTTACTTGCTCTTTCAATTATAATTATAAGAAAACTGCTTACATAAGGTTTGTTCGTTTGTCTTGCAAGCGTTAGTTCTAAAGTGTGATAGGATTGTGATCACGTGATCGTTTTGATTGCTCAGAACTACTCGAAATGGGTACAAACGAACAGTACAAATTGGCATTTGTATAGCATATATAACCTAAAAGATCGAGTATTTATTAAGGAGGATGATGAAACCCTTTCATATCAAGCTTATCATCTAGCATTGAAGATATAGAAGTTGCATTGAAAGTTGTTCATGTTTCCAATAAGTGAAAAAAAGTAACTCAAAAATTATTATGAGGAGGTAATTTGTTTATTAAAAAAAAGCAAATTGGTTGTTGGACTTGAGTGGTAGTATATATAAGAAAAATAACAATAATTCTGTTTATAAATTTACATAGAAAACATATGTAAGTGTAACAAATATACAAAATATTTTTGTTTCTATATTTGTACCAAAATGTAAATCTAAATGTAAACAGCAGTCTAGTTTATACATATAACAATAATACCGCACGTCTTTTGTGTAAATAATTCCAGTAAATTTTGAAGAAACTGGTTCCTTCTCATTTCATTAAACGTATCTTCCTTTAGTTTTAACTTATTTTCTTCATTTCTCTCTTTTAGTTTTGCACGCTTTCTTATCGCTCCTGTTAATTGCTGTATTTCCCTTACAATGATTACAAGGGATATGGATGTTATTTTGTATGAATATGAAATAAAGTTGAATTAGGCAAATAATATAACACTGAACTGCACTCTACCTCCTGAAAAGGTGTAAGTTTGTGCAGTTCATTGTATAATGCAATACAATCTTCAGAACAATATTGTTGGATTTGTTCACAGCGTGTATAACTAAAACTTGTACACTCTTGTAGCAACATTTGGAACAGATCATTGACTAAATTTTTACAATAATATATTTAATAGAAATACAATCCGTTAACTACAATCGAGTAGTAAGGGTTTGCGCAAGTTGTAGCCAGTCGTATATTTTCAAATAAATTGTAGTAAATTGTTCTGCAATTGTGTGATTCTTTATAACATTTTTTTACATGCAGGGAGAAATAGCTGCATATAACGTAACGCAATCGTCTGTGTGGTTACCGTCCCTCTGTTTCACCCCTTTGTGTCTGACTTCAGTTCACAGTCAAATATTATGCGGAAATTCATTCGTATTTTTGTGAAATTTATTTCTTTTTCAAATCACAAAACGGAAAATTCTTCAATTACTGTCAAACTTTTTTTATTTGTCGCGTCGTTAACATTGTAACCTGAACGAGAAAACTATAAATCAAAATAAAAGGTGATTGAATGCATTATCCGTTCGTTAGCAACCCTACACAACACCGCAGTCTCTTTATTCCACTCGTGGGTTATGGCTGTCGCAATTTCATCCGCCAAGTTTGTATTGGCTATCTACATATTTGGGATACATTACTTTGTTACAGCGAAGTTATTTTTTAAAATATAAAGATTTGACAACGTTTTCTGTGTAGACTACGTACGTATATAAATTAAACAAAGGGATTATTATATAACAAATATGTGTTGTTAAAAAATTTTAAAAGTACTCAGAAAATATATGTACATACTATAAATTGGATTATGCAGATAGGTGTACAGAAAAATATACAAACGTATAAAAACCATTAAGCACGTCCACACTGCAGAGATGGCGAAATACATAATTACCTTTTTATTACAGGCAATTTTGTTGTCCTGTTTCAAATAAACTTTATTACGAATTTTAAAAATTGTTGCACTTATTTAAAAAAATAATGCAATGTAAAAAAGTATATCATAGAATAAGCAAAAAAATAGAATCTTGTCCTATGATACAAATAAATAAATAAATGACCCAACTATATTTTGGAAATTTTGCAATTTTGACATAACCTATCATTACTTCAAGAAATCAATTTCCTATTGAAACTGTACTAACGAATAATAACTAAGCAATCGCTATAATCACTCAAAGCTCTTAAATTATTATTTTACTGAACAACGCATAGTTAAGCATAAAATTGTGGCCGGCTATATGCATTATTTATTTCGTTATTGATTTTATGTTAGGTTGAATATGTATATATTGAAGTATCTCTATGTTTGTTCGAAAATGTTTACTTTGTTGAGACATAACATTATCAAAACATAATCGTACTAAAAATAGTTAACAATTTTCCTTTTGAAATATATTGACATGTGCCGCTTTCCTACATTTTGGATTTCCAAAACTACATGGAATCATACCTGATTGCTATAAGATACTATTTCTTTCATACATCCTTTTTTCTTAAGGTTAGGTTTGTACCAACTACACCTGCTTGTTATAAGTTGTAAAATTTTCGCGTAATCATTGAAATTTAAAAATAAATTGTAAGAACAGTAACAGAAATGCGGATATCTATGTATTTAAATTGAAGCTAGACCTCCAATTTAGTAAACAACCTTATGTAGTAATGTATAAACAACCTTGTGTAGTAAATAGCAGTTTGCACACATAAATTCGAGTTTATCTTTATTTAAAAGTAAAATGTAAAATTTATGCGAAATAAACGTTGGTCAAGTCAAAACATAAAAATCGTAATCGTTTCAAATGTCTATCCTACCGGCCATATTATATGTAATTTTATTTCAGATTTCTACTTCTTGATATCATGTCGATTGTGTTGTTTTTGTTTCATTCTAAGTTTAGTTCAAGTAATGTCACGCAATGTCTAAAACGTTTGATTATCTGTTAGTTTCGTTACCCGAAATTGTGTCTATGTGTACAGGTGTCTGTGTGTTGAATCTGTATGTCATAGTTTTTGGGCAACCGGACGACAGGAATTATTTTGTGTAAGGCTAGTAGATAAACAACTCCTGGAATCCTTTGAAAATCAACCGTACCTCGTCTGTAGAACCGCATGTGAATAGGTGTTGTGTGTGCCGAATCTATATGTTATAAGGTTCGTTTACATAGGGTAGCGTGAAATTATTGTTAGGATTAGCGCGAAATTATTTGCCATATTCTGTCGTAATTCTTAAAATAATTTCGTGACATAGTGAAAACTGACATCTCGATTTACTTTATCATACCATAATCTTAATTTATCTGTTAATAATTTCTTTTGTAATGGATGGAATGACAAAAAGAGTTATATACTGTGTTTAGTAGCAATTTCTGCAATAATCATGATGAACAAATTTAAAAACAAATGTAAAAAGAGAGAAGGCGTTGGCGGCTACATCCCATTAACACCTAAAAGAGACAACAGGCCATTTAAATTTAATTCTGGAAATCTTAAATCATGATCGCGATTCCTTTTTCTTATATGTAGGAATGAATGTTGATTTATTTGAGAATTTATTGAAAATAGTAAAAGTAAACGATCCGCCAAATATTTCGGGAAACATTTGAAGCCCTGTGCCCCTACGGCCTGTCTAAATAGAAGGCATGCACATTCATCTAAAACAATCTAACAATTCTGACTCTTTATACTACAATTATAAGAAAACTTTTAGTATTTTATTTAGTGTATGCGATGCATATTATAAATTTGTATGTGTGGATACAGGAGTCTATGAATATTTAAGTGATGGAGAAATGAAGAGCAAAAAAAAATCAAAGAAAATTAAACCAAGCTACATAAATGACAACGATGTAAAGAAAACATTTTCAATATGATTTTTGTTTCATAGCACATTAACACAGAAAGGAATAGAAATGTTATTTTATTTATCTTCATCATAAAAGTATAAATGGTAGTTGCAATAGAAACGACTAACGTTTATCAAAAAAGAATAATACTATGTCAGTAATTAGAAAGTAAAATCGAGAAGATATCAAAGAATTATAATATTTTATTCTTTCTTAAATGATATAGTTAGCAAAAAAACAGTTCCTTTGTAAAATACATAATAAAATGTACGTACCTACGTACTAAGGCTGTTATCATGTACAAATATGCTTGGAATTATTTTATATCAGATAACCAAATATATATTGTATTTATTTGGAAAAAAAAGGAAATAATTCTACAAACTATACATTTGAAACAAATCAAATATTACAAACGTCTTGAAGTAGCAATCTTCGCATCTTTTACTTTTGGGACGTTAACTCTCTCTTATTAAATTTTAATCGATAGAAATTTCTAAATCGTATGAAGAATTTTAATAAATATTTCACTAACAAATTATACATGGTGGATTAGAAAGTCACCAAAACTCTGACGTATAGATTAATACTATATAAGGCATTAATTGTGTTGTCTATACCTTGTTTCTAAAATAGAGAGACGAATTTCTGAACAAACCACAAGCCCAAATTACACACTATAAAATCTTGAATAAAATTTACGCGGCAAATTAAAGCAATATTCAGATCAGCAAAATGTATGAGGCCGAGGATTAACTTTAAGTTTTAATTCTTTGGCAATAAGTCCGATTGTCAGAATTGCAAATATGTGTTGGGATTAGTATTCTGGATCGTACAAAATAATAATAAATAATGACACTGTATCACGATATAAAAAAATAGTAGACATTAACACATTTATTTATTATAAAGTGTACAACTGTAATACATTTATTATAAATTTGCAAACTGTTCAAAAATTATGTGCATCTATTTATATATAAAAGGTTTGTTATAATCTTATAAGATGATGCTGACCAATCAGATTAACTTCTTACATGTTCTAAATTATCCTGATGATTTCGAACATTCAGAATCTTCACTGTCACCATCTCCCCTAATCGCTATGATAAATGGTTCCAAGACATCGTCAATGATTACATCCAGATTTTTCATGCGGGCTTCTTTAATAACATGGTTTATGCAGTTTTGCCAGGTAGTAGCAGTTACATTTTTTAAGGCATCAAGCAAAAGTTGCCTAACTTCTACCAATTTAAAAGATTTATTTTCAGTGGTAAGGAGGTAATCGTAAGACAGTTTTATTTTGCGATTTCGCCAATTCATCAATGACATATGAGTCGTATTTATCTTTATGAATTTTAACTAGGCTTAGCAGTTCAACTCTGACCATATCCTCATCATAGTGTATTGCTTTACTTGTTAGCCAGTTTTGAATATCTGCCTTCTTCTATGATGAAGATGGTGGTTTTTCTACTATGATAAGATGGATTATCCATGACAATAACAGCACCTTCTGGTAAATAGTTTAATATTTAGGAGAACCAATCTTCGAAAACTGAAGCATTCATTTCATCATGGTAATCTGATGTTTTTTTGCCTTCACACAATAATAAACCATGATCCATGAAACCATCAGAACTTCCAATATGTAACAATATAAGACGACGTCCTTCTCCAGAGGGATTCTTGAGTACCACCGGACTCAAGCCCTTCCACAAAAGCTTGTCTACAGCTATGAATATTTGAATCTGTCCATACTTTTTGCACCGTATGACCCTCATTCACCCAAGTTTCGTTTAAATAAAAAATTGTGAAATATCCCTGAGACACTCCCGCCTCCATTTTACAATATCATCCTTCTCAGTCAAAATGCTATTTCCACTTCCTTTTATGTATCTACAAGATACAGCAATATTAAATATGTATATATATATTTTTTTAAATACTTTCTTACTTGAAATTCATATCTTTCATTAATCGATACAAAGTTGTTCGACTCATGATTGGCAAATCGCTATTATGTCTAACTTGCACCAAAACTTTATGCAATGTCGGTGGTTCATTTTCTCTGAACATATTGTGAATAATTTGACGAACAGCAGTTTTCACAGATTCGTTAAAGGACTGCAATAAAGAAGGCCGGCCGGTTATTTTTTTTGGATCTGTAGTTTTTCCTGTAGTCATGTATTCCTTAACTACCCGATACACTGTTGCTCTTGAAATTCTTTCAAACATAAATATGTTGTAAAACATAAATATTTAAGAATGTGAAATCACTGACCTACTACTTCACAAATCTGTTTCATCATGTCAAGTTTCTTCAGGTGTATCGGCAAAAATTTTTTTGTAAGCGTTCACTATGGTTTGCTTTTCATCACTGCGTAAATGATACGGCTTTTCACGCTTCTTCGGAGGAGAAGCACACCCAGCACGACTTCTTGGTTCTATATCCATAACAGAAACCGACTATAAAAGTATTTTAATTATATTTATATTTACGTATTGTCTGCAAATTACTTACAAGTTACTATTAACTATGATAACTGTAGAGTTCTGCAAAGAACTGGTATATGTTTATACTTCGAAAGAGGCAGAGAAAACAGAGAAAAATATAATAAATACTACAATAACTAGCGGTAATAAACAAATGTCAATACATTCGACAGAATTACGTACACGATACGATTATAGCAGGATTGGTGCAGTGTCATTTGGTGCTACTTTCGACTAATCAGAATTTACTATAAAAGTGGTGTGAAATTGGTCTCTCTATTTTAGAAACATAGTTTAACACCTCTAAATCTTTTTCCAAAGCAATCGTCATGTTTTGAAAACATATCCCATTCAAGTTGTTTCCAATTTATATGGATGCTTTTACGAAGAGCAGCACAGCAAATTTTTAAGGTTAATATCGTGTACTTCTACTATCTTATGAAACTACAATTCCATCTTTACTAATGCAAAACAAATTAGCCTCAGTTCAACTACACACAATATGCATGCTCGAGCTTTATATAGATGAATATTTAAAGTTGTGTGTGCCATCTGAAACAATCATTCGTTTTAATGTCCTTATGTTTGGTAAATCTAGTACTTTGCTTACATATTCATATATCTTTGGTTCCAAGAAATACAGATTTAGAGCAAATACCTAACTTTGCATCTTTGTGTTCTACGTGAAACTATACAATCAATAAACGGGTACTCTAAAACTGTGGCACTGGAACACTGAAACAGTTCACTAAAACCCTTACCACAACACTTAATTCGTACTGGACGCACGTTTCGATAGCCAAACTATCATCATCAGCAGCAAGACTGAACTAACAAGCTAAGCGAAAAATTAACCTTATAAGGAAAATAAATTATGCAATATGTAAATTTAAAATCGTAAAATTTAATGAGCCGCTTCATTGCACAGGACTATAATAGCCTAAGGTAATGAGCAGAAAGACGTGAGTTATTAAATCCTAGTATTACAATGAAGCGTTCATTGCACATGGTTAAAATTACAACTATAAATGATTAAACATGATGTAACAAAGGATAAAGGCTGGAATTTAGTGGTCCTAAATCTGAACTCATTAAGTGAGTTTTGTTTTTGTAAATTTCCATGCCCTTCATAACAATTTAATTGAGCAGTACTCTTTACGCTTTTAATTAACTTTATATTATCAACATTATGGTTATTTTAGGGCAACGCTAGATTTATCAAACCTTCTGAATTTGAGATGAGCCAAATGTTCTTTGTACCTAATTTTGATTGATCTTTTTGTCTGCCCAATATACACTTGATCACAATCTTTACATGAAATTTTGTAAATTCCTGATTCATCATGTTATCCACTGGGTCTTTGGAATTTCCTAAAAGGTTTTTAAGGTTATTGCTCGAAGAGAAAACAATCTTGCGGTCAATCCTAGAAAAGATTTTGAAGACCCTTGGTGTAACATGGATAAAAGGGTAATTTAACATATTTCTTATTATTACGGCCGTCAATGCGTTCTAATGTGCTTACATTTCTAATTCTTAATCTATTCTTATGTTTCCTAATAGTATTATAGACGACATCTTCAGAGAATCCGTTTAAGTTAGAAATATTGATGATTTCTTTTAGTTCATTTTGATATCTATCTTTAGTTAAAGGAAAATTGAGTAACCGGTGCACCAAGAAGTGAATAGCCGAAAGTTTGTGTTCATATGATTAGAATCCTGTAAGATGAATCTATTATTACTAGTAGGTTTCCTATGTACGTCTATTTCTAACTTATTTTTATTTCTTATTACTAACATGTCGAGGAAAGGAATCCTGTTGTCTTTTTCTTCTTCGTGGGTAAATTTTACGATTTTAAATTTACATATTGCATAATTTATTTTCCTTATAAGGTTAGTTTTTCGCTGAGCTTGTTAGTTCAGTCTTGCTGCTGATGATGATAGCTTGGCTATCGAATCGTGCGTCCAGTACGAATTAAGTGTTGTGGTAAGGGTTTTAGTGAACTCTTCCATGTATAGTACTGCAAATCAATATGTTACCAGTTGTTATAATCACTAGTCGCTGCCGTTTCGACTAATAACAATATATGTATAGTGCAAAGCAGCAAACAAAACTGTGTTACTACGTCATTTATGACGTTTATTCGACCTATCATAGATATTTTTTATATCAGACTAAATACTTTCGAAGCTACATATATTTTAATGCAATACGTTGAAAACGCAGTAATTACTTGAAAATGAATGAAAAGTTAAGTAAAATATTGATGTTATGAATTATAATGACGCAGCGATGCCGTTTGGCACTTTTTAAAATGAACGATCGTTTTCTCGAATGAAAAACTACTACAAGTAATAGAGAAGGGAAGAAATGTGGAATGTATACATACGCGCAGGCTTAAAATATCAAACTAAAATTATGTAATTTATAATATTATAAACATACAGACTAAACCATTAAAAATTTTGTTTTGAAAACAATTTTTAAATTATTCAGAGTTAGCTGTGCATATTTTTGAATGTCATCAATTCCCTTATTAATTATTTGCCTCCAGTATCTTGAACCATCTGTTCTGTAACAATGATAATTTCTAGCAGATGCGATGCCATTTATTGAAATGAGTAAAGTTATAGTAGATACTTGACATCGCAGTTGCGGTACACGTTTAGTTTCTAGTGAAACTTATCTAACATTATTTCCAAAATGAGGCCGAGAATTACGTTTCGCATGCATTAACGTCCTGTGCTTACAGATTTTCCCGTAACTTGCAGTTTCCCCCACTTAAGTATCTTAATAGTGCTTTCGATTTTATCCATATTTTACAAGATGGTTTACGGTGGTACATATTATTAGATAGATACGATGGAACAAAAATAAATTTGAACGACGTGGTTGTGTCGGAAATATTAATAAGGCTCACTTTCTTATAGGTTTACTGCACATCGTCCAGGTTTACTTTTGTGCCATTGTACATAAGTGTGCAAGATAGATCTTTAATCCGGTGCCAACATGGTAACATAATTTAACAAACAGATCTTGTGTATGATGTAGGAATAATAAATTTAATTTACAATAACCCTTATTTATTACTATAGCGATTTTGCGTACGCTGCGTTGAAGCAAATATGTGTATGAGGATCTCAGCGCCGCGCAGTGGGCAAAAACGCAAATTTAGGAGGACGAAATTATTTTAGTAATCTGGTTCGTGTATTAGTAAAGATTTTTATGTGGATTTCACTTAGTATGATGTATTAGACTACTACATACGCCTTTTCACGATTAGCATCGACACGTTAAATATCAAATGAGTGTATTATGGAACTTGTAGAAAGTTAACCAACTATGGCCGGGGAAATTCTTTTGAGAAAAGCAATCTTTTTAATGAAACCTCTTTAATCGGCCGGCAATGTCGTGCTTGCAGGAGTTGGATTTTACCACAAAATATTTTTTCCATCAGCAGAACAGTAACGTAATTGTAAAGGCATAAGCGATACTACAAACATATCTTCTCCTGTATCATGTACTTCTTCACTAAAACGTTATTTATACCGACTTAAACCTGAAGTGTCATCGCAACCCCATTTGATGATTCCACATTATTTAGAACTTCCTTTGATTCTGACAAAACAGGCCTTAGCACTTCGCAGAGTCTTCTATAATGGTGGGGTTTATTACCAATTGAGCAGTGCCCCTAGCACGCTGCCCCGCGGCACACCAGATACTATGGATCGCGATCCTGAGATTGGATTATTTAAACGTACTCTCTGCCTGCATTCAGATACATACCACTGTGTTTTTTAAGAGATCGACCCAAAGAACGCATGTTTGCGGCACCATCACTTATAAACATTAAAAGTTGCTTAGTTGAAACTTCAAATTTGTTCAATGAGTTCAACACCACCTTTAAAATCTCATCGGCAGTACAATTTATAACTCTTTTGGAAGCAAGTAAGAAGGAGGATGACAGTCGATGTGGTTTCATTGTACGTACCATTACATTAACCACAGAATATTTTTGATGATTTGTTGTTTCGTTCACACACAACCACAGTTTTTTATCTTTCAATTCCGTTTTCATTCTTTTTTCTATACGTTCATGAACAAATGGCACTACATTTCGTATCGATGTCCGACTAGGTAATTTACAGTCCGCATATTTATTCCAGAAGGAGACAAATGCTTCTTTGTCTAGTAAACGAAACGATAGATTACATAAAATAAGAGTAACACATAAATCAAATGTAAATTTTTCTTGGTCTCGTATGCCACTTTTTGCAGAAGACATTGAATTTTAGCGCCATCAAAAATTAAGTCCAGCATGTCCACTATAATGTTTTTAACTGTGTCTGCTATTGGTCGTTTTCGCGACGTACCTAACTGCGACATTTTTAAAGCAAACATAAGCGTACAATTGCGAAATAAGTTACGACAGCCTACATATACACAGAACTACTCGCATACAGCATCGATCTAGTACTGAGGCTGTGAACGCGTGAAATAAATAATCGCCGACTCTGCACCATATATCTACTACACTGACTATTACCGCTGTTTGCCCAGACTAGTCATTAGTTACATAAGCCATAGCAGAAGGACAACAAATAACCCGAATGAAATTCTGATTGCTCACTTGATAGAATGTTATTATTTTCTAAAAATATTCGTAATTGTCGATATCGCCAAAATTCATTGAAGAACTGTTTTTTGTTAAAGGCACAATGACACTATCTTTCCAACAATTAGGAAATACATTCTTCAGAAGACACGTGTTAATAAGATGAGTGATAGGAGGCCAGATGAAGTGTTACCTGTTTTTAGTCTGCGGCGAATCGTACTTCCTGAAAATACTTTTGACGGGTGTACCATTCTCTTATTTGTGCTATTGCCTCTGTTAATTTATCCGATGTCAACTATCTGTTTTTCATGAATAGTGTTGCGGAATAATTAAGTAGAAATAGCTGCGCGCCTGTAAAATAGATGGTACTGGCAACTTCGCCACCGAGAAGACAGAAACACTTGAAATTTCACAGATTTCCAAAGAACAATGTAATGGATAGTAGCAATACGATCTGGAAAACAACCAAGCAAATATGCATCAGTGTGTTCAAAACATTTCCGAGATGAACACTATAATATAACAAACTTAGGTAGCATTTATTACATCTCTATATGACAACCTGTAAGTAGTAGGTGCATGTAGGTGAGTGGAGAATTTTAAAGAATAAAGCCATTCCCACATTGTGTCTACCTAAAAGAAGTTGTGACAAATTACCATCATCTAATCGTAAGACCTTAGGAAGACTACGGTTGACACGGCAGGGAAAATATTATCTAATACAACAAAATAATATTGCTGAAAATAACCATGCCATTCCTGAAGACTGAGGATCTTGACGCACGAGGCGCCAGCCGAGTGCGGAAATCTCATACGCAAACGATAGACACTTTCAGGTGAGTTTTATACACTATTTTTCCTACGACACTGAAAAAAGTCATTTATTGCAA
Organism: Dynastes maya; assembly: GCA_029619315.2. Lineage (NCBI taxonomy): Eukaryota > Metazoa > Arthropoda > Insecta > Coleoptera > Scarabaeidae > Dynastes > Dynastes maya. The sequence goes on from JAROYE020000004.1 coordinate 35,443,100, forward strand.
AAATATTTTTACCAAAATCCGTTTGTAGCTCACAATTCGCCCGAAAATTTTTGACGTTTCTCTTGCTTCTGAGCGTTCGTTTCAGATAAACAAAATAGCAACATACTTGGTAAAAGTAAATTATTACGTTATAACCGTGCGTTACAATAACGCACGGGTTTTTGACAGATGAATCAAATTGTCAACTTTCATGCCTACCCAATTGCCTGAAATTGACATCTTTCTTACAGTGTCGTAGGAAAAAGAATTTTACGTTCTAGAAAAAAATTATGTTGACATTTTACAAATATGTAAACGTCAACTTTCAATGACAGTTTTTGAAAAATAAAAGTGTGCTCCTTTTCCTAACAATCGCTTCAATTTCAGTGAGCGGGTTCACTTTCTAATCACTTATAAATCATTTCAGTTTATAATCACTTAGTTATTTTGTAAAAGGAGGACGCATTAGGTGTGGTGTGGGTGGGGTTTTCATGTGTCTTCTAACCTAACTCGATCGAAAATATATAGGGACTCTACATTATCGAATTAACTATAGTGATCAATGCGGTTAATAGAGGTCACTACGAAAAATACAGATTAATTGATATTAGTGCGTGCTTTAGTTCCTTTAAGTCCTTTAAGTTATTGACCTGTCATTATGACGGTATAACATTTTAGTTCAGAAATGGGGAGAGATGTATATGGAATATTTTCCGCTACTAGAAAATGAAGGATAGTTAAAAGACAATGTTATGATTGTATTCAACGTAAAAATGTATTGTAACTCATAAATATACGCGTATCTAATTTCTAAGTTTATGGGATGCGATAAATATCTTTGAAATTTTCCAGTTAAAAGTTCCTCCAGTATTTGTGACAAAATAATACATTTCCGCTAGTGAACCTGGCAATAATTAACCTAGAAATGCTTTTTCGGAATTACAGTTGCAGGCAATGAAGGTAAGAGAACTTGACGTGCACTGATAAGTAAGAAACCATTTCCTTCGCTTTAAATGATCGTTAGAAATTTTTTTGCTGATAATATCTTCACAAATGGAAAAGTGCATTTATCAGCAATGCAGTATACACATTGCATGTGCATGTCCCTATCATTGATTACCGTAATATGGACTATGGCAATATATGTAAGATGATTTAAATTAAGCTCAGTTTTTCCTTGATATAACTTACAATACTTCTTTAATATACTGTAATGTTATAACAGCAAGAGAAATTATTTTCTAACATACAAAAGTTATTTTTTCACGGTCATTAGATTCGAGAGTGTCCCTAGGCACTCCTTCGACAATTTAAAATAAAAATAAATAGCAAATAATAACATTTTGCGAAAATTAAATTGATAGAAGAAAAACTAACCTTTAACTTTGACGTTACGAACTCTCTAAGGCAATGCATCATGCACTGAAATCCCGCGTACTTTGGAATAATCAAAAGTTGGATTGAATGACCGGCGCCATATTTACATATCTTTTACTAACTAATTTATTGACAAATGGAGTATTCTGCTGTTGATATCAACAAAACACCTTCTTGAATACATCCAATTAAGAACACAATTTTGGTTATTATAATCATCTACTCTATCTAATCTATTGAAATTTTATAATTAGAGAAATTGTTTTTTAAATTAAATTAATTAATTATCACGGTCGATAGGTCTGGGAGTGTCCCCTACTCTTTCGGCAGTTTAAAGGAAAATAAACAGCATATAGTGACAAGTGAAGAGTTTTAAATTGAAGAAAAACCAACCTCAAACTTTGATGTTACGAACTCTCTACAGTAATGCGTCATGCACTGAAATCTCGTGTACTTTGGAATAATCAAAAGTTGAATTTACTTTAGCCTTGAAATAAAATTTAAACACGGAAACATATTTGCTTCGAAAATAAAACACTTAGCCAAATACATATTCACACAACGGCGATTTGAACTAGTCAAAAGTATTGTAGTAGCGTCCCTTCGCTGCATTGTTCACAATAGCGTTTGTTAAATATCGAGGCCAATTACGATACACGTTTCATAGTAGACGATATTTTAAGATATTTCAATTAATTAATATACCGGCTGTCCCAGATCGAGTGGGATTGCATGGATAATTTCCTTATCATTAAAAATATAAATTTGGTTAAATGAGCATTGTTTTGCAGTATTATGTGCTGATTTAAAATCTGTTTGAAAAAGTTCAAAATGTCGAACCCGTCAGAAGTTATTAAAAAAAACAAAAAACTGTCTTTCTTGTATGTCAAATATCTTCGTAAGTATAAGACGTACGAAAAAAGTTCCATATGGAAGTCACTGTTTTCGATAAGATCAATTTAAAATTGATGTTGAATAAAAAATCAATTCCTTAAGTTAAATGGGCGCCATATTGGATTTTTAGGTTACTGAATAGATTTTTTTATTCACTTTTCAACGATGTAGGATAACGTATGATTGAATAAAAAATACCAGTAAAATTAATCGTTTTTGCATTTTAATCAAGTAGGCTTACATTGATAATGTTGAAATTAAAATTTGCAATGTGGAGATTGGGATAGTGGATGAATAAAAAAACCTAAGGTTGATTATCGATAATAAATTTAACTTTAACGCACACATCTCTAAATGTATTCAAAGTGGTTACGGTGCTTTAAAGTTAATTTATCCACATCGGAAGACTCTTAACAAAAGAATAGAAACTTTGCTGTGTAAATCTCTGATTCTATCACAAGTAAATTATGGCGATGTCATTTATGGTCACTGTTTAAGGCAAAAAGATGCTCATCGCGTCCAAAAATTACAAAATTCGTGTTTGCGTCTTATTTTTGGTATCAGAAAGTAAGAATCTCTTATACATTGAAGGAAGTTTGTTGGGTTAATATGGAACAGCGAAGATACTTACATAGTGCGTGTTTGTTTCACAATATCATATTGACCCATAGCCCTGTCTATATATCTTTATAATAAGATCAAAAACTGGATTAATGTTCAAGGTGTATTAATGTAAAATAAATGAAAATCCTATAAAGTAACTAATACCAAATGTAGGGAAAAGAATAAAACTTACAAAACGATTAGAGAGCTTTAATATGAAAAGAAATACAAAGTCATCAAATAGTGCCACGTACACCGTAAGTGTTATATTTATTGCACCTGTAAACATATAATAGACATAAAATCGCATCTCAATCTACCAACAGAAGTGTATGTCATTTACGTAGATGTACCCATGCTTTCTGTTCTTCATTTTACATATGTCTGTTTGTATGTAGTAATGTAGTATAATAACAACCAGTCGGTAATGCAAAACGCGGAGAGTAGCCTAATATGTGTCCGTTAAAAAGGTTGTTTTATTAAATGCATCCATAAAAATAGTTTCTTGTTTTGTTAATTACGCGTTGATCGCGGTGAAAAACTGTTAGTGAAACGACACCAAGCACTATGAACCCTCTTTGTTTAAAAAAAAAGTAAGGCAATTATGTATCTATTACAGTCTAATCGAATTTCGAATAATCGCGTAGATTCTGCAGAAAAGTGAAACATTTTTGTTTTTGAAAAATAGGTAGCAATGGTGAAGCATCGGACGGATTACATTTCAAGTGCGATATTGCAAATCAATGGAAGCTGTGGAAGCAGAAGTTCAACCTGTATCTTTTGGCAAGCGGCAAATCGAAGGAAACTAACGACGCGACGTAAAATCGCGATTTTGCTCAGTCTTTTAGGTGACGAGGAACTGTATATTTTCAATACGTTTGAGTAAATGACAGTCCAAGATAAAAACAAACTTGAAACGTTATAGCGAAGTTTAACGGTTACTGTAATCCTGTAAAAAGTCTTGTGTACGAATATTTTCAATTAATATTAATGTTTGAAGTAAGATATTTAATCGGTAATAATAACACCCTGAATAATATTTGCACAAAAATAGAAGCACGTTTCAATAGCTCATATTTATAGTTTGCTTGTAACAATCATTCATTAACACTTTTGCATAAATAAGTGATAAAGTACTACGATGATTTTGCTAAAATCTTCATTAAAATCAAGTTAGCTTTGAAACGGTAATTAGATCTATCGAAATAGATCAATATTACGACAAAGAGCAATCCTTTTAAGAAAATTAAGTTTATGTTGTAACAACTTTATTGTTACGCGGTCTGTTTATTTTTAACGGCACTGTATACACGAATATTTATTTCGAGTTGTTGCAACATTGAATTTTTCTTTTAAGCTTTTTATTAGCTTACGATTTTTACGCGTATCCTCGGCCGAATGAAATTTTCTTTCGCCCTTTCGCTCACGATTTTTGATCGAATTCAGACATGAGCTGCAGTTCGTTTGGTTTTTCTATTAAAGTAAGGTGCTAAATTACCTTAAATGGGTGAGTACGTTTAAGTTACCTTCTCTTTGCTTATCAAAAGAACGATATTTGTGATTATATTTTATTACAGCATCAAATTTTATTTAATCTTCACCGCTTTTGTTGAAATCTATCGCTACCTTATCGTATGTTTTTTTAACGAGCCTCATGGTGCATGTGGTGCAATGGCTACCAATCTCGTAAATTTTTAAAATTAAAGAGGTAGAAATTTATCGGATTATTATTACTTCAATTGCATTTTGTGTCAGTGAACTGCCTCAGCTTCTTTTTATGTGATCTAGAAATTTTGCGAATCACTAGCTTATTTATTTATTTTTATGGTTGATCACTTTTTTTTTTCTTTTCGATATTCAATGAACACGTGAAATATTTTTTTATTCAACTAGATTTTATCGCTTTAGCTTCCCTTTTGCTGTTTTTTTTATACTTCTAGGTACTTAAGAAGAAGAAACAAAGAGAGTAAGAATAAAGGCTCGATTCCAAATTACCCTAGTCTTTTGGAGGAACCTCAAGGACCAACGAACCGGTGACTGTGTGAGGATCCAGACGACCGGATTGTCAGGACACCCCTGAGGACCCACCCCCATAAGGACACAAGTTTTTGCCAAAAGAAAAAGAATAGTGGTATCTTCACATCCTTTCTTTGTTTTTGTTTTTTTTTAAGTAACATAACTAAATTAAAGATTTTGCTTTTGAAATGTCATCTATTAGATTTATACAAACTATTCATTAAATAAAATTATTGCTAAAATTTTAAAAAGTTTACGTATATATACAGCCTTGGACAAAATTATTAGGCACCCTCGCATACGGTTTATGTCTCAACTTTCACCAGTAAATAAATGAAACGGTGGTATAAATGTAATATTTTATTTAAGAAAAAGTAAAATTCAATATCATGTTGATCCTCCTTGGGAGTTTATTACTGCAGTTATCCTTTTCGATATACTAGCAACAAGTTTCTCGCAAGTAGAAGCTGATATTTTATTCCATTTCTCTATTACCGCTCTTTCTAACTTTTGTTTGGATGTACATTTTCGAGTATGTACCTTCTGCTTTAAAATGGCTCACAAATGTTCTTACACCCTCACATTACTGTCGTAACTATCAGCGCGAAACACAAAAAGCTCTATTAACTTCCAAACATGCGATATAACTCGGTATATATAAAACGGTAATTCTGCGAGGAATATTTAGATATACTATTTATAATTCCCCGAATGATTAAATAATTGCATAGATGGCATCAGTTTTCTAATATAACGAAATATAAGGGGTGCCTAATAATTTTGTCCAAGACTGTATATATGTTTCGACATATCAAGGGAAGTACAACAAAGTTTTTGGTGCTTTTCTCAAACAAACTCCTGGTGCCCTCATCCAAAAGATTTCACCGAAATTCAGATTTTGATGGATCTCAGCCATAGCCCGCCCTGAACCCTGTCCTATTTGGAGGCACACAGTATAAAAAAAAAACACCTTTTGGATTGTTATAATGTTACGGTGAAACCAGAAGCTGAAAATTTGTGCCGATATTTTCTAAAAACGCGCCTCCACAAACAAAAAAAGTCTACAAATTTACAAATTTGGCTTAGTTTCTTATATACGGTTAACGTAAGGTCATCCTGTATAATATGTTTCATCAAATATTTTTCTTCCTGCCATGTTTGGTGTACTAATCTTAATATTTCAATTTACCAGTAGCCATAAAAATATGCTCTAACGCTTCAACATAACAAACTTCTGCATACGGCAAGGCTGTAGCAAATTGAATTTTATTTAGTTCAGGTACTTGGCGGTTGTTCAGGAGAGCGGCACAAATGTCTATCTGCGAAAGTGTAATTGAAATTGCTCATCAGTATCAGCGCAGCACCATGTTCAATTTGAAGCTATATATACCTAATCGTTTTAAAGGCATCCAGCATAATACATCTGAGTTTATAATAGGATAAAGTTTATAACTGTGCTAAAAATATGAACTTATCTAACAAATTGCTCACTGAAATTTAGTAATTATTTAAATTGCACATGCAATTGTAAAAGTTAAATTTAGCATAAGCGGTAATGCACATCAGCGTTACGTTTTACTAGTTTGGACAAGATTACTGACAGATTTGCATTTCATAAAATATTTCTGAAGGACTTGATACTTTCTTTTTTGAAACTAAAATAGTTTACCAATCTGTTTTTATTTGTTTGTTAAACAAAACGATCTTGCGTATTAAACAAGTTTGCTTTAAAAAAGAAAAATTGTAACATATTGTGCGCATATACGAGGGTGTACCAAATGTAAACGGGACTGATTTCCTTAAAAATTGCGGAGGGCTTCTGGACCTGGAAGGGGTTGATGCGCAAGTAGCTTGTACCGCTAGGGAGAGGGGAGAATTGACCGCAACACTCTCGGGTCCCTTTATTATCAAAAGAAACCATGAGCGAGAAAGAAGTGCATGTCCCCGTGGACCAGCGGATTATCATCAACTTTTTAGCCAAGGAGAGGGTGAACCCAACCGAAATTTTGCGGCGATTACAGACACAGTTCCGCGACAACACCCTGTCAAGAACCCGTGTGTTTGCATGGCGCAAACATTTTTCTGGAGGGCGTGAAAAGGTCGAGAATGAGAGCCATGATCGGCCGCCCTAGGACAAGTGTAACCGAGGCCAAGATCGAGGCGGTCTGAAATCTCATAGAGGGAAATCGGCGCATAACTGGAAGTACTGGATGCCGCGAAATTGTCATTTCGAAGGAAAAGGAAGAAGCAATCGGCCAGAAGTGTCATTCTTCTGCATGACAACAAAAAGTGGTTGCATTAGGATGGGAAACGCTGGAATATCCACCCTATAGTCCAGACTTGTCACCTTGTGACTTCCATGTGACTTGGAGGCCAGCGTTTCGACGACAACGAAGCGGTGGAAGCGTTTGTGCTCCAATGGTTACACGAACGTTCAAAGAGTTTTGAAGATGATGGAATAAAAAAGCTCCCAATCCGATGAGAAAAATGTATTTCTCGGGCGGAAGAGTATGTAAAAAAATAATATATATTTGTAAGCTTAGTTAAATAAAGTTAGAATTTTTTAAAAAACGAGTCCCGTTTATATTTGGTACACCCTCGTATAAACATATGAAAGAATTGTTTTACTTATTTTACTCTATAGTTCTATTCCATTAGGTAAAAGATTATAGAAGGCTGAAAATTGAATTAAAATGTTGAAATAGACTTTAATAAAATGAATCTCAAAAAACAATAAATTCTCACTGATTATTTATCAAACACCTTCAATACTGAATACCTTATATGTTCCAAAGGCATTTTAATACCATGTATAAATAGAACTAATAGAGCCGTCTCCGATGATTTCGTCCATTATTATGTTGAACAACATTGGGCTGAGTGAATCACCCTGCCTAATCCCTAAGTTTATCATCATCTCGTTAGTAAGTTGTCGCGGGTCTTATGCGTGTCCTCGTGTCTTCATAAATGTTGTGAAACAGGTTTCTCAAGTCCTTTGGCACATTGTTCTTCTTCATTACATCTAATACCTCGTCTAACTTCACTCGATCAAATGCTTTAGTAAGATCAACGAAGCACCTGTATGGCTGGTTATATTCTATGGGTTTTTCGCATATCTGACGGATTACAAAGATAGCGTCGATAGTCGATCTGTTTGTTCTGAATCCCATCTGCTCTTCGCTGTTTTCAATTATGCTGTTCAGTTTTGTAAGTATTATTTTGGTTGTTTCCCTCTGTAGTTTTCGAGTTTTTTCGTTTATCACTTTTCTTAAATATTGGCACTGTGATGCTCGTTTTCATTTCTGTGGGGATCTTTTGGGTTTTCAGAGTAATTCCTACGAATCTGAGTAGTTGTTCTTGCACTGCCTTTCCACTGTACTTCAGAATCTCATTGGCTATACCATCCATTCCTGACGGTTTGTTGTTCCTTAGTTTTAATATTGTTCTTTGGATGCCTTCCATTGTCACTTCTGTGTTGTTATTAGCATTTTCTGATGCTGTTGCATTCTCTGTACAGCCGCTAACCTCGTACATGCTCTTAAAGTATCTAATCCATTCCTCTTCCTTGATTGTGTTTGCTAGTCTTGTTTCATTTATTTCGGCCTTTCTATTTCTGATTAATTTCTACGTCTTTGTTTGGGCTCCGGCCAGGACCCTTTCCATGTCTTTAGTAAACCCTTCTCAGTATTCTTCTTTTATGTTTCGAATTCGCATATTAAACCGCTTCAAAATGGCAGCGTCCAGTTTCATCTTCTGCGATATATTCTTCTCCTCTTTATATTTGAGTTCAACGCTGCATTGTGAGGCTGTCACACCATTCACACCTACTTAATTGTTCCGATCCCATCGAATCACCTGCTTTTGCATGTTATGCTTGGTATACTTTATATTTTATAAATTCTACCAGTTTTTGCAGTCGTGCAACGCAGTGTTGCTCCGTTTTTCCTGCTCGTTTTGTAAGTTATATCTTACGGATTTTTTTTTTGGCTCGTATCTTCTGAAGTGATAGCTTCCCTTTTCTTTCATACAATTATCCGATCTTTAATTTTCTCTATATTTATTCTATTACATTTGATTTTAAATTCCACGTTATTGTATAATCTTTATTATTTACTTATGTAGATATTTCTTTCATCCTTTCTACGGGCTCTCTTTTTGATTTTTCTTTTCTGTTCTCTATACACAGGTTAATTTTCTTTACTACTCCTACGGCCTTATATTATTCTCTTCCTTTTCCTTTTTCTTACCGCGGCCTTATTGTGGTTTTCCTGTTAGTCACCAGGATAGGTCCCTTTGGTGTAAAGTGTACGTTCCTGTCTTAATTCCCTTTCATTTTCATTTCTTTTTATAACTCTTCGAGCCGTAATATGTATAGTGCAGGTCTCGCACATGTGCAACTTTGACGCAACGGAGTTTAAACACGCTAGAACCTATATAAGACTGTCAGGCCGAGAATTTATGGCGCCTATCTCGTATGTACGACTTCTGTATAACTTGGCTTGTAAAGTCGAACTGGGTTGTAGGGCCAAATAACCTTCCGAACGGGCTTACTGAGCCGAACGAGCTTGTCAGGTCAAACGCCAGCTAGTTAAACGCCTGTATTTTAATTTTTTCTCGCTTATATGAATTAAATAATCACAAAATTAATTTAATCCACAATAAAACAGTTCAGAATAATAACTATTTACTATTGGAACATACTAATATACTTCTTTATAGTAATTCAACTCACATTGCTTTTACTACACTCAATCGAAGGTATACGTAAATACCTGACATAAGTTGGGCATTATTATAGTAGTTGAATTCAATTTTATATGAATATATTTTGTATTATGAATTATTTACACATGATACGTGGTTTCATGAAACAAGATTCTCAGAAAACAAGGATTGCGCTAACCCAATCACCGGTGTTAGAAAATTCCATTGAAAAATCATTGTAATATTTTGGGAAAAGCGTTTATTGCCATAATACATATGAAAACAATCTACATTGCGAATGCGTTAATAAAAAACCTTGCATGGATGCGTGTATCTAATCTAAATAGTTATCGATGATAAGAACTCGTGTACGTGAATGTTTTAACAAAACGCAAATAATCCTGCTTGTCAAAATTATGTAAATAAAACTATATTAACAGGATCAACCTGTAGAGTAGTTAATCAAAAACGTGGGAGCTCACCTAAATATTTCACATGTACATATTAAAATTGACCGTCATTAATATGAAGATGTCATACGTTAATATTCATATGGGGAAAATTTTCCACAAGTAATATACATATATTGATTGCAGTTATGTAGATAGCTAATTTGAATTGCAAGATGTGCGAAAGCATTCTTGAAAAGATTACTAGGAAATCTCCAAGAAAGTTATCTTGCACGTTGGAATAGTAGCTAACTTACGTTGACGTAGGTGCTTTACCATCGAAAAGGAAGAACAACACAACAGATTCCACAGGTTGACTCGTTTGCATCGCCATACATACCACGCATATTCATGAATGATTCAATTCGCGACATTTCTCTCAAGTTACACATTGTGTAGGGCTTGGTTCTATATCCAAACAAACGCCATACTAGATTTTACCCCGTATATTTTATATGGCGTTAAAATTGGGGTGAAGTTTTTGGCCAATTTTTAAATAAGTGAACGACGTTTAGAACTTTTTAACCGTGAAGTATACTATTGGAACTATGGGTTGGAAATGAAACAAGTTTAGCATAAAAATGACCTATATTTGCAGAATTATAGTGGATATTAGGCTGCACATAACAAAAAAGACCTATGTTCCTTAATATTATGGACATCAACGGATAAACGTATTCATCAAGTAGCGCGAGATGATGAATGTGGTTGCAATATGCATTTTTACAAGAATTTTATATAACACATTTTATAAATTACTTAATTAACTAATAAACTTTTCATTATATTACGTTACTTCTTAAAATATGTATTATTTCCATATTGTTTATTACAGTATCAAAAACTAAAACAACATATTCTAGGTCTTATTATCAAACTAAGAGATAGTTAAGGCTTCAGAAAGATACGAGATTAACAAATTTATTAAAGAAAAAACAGTAAACAATAATATGATCTGTTTCAGTTCAAACGTGAATAAAACAAAGCACACATAATTAGGTTTTTAAGCATCATATTCTTTTACGTCCTTTATAAGCGGATATAGAAACTTAGCAAGAGCAACTACTACACGGAACATATTCGATGCTTCAGAAATGAAAGGTTCTGGTATATAATTCAATATATCGTAACACTTCATTCAACGAATTGCTGGTTCTACATGGCAACTACACGTAAACGCACCAGACCCAGGGTTATCGGCTTGCCTAAAAGTCAAATAAAACTTTTGTAGCCATTTTATATAATACATAGCGGATAAGCATTATCCAGTTTGATCGCTCCTTAGTTTCAAGCTCTGGGAATGAATAGAATCCACACGTTTCTCCGATATTAGTGTTTGCAGCCACGTACCCAATACATAACTTTGATTCTAAAAAGTGACAAAATACACTGAAACTATGTAACATTTTAATGTTGATTTAAACGCTTACCTATATTACTCACAGGTTTGTATTTACCGGCAACGCAATTAATGGCACACGTCACTCTACAAATAAATGTTTTTATTTCAATACTGCACTTCATAAAACAACTTTGGGTTCACAAAAAACAATGCGTTAATTTTCTTAGAAAAAGAATATTGTATACTATTAACCCTTGCTAGGTGCGCCTATAGACGTTGGTATATCACATAACTAAAGCGTGACAAACGGTTGCACCAGCAGAGACGCCTGTACGGGAGGGGGGGGGGGGATACGTATGTGGATGCAGAGTTCAGCAATGCGGTAGACATTGAGGAGTTGGGTAGTTCGGTTATTTATCGTATTCTTATAGTGTGTATTCGAAAACATGGGATGTAAGCCTGGTATACCTCTTGCATCGCATGTGAAGAAACATATTTGGCGTTTCCCTGGTTTGGAATTGACAGGTTCGCACATTCGTTGTAAATTTTGCGGTATAGGGTTGCTAGGTCGCACGACATTTCAATGTAGAAGTCATATTAAAAGTAAACGTCATGTATTGAATTTAAGAAACAATATTCCGTACTGGCAATTTTTGTATGACTTTATTTTCATGTTGAGCACGTGCAACATCCCACAACACCTAGTAGATAATGAAAACGTTCGTCTTTTTTGAGGTAAATATGTTCCATCATGGAAGCTACCAACAAGAAGATAATTGCGGTACAATTTACCACATGTGCAAAGTACAGTGAAGGTGTATAAAAGATGAGTTGAAAAATCAAAAAATCTGGCTCACTGTGGATAACACTGCTGATGCTCAGAAACACAGCGTGATTCATATTGTGGCACGTCGTTTAAAACGTAAAACTCCTTGTTATTAGCCAGTAAAAGGATTGAAAGAACTGATGTCGAAACCGTTGTAAACTAATATAAATATGTTAAGAGAATTTTGTATCGTAGGAGCCCAAATCACCGTGTTGGTTTTTGACGGAGCCGCAACATATGCTGAAAGTGGTAGGACTGTTAAAGGTATGCTTTCCGACTCTTCTTCACATAACATGCCTCATACACGCATGTCATCTGGTAGCAGAAACAATTCGAAGCAAGTATCCTAGGGTGAATGATTTAATATCATCTACGAAAAAAGTGTTTGTGAATCTCCCAACATATCCGCGTATTCAAGCAATTGTATCCGCAAATTCCGCTACCACCTCAGACTGTATTGACGCGATAGGGAACATGGATCGAGGCAGTATCTTACTATCGCATTATTCCCAAGTGAAAGATGTCATTTTCAGACTTAATTCTTCTAATTCTCAAGCGGTTCGCGAGAGTCAGCAACTTTTCTCCGATTCGGACGTTCAAAAAGAAATAGATGACATTTCCATAAACTATTCTGTAGTGACACAAACTATTTCGCAGTTAGAAAATACTTACTTATCGATACAAGACTCGTTAAATAACACCAACAATTTAGCAGCCGCTCTAGAAAGCCTGACGGATCCTATAGGCTAGATGTCGCGCAAAAATTTCGTGCAGTTTTAAATAAAAATCCGGATTTAGAAAAGGTTCGATCTATATCTGGAATTCAAGAGTGCGCAGAAGGAGATACAGGAGTATTTGAATTTCGCAAATCTTCATTAGATGCTGAACGATCATTTGCAAAGTATGTTGCAGTACTACGCGGGCGTTACCATGGCAGGTCGCACATTACCGCAGTGGTCATTGATACGTCAGTAAAAGGTAAAAATCTATTATTTTTTTATTAGTACTGTGTCCACTTTTGCGCGGTACCCCCCGGACGGTTCCACTAGTTTCTCGAACATTATAAATAGTACACGCACACCGATCACCGATAATAACCGAACATCCACTCGATTCCTTGTATGACATAGTAACACAGCTCCTTCACGGCGCCTCTGCGGTGCAACCGTTTGTCACCGCATTACTTATAAAACTGAAGATATGTAAAATATCCATGTAACGTTTTTGATAGATCATTCGCATTATGAAATATGAAAACACCACCTAATAGATAAATGTTCCTAACAACTTCACAGCTTACGGAATAACGTAGAGGAAGGAGCACACTAATTTTAACGCCATATAAAACGCATTAAGTAGCGTTCACATAGGGTAGCACGGGGTGAGGTAGGAATTAAGAAAGTTCTCACAATGTAATTAAATACGACCGTTCACGACAGCGGTGTAAGGCAGAACTAATAGTAGGTGTACGGCACCAAACTATATACACGTTAAATTATGGCGCTACCACGGCGTTGTATAACCGACCAATCCAATGCAGGTGGCGGTTCAATTTATATACATACCTTCATTAATTTTGAACTTTAATTTTCCTGTAATAAAAACAGCACCTATATCTGATACAAGTGGATTCTGAAGGCTAGAATGGTCACAGAAGCTCGGTGAAGAAGATTTAAAAATATTTGAAGTAATTATAAGAATCTTTTTATCTTTAAAAACTACTGTCTTGAAACAGTACGAACGTAAAAGCAATATTAGTTAAAAAGTCACTAAACAATATTGTGGAAGTAAAGGTCAACGAATTAGGAATACAAAGTGGGACGCTAATAATGTTAGTTTTCTTGGAGTATATGTAACGAATGGTACACAATTTTACACTCAGTATAATTATGAAATTGGTTGTAAACCTCAAGCAATTGTGGGAAACCACTTATCGTTCAGACAGATTGCGCTTAAGGACATTATTCAATGTGTAACGAGCGTACAACTTTCTTTCACATCTGTCTGTACTCGATCGCTAATTGTAAGAGCTCCGTTGAATACCTAATAAAGGCAATGGCTGCCGGTATTCTACCGCCTTGTGTTACTCACCGTGTATTATCCTACTCGCTTTTGAAATTGTCTAATATTCGTCTTCGTACAAAGATGCGAGATGTAATTTAAGTATTTGATGCCTGTTTTTGCGCTGGGTAAGCTCAGAAGAGGAACATTTCTGCAATAATGCGAAAAGTTTCAAGAGGTAGTGTCTTCAATAATTCGATGTGGTGGGCTTTACGGAAACGCGTTAGGTGATATGAGAAATCAGGAGCTCCGATCCAATTTCACGCATAAATTCGTCCTAGAATATTAATTATAGAGATGAAAGGTTAAATGTAGGTAATAGTAACATAAGATTCCGCAGCATCATAATGAATAGTAAAAATTAAATATTCACTACACTAAAAGGGCAATACTCTAATAAATCAAAACAAATAATGCAGTAGTAAGGAAGTACATGTGGCAGATGCTCTCTATGCAGGGCGAGTCAGGAGGAACGGACCAAACTTCAGGAGTGTACTGTACACGTAAAATAATGTAAAGAACTAATATGTTCTTGATCCGATTTTCATTGTTTTCAAGTTATAGGGTATACAAATAAAAAAAATTTCATACGTTAACATTTTTAATCATAGCGGTCTCTTAATAATGTTCAAAATATCCGTCATTGCCCTTCAAATATTTTAGCTTCGAAGGACCCCGTTGTTCTCCTGATTGCTTCATGCCGTTCTTTAATATCGACTGCATATTCTAATACGTCGATTTACACGGAGAAAAAATGTGTTGCAAAATTTGTGTTGTGAGAAAATATCTTTACTCTGACAAGATATCTTGTACAAGTACACACTGTTTTACAAAATCATAAAGACATTTTTATTGTAAAAGAAGTTATAACACCCTTCTTAAAACAACAAAAATATTTCTTTATTTAAAACCTTTAAGTATAACGCTTTTTACAAAATATTACTTTTAATCGTGATGATAATAATGTAGCGTTACGAGTTCCGCAATTTTGCCATTTTGCCCTCAACTGGTTGTTGGGGTATCTAGTGTGGAAAAGTAATTCCATTTTCTTTAATTATTTATTTAAAATGGAAGATTATTTTATGAAAGTAATTTCCGGAGTTATTTGTGACGTTTCAAGATATGTAATTTATAAAATACATATGTTTCCCTTATTGATTTGCGGGTTAGTTGAATACTAGTGTAAATTATTTGTTAGATCTATAAATACGTACTAAACTTTGATAAAATTGTTTAACGACAATAGATTCAAATTAAATGACTATTAAATAATTTTATAGAAGCAAAAAATCATCTGGGATTTGAAAACATTTTATTGTATGTATTAAAATGAAAAAGGCTAGTCTTTGGAAGAAAAGGGGTTTAAATTTTTTATATTGTTTTTAACCCAAGGTATAAAAGTTTTTGTTTTATATTTGACATCTACACTGTGGACAAATTATGGAAACAATGTAATTATAACTAATCCACATGTTTTTGAATCAACGGGTGGATTTTAGCTCTTCCCCTTCCCCCGGGTTGAAACAGTTTTAAGGTGCTGAAATAAAAAAAAAAATTTTACCAAAAGATACCTTAATATTTTTAAAAAAAAATTTCTGATTTTGGTCAGAAATAGTCTATTAAACAAGAATATAACAAACAATATTATAAAAATTAATTTACAAGAAAAATATTTTTCAGTGTAGTTTATTGTGGGTTTTGAAAAATTCCGGGTTTCCCTCTGTTGTCTTTTTCTTCATATTTTGGAGCGAAAACCTGCATAAAAAAAATCACTTTTTATAAATAAACTTAAAAATTGAACATTCAAACATCTTAAAGCACGAAAAGGTATAGTAGTAGAAAAAAAGAAAACAGAGCCAGCAATTTCAAAATACAACACAGCTTTAAGGAAATATAAATTAACCTATACCACCACATTTTTAATGGGAAAAACTACGACGGGTACCAAAAAAAACAAACGATTTGTGGTGGCGGATTTTTTATAGTACCGGGCGTTCTCCCGCTAGGAAGCGAAAAGGATCCTTTCCCGAGTCAAAAGCCAGCGCGCGCCGCCCGCTAAAGAAGGTTTCCTTCGCTTGTTGAATTTTTAAGGACACTTTTTTTTATCTCGTTTTTTTGCAATCCCCCTTCTCGTGAACAGGGTGCGGGCCGAAAAGTTTGCTTCTTGCTCCAAAAAAAAACTGGCCAGAACTTTTGAAATGTTAAAAACGGCCTACAAGGATGATACTTTGGGGAAAAACTCAAGTTTTTAAGTGATTTTCCCGTTTCAAAAAAAATAAAAGTAAATTGATGAAAATTCTCGCTCGGGTGCCCCCTCCCATGGCCCAATCGTGAAAATGTTAAAAAAAATTTTGAAAAAATCTCCTGAAAGACCGACGACGGACCATTAAAGTTTTTTGGGAGCTTTGGAGTAAATTTAAAAGTTCTGTTCAGCGAATTTTAACAAATGATTTGGGGGAGAGGGTGGCTCCCAAATTCGTGCCTCGACTGCTGCTGCCTGAACAGAAAAAAATTTCCAAACTTTTTTTTCAAGGTCATCACGGGTGAAAATCATGGTCTACGGTTATGCCCCCGACGAAGAACAATCAAGCCAGTGGAAGGTTTAAGTTCGCCCACCCAAAAAAGCTCGTCAAGTGAATCAAACGTCAAAACAATGCTTTTTTTTTTTTAATGTAAAGGAGCTGTCCTTTCAGATTTGTTAAAAGGGTCAGACTTTAACCAGGCTTTCTACCTGGAATTTTTTGAAAGTTTGGGCCAAAACTTTTGGTATAAACGGTACGCGGCTGAAAAACGTGTCTTCAAACACCTTCCGATTTAATTTATTATTTGTTGCGGAGTGTGCCGGGAATACTGTTTTTTTCCCATATACCCCACAGCCGTGCTATTATTTTACCGGTTAAATGAATATTTTTTTTTTGTTTTACTATTTGCCACGTGTACTAATTTAACATATTTTTTTTTTAAATATATAAAAATTAATAAAAAAGGGATAGAAAAATTAAATTTTAATCTTAATTTTAAACTCAAAATGGTAATTCCTATTTAATTATATTATTAAAGAAAAAATTTAATTATTTTTCTAACCATAAAAAAAAAATTTTAGTTCTTTCACTTGCTCCTAATTTTAAATTTTTAAAAACTTTTTTTTTTTCTGCATTATTGAAATTTTTTTCTTTTTTTGCTACCCCTTGTAAATGATGATGTGTTTTTTGACACAAAAACGGGTCCCCAAAACTTTTAAATGAACTTTATGAGATCTGGCCCAAAATTTTTTTCTTCCCTACCGTTAATAGAAAATTTTTTTAATTTAAAAAATAAATGATTTACTTGGAAAAAAACTTTTTTTCGTCTGGATTTTTTTGTTTTCTAAACCCCAAATAACCTTTCAAAAAATTATTTTTTATTTTTTTGCATGTTTAACCCTTGAAATAAAAAAAAATTTTCTTGAATGGGCTGATTTTTCCCAAAGGGAAATCTATTTTCTTGTGCAAAAACCCCATTTCTCTTTTGTCTTTTTATATATTCAGACTTTATCTTTTAAAAACCGTTCAAATGCTAGATGTGTATATGAAAAAAACTGGGAACCACCCGGGGAGGAATGAGATTAGAATGAATTGCGATTTAGAACGGCAAATTTTAAATTTCCCTTTTTAATCTTGCTCTTGAAAGTTGGATGTAAATTTAAAAGTAATCAGGCCCCAACCCGTCATATTTACTATACAAAACCTCGTAAAAGTTATGTTTCACAAAAAACATCATACGAAATGTTGATAGGAACAAAAAAACATGAGGAATAATCGGCAACTATATTAATTAAAATTTTTTTATTGCAACCGTTAGGCATAATATTGGAAACAAATCGCACCTTTAAAAAATTTTTTCATTTTGATTTATGTAATTTTCCCAATAAATTTGGGGTTTTAAACAACATACCAACACCTCTTCTTTTCGTCCCATGGATACTTGCACTTATAGTTATAATTTATTTGTTCTGAAAAGCTTTTTAAGTTTTTAAAAATTTAAAATTTAACTATTATGTTTGAATCTTAAAATAAAATTTTTTTCCCCAGACTTATAATACTTTTTAAAAAGGAAAGAAAAACTTTAACAGCAGAAAATTTTTTAATTTAAAGGGATTTTTATTCTTTTGTCTCCTGCAATTAATTTTAATTGTTTCTAGTGTTTTTGGTTCAGCGTTAAAAAACGTGAAGGTTTTTTTTATTTTTTTTTCTAAAACCTACCTAGATTAGAAAAATTTAAAAACCTTACCCCAAAAGGGCTGTGAAACATTTACAATATTAAATTAATACGATGGGAAAACGAGATATTTCCTTTTACAGTTACCAAGAGTATTTTTAACATTGTCGAATGAAACTCTTCCAAATCTTTAAAAAAATAACTAAAAATTTTTAATTGTATAAGTAAGTCCTACTTACGTATACACAATTTTGCATACAAAAAAACCCCTACTGCAACAAGGTAACCGAATGGGTGTTTCCCAAAAAGGAGGGGTTATTTTTTTAAAATTTTCTTATTGGTTTGTCAAAGCTTCGTGAAAACAACAACAAAAATAAATATGAAAAAATTTCTTTTCCCCAAGCGACCAAAATGACTTCAAATTATTACTGCGTTCTTGCACACGTAGTTAAATCAAAACCTTTGTTAGAACTTTAAGTACAAACACGCGACCCGCCCCAATCGATCAATTCCACTCAACCCCCCCTCGTTTCTTCGTCGTTATTACAGATATAACAATTCCTTTTTCCCAATGCGTATATGTACGAGATTTATTTTGAGAAAGTGCCTTTTTCATAAAAATTTAATTTGTTGTTTTTTGCAATTAAGGTCCTCATACGTTTAGCCCCAAAAATTGTTCTCACCACGTCAACTTTTTTGTTTTATATGCATCCTTATTTTATTTATGATTTTAATATACGGGTGATGAAAAAAAAATTTATGTTTTCGTCTTTAATTACCTACCTTTTAAACGGGTACTCTAAAACTGTAGCACTGGAACACTGAAACAATTCACTAAAACCCTTTCCACAACACTTTTTCGTACTGGACGCACTTTCGATAGCCAAGCTATCATCATCACAGCAAGATGAAATAACAAGTAAGTGAAAAAATACCTTTTATGAAAATAAAATTATGCAATTGTAAATTTAAAAACTTAAAGTAAAACAAAATTTAATGACCCTTCATTGCACAGGACTATAATTAGACTAAAGGTAAATGGTCAGAATTACGTGAGTTATTAAAACCCTTTTATTTCAATAAGGGTTCTTTCCATGGTTAAAATTACAATTAAAAATTAAAAATGGAAAAACAAAGGGAAAATTTTGGAAATTTTATAGTCCTAAATCGAATTATTAAGTAGTTTTTTTTTTGTAAATTTTCCCTGCCTTCATAACATTATTTGGTTTTTTTTTTTCAAGGAAAAATAGGGAAACCTAGATTTATAAAAAATTCTGAAATTTTAGATGAGCCAAATGTTCTTTTTTACCTAATTTGATTTATCTTTTTTCTGCCCAATTAAAACCCTTTATCACAACTTTAATAAATCTTGAAATTCCTGATTTTTCCGTTTTTCACTGGGTCTTTGAAACTTTCCAAAAGGTTTTTAAGGGTTTTTGCCCGAAGAAAAACAATCTTGCGGTGACCCTAAAAAGATTTTTTTTGAAGACCCCTTTGGTGTAACAGGATAAAAGGGTAATTTAAATATTTCTTATTATTACGGCCGTCAATGCGTTCTAATGTGCTTACATTTTTTTCTTAATCTATTCTTTTTTTCCTAGTAGGGTTTTACGATTTATTTAAAAATTTTTAAATTTACAAATTTGCATAATTTTATTTTTTCTATATAAGAAAAGTTTTTCACTTAGCTTTTTAGTTCAGTCTTGCTGCTATGATGATACTTGGGTATCGAAACGTGCTCCAGTACGAATTTGTGTTGTGGAAGGGTTTTAGTGAACTGTTCAGTGTTTCCGTCCCACAGTTTTTTGAGTAACCCCTTTAAATAGGTAGGGAATTAAAAGCACGAAATTCAAATAGTTAGGGGCCCATCTTTTTTAACACCTGTACCGGAAAGTACTGACAAATTCAAAATGCCCTTTAGTGTAACCTTTAAATAGCTGCTTTTAGCTTTTTGAAAGATGATTTCGCCCGTATGTCAAATATTTTTTCGTCCCCCACCGAATTTGAATTTCAATCATCCCAAAAAGCTTAATCAAACACTTGGAAATTACAATCATAAAAAAAACAAAAAGTTTTGACGAAAAACTCATGTGATAACAAAGGGCTAGTTTTTAATTTTGACGTTAATTCTTTGGTTTAGTACCCCCTGTTTATTTTTTAATAAATCTTGTACCACGTACTCAATTCTGGAAATTTTAAACGAGTGAAAAGGTCGATATGCTTCTATTTACGGGAATGCCTAAGTTACTGACAAACGGAAAGGGTTAAAATAGGGAGCGTTTCCCGCAACGTACCCACAAGACGGTATTTTTGCTGTAAAAAGGGCTTTGTGAAACCCCAAGCGAAAAGACAAAATAGGTTTTGTAATCAGTGAAGATTCGAAATATTGTTTTTTGGGTATGTGAATCTGACCCAACGGACCCAATCGAAAATTGCACAAAAAAATGCGACGTTAGCCCCCTATTGGTTTTGGGAAAATTTTTTGAAAGCTAAATTTTTGGGCGTTCAAATATCACCGCTCACTTATATGAAATTGATAATCAAAGAAAGGGAGGATACGCAAAACCCAAAACCTTCAAAAAAAGGCGATTGACCCAAGTTTTCCATAACCATCTTGTTTCCGATGAATCCCGATTCACAAAAAGGGTGTTGAACAGGGAAAAATACAAGAATACTGGGCCCAAGAAAACCTGACTGCTAAAAAAAAAACCATTTTTAAGAGCGTTTGGATTAACGTTTTGGGGAGGTGCTATTGGGAAATCTCTGATAGGGCCCCTTATCTTTATGGAAAAATTTAAAACCGGGGGAAGTTTTCTCGGGTTCTTAATGAACAAGTAGCACAGGGCCCGAAAAAATTTACCGCAGCAATTTGAAAAACATGTATTTTCAGCAGGATGGGGGCACCCCCTCATAATTCAAGGAGGTTTCGAAATATCTGAATGCAACTTTCGGAGATAGGTGGTGGGGGACAAAGAAACCGCTAAGTGTTCGCGAGGTCGCTGCTTAACTCCTCTAACTTCTTCCTTGGGGCCCTTGAAAAATCAAACTTTGGAACGCCTCCGGAAAATCGTGAAAATCTAGAAAGGTGTAAATAAAACCTTCAAATATCGCACCAGAACGTTGAATAATTTTTTAAGAGAACAAAAAACGTGTTCATGTTCAATAAGTTTTCGGGGGGAAAATTTTGAAAACCTGTTATTTGTAATTTTAATTATCGTTCGCTTTCTTCGGTTTTCCTGTTTGCTAGTTACATCTATGATTTTTATCGTTATTTTTACTTAAGTTATTTTTTTTTTTTAATGTCACATTCATTTTTTTCGATGTATTTTTTTTTTCGTGATTTGGACAAAAACCATTAAAACGTTTTTTTTTTATTTTTTTAAAGGGGACCATGTTTTTGGTTTAACGATTTGTAAAAAATTCTTTTGCATAAAAAAGCTTATCAGCCAATGGGTACCTTTTAAGGGAAAACTTATTCCAAAAAACTCCATTTTGAATATTTAAAGGCTTATGAAAACAATTAATGGATTAATTGTATTTATTTTGTTTTTTTTTAGCAATTAAGGTTCAAAACAAAACAATTTTTCAGTGGTCAAAGGTACTAGATGTAAAACTAAAATTAAAAAAAAAAAAAAATTGGGGATGGGAAATTGTTTGCTAAAAATGACTATTCAATTGTATAATGATTTTAAAGATTCCAAAAAAAAGTAAAATATACAGGTTTTTCCCCTTTAAAAAAACCCCCAAATTGGGGTAATTTCCAGTAAAACCGGGGAAATGACTGAAAAAAGAATAGCACCATTTAAAAATTTGAATTGTTGCTACTTATTACCCCAAAAAATTTCAGATTTTTATTTTTATAAAAAAGAAAGAATTATAGGGGGGAGCCTTTTTCAATTTCGCCGGTTATGAAAAATATGTTGTTTTCCATCTCGTACCGCGCCCGCAAACACTTTTCTCGGCCCACCACAGACTTGGGTCCCCGCATTCGAAGTACACTAGGATCCGATTTTTCACTGGAAAGGCCTTAATTTTTTACAAGAAAAATTGATAAAAATTTTTTAAAAAATTTTAAATTAAACCTACGAAAAGGTGCCCATTAATATAAGTTCCATGAAACAATTTTGCTTATTAGTTGTTTTTCAAACGTTTTAGAAAATCTACACCGACCAACAACTTAAGAAAAGATCAATAAAATACGTTTGTGAGATACTCGTTTAAACAATTTAGAAGGTGCAAAGGGTGCGGGTTGTTGTCTTTTTTTGACACTTGTTGCTCTTTCTGTTTAAGATTTCATAATTCTCGGTGTTCGTGGAAAATATTTTATTACTTTTATACTGTCAATGTTGTCATTCAATTAGGAGATCAAAGAGAAGGTAATACTACAACGTGTCCTTGTTTCCTCTGATATAATACTGAAAGAAACGAGAGAGCATTCTGGCTATGACGAAAAGTGTTTATAATACGTGTCACCAGGCATAAATTTTACTTCTTTGATCTGTTTCACACATGTTCTCCTTTCTCTATTTCATTTTTCTACCTTTATGAATGGGTTTCATTTTCCATTATAATTATGGAAATGGTTGGAGCGGTATACAAAAAAAAATTCGAGCATGTTGTTCATTGTCGAATAAGATTTATTTGTAATACGACGTAACGATTTATATGTAACACAGTGAAAACATGTAAAAAATCTGACTTTATCTATACTTCATTCACGTTAAGAGTGCAGTAGATAGCGCTACGATCGGCGTCCATATTACACCGAGGAAAATATACCGCATAGGAAAACAGCGGTGAATTCGAATTGTTAATTGACAGCGTCGTAAGCGTTAAAAGTTTGGTTATCAACATTTTGTAGTAAATAGCAAAGTGTAATATCGCATGAAATTATAGTTCGTCGTATTTTATGTGCGATATGTTATGGTTATATTATGTCGTGATAAAATAAAAACAAGTGAACCAATCTCTGAAATCAATTTCAATATAAATACATCTAATCGGGTACTCGGGTAATACATCTTTCGGTTGTTTGATTTGATGGAATAGTTGGAGCTTGTTTAATTGTATTAGTAAATAAATGGGATTACATTTTGGCGTTATTGAATAAACTTTTGGCACGTATTACAAATTTATATAGTTTTCTACCCCTTAATATTTGAAATTAACATTAATAAAAAAAGATTTGTTTAGTTTCAGCATTTTATTTATAAAATAATGATGTATACATAAAATAAATATATAAAAGTGATAGTATGAACAAGATGAACAGATAAATTTTCAATTTATTATGCAAATGTGATTATTTAATACACATACGAATGTTTATTCAGATCTGATGACAGGTCTGACGATGATGATGATGAGTATTGCTGTTAGAAAATTCTTAAATCATACTTAAATGAATTACCCATTTGATAACTTATTCTTTTTCTTCGAAACATGTTGATACATTTTCCATGCATCATACCCAAATGTTTAGCCCTCATGCAACGTTTTGACCTATATTTAAAAATTTTTTGTTATTAGCAGGACATGATTTTTCACTTGGCCCAATAAGCTAAAGGGGGTTTAGGTTAAGTGTATGGAGGCAATTTTAAAATTGTAGGGACACTGCTAATACATTATCGATAACTAGTAATAGGATTATAAACAATAAATTTTTTTGCAAGTTCAAGAAAATAACCTTTAGAAAAGATTGCAGCCCCAAATTTCTTCCGCAAGAAGCCATTCAATCAATTCTTTTTTTTTCCAGGAGGGTGGAAATTTTGGGGTTCGACTGGTGGTAAGGGCATTGTCCAGACAATAACAAAATTTGGTTAAAAAAAATAGTATTTTTCTCATCCACTCAGTAAACCTTTTCGCTTTATGTCTTGGAATCTCCTTTTTTCTTCGTTCAAAAAGGGGAGCCCTTTTTAAAAACGAACCATCATCGCTCCCCAATAGCAATTAATTAAACGTTTCCCTTTTCCCGAGGATTCCTCAGTCCCGTGTCCCCCCTTCCCACAAATCTTGTTTTGCTGTAAGATGTGGTTCTTTCCCTATTTTTTGTTTTTTATGACCTGGGTTACCCCAAGTTTCGTCTAAGTAATATATCTTTCTACCCTCTCACGAAATTTTCCCGAGTTGGTTAAATATCGAGTCTCCTAATACAATTCTTGCCGTTCCATTAAAACACTGTTTTGACTTTGCTTCATCCCCCTTAACCCCCAAAATTTTTCAAAATCTTCCCTAATGTGTTCTTTTAATATGGGAAAGTAAAAAGTCTGCATTAACAAAATATAAAATTTGTAAAGGGGATATAAGTGTAAGATAAAGTATACATTATATTTTAAACAAAATTTTTTTTTAAAAAAAATTTTTTTTTGTTTGGCCCCAAAATCATAATTTATGACGAAGTCGTTTTTTGGGGGGGGGAAATAAAAAGTTCCCCCCTGTATCCATTTCTTTTACAATATCCCACATTGTTCTTTCACCTAGGGCCCCAAACTGCTTTGCGCCAGTTTAAAGTGCCGACTTGGGAATTTTCCCCGCTTAAGGGCCAGATCAAATTATAAGCCATAAACTTTTGTTTAGCTAAAAATTTCCTGGAGGATTTTTGAGGCCCTGCTGGTGGGTTAAATACCCCTTTTTCGCCATCCAAAACTGTTGTAACAAAAACTTGTTATCAGTATCATTTTTATATAATTTATTATAAGAATACCTTTTTAAAAAGTTCAACAGTAGCAATAGGCTCTAAAAAAAATATTTTTCCACAATTCGCTTTTAAAAACAGACCCCAACGACAATAAAAGCAATAAATCAAAACCAAAGCCCAACAAAAATGCTTGACAAAGACATTTGATACGGTGATATTCGTTTAACCAACTTAATTTCATTTATGTTAACCCCTGAATAAAAAGTTTTTTTTGGTATGGGAATTTGCCTCGTCTATTTGCCAATCACAACCAGGAATTTTTCGCCTATCTATTTTACGCTGCAGTCTTACAATGAAGAAATATAGATTTTGTTCTTTTTATTCCTAGATAATTTCTTCTTTTGTAATGTAATCTGGCATTCAAGTTTCCATGGTGATTACTTTTTTTCGCCCTTTTTGTTTAGGGTAAACAGATTGGTCCATATATAAATTCATTGGGTCGTTACCAAAAACAGGGAAGAATATATTATAATTTTTTTAGTTAGTACTTTTAAACCAACTATAGTGTATTATTTCCAACACAATTCGGGGTACGAGAGTGAGTGAATACTACGTGCGAAAAATTGACAGATTCACACATTGTAAGAAACCAATATAAATATATCTACAAAGGGAAAATGAGCTAAAATTGACGCGGACATCTGCCGAGACAGATGTATATTCGATAATGCCGATCTAACTTTATTCGCGCACCTCGTACTAGACAAGCTGTTGAAGCGCTCTATGGCAACACGGAGAAATTGCAGTACACCTGTATATGTCAAGTCACGAGCGTACTATGTGAATTCTTGCCCCTTATGCCCCGCCATTTCTTCAGAGTCAGTAGACCTTGAACCTACTCACACGTGCGCCATTCTAGTGTCGGTCAGATGCAATTATGTATATGTAGTTCCACGCAAGCATCAACGTATGTGGTGGACATGAAGACTATAACAGTCGCTATGCGCGTGCTTATGAGTACGCTACATGCTCTGTGACGGCGCGAAGTCCCGGTAAAATTATTAGGTGAATTTACATGCAGGTCTCTCAGGTATACATCTACACATACGACAGGCATCAGACCAGTCGGTCTACGACCCCGCCTCGCCATCCCATAAGAGCAGACAACTCAGAATAAGAGTAACGAAAATCATGTGAGGTCCTGACCATACAATTCGGAAAAACTGGTCAAGATATACAACACCTACAGCAGCGCAGTAAATGGAGATTCCAGAGAAGCTTCCAGCACGTATTATGATTCATCGGTGATATAGAACCTTCATGTTCAATAACCGTTCTACATTATGTAGAAACCGTTTAGCTGGATAGCTTTGTCACACACCAAGAGCCGCAACACGACACCACGAATAGATAACTGTTGTCGTACTAGGCCTGAGTATGCAACACATTGTGTTGTAGGTCAACATTTCTTGACTCGGATCTGTAATTTGTAATATTTTTCTAAAGCATTCATTTCTGTGCAGTGTTTGTAATCCATCGTCTTTACCTGTTTTCCAAAACATGTCAGCCTATAGAAATATTCAACTAAACACCTTCCAACATACTGCACTATATACTTGTCCTGGGACATAAATTAACGCACCATGTCACGAAGCGTGTCGAAAAAACAAGCTCGCAGAGATAATGATATGTGTCTTTCACTGTACTAACTGTTTACAAGTAGGCTTTTGGAATTCCTCTGACATTGTCAACAGTATGAACACTGTTTTTTCTTAATTGCAATGTTAACTTGTGTCACGTTCGCAGACACTACTGATTAAGGACGAAGTATTCAAATATCATCGACGAAGCGTTTCAAAGTAGAAACATTGGATCACCAAAGAAATTATTGATGGAGAGGAAGGTACGAGGTCATCAATTCGGTATCGTGAATGAGGGATACTCGATGCAGTGGTGCGACTCAGTGCGTTTTAAGAAAGATCTCAGTCCAGCATAAGTGCAGCGGTATGATACAGGACGTTGTACAGAAGTACCTAAAGTTTACATGAAGTTGTGTAGACCCAGAAATAGAAAGGCAGAATTTCGCATCACATAGCTCACAATCATAGATTCGTTACTAATATAGTCTACGCATTAAGTAAAAGTGATCTTATAGACGAATCACACCGCGTTCACATTAACTGTTCGTGTTGCTTTAGATATACTTTATATAGCAATCATATTCCTCATTTATGTTGTTATAAACTTTGTATTAAAATTAATAATAACAATCCTGTTTGTTAGGTCCTTGTATTTCCGCGTAAGTTATTGGTTAGGTTGATCACCTAGCGCCTATCACGGTGCTAGTGGCGGAGGTTCGATAAAACCCTCAGCTATAAAAGCGTTAGTCTCAATCAGATCACGTTGTGCTAACATGTACGCTGCCGTAAATACTCTTTCGTAGTTTACGTTGTTGAAAAATGTCTTTGTCTTTATACGCTACACGCGATTTACACGAAGAACTGGATCCTAACATTCTGAAATAAACGCCAAGTGGCAGAGCAAAAAAACGATGTTACCAGTTAAAGGGATGACCGTTTTCTGAAAAATCTGCTCTTAGAAACGGAGTATGGTTATTAGTAAGGATACAAAATGGTAATCAGCGCTGTGTGTGTTGTACATATCGCATCGATACACTTAACAGGCCCTTCAATGACTCTGATCAATTTAGGAGCACAGGAACATGTGAGCCAAAAAAACATACATCTACAGATACCAAGTAGAGACCTCTAAATAATGTAGCAAGGACTGCGTGGTAGTATGGCAACAACAATATTCTCGGCACACTCGCACAACAAATTATAATTGACCGATTGATGTCAGAGAACATATATTAAATCTAAAGAGCGGATTTTTGGCAGAGATCGTCAACACTGGTCTGTTAATGATCGGAGAAAGGTTTTATTCTCTAAAGAAACAAGGGTTAGCTTAAAATCTCCTGATGGACGTGAGCGTGTCTAGCGAAGGGAAGGAGAGAGATTTGCAAGTTGCAACATTTCTCCAAGGGTCCCGTTTGGTGGCGACCCTATAATGTTTTGGGGTGGCATCTGCTTCGGTGCTCATACAAAGTTGGTCGCTATACGTGTGAGGTCCATGAATGCGGATTATTACATAAAAAAGATCGTACTTGAACAGGTAATGCCGTTTGTTCCTTTTGTGGGTCTTAATTTTTTATTCATGCAAGACAATGAGCGTCCCAACGCGGCCGGACAGCTTATTGACTCCCTGCATGTTGTTGATATTCCGTTAATGGAATGGCCACCTAACAGTCCCGACCTCAACCCCATTGAGCATTTATAAGACAATCTTAAAAAGAAGGTCGAGGTCGTAAACTCCCACATGCCAACCACAATCAACTGGTGGATGCAGTAATGGAAGAATGGGAGAATACGAAAATGTAATCGCTAAGGCTGCTAAGGCGTATGAATGTGATAATTAGGAGTAGAGGAGAACCTATAATATTCCAATATCTATTGCTTTCGATTTTTTACGTGTTTTTCATTTTGATTTTGTTTTCATATCTCACTCATTTTCAACAAAAGAAGTGTTTCACTGATTTTCTTCTCAAATGATTGTAGATCCAATTTGTAAGTTTTGTTTATAATTTAATTTCATTTTATTTGCATTAGTGTAATTATTTAAGTTTAATAAGGTGGTGCGTTAATTTTATCCAGGAGCTTATATATAGTGAGAAGATTAAGTTAATATTTAATAAATATATGAAGCTTTTATTAATTACTGATATAACTGAATAAATGAATGATGGAGATATTATTATATTATCGGCCCATATTGTATTAAAACAATAGCAATAAGCAGGTGATGACATTAACCGCAACCATATTACTCACTACATTTGTTTCTACAAAAATTCTATATGAAAATATGGAAGAATTACCACTATATTGGTATACTATACCAAACCACAGCAAAACTAATGGAATTTTAAATCACCAGTGGGATATTATCATTTATATTCCATTCATTTGTCGGGTAAACGAATAATGCTAAAACATTTATCGCCTGCGCTCATTTGCATTACAGCTTTCACTTTGCTGTACTACCATTAAGCTCTCTCCAGAAGATGTTATTCGTTACTGGTACTAGAGATTTCCACAGCTGCTACAGTGGATGAAAAAGAAGTTTGAATACACACGTAGTGGTTTTGGGTTTTAATTTAAAATTTCTTTTTTGCGATACTCTACTAAAGCTATCGATTTTATGCATACATATGTGAAATAAAGAATGGTGCAATAAATATACTTATACTTCTTTTATTGATTTAGTCAAAAGAAATATACGATGTTGATTCTGAGTGATTGTTTTCAGCATTCAATTACTATCGAACTGTACCAAATTCTAAAAACTTGTTAGGCTTTGTATCTCGTATAGTTTTTTTTTAATTTCAAATGTACTCAAATAAATTTAGCAAAGATTAAGCAAAATGAGTTTCAACTGTAGCAAAAAAGTAAGTTGATTTGCCTTCAACTATGCTCCAGAATTTGTATGAAAATGTTTACAAGTTTTTCTTCTAGAAAGTAACTCCTTTCTTGAAACACATTAAATTTTCTATTTTTAATTTTCACTAACTGCATCTTCCATATTAAGAACACATAACCTGTAATGAATTGAATGTTTATTTCATTAGCAATCTGCCAGATATGTATCTTTAAATGAGAACAGATCACTTTTGATTTAAATTTGCTCCTCCTCCTCCGAAAAGTTTCTTGTAGTATATATCATAGGGTTTTACAAGAATCTAATCCTATGATTATTTAGTAATAGCTTTTTCTAGTTGCTTCGTTGTATCTGAATGTGTGCGGCTTTTAATTTTGCAGTTGTCGACTGCAGTTTGATAGTCATATTATTTCTTAACTGAATGTGAAATAGATTTCTATTAATACATTAGACAACCATATACAGTATTGCTCACGTCTCCACGCAAATGATGAAAAAAAGAATATAAGCGCGGTGTGCGTCACTTATGCTCCCACCCGTATTCTCCATTTAATATATATTTACGTAGCCTCGAATGCCCATATTATAAGTTTCTACTCGTAATGCTGCTTAGCGCATGCGTAAGTAGAACTTGTTGGTGACATCAGCTCGGTCTGGGAACTGCAACGAAATAGGGTCGGCCTGAAGGACCTTTAAACCCCTTTTTCATTTTGCGTAAAGCTGGCTCTGCTCGCCCCAGCTTGGAATTGGATGTGGTAAAAGAAAAGTGTGCCATATTGGGTCATCGCTTTATTTTTAAAAGGGGTAACTAGGGCAATGTCTAGGGGTCATGGATGGTTTGTTGGAGCCGTTGCGCGGCAAAATTGAAAAAATCTGCAGGGGACGAATTCTACTAGAGGGGGGGAGGGGCTATCCTGGGGGTCGACGACCATCTGCACGCAGGGATTTTCGTTTTCGCGGGCCCTTGCCCACGCCGAGTTAAGGGTCTTCTCCAGATGCTCGTGAATCGTCGGAATGAATGACATCAGCTCATTGTGTTTTATAAACCAAACTTCAGGTAATCTCGTGAGAGGCCGGGCTTAAGCCCGCGCTTTTAGGGAATTTCAATTAGTGTCTCCCCTGAAAATGCTTTCCCGCATTTTTTCGGGTGATTCGAAGTTGTTTTGACATAACAATCCTTATTTTTTATCGAACTTTCTAATAAGTTGGGTAGTTTTCTTGCTGCTGTAGAGCTAGATACCACGTTTTTATTAATCTTTATTTAGTTATTATACTTGACAAAAGTAAGTGGCAAATGTTTATTATCATGGTTAAATACATATTAATGTGTGGATTACTGAATAAAATATTCTAATAATTTGTGGATGAATCCAACAAGATCTGCTATCTCAGACAAAGAAAAAATGCTTTTGGCCTACCTCGTAAAAGAAAATGGCATAGTAGAAAACAAGGAAATAGACGGCACCACATTGACCGAAAAAGAAAACAAAGCTTGGGAAACTATAGCCATGGTTTTCTGCTCGCAAGTTGTGTTCTTGGTTAGAGTGTCTAGTTTATGAGAAATTGCATACATTATTCAAATTATTTTAAATATCAGAGGTACATAAACGTTATAATAAACGATATATATTTGTATAATAATATAATAATTATGTAGAGAAACTCCATGTGCTCATTTCAACATTCTTTTTTTATCATGCTGTCTGAACACAATGAGCAAAAAGCCCAGATTTATTGAATTACTATAACATGTAACGTTACACATATTCAGCGACAGTCAGGCAGTTCTAAAGGCTATTAAGGCCTACACATCCGCATCTGCTCTGATACACGAATGTGTACACAATCTAAAGCAACTGGGACGCAATAACCACGTTACTTTGTGGCGGGTCCCAAGTAACCAAGTGATAAGCTGGCCAAAGAAGCAGCGAACATGAATTTCATTCGTCCTAACCCCTTCTGTGGTCTCCAAAAGAGCCACATAAAACAAGCTATTAAGACATCGGAGGACAATCAAAAGGTCTCGTACTGGGAAAATGTTCCAGGACAAAGACAGACGAAAGCACTCATTTCAGGCTCGCCAAAGACAGCAAAAATAGCGCTATCGTTCAGCAAAAGGGGACCTTAGATTACTGGCAGGATTTCTGACAGGCCTTGTAGCCTTAAAGTATCACTTATTTAAACTAAGAAAAGCTGAAGATCAAATCTGTCGTCTGTGCCAAGAAGATATGAAGACGGCAGAACACATTCTATGCAAATATGTTGCCATTAGTCGCACACGACACCAACATTTCAGTAGGCCATTTCTTGCATCTACTGAACTGAAGGAAGCAGATCTTAGAGTAGTACTAAGGTTTATTAAAAGCTTCCAACCATTCTAACACATATAAGGGCATTTTGTTACAATAGATCTATTAAGGTCGCAGTGATTATAGGCATATGTACCATGGCCCGAATATATAATAATAATAATAAATAGTAATAAACGTTACAGAACATCTTATTTGTAAAAATGGAGAAAATGTACTCCAAAATATAACAGCATGTAATAAATATGAAATACCTACTAATTTCCAAAGGGTTGCGCGATGAAATGCCTTAGAAAATCCAATCTTTGTTGAGCATCAGAAATTATATATAAAATATTGGCAAATTTGTAGTAGCCTTGTTTCTGCTGAAATCAGAAACTAGTCAGAGTCAATTGTCGTGAAATCAGTTAGAAAATAGTTTCGGATTTTTGTTTTAGCCAATCAAATTCCTGCTGAGAGTCTAATATTACCTCTAAAATCTTCAAATGCTTTTAAACCGATATTATACAAGGTTACCGTTGCACATACCTATGACTGCTACTAATGTTTTCAATCTTGTTTGGAAGCCTCGCTGAAGACATGGAAACCGTTCCTCCCAAATCTCTAACAATCATTTCACAATATTTCTCGTTCTGATATCTGCTGTGTTATATCGTACTTCTTGTTCATTGTCTGCAAAAAATATGATTTAATACCACTTTACAGCAATTGCATGTTTTATTGTAATAATACCTGGTTGTAAAACTAGAGTAAGGAGGTGATTTTTACACACATACCTATTGTCATCAAGCAATAAACCTAGGATATCACCTGTCTTCATCCACCACGCTCCAACGACTATATTATTTCTCTGCTTCGGGCAGAAACAACCAAGAACATACCATACTTATGAGAATATTCATGTTTTTCTTACACGTAGCATCTACACACTATAATTTCTATGATGTTCACTTGCTCATTATTTTTTAACATACATGTACATTTAAAGAAAAGAAATCTTTTCTATTACAGAACGCTTCTCATTATAACCATCAGGATTTGCTATTTTTATATGTGTGCAATCTATACAACCAGAAACGTTTGGAAACTGTGCAATTTCATAAAACTTCGTAGTATTTGATCGGAAGCATTAGCCACAACGTCAACCAAATTATTTAAGTCTATTACTATCTCAAAATCGATGGCAGATTGAAAATATTTCATCTATTTACTCCTACGCGATTTTATATATATATATTTTCAATTAAGGCATGAAAATCCGCTTAGAAAACCAAGTCGAGGAGAAACGCTTATAATTTTTTCAATGGCTCGCTTTTGTGCTCAAACGTAAATCCTCGAGGATACTCCCTGCTTCCACAAGAGGGAGCAACATTTTTAATAGAATTAAGTTTTGTAAGAGCGTATCGAATGAATTGTAATTGATTCACCTTCAAAAATATGGACTATAATCCCAAACAGAAATATCAATTTTATTATCAATGCCTAGTATATACAGCGTGTCCACTCCTTCCCTGAGTAATTTAGAGAAAAACTTTTCAAATAAAAGATATTCGAAAACAAGTTCTACATAACACAAAATTATACTCAAGTATACAGGGTGTTCATTTTCCGCATCATACGATACAAGTTTGTTTTTTTAAATGGAACACCTATATATTATCACGATTTTAGACGTCTCTCATCAATTCATGTCAACTTATCAATATTCCCTATACCTATTCATCTAATCGCTGTATCTTTAAAGGCCGATATTTAAACGCCTTACACAATGAGGTGGTGACTGAAACTGTGTTCGATTGAGTATTTCCTCGAGTCCCAGGTAATACATCGAAAAGTTTTTTATATTAACCAGAGTCTACAAGATGGCCATCGAAGTGGTTATCATGTTTGATTGATGCCCTTTCAGTTTTTTTTAATGGAACACTCTGTACATTTTTCTATGATCTAATAGAGAAATTGTAGTAGAATTTTTTTAATAAACATCTCCTTACACATAAAATGTGTCGTTTTTTAATAAATTAAGTATGAAGCTGTTCCGATAAGTTTTCTACTAAAATGCATAGAGCGCTGCGGCGAAATATTATACACGTTAGTCCAGATACGAACGGGGGATTGTCTCTGTGAATGGCAACAGCGCATTCGACTCTCACTGAGAGATCCTATCCAATCGTAGTATATCACAAAGCGAGCAGCGGCACACACGCATATTACAAACAGGCATGTCCGCTCAATCACGTAATATTATAATTCAACGCCATCTGACAAAATGTGTTAATACAGAATTACTGCGTAATTTTTCTGTATTCTCAGATTATGTTAGAAATTACAGCTTCTTATATTCATTTAGTTGCTGCTATGCGATGTAGGAGAACGAAAAAATAATTTTAAGTAGGAAAATAAACAACGATTCTTATAAAATTAAACTAAAAAAAAATAACTTACGATAATTATACAAAATAAATTAAAATTTTAACAATGATACTTTATTAACAGGAAAAATCTCCTGGCAATTTTGAACTTTGTAACTTTTGTATTTGTCGTGTTTCAAAATACGTTTCACAGTACTTCTACTAACACCGATTTCGTCTGCAATTTGCCGGCTAGAGCAAAGTCTACCCATTTCAACCAATGAACGAACCCTCACTTCTCTCTCCTCCACGATCACTTGTTAGAACCTTGCGAGCGCATAGATAGACAAAGAGTGCATCAGATAGGGAGCTCAGAGTTACGATAGTTGCGCGCGACGAGGCTGGCTGGCGGGGATAAATGCAAGTATGCCAGACCGCGCTACGTATAATATATCTCGCACCTCGTTGAAACCTGGACCAACGTGTATACTTTTGTTTTTCTGGAGATATTCATTAAAAACAAACTGTAAATGTTGTGTGATCTGGACCATTTTTTCATTCCTACCTTTAATATGAATATTTTCTTAAATTAAAACTAAATGATTTACTCGGAAGAAACATTTTTCTGTCTTGGATTTTCTTGATTTCAATAATATTATAAATAAAATATAAAATTTCCAGAAAATTATTTTCTTATGTTATATATTTTTATAGTCTTGAAATAAAAATATTTTCTTAAATAGAGAGTGATTTTTGCAAAAAAATCTACTTTCTTGATGCAAGAAACCATCTCTCTGCGTGTAGGAAGCGAGGCAACATTATAAACCCAAAAATATGCTTACTCGCTGTTCTAATTATTCTTGTGCCTTCCCCTTTCTTGCAACCGTGTTTTGAATTCGAAGAGTAGTTGGAACATTCACACCATCAATCCCCGATTCGCGCGAAAATGTTCGACAAAAAAAAGACTTTCCATTTCTGGCACTGTATTTAGTTGTTTGTAGTCATTATACTTACAAGAAACTATATAAAAAAGTTTGTGTTCAGATAAATTTTTAAACTACTCAATTTGGTTGAGCAGAAGTAACGGAGTGCAACGCAATTACTAAATTGTTACGCCAGTCAACGAACTCCACCAATTAGAAAGGCAAAAAAGTTAGAAAAACCTAATTTATGTAATTTTTCTAACATCAAAATTTTTCGAGTGAGTTTACGCTCTTCATCAGTGCGTAGTATTGCGAAAATGAAAAACAGCCGTTCTGAAGTTCTAGAACATTTTGTTGGGATACTTATTCGTTTATTCAAAATTTAATGTTTTCTTTACTTCATTCTTTTAATAGCATGAATATTTAGGAAGTTTCCATAATTCTCACCCTGATGAAGAGTGAAAACTCTCTCGAAAAATGTTTA
This sequence comes from Dynastes maya, assembly GCA_029619315.2. Taxonomy (NCBI): domain Eukaryota; kingdom Metazoa; phylum Arthropoda; class Insecta; order Coleoptera; family Scarabaeidae; genus Dynastes; species Dynastes maya. The sequence continues at coordinate 35,478,746 of JAROYE020000004.1, forward strand.
TGTTAGAAAAATTACTTAACTAATTTGGTCGAGGTGCCTTTTGTTATAATAAAATTTGATATTCTTCTTTAAGCTTCTATATTTATTATGATAATCTTTTGTCAAATGAATAATTTGCTGATGTAAGACTGTGGGAATGTGAAGCCTTCCTCCAGATATTTTTTAATGTTATCATTGTCCCTCTTGCTACTTCACCCACAAGTGGATCACGATTATTATTTTCATGTTTCAGTTTGTTTTGAATGTATAGGAAATGCTTCATAACATTGTAATATGTCGATAATATATCGTCTTTTGAATCTGAAGGAGTTCCAATTTAATTTACTTCGCGTCCTCGCCATAATTAAACATTGTCAGGAAGGAATCCTGATACATTTCAAAGTAGTCTTCTAAAGTTCAAAATCTTTTTGCGTGTGAGCACCCTAAGAAAACGTCATATTACCTTAAGCTTTTGCAAGCAGTTTAAGAGCATCAAAATGCAAATTTTTAATGGTAAGGAAAACAGTATTTTGAAAAAAAAACGCTCCATCTTAATGCACAGGATTCCCTAGAATGCTAGCTGTACGTTAACTAAGCTGGACGTTTTTTTTTATTCATTATTAATGGAATTGATAAGTACCTACTATGAATTTAGATAAAGATGAAAACAAACGGAAAATGTCGTCAAACATAAATAAGTTTTCCCGTAAAAGAAGTTATATTAATTTATAAAGTAACCTTTGAAGATTTATTCAAAATCTAGTATAAGCGGCTATTACGATGTCACTGATTGAACTGTGTAGTTCTGGAATCACGATTTCTTGTTTTGGTTCGAACTTCGCACGATTAGTTATTCAAATTCCGTTCCGAATGAAAGAGTAGGTATTTGAAATTCTCGCCATCCCTTAGCATGCAAAATGAGCAATCATTATTTTACGAAAGAATATCTACACACAATACAAATATAGCCGAAGAACGTTTAAATAAAACTTACCTTGGCAATAAGTCGTTTATTTTCTTTAAAAATACAATTTTAGATATAGATTACTTCAATCAAAGAAATGAAATGTACTAGTACTAGAGTATTTCAAAATACACTAAAACCTTTGTAAACCGTAGTATTGACTATAATGCCGGTTTAATAAAATGAATTGCGAAAATTTAATCATAAAACGCAAAGAAAACATGAAAATATGTATATAGGTGAACATGATTTATTTATTGAAAAAATCAGTGACGGTGATAGTTTATTTTAATTATATTATTTGTATCCGTTCCCTGTAAATATTGAATGTTTATTACGCCAGCGTGATAAATATTCGATATAATCGATATTACGGCTCGGCACCATGGTTTTCTGCGACATGTTATAACTAAGGTTCTGTTTATATGACCCAAATTTTTGATTTATAAATCCCGAAGAATATCTACAGTAAAGCACCATGTCACAATTGTCGTCAATATAATGTTGGTATCTAAAATATTTTCTTACCGCAGTTAATACTCTCCCCTACACTACGCTGCATGCACAGAAACGTTTACTTGTATTAAAGTTGTCCGCCTTAATTCAAGGCAATTATTGTTTCAATTATCCGCAATACAATAACTGTTTTAAATCAAAAGAAATGTTTCTTAGCGTTTCTTTCTCCTCTTAAAAGAAGAATATACTTGCAATGAAATAATTGTATTTCTTTGTTTAAGACATTCGTCAACTTGATTCAAGAAAATCTTGCAGAAAATTTGAAGACAGCGATTCTTAAAATACGCATGTAAATGGCCGTTATAACACAAAACAATATTTTCTTAAGGATAGTAAATAGTTTTCTAAATTCCAGAAAGCGTTTAGGCATTGCTCATAAATCAATAGTTTCATTTTATTAAAATAAAGCTTAGAATTCTTGAAATGCTATTATTTATATCCACATTATTAACTGCTATTACATTGTTTAAAACGGTACGAAATATCGTGCGTAATGCAGTAAATTATTCACTATTTTAAAAAGGTTAAGGTAGAATAATGTTTAAACAAAAGTGAACTTAATGTAGAAACTACACATGAAGAAAGTGCCTAGAAACAATAACCAAGATAATGTTAATAATAAATGGCTAATGGTATTGATGGAATCACTACCGGCAAAAGCAATGTGGGAAGAGAAAAGCAGTAACGCTGTTTACTGCTGCCGACATTGTTTTCCATTTCTCAGTTTATGCCACTAATCTTCAAAAACATTGACGGAAATATTTCCAAGCGCCACCTACTTTCAAGAAATATTGTCATGCCGTCCTAGATAGTAGCAATACAAACCCGAGTGCAGATGCCATGCTTTCCCATACAGCGTTTCATAAACATTTTCAGAAGATACCAGATAATGTAAAATTGGTTTCTTTTTATTACTATTTACCACGTGTTCCAATTTTACTATTTTTTTAAATATATAATAAATAATAATAATAAAAAAGGTATAATTAAACTGAAATATTAACTCAATAATTATTAAACTACATAAAAATAATCCCTAGTTAATTACATTATTAAAGAAATAATTTAATTATACTGTAACATATAAATAAAACTTTTTCATTAGTTCATTCACTTGCTCCTAATTTTAATTATTAACTTTAGTTTTTTTTTCTATTATTGTAATTCTTCTTTTACTGGATATCCTTGTAGCTGGCCTGATAATTAGAGCCCGGTAACTGGAGAGCAATCGCAGCGGCGGTGTGACTGTGTTTAGGTGGGCGGGGAGGGCTGGTCGATTATGATACGACACGACAAATCATCATCACTCAGTTCAGTTTAGCATTGGATAGTGGATAGGGTGTGTTGATTTTATTGATATAGATGTAGTTATTAATTGTAGTTATTATTTAGTGTAGTCCGTTTTGATTTTATTGATACAGACGTAGTTATTAATTATAGTTTTTAGTGAACATGTTGAAGGCTAAAAAACGACCCTTTCAAGACATAGTAAATAAGTTTATTTCTGACTTTCTCGATTTGTTTTACAACGGGAGTAAGATAGTTTGTAAAGAGTGCAAAATACATTTGATGTCAAATAAGAAGTGGAACGGTACAAGACACGTAAATTCCGCACAGCATAGAAAACGAAAATTGGGCACAGCCACCGAGAAGTGCATTTTTTTTTATGTAATTCTTATGTTGATAAACTGTAATTTGCCACTAGGCTTACTCGATAAACAACCGTTTGAGGACAAATACAAACCCGAGTTGCAGTTTCCAACGGAGAAAAAGGCACGTAAGCATGTTGCACTTGTACGCGATGACGTGGAAAAGAAAATGAAACGCATATTGAAGAAACAGTTTCTTTGGTTATGCGTTGACGAGACAACAGACTGTAAAAAAAATTCAATTGTAAATATTATGGTCCGCATACTAGACCCTAGTAAACCTACATTACCACTGTTACTAGCTAGTCAAAGACTACAAGAGTGTACTGCTGCAGCAATTGCGAAAGTTGTACTTGGTACGTTGGAAAAATTTCAAATTTCAAAAGATAAAGTGTTGATGTTTATGAGCGATGGCGCAGCGATAATGCGTTCGGTAGGCCGTTCTCTTCTTCAACATGTTACATGTAAATTGCATGCTTTACATCTTGTGGCAGAAACCATTCGACAATGCTCTCCCGATGTAGATGCATTAATAGCAAGCACAAAAAAGTATTTTTGAAATCTCCCAAACGCCTACGATCATTTCACACAGAGTAGCCTGGTATTCGTCAACCACCGGAGATAATTCTTACACGTTGGGGAACATGGTTGCAGGCAGCTTTTTATTACGCGGAACATTTCAAAGTAGTAAAAGCTGTTGTTGCACAATTCAATCCTGCCGAAGCTGCAGCTATTAAGGAGAGCCAGTCGAAATTTCATGATATTTTCGTTGAAACAGATTTAAAAAATATTCGTAGCTACTATAAACGATTAGCTGACGCAATAGACCAATTACAAAATAGATCGTTATCATTATTGGAGTCTCTGCAAATTATGGACGGAGTGCATACACAGCTACTGACTATACATGACGCAAAATATAATCGCATTTTAGAAAAGTTCGAGAGTGTGCTATAGAAAGATTTCGATTTTAGTACACTAAAACAAATTTGTGATGGTGTATCGAATGTGGTGTACTGACTAAGTACAAAGAGTATTTTAATAATGCATGTATAACATCGGCAGATGTTGAACGCTCTTTTTCAAAATATAAATTCATTTTCTCACCACGGCGAACAACTGTGAAAACACATCTAATGATGTCAACTTTTTACCACTCTCATCCATATGATGTTAATACTGATAGTGGTGTCAAGGCTGCTTAAAAAGGTGAGTGTTTCACTACTTTTCGCATATTATAATTATGTATTAGTTCTGTTATTTTTTTTCCATTTTCTTACTATTGTTTTTGTATAGTAGGCAGGTACTATGGCACGGCTCCCTGTTACCGGGCTCTACGGATAATGTGTTTTTTGTATACGAAACTTAATTTCTCAATAGAATTTTGTGAGACCTGGACCATTTTTTCACTCCTACCTTTAATATGAATATTTTCTTAACTTAAAACTAAATGATTTACTTGAAGAAAACATTTTTCTGTCTTCTTGGATTTTCTTGATTTTCTAACCCTAAGAAAATATTTATTTAATCCAAATAAAATTTCAAAAAAAATATTTTCTTATATTATGCATTTTTATTGTCTTGAGATAAAAATATTTTCTTGATTAGCCTGTGTCGTGTTTAGAGTTCTCTCCGACAAACATACGCGCAACTGGTTCTTAAAGCGGCTGATGTTTTCTCGTTTGAGTTCGTATGGCAGTTTATTATAAATTTTCACTGCTTGTGTCACTACACTTTTTGCAACCATAGTCTTAGTTGTTTGTGGAGGCAGCAGATGTCGTACTCCGGTGCCATGTGTGGAGTAGTTCTAGATCTTCGAACAAGTTATAATTGCGATGAACGAATATCGGGCACTCAAATACATGAATACAGGTCTTGTAAAGCGAATACGTACAGCAAAAAATAGTGTCACCCGTTCCCTCTCAGCGATTGGAGATCACAAGTTAATCACGCCGTCGCGCCGTCTCCTGCTCAAGCGTAAGTATGTATGTACATACATACGCTCTTATTTGCTCGGATTAACGTCCACATTGTTTGCTGTATGCATTCGCTTTACAAGACCTGTATATAAATAGTGGGCACGGTAAGTAATTTGTACTGCTTGAAAATCTCTTTACAGGATATACCGGGCTGTAGTCCAAACATCTTTTGTAATTTAAATATTCGTTCAGAATCAACTGAGGCACCCCAAAACACACTGCCATAGTTAAGTCTGCTATAAACATAGGCGTAATAAGCACTAAGACCCGCGTCAATGTTCGTAGAGTGTGATATCACGCTAAAATCACCCTGAGAGCGTATTCAAATCCAACCAACTTCAATGCCAGAGACTCGATATGGTGTTTCCAGTTTAATTGTGCATCAACTGTAACTCCAAGGAACTTTGCGCTGTCGCATGTGGTAAATATTTGGTCGTAATATGTAACTGTGCATACCTCCTTTTTGAAATAAATAATATTTATAAGCTTTGTTTTGTTAATATTTAAAGCCATATCATGTTTCGTAACCCAGTCGCTACATCGCTTTCAGGGTCATTATTTGTTCTTATTGCTAAAGAAGATTCAAAAGTAAAAAAAATAAATTTATATCAAACTGTATCGTGCACCCCATAAATACAATAGCTAGGACTATATTATGAACAACCAATAAATAACAAAGCAAAATGTGCTCTATGCACAAAACTGGAATTTCTAATGAATGATTTGTAACAAAAATAGAATCAAACCCTTAAAAATTCTCTCGTTTTTTGTTGACATTGCGTTAAGCACCGAAAAAATTTGGTTTCCTAGTCGTTATAAAAAAAGCATTTATTTTAATTAACTAGGAAATATGTAAACGTTCCAGTGAAAAATATAATTTTCTGTACGTACACATGAAAATGCAACAAGTAATGCTTTTTGGTTACACCGTTAAAGTCAATAACAAAAGCTCTGCACAGATTTGAAGAACGTATAAAGCTGTAACATTGAAACACCAACGCCTTACCAAGAATTTATTACACCTATTCAAAAGAAACCTCTATTGCACCTTCAATTCTAAATTCCAACAATATAAACAATCCGTTCCACCATTAACCCTCCGGCTCTTAATGACTTGGTTAAACTGACCTAACCAAACACGGTCAAACAGACAAATTACTCACAGAGGACATGATGGTGGTTTTAAAATAAGAATCGTTCGCTTGGAATAAGATTATAACTTTCAAATATATTTTAAATAAGTAAATAATGGTCTTGTATTCGTTTTACTTGTTTATGAATGAACACAGTTAATTACGAAGTGAGAGTCCAGCTTGATTATTTAAAAATACGCGGGATTTTTGAGAATGCGTAACCACAGAGTTTATAATGAAACGTCACGCTTTGAGGTTAGTTTTCTCTTTTCAAATTTTTAATTTAAACTGCGAAAGGAGTGTCTAAGGACAGTCCCGAACCTACAGACCGTAAATTTATTTCATTAATTCAGAATAATCAATTTTTCCCTAGTTTATTAACAATTACAATATATACAAATTATTGTTTTATGCAATACAAATAAAAAGATAAACAGTGTTTTAAACAGAATCATTTTTCAAAGGGAATAGGTATTCCCTTTCATTCTTCAAAACCCAGGATAAACGATGAAGTGGGCATACGCATGCTTAACAAAATTTTATTCAATTTAACACGTTGACCGCCGTAATGTTACAAAATGTTGTAATCCCCAAACCAACTTCTTTTTGCTTTGCAATTTGCTAAAAGTACAATATAATCATATTTTATAATTTTTAATTTCTATTCTATGCAGCTAAATAGATTTGTTAAGTGGGAATCACATGTTACTGATTTGGCCGATGAATGCGCAGGTAATTCTCACTTCACACAAGTTCAAACTGACATGCTACAACTTTTGCTTTATAAATAAATATATACAGCACTACTGCTTCTTATTCAACATTAGAAACTGGCCTAAATCAGATAAAAATAAAACCCCTATAATAGCCCACTTGTTCTATATGTAGTAGAAATTCATCCGCGCTAACATATATCTGTAGGGCTCACATTTCCATTACCCATAAGCTTTAAATAAATATGGTTCACGCAACGCATTGAAAAAAAAGTAGTGTGAATCTTATTTGATTTATACGGCGCGGCGATGAACGTATTGAAGCTGGGTATGTAAAGAGTTGTTGACTGAACAGCATTCGTATGCGAACTTGAACGATTCGGTTAGAAAAGCAAACATGAACTGCTTGGTGCAAAAAGTTGTGCCCCGGATGATAAGTAACACAGGCTAGTCTTTGTTTGCAAGTGAAAATTATCTCAAAATCTACATATAATGAAAATTTTTTATTCTTTAAATAACAGGATTTACTTCTGACATTTAAAACATTTTAAGCTAAAGAATGAAGAGAACTACTAGTAAAATAATTTTACATGCAGACTTTAATCAGTTTTCAATTTTGTTTAACTTTTGTTTTGGCAGTTATCTTTTCGAAACCTTTTGAATGATAGCGTGTATCAACTTGTGCAACATTCTATATTTTAAAATTGTTTTTCCTCTATAAGTCATGCAAAGGAAGTGATGCGTCAGCTGAATTCTACAAAGTCGTGCAGAATTTTACTCTGTAGGAATTCTCTCTTGCCCTTTCTTTTCCTTTTTTCTTCCCTCTTGTGTCGCTGATGACTGATACTATCCTTGGCTTGTTCAACCATAACCCACATTGCTTCTATTGCTAACATTGCTGACAGCTGCCGCTGTCCACGGTTGACTTTTCTGACCGCAATCACTGACGCTTTACGGCTATCCTACGTGGATTTCCCGCGTAAATCGTTGACGGTTAGAGCTGTCCTTGGTGAGCCTTCAACTCGTTAGAAACAACTCTGGACTATCGTATTACTATCTAAAGGTAAATTGTCAGTGAACGCTACTTGAAACCGTCCCGAAGCTCCCAATCTTCAGAAATTATCCTCAATCACCACGGAAGCTCTCACCGAAACATACAATTGGTTCACAGCGAACAAATTAAAAATTAACCCAATTCTTAATACTTACCACAAAAAGAACAAATAGTCAGCAGCGAGTTTTCTAGGTATAGCAATTGACACAAAATTGAAGTATCAAGCGCACATTGACGTTATAGCAACCAGATTATCGTTAGCTTTATACATATACCTTACGAAGATGCATGTAGCGAGATACGAGACTCTAAGAGCAACGCATCATGCTACATTTCACTGCTATTTAAATTATGGTGTGTTATTATGGGGCTCATCCAGTGAGGTGTACAAAATGTTTATTCTGCAAAACACAATGAGAGCTGCAAAACGCATTTTAGAAAAGAAGGCATACTTACATTGCCCTGAATTTTTATTCTTAACGCATTAGTATACTAGGCTACGTAAGGATTCATTTATAGTTGCGAGTCCCGTTGAATAATGTTGTCGCTTATGCTAGGAGCGCCCTTGATTCGGTTCGCGCGCTCCCCACCTTATACTTTCATAGCGGGCAAACGTTGTAACACTGTCCATATATTTTAGCGGTTCACTTTACTACGGAACATACGAACGCGATATGTACACTGTAATATGAATAATTTTTGGCAAAATGGCTATAACCATGGCGATACCACCACAAATTGCCACCATTTACAAGTTCTACTCTATCGCATAACCACGACGGTAAGATCGGTGGATTACTGGGTGTCAAAACTATACAACGTAATAACATTCGAGCTCAAAATATTATCCTCAGATCGTTTCAAAACAACAGTAATTATCATGCTAAACGCTGATCGACGGCTTTATGTCAGCTCTTTTTTATCCTCGCTTATAGTAAGGTCGTCCGTAGGCGGGAGTGGGATGGAAAAGCGGTCGAAAACAAGCAAATTGTACGCGAATAGCGAAAAAAGCAAGCAAGATGGACCCACACGAACGATGCGAAGAGAAAGAGGGCTATTTTTCCTGTAAAGTAGGTGTAATTTCGTTCGAAACGGCCGCCCGCAAGTATATTAACCGGGTTTCGGTATTTTCAAAATTTATCGCCGTAGTAAAAAAAAAACTTTTGATTATCATAAGCGTAGTTATCGATGAGTAAAAGAGTGGGATTGCACCACATATGGAGAGTGGGATAGCTCATTGGCTCATTGCAATCCAAGACGTTTGAATTCTAGAGCAGATATTGTCAAAAGATTTAACCAATTACTAATTTTTTAGAGACTGTTTAGAAAACAACTATACGTATTCACTCCGAATTTAATTAGGATCAATTATACTTCAAACAGATTATCTGCTAAGCAGAAAGACGCATAAATTATTACAATAGGATCATTTGCTATGATTATGACAGTAATATATAAAGATTATGCAAGAAATTTAACCGGTAAACAAATTAATTAGCAGACATGTTGTAGAAATACCAAAAACTATTACGTATTTACAAACTCGAAATTTAAAATTAAGTGAATCAATTTAATACTTCAAACATGATTTATGCTGCTACAGGCCAGAAAAGACGCAATAAAATTATTACGAATAGCGAGCATTTGGCTTATGACTTATGACAGTATATAATATAAAGAATTAATTGTCAGAGAAGATTTAACCGATAAACTAAAATTAATTAGCGGACATTTTGTAGAAATACCAAAAACTATTACGTATTTACAAACTCTAAATTAAAAATTAATTGAGTCAATTCAATACTTTAAAAATGATTGATGCTCCTACATGCCAGAAAATACCCAACAAAATTATTAAAAATAGGGAGTATTTAGCTTATGACAGCATAAAAAACCGATTATTCTGTATTTTTCATTGATATCTTCTTGACTTCCAAGAACTTATTTCTTTACTGGGCATTTTGTTAGTAGTAAAGTTTATGAACGGGTAGATAGCATTTCGAACATTTAATTTCAACGGAACAATCATTTTATTTGAATAACAGCATTTACCTTTGCTTTTTGTTATTAATAACATTTATGTTTTCTACAAAAATTAAAGATATTTACCCTGTATTACTTTCCGTAGCTAATGCCATCACTGAATGTAAATATATTTATGTTTGTTCATGTAATAGAAGTAAAGATTTTTTCATATAATTTGTTTGGTGAAAATATAATAGCTTCACATTAAATGAATGATAATGTCCATTATGTAATATTCGAAACATCTCATTTTTAAATTCATCTGCAGACCATAATATAATTCGCGCTGAGCGTCACCATAAGTTTTACAATTTCAACGTTGAATGTGAATGACATTTAACATATTAAATATGAATTAACTAAATGTTATTCAGAGGTATGAATGGATATTTACAAGCTACTCAAGTGGAGTGTTGCCAATAGAAGAAATAAATTTGAAAAAGCTATATAATTTCTATTAACATTAGATATTAGTCCTTTGTAAATCTCACATCAAAGTCCAAGTAATAAACGAAAGCAATCAAATTTTACAAATTTATACACATGCACATTTCAAGTGTTTCCCTTTTTAATATATTTATAATTTTCGGAAAAAATAACTCAATTAAGAAAAACCGGTTTGTTTTCTTTTTTTTTATAACTAAACATCACTTGGTGTATCTGCTAGAAAGGTTTTCAAGCAAGCACAAATTACTTTTCCCATTTGGTGCCGACTTTATGGCGGTCACTGTATAACGTAAGATTGCGTATATTGTGTAAATAGAAAGTTTTCTTTTCAATGACGTAAGAAATAGTATGCTTTAAAAATAATATTTTTGTATATACAGTTTCTTCATGTAAAGTAAACCAGCACATGACAACAGAGAAAACACTTACACAGCCGTACTTAAATTGTTGTTTCAATTGCAATACACATTAAAATAAAGATTGTCAACGTTACTCATAGTGCATTTAAATAGGGTTACATTTTGCTGTTTGAAAATACGTAATACGAAACGCTCAGAACAAACTTCCATGAAACATTCCTAAACCACAACGATGTGTTAATACAATAGTTCTTTCTGAATGTTATATACATACCGATTAGGAAAATGCGAAATTAGCCATATCGCTACCCCCTCCTCCCTCTCAAGTGGGCAAAAGATTGCTCAAGGTTACCGATATGGTTAGTTATGAGGTAGACTGCCTTGTGTACGGACGATCTTAGTAGGAATTTCTGAGTATTTATTTTTCTTTTCTTTCATTTCATCAGAATCAGTTTTTATTTTCGCCTTTAGAATTTCTTATTCATGTCGTCTAAACTTCGTAGCAGCAAAATAAATATGCGAAACTCTCATTTCCAGGCGACCTTGACTTCAAATTGTTTCGCAAATAATTTCGCACAGTAGGTCTACATCCCAACATTGTTCCGAGCGGATTGGCATGTCCTGCATCGATCATCAGCAATCATTTTAGTTTCTTATTTATTTTTATAATATGAACACAAAGTTTATCTTTATATGGTGAAATTATTCCGATCTGTAATAAGAAGATATATAGTGTCATAAAATGTTTATGTATTTATTTGTGCATGTATCTAATCAAATATAACGCACATCGTTTTTAATTTATTGAAAAAACCTAGTGAGCATTGCAAAAAATTTATGTTAGTAGCGGTTGATTAGCGCGTACAAAACGTAAGTCCGAAGAGGTGCGAATATTTAACTTTCATGTGAAATAGCAAGTTTTGGCGTCTTATCCGAATTTGAACATAAGAATTACTGTATTTAAAAAATGTTATACGTTTTGGATGACAACGGCCTTTCGATATTTCCTAAGAATGAATTTCACGCTAATACGTACTTTCCCTTCTTTTAACGTAAAAAGCTATTTGCATCATAATCAAAAATAACACAATACCTACATGTCTCGGTGGCATACTTGCCATTCGACCCGCACAGCACGGGTTCATATCTCGGTCGAGGCGGTTGCTTTTCAATTACGGATAAAAATCGAAGTATGCCTTCTTCTTGGATAAGGAAATAAAATCGTAGGCCCCGTGTCAATACGATGTTTGGCACGTTAAAAATCCCTACCAAAAGTTGGAACACCTCTGGATTGGGCAAAATTCTAGTGGGGTCGGCTAATGATCATAGTAATCGATGCCTAGAAGCGCGAGGTGTATTCCGTAATCCGACGCTTTGCTCAATAGAACAACCACAACCACCACCTACATGTGTTGTAGCAAGTAAGTAAGTAAGTCATACTGAGCAGGCAAGACAGAACATATACACTATAGCTCCCGTTCTATAGTAAACAACAATGAGGGAGAAATTCATTGGGATACTAATGAAACTACAAATATACAGGTTAAATGTAGTGATGATGAGAAGATGGTTTTCTGTTTGTCAAGAGATAATGATAAGTAATACCTACAGTACCTGTGATTTTTTTCTTATATTGAAATGAAGTAACAAATATACCTAGCAACTGTCATTACACGTTATGTTCTTCTTGTCATTTCATATTAACTTTTTTATTCACAATAAAGGTAATCTAAAAAAACTACACCTGGACATATGTTTATTCAAACTTTTCGCTTTATTTCCACGAGTAGAATCTACTGTTAGCATTTGTCAAAATGCTTTTTGATCTCCATTTTCAGGATATGCCCACAAGACATTCGATTTAAAATAAGTAAGCTAGTATTGACTTCCGCTGTAAAAAAGAAGTGACAGAAATATTGTTTATTCTAAGTTCTAACGTAACTGGGGCATTACGTTAACACTTTTTTAAACCTTGATAGGTGCAGTTACCGGCGTGACACTTATCAAAAATCAAATAAAAAACTCTATAATCTAGACGTACTCGAATAGAATTCTTACTTGATTTTCTGCCGTAACGCCTGCCATTTAACAATGCCACGTTTCTAAGAGTAGAAAATTTTATCCACTAAACTCAGATTGATTTTCTGTCTTTCCCTACCGTCACTCTCATAGAAATTTCGAAGTTCTCGAGCAGGAGTTTTTTACCTTCTCCAACTTATTGCGTTCGCACGATAATACCTGTCAGAAAACGTGGAGCAAATTGCCGGCCATAGACCTGGAAGGAAATTATCGAACCTTATTTTTTGTTCGACTTAGAAAAGCGTTAGAAGCGACTGGTTATTCGCCTTTAATAATAACAATAGCTACATAAGATTTTATTTATACTTACTATAAGTAAATAGCCTCCATTACTTTGATATGTTCTCTTGGAAAGATTTTTGTGTAAGTGCCAATAATCGTAAAACTTAATCGTATCTATAAAACTGCGTTCATGATTAGAGCTTCCATCGTAACACGCAATCGTTGCTTAATAGATCAATTGTGTTCACTGTTCTATTGCTAAACCCCGTAAATTTAGGTACTTAAACACCATCCACACATAATTTATAACTTATCCTATTTTTAGACTTTTATGAGAGGATGTGAATATAATTTACGCAAACCACACACACGTTGATGTGGATTTAGAATTTTGCATCGTGAAATAATATATATGTAAGTACACACATAACAAGCTGTAGCGGCTTATTTTGAAAGGTTCGAGCCTTTGTCAATTGAAAAAAAGTACTTCATTGCATATCATTAAATGCCTTTTTGCATATTCATTATACCCGAGAATCATAAAAAGGAGAATCTCAAAACATGTTTAGTGGGATAATTATTAGTGTTGGGCGATTATGAATGATATAATCGAGATATATCGATTATACCCGAATAATCGATCATTCGATTATGGTTCAGAAATCATTCATAATTTGTTTCGACTGCGCAGGAGCACACAAACGGATTACGATTCGAGATCTGTATTCGAAACTTCGAGGTGTCGAGTTTCGAAATAATTCACTCGTCACTCGGATTCTGTCAAATAATCGTAGAAAATAATCGAAATCGTTAGTAAATTTCGAATGATGATTTCGAATGATCATTCGATTATTTTAAACGATTATTTCGATTCATTCGATTATTGAAATATATCGATTATGTCCAACACTAATAATTATAAGAACGTCTGTTATTAATTATTGCTCTTTCCTATTCCTCTACCGAGGGTCATCTCCGTGGGGTTCGGAAGATTCTTGTTATGAGGTCTGATTATGGGCTTAGTTTAAAATTATATTGAAAGTATTTAGTTATTAGTCCTCATCAGTAAAGCTGGCCACGAGCGGTACCGCGCAGTATCCTAGAGTCGACCAGGCCTCGCGTTCCACTAGAGTTATTCTACTAATAGAGATGTTTGCTGCCGCAAATAATTTCGCTCATCTTTTAAATAAAAATTAGATAACACGTGCTCAAAGACTTACCATTCTAAGAGTCCTCCGTGAAATCACAAAGTGAATAATGTCTGTTAAATATCTGCAACATTAGATATGTTTCAATTGTTGTTTCGGCAAAACTAGTACGGCATGAGGAAAAAATGCGTTTATATGCAGAGAACGAACGTTCTACATCTAGTGACGTAATATTTGCGTAAGTAAAATAATCTTTCAAATAACTTAACGATTCTGTTGACGCACCTTCACAAATGTGTCTTAATGTGCCAAAATCAGAATTTTTCTCAAAAACACTCAAATTTTTCTAGAACAGAAACATTTTGATCTTTCACCCATATGCTGTCGGAAATTTTGCATATTTGAAGATTTTGTCGGCACCGCGGATTTTTGTTAATTTTTCTATTGCATACCGGCTAGCCGAAGTCTATTGTCCGAGAATGATTTTACTCGATCCATTTTAACCCGTGACTATCTTGAAACTTTAACTACTTTTCCCGGGAAATGGGGTCAGGCTTCTTGTCATTTGAATTGTTTAAACCCACGTTCTTAATATTGTCCAAAACAGTTATAAAGCTACGCGGCTGGCAAATCCTGTTTCAACTTAGAATAGTTACTGGTTAACTTAGTATTACTCATAATTGTAAATACATAAAAAATTCCTATTTTTGATTTTGAAAAACTTTGGTATGCGCTATTAACTCTACACTCAGAAAAAACATTTTCATTACGATACCCCCCCAAGATTATAAACAGGATTTTTTCCAAACGTAATTTTTTTTGTAACCCCTTAGCAGATGCTTTTTAAGAAACGGCGCCATTTTCTCAAAGCAGTTTGAGCAGCATCACTCCACTAACATCAATATTTGGTTTATAAAGTTCAAAAACTTTTTTGGTTCCAACCTAGTATTATTAACAATAACTTTGAAATTATTTCTAGTTTAGATGTTTTATTTCGTTTGGAAGATAAATAATGATTTGAATCCGATTGATGAGTTTAATTTGCGTTTATTCAAAGAAACAATTTCTCTGCATGTATTTCTGTTGTTTCTCACAATAAACAAATTTTGATCTTTAATCATTTTATTTTTGATCAAAATGCGCAAGGCAGATGGCCAATCCACGTAAAATTTTCCTTAGTAATTTCACTGCGATAGTTTCTTCCCAAAAAGCAGCCATAAAGGTTCCTTGTGTTATAACATTAAACGTATATTAACATGAAACTCCAAAACGTAACGCATAACTTAAATATACATTTTTCATTGTCTCGTGCGCAATTTCTTTTTGAGACATGCTTTTCACTGTTTACGTGTCGTAGACAATGTTGTCTTGACCAACACATTAACGGGATTTTACAGATTACACATTTAATTTTAGCACCTTCATATATTAAGTCTGGAATTTCTGCAATAAATTTTCGAAGTTTGTCCGACCGCGGTTGTTTTGCTGACGAAATCATAATTTTTAACAATTGCGCAAATAACCGGCAGCGAAAATGTCCGTACTGCTCCGCAGACGAACTGACTCTACGCCGATGCGCGGTACCGCTCGTGGCCAGCGTTACTCATCAGTACGCGCGGCGACGTCAGTTGTTGTGCTTAAACTTAAGTATCTTTTGACCAGAGTTGCAAATGGTGGTCGGCTTCCTGGCGTGCTCCATTTGTTTGTCTTCCCTAGGTAGCTTCCACCTTGTTCCTAGTTACTGATGAGGACTAATAAGTCCGAAACACGTGTATACGGCTACTGTGCGGGTTGTGCCCATTAATCCTCTTTTCTAGTTAGTAATAATAATAATAAAGGGATAAATAAACTTAAATATTAACTCATTAATTATTAAACTACATAAAAATAATCCCTATTTAATTACATTATTAAAGAAATAACTTAATTATACTCTAACCAACGAAAAAAAAAATTTTCATTAACGCATACGCTTACTCCTAATTTGAATTATTAACTTTAGGTTTTCTTTCCATTATTGTAATTTTTTTTATTGTATACCCTTGTAGCTGGCCTGATGATGTGTTTTTGAGCACGAAACTGGTCGCCAAATTTCTCAATAGAGCTTTGTGAGATCTGGACCATTTTTTCACTCCTACATTTAATATTAATATTTTCTTAACTTAAAACTAAATGATTTACTAGGAAGAAACATTTTTCTGTCTTGGATTTTCTTGATTTTCTAACCCTAAGAAAATATTTATTTAATCCAAATAAAATTTTAAGAAAATTATTTTCTTAATTATAGAGATTATTATTTTCTTATGTTGAAATAAAAATATTTTGTTGAATACAGATTGATTTTTGCAAGAAAATTTATTTTCTTGATGCAAGAAACTATTTCTCTGCATGTATTTTTGTTAAAAGTCTTTTCTCAAATAGAATATCCTGTATATTATTTTAGTTTTGATCGAAAAGGGAAAAAGAAATGGTCCAATACTCACAAAATTCTTTAATAAAATGTAATTATAATACGACCAGTTTCTTCAGGCCAGCTAGAAAAGACACCATAGGAAGCGTTACATTGATGATTACTAAATCTATTAAAATATTAAACAAAACCTCTCTAATAGATTGTAAGGGTCACATTACTAATTAAGTTTATAAATGTACATCATAATTGTTAAAAGGAATTTCCAGTTTAAAATGTAAGTTCATTTAAAAAAAAATTAGTTACCTATTATACTTCAATATAGAAAGTAGTTTTAAGGGTAAATAAATGTATTTAAATTTGAGATAATGTTCTTAAATCTATCAATATTTTAGTTAAATGTAGGATAGAGTAATGATAAAAAATTAAATATTAAATACTTATAATTTATAGAAATAGTAGAAATTCGTCTAACAATAAAATTTCTACTGTTTCTTCTTCTGTAAACAATATGAAGCTAAATTTTGTTAATGTTATGATAGACATCATAGAGCAGCTTTCAAAAATATTTCCGTATGTACAGGCTGGTCGACAAGTAGCGAACCTGACACAGTCCTAATACCAGAAACCATTTGCATACAGTATCTAAATGCAAAACTCGCGATTTATTGTAAATATGTCTTTTACTTCATGCATCATTATACGAAAACGTTAGAGATATTATTTCCCATACGTTGGATATAGAAAAAATATATGGTGTTATTTAAGAAAATTACGTTTCTGGTGTTTCAGTTTGGTAAAGTTTGGCATTCAGTACTGAACACCTTGTATATTTCGAAGGTATTTTAACATCATGTCTAGATAGAGTCGAGTATGCAATTTAATCTTGTAAAAATGTATGCTAGAATGTATTTGCTTTTCAAATTTGTTTAAGGAAATATATCTTAATTTAGGCCATGAAGAAACAAAATACGTAATAGTATACAGAGTGTTCCATTTAAAATAACAAAATACTGTCTGGTTCGCTACTTATGAATCACCGCGGAAATATTTTTAAAAGATACTCTGTGACGTTTATTATATATTCCAGAAGGTTGGGACACCTGTAGGTACTAAAAATCACATCTGTCTAATGCACACTTCCGGAGGAATAACGACGTCGACTTTTTGAAAAATGCAAATAATAATAACTCTGATACCTTTAGTTTTTGGATAATAGTACCTTATTACATTTTGCCTCAGAATTTAAAGAGGATTCCAAAAATACAATAATATAAGGCATAGTCGATTTAAGGAATACAACTTTGGTAGATACTACTTATGAGACGTAGATTTCAAGATAATTTTGAAACATGCCCATGATCAGGTAGATAAATGATCATATGTAATTGCATGTCGGTGGGCTCTTTAAAAGTGAGCCGCTACGCGACATATCGTGTAACAGATAACGACGTAAGAAAGGCGGAAAAAACCCATCGTTGCCCAAGCGTAAGCTTATGGTGTATAGCGGCTTAATCAAATTGAGTCCACGGTCTACCGAATTCCATGTTTAAAAAAGCTCTCTACGTGAATCTAACTTCGCAACGCATAATTCTTGGGCACTACATGAGATACACTACCGCTCATAAGTATTTGGGTACCCTTGGCGTTTAAATTTTGTATACAAAGAATATATTTAGGAAATACATTCCAGCATTATTGAATAGTATGCTAATAATCAGTAAGATTCATTTAAATTTATTAAATAATATCGGTCTATTTACTTGTTATCTGTATGAGAGGTAATGACGTCATAAAAGGGCAGGTAGTAGCGACAACAAAGAGTGTATTTCTTGAAATTCCAGGAAAAATGTAACAGTTGGTAATTTTATTATGACTCGAAGCTATAATAAAGCCATTTGAAGTAATATCATTACTTTACGGTCAGTTATCGTTCCACGTTAGTAGTGACAACATCTCTTAACGATTATTGTTTATAACTTCGTTTAAAACTTTGCACATGCTGAAAAGGAAAGAAATTAGTGTTGAAACGCATGCTCTTATAGTAGCACAACATAACTTAGGCATAAGCAATCGTCAAATTGCTAGAAAATTTCATTTAAATCCATCTACTGTTGATTGTAACATCAAAAAATACAGTGAAAGTGGCAGTTTTCTAAATAAAGTAAGAAGTGGTAGACCAAGGGCGACAACATCAGCTCAAGGTATTGTAATCATAGTGTTCAGCAAGCGAAATAGAAAAGAACAGCTCCAGAAATCGCCGCAGAAATCAATACTGTACTTCCGAAGCCGATTAGTGTGTCCACGGTTCAACGCCGTCTGCAAAAACCCGGCCTTCAAGGACGAATTGCGATACGAAAGCTCTTGCTTCGCCAAATTAATGAGAAAAAGAGGTTACAATGAGCACGTGAACATCGAAATTGGACGGTAGAAGATCGAAACAAGGTATTGTGGGCTGACGAATCCAAATTCGAGATTTTCGGTTCGGGAAGACGAGTGTTTGTAAGAAGATCTGTAGGTGAACGTGCACTAGGGCAATGCACAATCTCTATCGTCAAATACGGCGATGGTTCGGTAATGATTTGGGGTTGTTTTGCTGGTACATCAGCAGGTGATCTCGTAAAAACCCAAGGTATAATGAGAAAAGAGCAATACAAACGCAATACCTTTTGGTGTAAGAATTTTTGATCAGAATTTTGTATTTCAACAAGACAATGACCCAAAACACACTTCAGAATTATGCAAGCAATATTTAGAACAGATGAAAGAGGAAGGGACTCTAACAGTCATGGCCACCCCAAAGCCCGGACTTGAATCCCATACAGTTATTATGGGAAGAATTCGATCGAGAAGTAGGAAAAACTGCTCCAACTTCAGCAGATGACACGTGGAATAAATTACAGGCAGCATGGGCTCGAATAACTCCAGAAACGTTGTTAAAATTAATTGGAAGAATGCTCCGATTATGCCACGTAATCATTAAAAGTAAAGGAGATCACATTGACGAATCTAAAATTTAAGTCAAATAAATAATCTTAATTGTTAAAGTTGTGTATACTTAAACACTAAATACATATTTTAATATTTCCATTTAAATATTTAATGATTTACTCTGAAATTTGAGGTGCCCAAATAAATACTAGTAAATGTATAAGAGACTTCTAAGAATGAAAAAATGTTTGGCGGTTTGGGCAAATGTTGGTATGATCTCTTTGCACTTTATTTTTAATAAATGTCTATAAAAATAAAGGTTTATGATATTTCGACGCAGAACTCTATGCAGTAAAACGAATAGTTTATTTGTCTATTTTATATATAATATAGATCGTATTCCATTGCCATCTTATGAAATCGAATTGATGTCAAAAAGATCAACATACTGCTGAAAACTCTATGAAATACCTAATCGAATAGTATTTGCGTTTGAGCGTACTGTGGATACTGTTATAGATCCTAACGCCATTAATGTCATCACATACATTCTACGTAGGTGTAATATTTGTGAATGTCGTAAGGATGTGCATGAAATACATGTCCTTGAAGTTAATAAGCAGATTGCATGCTGGTTCTACAGATTATCCAGACAGCGATCAAAACTGAGTGTGTAATTAAAGACAGGTCTTGCATGTCTACTTGCCGTAGACATGCAAGACCTAATGAATAATTGTTTATCGTGGCAAATACTGAAGTGTACCCGCTGTACGCATTCAACATCAATAATACTCATGAATTTATGCTACAGGATGTTTTTTAAGAGTGGGACAATAGTAGGAGATTCTTCATTGCGCGATTGAAAACACTGACAATCATATGCTTTTCCTTACGACTAAATTTTTCTCCCTTACGTCGTTTTCTATCTACAGGCTCCATTAATGCAGTGAAAACTATGACAAAATGTCTAAGTTATCACATTTATAAGAACTATGGAAAATATCCATATTTACTAAAAAGATTGAAGCGTTCTAAACAGAGCAACTTTTACGACTATAAATAATTTATCGGAAAATATATAAAACTACAATGACTAGGACTTTTGACAGTTAACCATACAGACACTTGTCGACATAAATAAGTGTAATATCGTAACCGGAAACAAAAATAGCCTTATTGATAGGCTTCTAAGAATAGAAAGAGGTACGCTGTTGCTATTACATCCCATACTGCGTGCGGAGGTTGAGACTCGCTATATAGTGGCTATTGTACGGTAATTGTGATTTCTGATACTAACAGCCAGTACAAACAATGCGCTGACTTTCAATTGTATTCGGGCATAATAGCCTGCGCCTATGTTCTTCTAATTGGAACACAAACATCGACCCTATCTGTATTTTACCAGCCAGCCTTTACCGAAGCGATCACCGTGAGTCAATTTCAAAAGAGTATCATTACAGTTCACTAAGCATGGGCCTTTTACATTGCAGAGGTAGCAACATATTTTAGCAAAAACACAATACGTGCTGATTTTTAAATCTATAATTGCTACAATTGTATAAAAGCAATTAGAGTCCGTTTACTTTCGGAAGACCAGCGCAAAGACGCATTTTAGGATTAGAAAGAGAAGTTGGTGCTAACAGAAAGAAATAGCAATGTATTTCTTACCTACAGTAAGACCAACAAACATTTACCTCATTTCGGCGTCAGTTGTTGATGTGTTGTCGTTGAATTCGTTTCGTGCTCTCTACTTTTAATATTGTTATTGGCCTACTATTTATTAAAAAATCAGTTTTTCTCAAAACTATTTTGAATTAAGGGTAATATTCTACTATAAGTATTTTGTTTTAAATAGATTTTAATTAAGTTGTATTAAATAATTAAGTTACAGGTGAGAATGTCCGAATCATCGAACATCGCTAAGAAGAGACAAGTTTTGCATGAGCAATCACGAAACATTGTTTTTAATGTCTGCAACTATTTTTAAAAATATAAGACAGAAGGTATGATAATTTTTTTTTTAAGTATATTTAATACTATTTTTACGTATTCATATCATATATCTGTGAAGTCATTATGTTTGTTTACAGGTAACATTTTAGATATTGTTAGTGAAGCTACGGGAATATCTAAAAGTACTGTTGTCAGAATTATTCGAAAGAGTAATTCTGTTGAAGCAGAGCAAAATGGCAGTTCTTCAAAAGACAATGTTGTAAGACATTCACCAAAATCTACTGTGGATAATGCTGGGGAAGCAGTTTTACGTCAGGTTATTCACAATTTTCACATAACTGACAAACAGAGGCCTACACTAAATGCTGTATATAATAAAATACAGTCAGACGATACCATTGGTTTTGTAGGCAAGCGCAGCTCTTTAAGAAAGTTAATATTAAAATTATGATTTAGATACGTACTAATATTCAAATTTATTATTATTTTAGTAATTAATATATTTATCAAATAACAGGTGGAAGAAGACTACTGATAACCGAAAGCTTTTGATGGAAAGATCAAATATACGTGAGCTAAGATCCTCATATATCCGAAATGTTACAAATTATCGGTTACAAGGTCAACTAATCGTGTATACAGGTGAAGCAAAATAAATTTTTATTTGATGTTCAAAAACTAAAGTATTGTATTTTAGACGAAACATACCTACATGCCAGTCACACAACTCCATATGAATGGGTTGATAACTCTAACAATGGACTTAAGTGCCCTATATCAAAAGGAAAACGTTTAATAATTGTACATGCAGGTACATTAGTAAAATTTCTTCTAAAATGTACTGTATATTTATTGTTTTAGGTAATGAGCATGGATTTATTGATAATACTTTGTTGATCTATAAGTCCGGCCAAAAAAGTGGAGATTATCATGATGATATGAACTTCATAAATTATAAAAGGTGGTCAGAAAAACAGTTGATTCCAAATTTGCCACCTAAATCTGTTGTTGTGATGGATAATGCAAGCTACCACAACGTTCTCACAGTTAAACATCCAACTACTAACAGCAAAAAATCAGAAATGATAAAATGGCTAAGTGAACGTGACATATTTAATGAAAATTTGACAAAAGTTGAATTATATATTTGCAAAAGATGGACATACAGTGTTGAGATTGCCCCCATGTCATCCGGAACTCAACCCTATTAAAAAGATATGGGCAATTTTAAAGGGCAGAGTAGCATCTAAAAATATAACTTTTAAACTAAATGATGTCGAGGAACTCGCTAAAGAAGAATTTGGAAAAATCACAAAAGATGAATGGTCATATGTTTGTCGGCATGCAGTGAATATTGAGGAAAATTATATACAAAAAGAACACATAATGGATAAGCTTACCGATGAACTTATTATAAACCTTGATGATGACAGTGACAGCGATTTTGATTTTTCTTCTGATAATCATTAAATTAAAACTATATTTGATATAGTTAATTTAAATATGTATATATTATCTTTAAATGTATAATAAATAAAGGTGTAATTACATTCCGATTACTCTTTTTTATTAAGTAAAAATATTAATTATTATAAACAACAGACCAAACATTTTCTCACCTATTTTTTTTTTGAGCACTGAATATTCCTACTTTTCTTTTAAAGAAATTATTTAATACATTAATATACACATAAGTAAGATTTATGCTATTACTAAATACTATAAATTATAAAACTGTTAATACTATCAGAATCTAAATTTGTTTTGTATAAAAAATTACAATTATATACAATTTAATACACGTTTAACCTTCTCGTATACTTTTAAAAAGCGCGCGTATTTTGGTCAACATATTTAAGACGGTCAATACATATCAGACAATTTTCGCGCAGCTTGGGTGTCTTCCGAAAGTAAACGCAGTCTAATGAAAAATACTTTGCGTAAATACTGTACAATTTCGTGTAAATATCGTACCCTAATACCAGAAATAACATTCGAAGAAGCTGACAATCTATTTTTTTGAGAATGTTTTTAATGGCTTTTGTATTCCACAACTGATATATTTAATTGTTTCATAATATTCTATATTAATTAGCGAAAATCTGAAAACGTTGCAGACTGTGAATATTTCATTATTATTAGATCATTATAATTAGAGAAGGGCAAAATTATATGGGATGACGTCAGTCGCAGCAGAGCCGTATGCAGCGCATGTGATGTACGCGGTGATTATTTCAAGATCGAGGAATCAGTAAATGGTATGCAGTCGTCGTATTCGCATCGAGCAATCTCCTCGAATTATTCTACATATATCGGGAAAATTCTTTAATAAGAAAAGCTAACTTGGGACCGGTTTCGAGCACATGCCCATCTTCAGGCCAAGCTAAAAGGACATCATGGGTGCATTACAATGTATAAATTGCTAAATGTGTAGGGACTTAAATACTAGATTTATAAGTTTATATTAAAGTTTTATGTGTATAAAATGTTATTTGAAATTTGTAAGTGATGTGAATATTTGTAGAGTTACTCCAAAATAACAAAGTTGTTATGTGAGTTAAAAGGCTTTTTTTATTTTAGGATGATTACTTTTAATTTATTATCAGTTTCTTTTTTATATTTGAGGTACTCTACATTAAAGCTGGCCACGAGCGGTACCGCGCAGAAGCGTAGAGTCGACCAGGCCTCGCGTTCCATTAGAGTTATTCTGCTAATAGAGATGTTTGCTGCCGCAAATAATTTCCCTCATCTTTTAAATAAAAATTAAATAACACGTGCTCAAACACTCACCATTTTAAGAGTCCTCCGTGAAATCACAAAGTGAATAATGTCTGTTAAATATCTGCAACATTAGATATGTTTCAACTGTTGTTTCAGCGAAACTAGTACGGCATGAGGAAAAAATGCCTCTATGCAGAGAACGAACGTTCTACATCTAGTGATGTAATATTTCCGTAAGTAAAATAATCTTTCAAATAACTTAACGATTCTGTTGACGCACCTTCACAAATGTGTCTTAATGTGCCAAAGTCAGAATTTTTCTCAAAAACACTTTCAAATTTTTCTAGAACAGAAACATTTTTTGCGTCTTCAATCGCGCATAACTGTGCGTGAACATGTTGCACTATTTGTAGAGATTCTTCTAACGGCACCGCAGGATTTTGTAATTTTTCTATTGCATCTGCTAGCCCGAAGTAATTGTCGTGAATGATTTTTAAATCCATTTTAACCTTACTATCTTGAAATTTCGACTGGCTTTTCTGGATAGCGGCAGCTTCCTTTGTATCGAATTGTAAAACCACGTTCTTAATATTGTCAAAATATTTATGATAATAAAACGCGGCCTGTAACCATGTTCCCCAACGAGTTAGAATAGGCTCTGGTGGCTCTAGTATACGGGGGCACAGTCTGTGAAATTCGCGAATACGTTTCGGTGATTTGACAAATACTGCTTTGGTATGCGCTATTAAAGCGTCTACCTCAGGATAATATTTTCTGATACTATCCGCCACAAGATTGAGAGCATGAATTTTACACATAATGTGTAACAAATTAGCAGAATGCTTTTTAAGAGACCGGCCTACAGAAAACATGTTTGCAGCACCATCACTCACTAACATCAAGAGTTGGTTTGTTCAAACTTGTCCAATGTATTTAACACTAACTTTGAAATTACTTCGACAGTACACTGTTGTATTCGTTTGGAGACTAATAGAATTGAAGGTGCCGATTGATGAGGTTCCAATTTGCGTGCCATTACATTAAGAACAGAATGTTTCTTCCGATCTGTTGTTTCGTCGACACATAACCACAATTTTTGATCTTTCAACTCCGATTTTATTTTTGTTCAATATGTTCGCGCGCAGATGGCACAATTCTTCATAATGATGTTCGACTTGGTAATTTGCACTCCGAATAGTTATTCCAAAAGCAGATAAATGGTTCCTTGTCTAGTAAATTAAACGGTATTACATGCAATAAACGTAACGCATAAATTAGATATAAATTTTTCATTGTCTCGTGCGCAATTTCTTTTTGAGACATGCTTTTCACTATTTACGTGTCGTAGACAATGTTGTCTGGACCATCACATTAACGGGATTTTACAGATTACACATTTAATTTTAGCACCTTCATATATTAAGTCTGGAATTTCTGCAATAAATTTTCGAAGTTTGTCCGACCGCGGTCGTTTTGCTGACGAAATCATAATTTTTTCTAGGACAGATAAACAATTGCGCAAATGACCGGCAGCGAAAATGTCCGTACTGCTCCGCAGACGAAGTAATACTACCGTTCCTCTCGGTCCGAACTGATTCTACGCCGATGCGCGGTACCGCTCGTGGCCAGCGTTACTCTACATAATGTATCAATATTGGAATTGAATACAAAATACTTACAATTTGTAAAGAACAGTTGAAAGTCGTCTAACAATAAAAATATTCCAGATGTACAGCGATGGATCATTTGAATATAATTAGGTTTTTTTTTGTTTAATAATTAAAATTACGTGTAAAAGAGGGATTGAGCACACACAAGTTAAAATAAAATTGTCAATACTAAAATTATGTTTTTTGTGATAAAGGAAATGTCTAAATAGAATAGTTGAAAATTAAATCTACATAAGTTATTAGTGACATCTATGGTTAAGTATTTAAAACCAGGTAATAAAAGAAGAAAAAACCTATGACATGACTTTAATCGAAAAAGAATTGAAAAACAGAGGTCGCTTCCGACTGTAACTGCGTATATAAATTATAGTCTTTGTTTGTATGTTGCTCTCTCATCATTTCGAGGCTCTCCAAGTTTAAGAAATTACCTTTGTTGGCTATGTGTAGAATACTGAAGCCGTTGTCTAAATTAAAGGTATGTTTGTTTTTTAGTAAATGTTCAGAGAAATGAGAGAACCCACTCGAATTTGGTTTAGAAATTCTATGTTCTTTAATCCGAGTTTCAAAACTCCGAAACGTTCTACCAACATACGTACACTGGCAGTCGCAACATGTGAGTTTATATACACCACGTTTTTTTATGTTAGGGAACTTGTTTTTGTTATTAAACAGAACGTTGTGTAGTGGGTGGATCGTCCCAAAAGCTATGTTGAAGTGGCTTTTTAGTACTTTTGAAACTGAATATGAGATAGAACCAATATATGGAATAGATATAAAGTATTTATTGTTGTTTAGCTTGGCCTGAAGATGGGCATGTGCCCGGAACCGGACGCAAGTTAGTTTATTCTTATTAAAGAATTTTTGTGAGTGCAGGACCATTCATTCACCATTCCTGATATGATTTACTCACAACGAGTCACTATTGAACATCTATTTCACATATATTTACTAAATCTATTCTTTATTTCGTTATTAGGTTTTTAAAGTATTTATTTTCCATATTAAACACTTAACAACGACGATACAATACTTCGAAAGTCGAAATATAAAATTGAGAGACGCGTTCAATACATTAAACGACACAATCAATAAATTAAAAAGTATTCCCAGTGATATTGGAAATAAACTGATTCAAAAAGTTGATGCAGTGTTCAGCAGAAACCCCGATTTAAATACAATATACCAATTGTCTACGGGAGAAATACAAAAATCAGTGGCACCTCGGTTTACGGAATTAATTGATTCCAAAAACATTTCGTAATCCGAAATTTCGTAACTGGAATTAAATGTTCCTATAAGAAATAAAGGAAATAGAGATAACCAAAAAAATAATCACAAATTAATTTTATGCATTTTAAATACAATTGAACATATAGAAAATAATGTTACGTAGAGAAACCAATAAAAACTCATTATTTAAATTAAAAAGAAATAACTTCACTTACATACACTACTTTTAATAAGGACTTTTTTTGGCGTATGGAAGACAGTGAGGATGAGGTGGCTTTTTCATATATACTACAATATTAGCGACACAACAGATAAGTTTGACTGTAGAACTTCCGCATTGTTCTTTGAAAAAGATTTTACACAAAGATAAAAGGATTTTCGGATAAAGTAAGAATAATATTAACTATGAATTGAAATGCACGAGTTGCGCGGAAATTTTGCCGAATCTGTAAAAGTTGCAAGCCACGTTTCATATCCGGGAGCACCTTTCCGTTTTGGAAACAAAAATTCATCCAAATTTTCTTCCGTAACCCGAAAATTCCGTAACAAGATACTATCGTGAACTGATGTACACTTATATCACATTTTACTTTTGCTTACAAGTTATGAAGTTGAAAGTTCAATACTGACTGACATACTAACTTCAAAAAGAACCCGTTTTTCTGCAGGGAATACAGAAAAGTCTCTTGTGATAATTGCTAATTCCTTTCTCCTATTTCCTACTTGAAAGAAATTTATTACATATGTACATATCTTCTATTTCAATTTATAATTAATATATGAATTTCGTTTAAATACATTTACTATACAAACTTAGCCTCTAAAATATGCAACATATACTTAATTAGTCTCTGTATCATGTTTACGATGCGCAGTTCTGAGTTATATCCCTTACGATTCTGCCGTTCACTGGTTATAATAAAAGTTTCAAATGAGCAAAGATTTATTTTTGTTTGTAACAAGGTTTCATATTTCTCTATTTAATATTGCATTGGCAATAAACCAGAATTGGTAAATTTTGTGGGTTTAATAGTTTCCCATTAGTAAGCTGGGAGAAGCATGTGACGGATTTACACGCTAAAAAAAGATGGGCGTAAATTACCCCGAAAATAGGAGGAACTCCTGTGGATGAAGTAAAAATATTAGTAGTAAGTAGTTTTTATTTCCATCTACATATATACAGTGTCGTCCTAAAGTATCCTCCCTCCATGCTAACTTTTGAACGACAGAAGCTAGCGTTTTTAGAAAAAATAGATCGATTTCTATTTTTTGTGAACTAACTTTTGCCGTAATCAGCAGTTTAATTCTGTATCCAACTTAAGAAGTATGACGATATGCAACAAAGAAGGTTTTGGTAATCTGTTTTTGTTGTTCCGCAAAATTGACATAGGAAGGAGCGCCAAATTATTTCTTGTGGCATCAAACTGATCTAAAGACCTCGTTGCTAAGCAAAGTAATCATAACTGTCAATAATATGTGGTATCATTGAATTCGCCTTCGATTGCCTTTCCAAAGATATAAAATATGCAGGCTGCTCAATTCAAACGAACATTACGTGTTTCATTATCCGTCCAATACAATAACTGTTTATTTTAAATACTAATCAAGAAATTTTTTAACGTTTTTCTCTCCGCTTAAGAGTATATACGAGGCGTGTTTTTAAAGTAAGCACCGTTTTCAAATAAAACAAAAACAAGTAAACTTTTCTTAACAATTTTATTTTCACATGGAAGCCTGTACCTTATTCTACTTTTCTACATACGAGGGTAAGTCAAATATTATCTACACTTTCGCCATAACAAGCTTTGAAGGTTATCGTAGTGGCGGCAGCTTGCGCATGCGTTGAGTTGGCGCCTCTGTGGTCATGTGTGGGGAATTTAATCACGATCGCGTCATTTCTCTGCTAACTATAACAGCATATTAGTTTGCGCCAAAGAGAAACAACGAGCAGTGATCCGATTTTTGTGGTCAGAGGGTGTGAAAGGTGTTGAAATTCACGGGAGACTTTTGTCACAATACAGGGATAGTGCTTTATCTCGTAAAAGCGTTTTTTTGTGGATCGAAATGTTTCAAAGTGGCCGCACGAGCTTAACACAAAAAGAGGGAGCTGGACGGCCGTCAACCTCGACCACCGACGACAACATTCAGCAAGCTCGAGAGATGGTTACAGCAAATGGGCGAGTTACCATAGGTGGGGTTGCATCTCCGGTGAAATTCGGCACCTTTCACACCCTCTGACCCCAAAAATCGGATCACTGCTCGTTGTTACTCTTTGGTGCAAGCTAATAGCGGAGCTGACATGCTTATGCTGTTGTAGCTAGCAGACAAATGACGCGATCGTGATTAAATTCCACACACATGACCACAGATGCGCTAACTCAAAGCATGCGCAAGCGGCCGCCATTACAATAACCTTCAAAGCTTGTTATGGCGAAAGTGTAGATAATATTTGACTTGCCATCGTAATTTCCACCAATATTGAGGCATTTATCGGATCGCACAATCAGCTTTACAATCCCATCGTCATAGAAGTCTGCCGCCTGATTTAACAACTACTGGTCACAACTCCATAGAGAACACTTCTGGAAACTTGAGGAAACTCATCAGATAACGATGAAATCGTAAAGCGTTTATGCCACAAGATGTAAAGCATGAACTTTACACGTAACATGTAAAAGTCCCTCGCACTTTTCTTTAAGAAAAACGGCCCAAACTACACATTGTCGCTGCTCCATCGCTCATAAACATCAACAGTTGACTAGTTGACACTTGAAATTGTTGTAACGTAACGAGCACTACGCCCATAATTGTTTCGCCAGTACACAAATTTTCAATCTTATTAGCTAGCAGAAGACCAGAACTTTTACTAGCTAATAAGATTGCAAATTTCGGTTTAGCAGGATCTAGTGCTCGTACAATAATATTCAAAATAGCATTTTTTTACAGTCTGTCGTCTCATCAACGTATATTTATGTATACTTGGTAGCTCTTTACGTAACGCTTGTCCGTGATGGTAAGTTCCACTCGGGATTTTATGTACGCCAAAACTGTCGAAATGGTTCTTTATCGAGTAAGCCAAACGGTAGACCACAAACAATAAACATCAAATCCAACTTAAATTGGCTTTGAGGTGACACGACATTATTCTCATTTTTGTGCCGTACACTATTTATATGTTTTGAGATTCGGATCAAAAAACACGTCAGGTGTTTCCGACCCGATTCATCCGGATTTTCACATTTTGCGCAACATTTAGTCTCCAATAACCATAATTTTTCAAGAGAGAATAACTTTGCAGTCTTGCATGTCGCCAATGTAGGTTATTACCTAAATAATCTCGAATCTCTCGAAATTATGAGAGAACAATATAATAACCAAGATAACTGCTTGAACACGCAACTACAATTTGAATCTACCTCAACCTTTCAAATATTTTTCGAATAGATGTCTCTGTCATAGACATTCTTCCTCCTTATATTTGGAACTCCACTAGTGGAGATCACTGCTAGTCTTAATTTTACTTTTAAATTTTTATTAATAAAAAACCGTTGAGTATTTTACAATTGATAATCAGAATATTTTAACGTGTAGTGATAATCCTCTTTTTACAAATATTTTAATTAATTTTATATATTTTGGTTTTAATATGTTAGTCCAGTGTATTGTAGCTTACATATTTTATTCTTAGATAAATTCTTACTGTATTTAAATTAAATTGTATCACCAATATTGAGCTAAATCAATTTTTACATATAAAAAATTAAAAGGAAAGAAATTTATATATCATTCAGTGTTACTACCTAATATTTACAAATTAGATTTTTACATAAACATCAATTTTAATTAGTGCATAAATTAATACTTATTCTACAAAATTTACAAAAACATGCTTATCATAATTTTATAATTAATTTAGAAAAAAGTTAATACAGTTTGTATTTATTCCTGGTATCCTTGTAGCGTGTCTGAGGATGAGCGTACGCTAGAAACCGGTAGCACTGGTATAGACATTAAAGAATTTTTTGTGAGTAATAGACCATTTTATTGATTCTGTCATTATTTATATGTCTTTTACAGTCGCCATTGTTCCAGTACATTAAAGATATTTTGCAAACTCTACAAAATACTTTAGTTCCATTATAGTTCAAATCCGGAAATTCACTGATAAATTTAGTGACTTTATTAGCCAACGGTCGTTTATTTACCTCGCGTACGTTAGACATACATATATTTATCTCTATAACTACGACTAACGCTGCGAAGGATTGATGGGAAACTGTTGCAATAAATCAATAATTTCATTCGCTGAGGCTCGTGCCGATTCATCTGCATACATACTTTGTGTCGTGGGCGCGGCAACCTCACTTCTAACCTGGCGCGAAGCTTTCTGTGCCCGGCCTAATGATAATGAACTATTCTAAAATTTTAAATAATCAATGATCATAACTGTGAAATATTTTTCGGCGTTACTACTGCGGTAAGTATATAACTTGAATGCAAATGTTTACTTCATACAATTTTAATTTATTTGTTATTTCACCGTAATTAATAAAGCGGGCCTTGGGCTACGTTTCCATTTACCAATCAACTGTATTTTTCTCTTTCTTATGCCGTTTCAACTGGTGCTTGATCTATATAGGAAACAACTGGCCAATGTTTGTGATTTTGCCAAATTAGAGGTCATTTCGCAGTTGCATCTATGTTTTGGTTTATCAGTTGAAGTGCAACTGAAGATTGAAACTATGACTATCCTTTTTTTATCACAACAGTCACCCGCATTATTTATTGCAATATAATTTGGAACACCATTTTCGTATTTCATGATAGATAAAGGTACTAATAGGTTAATAAAAATTACAACATCGAAGGTAGCTGTCATTAGCGCGATGTGGAGTCCACTCAATTAACTTCTGGCAGGGCCAGGTAAGAAGTCGTCAGGTTCGATAGTAAACGCCCACATTCAACGGTTGCCGCTAGTGTCATATCGTTGGGGAGATCGCGAACTCGTATGACATGTTACAATTTGCAATATGGTAATTTTAAAGAGGGGACATTTTAGTTGATTGAAATTTAATTATAAGAATATGAAGTACTGTATTGTATTATCGTAATTGGCCGTAATTTTTAACAAATGCTATCGGAAATAAAGGAGCGGAAGGATGAGATGACGATCTGTCTCTCTGATTACTCCAGAATGCTCCAGAAATAACTTTATTACCAAAGGTATTAGCGGCGATGAAATACTACTTAAACTTTAAGCAAAACAATAAATGCGAAACTCTATCTGTGTGTACAAAATCTTCTGACGCAAAATAAGATTCATACTTATTATATTACTGAGGAGCGTTTGGTTTGAGAAGGTTGAATGTTTCTTTTTGCTTATAGCAAGATATGGTTATATTTACTCTACATTGCAAATAACTAGAAATTGCAAAGCAAGCAAACCAACAGGGGAATGAACTGTGGTTGGGTTTATTCATTAAGAAATTACCCTTGATGGAACAATATATACTTGTAATACTGTTAGAACAGAATAAACGATAAACTAAATAATGCAAACTAAAATTATGTACATACGTATACGATGGAAATACATGGCTCTCCGCCAGATTCTATCCTCTTCAATAATTATTGCTTTACATTTTCTTTGCGCTCTCATTAGTAAGGTAAATATTAGGATTAATGAATATGTACGTCTTATTGAATATTGTTCTAGGATGTAAATTACGGAAGCGTGAATGGTAAACCTGATACGCGTGCCTTGTAAGTAAAATATTCAGTCCTTTGCATCTACTAGGCACACTTAACAGATTTATATCGCATTTGCTGTTGTGCAAATAACTACATTGGCGTAGCTCCGAGATGAAAGAAGCACATATTAGTAATCATATTGTACTGTAGCGCTTGACTTTGGAATATTGATATGAAATTTATTTTCTTTGGGCTGTTTGGAAAGCATGGAGAGATGCGTAATTCTGTTTGGTTATTCGAAGTTATAAAAATAGGGGTTCTTTAATACATTGTCTGCAAATGAATATGCACTCCCCATGAATTTGTTACCAAAAGTTCTTATATTTATTAAAAATAGCAAAATTATATATGTATATACAGGGTATTACAAAAAAACGTTTAAATATTTAAGGGACATATATTACGATTAAAAACAAGTAAAAAAACCCTAATGAACATGGTTCCGCAAATCAACCGTTTTCGTGATAAGTGCATTTGTCTTTTTTGAAAATCAACGAAAGCCACCATTTTCATTATCAGTTTAGTGTTTTTTTTTGTTTTGGTTGCTTTAGTCATAGAAACCACGACTTTTTCTAAAGTAAAACAATTGTTTTGATAAATTTTATTATCAGTTCGCAGTGCTATGCATACGCTGTTTTCCAAATAAATGCGATTTAATCAAAAAAAAAACAACAACTTCAAGTAAACCTTTTTGTTTTCATATGACATTTGCGCTATTACTCAGTTCGCTGTCAATTCATAAGCTGTTTTCTGGTAGTGAATTTATTTTCGACTCAAAGGAAATTAGTTTTCGATTTGCAATGCCTTATTCAAATGCTGAAATGGCCGACACGGTTTTCATGTATGGTCGTGCCGATGGGAATGCTTTGGAAGCACGTCGCCTTTATTGCGAGACTTTTCCCAGTCGTCAACGGCCTTCGCATGTGATGTTTGGAAACGTTTACCAGCGGTTGAGGGATAATGGCTCCTTCAAAAAACGCGCTTACGAAAGCGGGCGTCCAAGGTCAGTGTGTATGCCTGAGGTTGAAGAACAAATCTTGGCAATAGTAGATGAAAACCCCGAAACTAGTGTGAGAAAAATTTCGGCTGAAAGTAGGCGTAAGTAGTCCGCTTGTTTAGAAAACTCTCCACCAACAACTTTCATATTCGTGCCATATCCAACGGGTACAAGCCCTTTTTGATTGATTGATTTGATATTCTGTCAGTGGTTTTTAAGGAAATCTGCTGAACACCAGAATTTTTCTTCTAACATCCTTTTCACTGATGAAGCAGGTTTCACTAAAGATGGGATTTTCAACTACCACAATAATCACGTTTGGTCGTACGAAAATCCGCATGCTGTCTTGAATCCAGACATCAACAGCGTTTCAGTCTGAATATCTGGCTAAGCGTTTTAGGAGATCAGATATTAGGTTGTTTTGCCACAACGTTTAACGGGTTCTGCATACCTTAACTTTCTGGTAAACACCTTGCCCGAACTTTTAAAAGATGTCCCTCTAAATCGGAGATTGAATGTTTGGTTTATGCAAGATGGGGCACCGCCGCATTTTACGCTTGTTGTTAGGGAGCACCTAAACGAAACATTTCATAGGAGATGGATAGGTCGAGGGGGTATTTGGGGTTACTTGAAAAGTTTAGTGCAAACACCAGTAAATAATCTTGCCGAGTTGCAACAGCGAATTGAACAATGTTGTCAAACAATTTAAGCAAAATCGGGCTTTTTGGAAAGGGTGCGGAGTTCCTTCTTAAGAAGATGTACATCCTGTGTTGAAATGGAAGGAGGACATCTCGAACATCTGTAATTATCGTGTTCTGTAACGCTAAATGCTAAAAAATGCTAAAAAAAATTAAAAAAAAGACAATTGCACTTATCTCGAAAACGGTTGTTTTGCGGACCCATGTTCATTAAGGCTCTTTTACTTGTTTTTTATCGTAATATGTGCTCCTTAAGTATTTAAACGTTTTTTTTAACACCCTGTATAAAAAATAAAAGGCAATTTACGAAAAAAAATTATTGACTGTTACCATTTAATACTGCGTGTCATCAAGTTTTTATTGCACTATCCAGAATTGAATTTATTACTTTAAAACTGTATTTTAAGGAAATTACTCCCAGACCGTATAAACTTGTGCCACATTTCTTGAGTACAAGCTGGAGCTGGATTCTGTAAAAAGCGTCGCGCGAACATATCCGATACATGTTCAAGTGGTGAAAGATCGGGCAATCCCGAGGGCCTTGGAACGATACGTTGTTTCCGGCCAAAAAACGCAAAGTATGTTATCCCGCATTATCTTGCTGGAATACATCGTTCTCAACCGTCTGTAGGAAAGTTCGTGCAGCGGGTTGCAGGGCAATATTTATGTAACCCGGGACAGTTATAAACCCATAACCCAAACTATACCATTCTAATTGATGTAGTATTCAAACTTCTTCGTTTCTTTATCACTTATTATGCATGTTCATCATTCCTTTTGCTACAATAATCGTTCTTTACACCGTGCCAACCAGACATATTGATTTTTGTGTGTCAAATAAATCTAACCTTCTCCACCGTGTACAACTATAGGAATCAGGCGGTGAACTTCTTGGGTGTCACAATCGACGCAAATTTAAAGTGAAGCCAACACATAGATGGACTGGCTGGCAAACTAGCTTCTACTCTCTTTGTGATTAAGAGATTGAAGCATGTAGCCACTCATGAAGCAGCAAAAACGGCATATTTCTCTATTTTCCACTCTCACCTGTGCTACGGTATCTTCTTCTGGGGAATGACGACGGAAGCGCAGAGAATATTCGTACTCCAAAAAAAAGCTATGAGATTCCTGTGTTATTTGGAGTACGGAGAAAGCTGCAGAACATTTTTTAAGACTCAAAGAATACTTACGTTGGCAGGAGTATGTATCATGGCAGCGGTAAACTTTGTTCATTGCTACAAGGATTCATTCACTTTAAACGGAGTATACCATAATTACCCAACAAGAACGCGAAATGCATTAAGAACACCATATCATCGACTAACAACGTCGCAAAAGGCAATCAACTATTGGGGAAGTAAGCTGTATAACGAATTGCCAAACGAACTTAACCATCTTCCATTCAATCATTTTAAGAAGAGAGTGAAGAAAATATTAATTGATGGAGAGTGCTACGATATTTCAGACTTTATTGCCAAATAACGCCTAGTCTACTTGTTTGATTGTTTGTTCTACATGTTTTAGTCCTATTTGTTTTACACTTGTTTTATTCTATCGCGTTTTTTTTTATTTATACATATTTATATACACACTAAATACTTTTATTTATATTTATATTTTTATCTATTTTATTTATAAATTAACGATTGTACGATGTACATGCTTAAAAACCGAATGACAATGTTCTGTAATGGTACGATTACGAATAAATATAACTAACTAACAATGGGCCACAATGAGCACTGCCCGGGCCTATTTTTCACGGCCCGACCCGCCCGTGGCTAGTTACAGTATGGAGTGCACCCACCCCGCCCGCCTGTTGCGTTC
The DNA here is from genome assembly GCA_029619315.2 of Dynastes maya. Taxonomy (NCBI): domain Eukaryota; kingdom Metazoa; phylum Arthropoda; class Insecta; order Coleoptera; family Scarabaeidae; genus Dynastes; species Dynastes maya. Next base: position 35,515,201 of record JAROYE020000004.1, read on the forward strand.
ATGACCTCGCCCGTTAGGAAATTTAGGTCCGTTTGGCCCGTCTAAATTACTTTAACCTGTTTAAGAAATTATATCTGCACCGTCTATTTCTAAACATTTTTTAATTACTACATTATAATGAGTAGAATGAAACATTTATTTTGTTTGTTTTTGTGTACTACATTGTATGAAACCAAAAGAAATCGTAAAAACTAAACAGCATTTACTGCATACGTTATATCAATTCGATGTATTTAATAAAACATTCTCGGCCCGTCAGGTCCGTACAATTTTAGGCCAGGCCCGCAATGAAAAGAGACGAGGCTCGCCCGTGGGCCCGGACGGGCCAGGCTTTTCCTAGCCCGTGCGGTGCTCTAGCCACAACTACGTAACCATACACAAATCATGCGGTTATAAATCGTACATTTTAAGATTTGATGGTTTATGATACTTCACAACACTCGCTGACTCAAATCAGCCGTTTAAGGAGACAAAAGGGGCTGGATGAACAGAAACATGTCCATTGGATAGAGCTTTCTCTTCCCACATTCCGTTTGCCCTGAGTGATTCCAGCAGCATTTAATAACAATAAATAATAGGAACAATGGGTCCTTTTAGAATTGGAATTTTTGACAGATTGAGAATTGTGGTAATTACGTTGCTTGGTTGGCTGAACCCCGGGTTAAAAAAGACAACTTGGTGCTTTTCCTAGCCAACTTCCCATAAAAAAGAACAGGATACCGAAATGAAATTCGATACTAAAGCAATTATAAAACTGGAACGCTATACACTGAAAGAAGTAGGGATAAATTTCAATCCTCATATTACGAAAAAAGTATATACCTCCGGTATAAACATAAGGAATTTTCCCTCAATTATGCGCAAATTTAGATCTTTATCCAAATTCTACAGAAATTTTCAAAAACTCTAACATTTTAAAATTAAACCGAAACTTGCTTGTTGATATCAAAATTTCGATACGTATAAGGGTATTATATCTCCGATTCCTTAAAATATTTTAGGCGTTGACGCCAGAACAAAACATCAACTCTCTATTGTCGTATGCATGCTACACGGTGTGGCATTAGTGCTTATATTATACTTTTGGATCCAAGAAAAAAAAGTAAGTTGTTTTTTATTTTAAACAATCCATATCAATACTTAGTGTGTGTATGTAATGGAAAGGTTTATTGCATGAAAATGGAAAATAAATTATTTTTGAGATAGGAGGCGGTAATTTCATATTTGGGTATAACTGTTAGTTCTGAACAACTTTTCTTAATAATATTTTCCTCTAGTTTGAAAAATAAGGGTACTTTACTCTTGAGCCTCTTTCAATTTTAAATACCCATCCTGTATACGGTAGAAGATAAACTGCGATTAATGGGTATCAAGTGGGTTTTAAAAGGTGCTCAAACTTTTTGAATTACTATAATTTTACAAAAGTCTATAACAAAAAAAATCAAAACAATGTTATTCTCTAGATATGTACATATATGGTTAACATACTATAAACTTCGTAGTTCAGTGACGGAAGATTTGCTAAGACCATATTTTTTCATTAAATTGTTCAAAGAAACAAATACTTGATTAAACGAAATTTTTAATTAATTGTATCACAACGTGCAATAAAAGAACTTTAATACAGCTGTGCAGCGAGCTAATCATATTAACGCAATTTTCTTTCTGCTAGAAACAACAAATATCAAACGATTGAAGGTTTCTATAAAAATCTTTAAAAAATAAGTAAATGTGTAGATGTATTCAAAGTAACTACCAACTACATTCATAATTTTGCTATCAAATTGTTATCAATATCTGGGAAAATAAACCATTAACTCTAGTTTTTAAAAATATAGTAGTTTTAGAGTTATGACATGTTTTGAAATTACAAACAAATAAAATTTGTAATGGTATGTGAGTTACTTATCCCTCTTTATTATTTTCAGAAAAGTATATGAAGAATAGAAGAAACACGGAACTTTCCTTTTTGTTTTCTCGTTTAAACATTGTTGCATAGTATACTTGCAAACTTACAATAAAAAATAAAGTTTCACAATATGTTACTTTTATTTATCGAGTTATAGTATAGGATATTGTTAGGTCTAATATGAAAAGATGTAAGTGATTAACATGTAAATATAGCAAACCAATTTGTTGAATTTTGAAACACACGTATGGTGCTAAAAATAATTTTCGAGTTCCATAACATTTTGGAGCCGGCATTTGATTTGATTTTGTTAAAATGTCCAAATTTATTTGTTGCGGATACGTTGCACCAGGGTTACGTACGAGGGTGAAGCTAAAACATTATATTTATGTCGAACTGGCAGTTAAACGGATGGAAGTTAGGGTTTTTCATTTTTTGGCCAGTACTTATGTATTTCCGTTACTATTGCATATACGGAAAAATGTTTCAAACAAAAGTCGTAGTGTTTTACCTCTATCGATTAAAAATTCGATAACTATCAGAATTCAAAATACACATGAAAAGATTTCCTAGTAACAATAATCAAAAAGTTAATGCTAATATACAGCGTAAACCCGCAAACATGTTTCTGCCTACCCGGCGTCATCAGCGCAGTTCCGTACGTGTCCTTCCCTCGTTATTGTTTTTCACCTCTCGAGTATATGTTGCTATTCTCAACGAACAGCATCAAGATACATCTCCCCACGCCACCTAGCGTCGAGAAACATAGTCATGCCGTCTAGAGAATAGCGACAACAACTCGGGATGCAGGCTCCTACCATCTATCGTGTCGTAAAAAAAATAGATAAAAGATGTTTCTGGTGAAATTTCCAAAAATATAAAGATAATTTGACTGTAACGAGTTGATTTTTCACATTTGAGAGAATAATCAACACATTTATGGGTAATAACTTATTTATTAAGATGATTTCACCTGAGAAAATGGGAAAAATAAATGGGTGTAGTGAATATTACCTAGTTCAGTTAAAAATATTTTGTGGTGAAATGTTTTTATACAAATAACGTATTATGAAGATTGGAAGCTTAGTTGATATAAACTGTAGATACTTTATTATGTACATACAAACATCCAGTTCATCGGATTAGATTGGTGTCTAGTTCCAGTTTTACTTTAGAACTTACTATTTTGTGAAATTAAATAATCTTTTTTTTTTAATAAAAAAAAATCTTTTACTCATATTTTTGAATACAAGGGAAATTTGTTAAATATGGTTAGAAAGCTATAACATTTTTTTGGGTTAGTGGGGAGGCGCCTTAAAAATGGTTACATGATTTGTGACTGTGAATCCTTTTGTAATAAAACGTGCGAGTAATCAACTTGTCAGATGAAAAAAGTATCTAAGGTAAGTACAAATAATGGATATAATCCAAATATCTATATTTACATATTCAAATTATGGTTGAAGTTGGTTACACTAATGACCGTGTTAAAAGATTACTAATATTAAGTACATGCCAAAGATAATATTATATCTGTCGTCACCAATCAGGGGGAAAGCCTATGTTAAAAAGACCAATTATTATAAACAAGGCTCAACAATCCGTACGGTAACACGTCATTGCTAGCATAGCTGTTCGTTCGCGTTTATCGGTAGGAAATGAAAGTGTACAATAATATTCAGTTTTGCACATATAGTAGAAAGTATAAGGTGTAACACACCGTTCTGATACCGAATTCTATCTCTACACATTTGAAGCTTACTTGTTTTATAGATATAATTGCTGCTTGTGTCTCAAATAATTCTTTAGATATTTTTCATATACGTAGTAGATACATGGTTTCAACTATATCTGCATTCAGTTCTTCGTTCCAGAGTTTACTCCTTATTCGCCCGGCGACGTCAGCAGTATTGTTGAATGTAAATTAATTTTAGAAAATAACTTACTAAACGTATTACAATTTATAAATAACCATTTTACAAGCATAATAACAATAAAATATATTTGAGAAGAAATATAATATCTTAAATGATACAATAAATCAATTAAAAGTTATACCCGGAGAAATTGGACACAAGTTATATCAGAAAATTGTCAGTGTTCAACAGAAACACGGATTTACGTGTATACTAAATAAACTATGCATTATTGCAATTCTAAATACCGATGTAGTCACAAAATACCGTACCTTTATCTCATATTTGAAATTCGCTCTACTAGCTGGTTGCGATGTTGAAAGAAAATTTACTGCATTCAAAGAAATACCGACATCAAGAAGAACCAGCTTTGCAGTTGAAAACTTGGAACAGTCATGTCAATACTACTTTATGTAGTTCATCCATGTGTACAAAGCGTAATACCGTGTAACCACAGATAATGACTTTTATTTAAAGATGATTTTAATTAATATTGGAAATAAATACCCGCAGATTCTAAAACCAGAACGTTAAACCTTGCATCACATGTCTATGGAAGTGAAAAAAATAACGTGTGTCATCCTGTACGTTTAGCCTAGGCTTCATTATAAATAATAAATAAAGCGTGACAAACGGTTGCACCCGCAGAGACGCCTGTACGAGGGGGTGTATGTACGTATGTGGATGCAGAGTTCAGTAATGCGGTAGACATTGAGGAGTTAGGTCGTTCGGTTTTTTATCGGATTCTCATTGTGTATTTTCGAAAACATGGGACGTAAGCCTGGTGTACGTCTTGCATCGCACGTGAAGAAAAATATTTGGCATTTCCTTGGTTTGGAATTCACAGGTTCGCACGTTTGTTGCAAATTTTGCGGTATAGGGTTACTAGGTCGCACGACATTTCAATGTAGAAGTCATATTAAAAGTAAACGTCATGTATTGAATTTAAGAAACAATATTCCGTACTGGCAATTTTTGTATGACTTTATTTTCATGTTGAGCACGTCCAACATCCCACAACACCTAGTAGATAATGGAAACCTTCGTCTTTTTTGGTATAAATATGTTCCATCATGGAAGCTACCAACGAAAAGACAATTGCGGTACAATTTATCCCATGTGCAAAGTACAGTAAAAGACTGTATAAAAGACGAGATTGAGAAATTAAAAAATCTGTCTCACTGTGGACGAAACCACTGATGCTCAGAAACACAGCGTGATCATATTGTGGCGCGTCCTTTAAAACAAGAAAGCAGCTGGACCATTAGCAGCTTACTTGTTCTTAGCCAGTAAAAGGATTGAAGGAACTGATGCCGAAACCGTTATAAACATAATAAAAGATACGTTAAGAGAATTTTGTATCGTAGGAGCCCAAATCACCATGTTAGTTTCTGACGGAGCCGCAACAATGCTGAAAGCTGGTAGGATGTTAAAAGTATGCTTTCCGACTCTTCTTCACATAACATGCCTCATACACGCATGTCATCTCGTAGCAGCAACAATTGGAAGCAAGTATCCTAGGGTGAATGATTTAATATCATCTACCAAAAAAGTGTTTGTGAAATCTCCCAAACATATCCGCGTATTCAAGCAATTGTGTCGGCAAATTCCGCTACCACCTCAGCCTGTATTGACGCGATGGATCGAGGCAGTATCTTGCTATCGCAAATATTATTCCCAAGTGAAAGATGTAATTTTCAAACTTAATTCTTCTAATTCTCAAGCGGTTCGCGAGCGTCAGCAATTTTTTTCCGATTCGGACGTTCAAAAAGGAAATAGATGACATTTCCATAAACTATTCTGTAGTGACAAACTATTTCGCAGTTAGAAAATACTCACTTATCTATACAAGACTCGTTACATAACATCAAAAATTTAGCAGCCGCTCTAGAAAGCTTGACGGATCCTATAGGACTAGATGTCGCGCAAAAATTTCGTGGTTTTAAATAAAAATCTGGATTTAGAAAAGGTTCGATCTATATCTGGAATTCAAGACTGCACCGAAGAGACACAGGAGTATTTTAATTTCACAAATCTTACTTCATTAGATGCTGAACGATCATTTGCAAAGTATACGAGAACGTTTTCAGACCGTCGTCGAGGCCTGACCGAATCGACAATGGAAGCATTGCTTATGTTGCAGTACTACGCCGTGTACCATGGCAGTCGCACATTACCGCAGTGGTCATCGATAGGTCAATAAAAGGTAACAATCTATTATTTTTTTTATTAATACTGTGTCTACTTTTGCGCGGTACGCCCTGGACGGTTCCACTAGTTTCTCGAACATTATAGATAGTACACGCACACCGATCAACCGATAATAACCGAACGTCTACTCGATTCCTTGTATGTACATAGTAAACACAGCTCCTTTCACGACGCCTCTGCGGGTGCAACCGTTTGTCACGCTTTACTGATAAATCAATAAAGCTTATACTATTGGCAACAAGAATATTTAATTTGCTACATTCCCAAAGTCCTAAAACCAACCATAATAATTGTCTGTAATTATTCTTGAATTACTTTCATATGTTTAGTAGGACCAATTAAACATTCCGACTATACTTTTCGTTTAGAATGAACTAATAGTGGGAGATATTACTGTATGAAAAGTAGATTTTCACATGAAACTTAACTAATTATCAGAAATGCCACTGTGCTGAAAGTATATTTACCTATTAGAATTAATTGAAGCTTATATATTATAATTTTACGATCAAATATCTTTTTTCATTTTAATCAGTGAAGTATACTTACCAAACAATCTTACCTATCAAAACCTCAAGCGAAATTAATTTGTGTGTGTACGTTTACCAGTTATACAATAACTTTCACTTCCTGTGGGTAATGTTACATTAATAAAAGAAAAAAAGCACATGTAGAATAAAATTCCTGTGCTGATTGGAGGTACCCCAGTTGCATCCAGTTGGTTAAGGAAGATTCCCCAAATTCTTTTCTGTGTCTGGTAAGTACACGAATTCATCCAACTTGTTGCTACTTGCTACTACATTATCGCACAAGCAAATTATTTTAAAAAGGGCTACATTCCTCCCAGTTTTTGTAAAAATGTTCAGAAAATGCCAGTTTTTGAAACCACACACCACTTATTTGGACACAACTGGAAGCGCTATGAAAATTAATCTTCGCGATGGTGCATAAGTAATTGAACGGCAAACAATTCTAGTAATCGTAAAATAAATGGTGGAAAGGAAGCGGTAACATGGTTGACAAAGACTAACAAAGAACCCTACAGTAAAGTGAATGTAAGTTAGGCATATCCAAATACCATTTCCCTTTTGTTGAAGCATTTAAGGAGTTCATATTGTTTCCTCTCGGTACTATTATCTTTTAATATTCGTGTGTAAAATTTAAAAGTGGAAACTACATCAATCCTGAATGACAATAGTTTCAAAAATTTACGGTGCAGACGATCCAGACTGAGGGCATGACCAATGTAAATCGGATTCCATACAAGGCTAGCGTATTCTAGTTTGCTAAGTACCAAGGCATGGTACAGTGTTTGAAGGACATCAGAATCCGCGAAATGTCTGGTCGATCTGTATAAGAACTCAAGAGCTTTTATTCGCTGTTAATCAAAGTTCTTCGATGTGGCCAATAAAGCTCATGCGGACGTCGAACACCACGCCAAGATCCCGTACCGAGGAGACTCTCGATAATTGATAATTGCCAACATTATAGTTTGTCAGGGTTGGTAACGTTCTCCCATGATGCAGTGCAACACTTGCTTAAGTCCATAATTGTGAGCAGATTACTTTGTAAGAGTGCGCTGTCATCAGTTCCGTTAATTGCACAATAAATTTTCACATCACCCGCGTATACCAAAACTGGACAAGTAAGACTCTCAAGGAGGTCATTCATGAAGATGTTGAATAAGAGCGGCCCCAGTTTTAAGCCCTGCGCGATACCCGACGTAGGCATGAACTCGTATGACCAATAATGTTACATTGTGCAGAATTTACCTTCGAATAGTTTTTTTGCTTGAAAACTTTTTCTCTAAATTACTTACAAGGGAACACCGGCAACTCGCACTTCTCGATTTCAGTGAAACTGCACAGACTGAAAGAGTACCTTGGTATAAGAACACCATTTTTTTCTTATCTAGCGTATCTCGCCGATTTGGGGGTACAGCCCCCTCCAATGATTTTTATATTTTTTCTATTTGTGTAAATATCTCGGAAATTATAACAAATATCTTTTTCTTTTTAGAATATAATTTGAAGTAAATTACATAGTCCCAAGGATGACGGAAAAACTTTATAACGCGGGACCCCACCCCCCTTTTTTTAATTTTTTTTTCTTTATTTTTCACAAATAAAGTATATTACATAGTCTAAAGGATGGCGTGAATAATTTTCGGGAAAAATTAATAACGGGGGACCGGGTACACCATACCCCCTTTTTACATTTTAAAATTTTATTTTTTCACAAATAGAGTCGGTTTTATGTAGAATATGTATGTCGTCAAATTGAGACAGTTAATAATAAAGATATTAAAAGACGGTAATAAAACTTTACTTGTCATTGATTGTCGTTATAAATATATATTTATTTATAAATTATTTATTAGTTCAATACATGCTTTAAGAAATACTATAATATAATGTGATTGAAATGACCACAGGTGGCCGTTTAAAATAATGTATGAGAAGCGTTCTTTCATGCAGTGTAAATTTACAGCTCGGCATATTCTATAGAGCAATATTCATATAACTAACTTGTTTGTAACTAACACATTTTCAAAAAACAGTGGAGCAGAATAAAAGAGAAAGTGTAATGCTTATGAAATATTCAATACACTACATACTGTAATGTGATTATTGAAATTATAATTGTGACTGGTAGTATTATACATATAGTAATTATACTACGTAATGATTACAGTAATGGTAGTCAGTATAAAAGTGTTCAAAACACAGGTATTGCTTGCACAACGAACAACGCACAATAGCAGGTTTTTCACAAACACTACACAAGGGCGTAGACTCCGCGTCTTTAGCAAAACAAAACTGTACTGGATTTTTAAAAGATCCCGGTCTTTCATCCACGTATCCACTCTTATACCCCGAGTATTTGAAGACATCGAAAAATCTCGGTGAAGAAAACTGATTGTGGGTCAACGATTGCAGCTTAATAATACTATTTCTCTGATGCAAATCTATGTCGTACTTCATAAGAATCACTGTATCAGAAAAAGTTCTAATAAAATTTTTCCATAATCTAAAATCAAACACATCTAGAGGTTGTACCACTGCTATTGTTTGACACCAATTTCTGAAGTTCGGCAACACAATGTCCACTCCAAGAATCAAGATTCCTTTAATACCAAAAATAATGGCGAAAGTAACCGTCCATCTGCAGAAATGGCCGGTAAAATTGTATAACTATGTGTTGTTGAGTGCAAAGATTGCACAACAGCTTCAACGGTTTTCTCACCCTTTACTGCCAAAGTACGGCCGAAGTGCATTTCTAGATTAAATCCACTTTCATCGGCGTTGTATACGTTGCTTCTGCCGATACTAGCGATATGGGGTTTGACTTCCTTAATAAAATTATTGCTTAACAATCGTAGGTCTTCCATACCAGCACGAGTCGACCTAATAATAAATTTTATTTTGCGTGACACAACATTATGTACTTTCTTGAAATGCCATATCCATCAATGTCCTGCTTTAAACGTGTCGTGTCAAATTTCTTCTTTAGCTTCTAAAACCCATGTCATGAATTAGTTTTCCATCGTCTATGCTATTTTCAAATTTAGAATGAACGTATTCTGTAATAAACCGTAGTTTATCCGTATGCACGTCGCCTCTGTTAACACTTTCTTCCCATCTATATAATTGGCGTAGTAATTTGACCTTTTTGAATTTTTGTTTCACGCCATCGACAGAACGTCGCTTGCTTGCTTTCACCACTTCTCCAGTATTCAACAGCTTTAATTTTGTAATATAGGTCAACAACACTGCCTCCTTCTTCAGGAACACATGCAATATTTTCATAATTGTTCAAACTCCAATCCTGTGACATATTCAAAAGAGAACATGTTTTCTTGTTGGGCACTTACAATCACCTCCTTCAACGCATCATGCAACTCAAGTTCTTCAGACGTCAAAGGAATTATTGCGGTGTTGGCTACTTGAAACGTTGCAAGTAGCATGTTCAACACATTAACTACATTAATCGCTGCCATAATGCTAAACTACAAATTTACACTGCACGAAAGAATACTTCTGACATATTATTTGAAACGGCCACCTTATATATGCTTCAGGTAACTGTGTACGTGACACGAACAATCTAGTTTTAGTATATCGGTATCTACTGTAAGCACTTATAATTAATCCATCTCAATCGGATTATTTTATGGCATTTTTTGGAAACGTTTTCGAACTAATTCATTAATATATGTCTATTTAGAACGACAATTATCTGTGTACGTCAATCAATCACAAGAAAAGTTTTATTATCATCTTTTAATATCTTTATTATTAACTGTCTCAATTTGACCACATACATATTCTACATAAAACCGACTCTATTTGTGAAAAAATAAAATATAAAAATGTAAAAAAAATGGGGGGATGGGGTACTCGGTTCCCCGTTATTAATTTTTCCCAAAAATAATTCGCGCCATCCTTTAGACTATGTAATATACTTTATTTGTGAAAAATTAAGAAAAAAAAAATTTAAAAAAAGAGGATGCGGGGTCCCCGGTCCCGCGTTATAAATTTTTTCCGAAAATAATTCGCGTCATCCTTTAGACTATGTAATATACATACTTTATTTGTGAAAAATAAAGAAAAATAAATTTAAAAAAAGGGGGGTACGGGGTATCCGGTCCCCCGTTATTAATTTTTAGACTATCTAATATACTTTATTTGTGAAAAATAAAGGAAGAAAAAAATAAAAAAGGGGACGGGGGGGTCCCTGGTCGCGTCATCCTTGGGACTATGTAATTTACTTATATTCTAAAAGGAAAAAGATATCTGTTATAATTTCCAAGATATTTACACAAATAAAAAAGACATAAAAATCTTTGGAGGGGGCTGTACCCCCAAATCGGCGAAATACGCTAGGTAAGAAAAAAATGGTGTTCTTATACCAAGATACTCTTTCAGTCAGTTTCATCGAAATCGAGAAGTGCGAGTTGCCGGTGTTCCCTTGTTAGAGATAGAATTATCTTCCACCCATGCATTATCTGAACATGCTGTATGGCTCAAGTTAATTAATTAATTAATTTTAATTTAAACATCTTGATCTAAGCTAAAAAGGAACACAAAAGTTTCCTTTTGGTGATAACCAAGCAAGTCTATCGTAACTTTCTTACGTTTACAGAAATTATTCCACTGATTTTACTTTACCTGCGAACTTTCACGGAAATAGAATTCTGCCTACTTCCTTCAGAAGTTCGCTTTTACTACATGCTTCGTCTCCACCTTTTGCTAAATCTTATTTCAGCGGTGGCTTTTTGACTTTCATAAATATTATTACTTGAAAAAGGGAAGATAAGATAGACTCTAGAGAATAAATTTTAGATGAATGTATGTATGAAAGTGTAATGCTATTTATGTTCACATATCGAAAAATGTCGAAGAAGCTAAAAAGTAGACGAAATCAATTGAGATTCGAACTTTTTCAATTTATAAAAAAGAGGTTATGTGTTAAAGAAAAAAACATCTATCTACATTATAAATATCTTTTCGCACTTCAACAAAAATATGTGAAAGAGACGTCGTAACTCAGAGCAAAATTGAATCGTATAGATTTCTGTTGTAAAATAGACGTTTACTAAAATAACTATTTGTGAATACCTATTCATTTGGACTGGAAATTAACACTTCTGGCTTGACAGTCACCATTTATGAACATAGATAGTAAGAGATTCTGATCACATATGTATTGTTGCTTTAACAATCCAGAAAGATTCAATTATTTTTCTTTTATATACGATTACATTTTATTTAACTTACAAATTACATAATTTAATTAGATTTCGTTGTTTAAATTCTTATTATTTGCATCATAATAATTTAAATTATAAAATTTATTTCCGAAAAATCGTGTTAGAGGTAGTAAGAAGACACATAAACTACGAGGTGGTACCCAAAAGTTCCCGAAATTTGCATCATGAGAAGAAACGCAGTTACAACTAAACATCGCTGCGTGGTGTTGTGTACATCTTTTGTTAAAGTCACTAGATATATAAAGTATCGTAATTTACATCTAACTTGGGTTCAAAGCTAGGTGTAAATTTTAATATCATTGTATTTTTATTAATTTTAATATTTTATTTTTAATAAAATGTACATAAATTTATCGTTGAAGAAACAAGACACTTTTATCCCTCAGTTAATTCAATGCCACTTCATGTATACAAAAGTAGGAATTGTCTTTATCTTCGTCATTTGTAACATTAGGGGATTATGTCATGACACATTGAAAAATGCAACAAGGTTCGTGCTACGATTGTTAAGCGACGAACAGGAACAGCGTCGCAGTGATGTCTGTAGAGAATTGAAAAGTCAGCTTTGAACTGAACAAGATTTTCTTTATCTTCTATAGTTCGTCGCAGGTGACGAAAGTTGGGTTTATGTGTATCATCCCAAAGTCAAACAACAATTGTTACAATGGAAGAGTCCATCTTCGGGACAAAAGAGCCCATAAGGGCAAAAGCAACATCAGGTCCTTATGGTCTGACATTCAAAATCGATAATGTAAATATAGTCCCAAAGAGCAGTATTAAGTACCTGAGGGTATACTTCGACACAAGAGGTAGCTTTAGAGCGCATTTGGAGAAACTGACGGAGAAGGCGCAAGACCGAATGGGAAGACTAGCCCGATTGATGCCAAATATCGGGGGACCGGATAGTTCAAAGAGAGCGGTACTTGCTGGTGCATTCCATATTACTCTATGGAGCGCCAATGTGGGAAGGTGCACTAGAAATAAAAAGAAACTGCATATTGATGGAAAAAACTCAACGTAAAGCGTTAATTAGAGTCGCGGCAGCGTATAAGACATCCTCTACTATGGCTCTTCAGGTTATTACAGGGATCTCGCCTATAGACCTAATGGCACAGGAAAGAAAGTTTGTATACGACAGGGAAAAAGAAGGGATAATTAGAGAGGCGAAGCTTCGGACAGTTGACATATGGCAGGAGAGATGGAACAACAATACGCTGAAAGCACAATGGACCAAGCAATTAATATCTAATTTGAAAAGATGGATTGAATGCAAACACATAAAGGTGGATTATTGCCGCACACAAGTCCTCACAGGTCATGGAGTATTCAGGACATATGCCAAGCGGATCGGTAAAGTAGAAACAGAAGAATGCGTATACTGCGGGGAAACGGATACCGTGGTACATACGATATTATTGTGCAACCGATGGAATCCAATCAGAGTAAAAGCAACGAGTAAGTTAAGAAGGGATATAACCGCAGAAAATTTGGTCGACACTATAATGCAATCTAGGGAAAACTGGGAGAAGCTACATAAAATGATTAAACTGATAATGAAAACGAAGGAGCAGGAGGAGAGAGAAAAACAAAAAGAAGGAAAGCAAGGAAGTGAAATTAAGGAATGATGACGGGTAACCTGATGCTTTCATGACGTAGGCGTCTTAGAGATGGTTCCATGAAATGCATGCATCCTCACATGCAGAGGTGGTTTTAGCGGGTAGTTTCAGACTTGCACTTACGAACCGGGAGTCTCACACTACCATGCAGCAATAGAACCAAGCGCATGGTGTCCATAAAAGACTTCCACCCACAAAAAAAAAAAACATCAGGTCCTTACCAATTTATTTTTCGATATTGATGGAATTATCCATAAAGAGTTCATAACTCTATGTCAGACAATTAACGCAGAGTTCTCTCCTCCCTTAGCCATCTTAAAGTCCATCAGGATATGAAGAGGAGACATCCAAAGAGGTGGCACAGTGTTTTCACTGTACAATAGCTTTTGGCAGAAAACAACATGGCCCTTGTTCATCCATCACGCACGACTTGACACCTTACGAGTCTTTCCTCTTGCCAAAGATGAAAATCAAGTAGAAGAAGCGAGGATTTGACGTGATACAGGGGATTGGAGCTGAATCGTAGACAGTATTAAACACGATAGCAAAATAAGACTTCCAGAATACATTACTTTCGTGGCAGAGGTGCTGAGATCGGTGTTTGCATTCCCAAGAGGACTACTTTGAAGGTAACGTAGGTGAATGAAATCCTGGGATTCTCCAACTTTATTTATCGCTACATTTTGGGAACTTTTGGGGACCACCTTGTGTTTTCTCCATTAGGCAGATGGAGAAAATGTTGAACAAAGCCTACTTTGTCCATTAAATTGAAAAGCAATGGAGTTTGCAAGATTAGCAGTTGGAGATAATAAAGAAATGTACACTCGCTTACAAAAAAATGAAACACTTTCGTTTTCGTTAGTAATTGGAATATCTGCAATTACTATATACGAGCTGGAACAACTACGAGGATATTTTGATAAATTGTTAGCCTACCATAGAATAAAAAACAATTTTAAAATGAAAACATTTTTTTATCCGATGTGTTCTCTTTTCAAGGTTACACACTTATTAGAGCGATCCTGCAACTTTTATAAACCCCTTAAATAAAATATTTCTTCTTGCTCCGCAAATCAACTCTCGACAGCTTCTATTATTTCTTCGTTCGAAGAAAATTTACGTCCTTTCAAACATTTTTTCATTTGAGGAAACAAATAATAGTCGGACGTCTAGATCCGGCGAGTAAGGAGGATGCTCAAGAATTTCGAACTCCAACTCATGGATTGTGTTCATCGCAATGCGCGATTTGTGTGCAGGCGCATTGTCCTGCAAAAATAGAACACCTTTGGACAATTTATCAGATCTTTTTTCAATGATTTTTCTCGCAGAATTGTTAATAATGTAGAGTAGTATTCTCCAGTTATGGATTTGCCTTTTTCTAAATAATCAACCATGAAAATCCCAAAAAACTGAAGCAAGAACTTTTCGGGCAGATTTCTACACCCGAAACTTCTTAGGCCTCAGAATGCCTCCATTACATCGACCGTTGTTTTGCCTCTGGGTCGTAAAAATAGAGCCAGGTTTCATCCATGGTAATAAGACGATTTACAAGATCAGGGTCGTTGCCAAACCGGGCGCATAAAGAGCGCGAGGCTTCCATTCTTATTCGCTTCTGATCAGTATTCAAGCATTTAGAAATCCATTTTGCCGAAATTTTTTTCATGTCTAAATCGAAGTGAATTATATGATGTACACGCTCAATGTCAATTCGACGATCTGACAAAATCATGTCGTAAATTGCATCGATATTTTCAGGGGTGGACACAGAAATCGGTCTTCCAGGTCTTTCGTCATCTCCAACCGAAAATTTACCCCTCTTGAATGAGGCAACCCAATTTTTTACGGTCGCCTAGGAAGGGCAAAGATGACCAAGTGTTTAAAACATATCTTCGTAAATCTCCTTACCCTTTAACCCTTTTAAAAACAGGTACTTAATGATTGATCGATATTCCATTTTATCGATTTTCACAATGTTGGTGGACATTGTTTTTATGAAATTTTATCACACAGCAATGCGTTTACTTTTCATACTCTCTAATACACTAATTTTACAGCGACATTTCAACTGAGTTGTTGTTTGTTGCTATGGCAACGAAAATTCGTTTTGACAATTTTAAACTATCTAGGCTAACTATTTACCAAAATATCCTCGTATATGTTGGGACGATTAAAGATATTTTTTTTTTAAATTCAGCATATTTTTAAGATACTTTAAAATATTTCGAAACTGGTAATAAAATCAAAAGAAACATCCTTTTGAACATCTATCAATGTTTGACAATTGTCAATATTTTATTCTTAAACTGTATTTTTAATTAAAATTCCAAAAATATACAACTTTCGTAGACAACTAAATGTTGGGACGGTGGAGAAACCTTATCAAATAGTCATGGAAAACGAAATTGAACACTCACCTGTCACCTTTGTTGGTAATCTATTGTTAATGTCTAAGCGAATAACAGTGTTAATTTTTTTTTAAATAGAGCCCTACTTCACAAAAATAGCACGAAATTATTGTATCACGACACTGTTGAGAAGAATCATTCAAGCAAATCACCACCGAATTAAAAATGGCAAAAAAACAAACTCGAACCGTCGAAATCACAGCGGAAAGTACTGATAAACCCAAAATTACAACCGAACGAAGCCAAAGAAACTTGGCCAACATTTGCAAAGAAAATCGCATATGCACATGCACATGCATGAAATTACGGCCCTTTGGAATCAGCGCAATGGTCTTAATGTGTTTCGAGAAAGTTGTCGGAAGTACTGAAAACTGAACTCGGATTTTACACGGTATTTAAAAATATACATTTATGCATAAGTAAATTACATAAATAACTTATTCAGGCCAAAGAAAATCTCTATTAACTGCTGTACAGAATCGAAACCGGTTGATATGGGCAAAATCAGAAGTAAATTGGACTTTTGACAACTGGAAGAAAGTTATTTTCAGTTACGAGTCTAAGTTTGACGTTTGTGTAGGGGGGTAATCGAAAACGGGTGATTGGAATTAAAAGAGAGGCTTTTTACAGATTGTCTCAAAAGGACTGTTAAATTTCCAAAAAGGCAAATGATATGGTGTTGTATATCTACCAGTGGTTCGGGCCAGTTGGAATCGATTGAGGGTATGATGGCTTAAATGTAATCGAAAATGTATGGTACCAAACGAAAAAATACCTAAGAAACAACCCTTAAAGAACAATTGCTGGCTTAAGAACCAAATTAAGGCAAATCTGGGACACGTTAACTTCTAAAATTTGCAACAAGCTTGTAAAGAGCATGCCAACACGTATTCTAGTAGTTATCAAGTCAAAAGTAGACGTCATGCGTTACTAAGAGTTACTCCCTCTTATGGTATATAAAGAAATTAATTAATTTTTCTTCCATAAATTTTTTAACTTTAGCGAATTATTACATTATTTAAACAAATTTCTATTTGATAATTATAAACTTAAACTAAATTACGGGCTATATCAAGAGCCTCGTTACTACACATTATCGACACAGGCAAGCGTCCTTCACGACGAAGCTTTTCTTTGTTCATATGTTCAATTTTGTAATTGTTGCCACCAGAAGCCATCATAGTTGACTCTATACACTTTTGAAGTATCAAAAAGACATTATCTAATTTCTCCCTACTTAATGCATTGAAAGCATTTTGCACACATTCGATTAATTCGTCTATAGTTTTTGGCGACTCTTGGTGTTGGAGCGATTGAATCGGATTAAAAAAACCAAGATCTGAAACATTTAAATCTGGACTATTTGGTGGCTATGATTTGAATTGAATGTTCCATCCCTCTTTTGCTCCTTCAATAAGCACAACGATATCGTTATCAGAAGAATGCGGTTTGGCATTGTCTTGTTGAATGTAGATGGGTTTTGCTTTATGTACTAGGAAACTTAGATCTAATAACTGACAAAATATTTTAATTATCATTCTTTTACATTCGACGGCGTTGATAGATTGAACGGGTTTGGTTATTAATGTTCCTCTTTCTCGATTCTTACTGTTCCGTTTGGCAGGTTCTTGATAAACAAATGGCCAAAGTCCTACCTTTCCGTCAAAGTATTGCTTTTTAGCAGAATCATACCTCGGTCTGGCTACTGCAGCCGTGAACATAACCTTTGTAATAAAGCGCTTACTTTTACAAGATCTTTCAGGCTCTTGTTCATCAAGCAGAACATAATACAATCGTTTTATTTCAGTAATGTAAAACCATTTCGTCAATATGTACATAATCATACATGTAATGAAATAATCCATTTCCCTTTACCTACGACAAGCAAAATGATAGTCGAGCTAGTTTGTTTTCTTCTGTTAACATTGGTTTCACTGCGGAAAATGGTTGATTTTGGAATTTCAGCTGCAAATGATAAACTGCGGATTGTACCGCGACGATTAAACGGGATATCTCGGATGTTACTCAAAATTTCCGAGTAGTTTTTACGTTTTCGACCACACTTTCCCTTTTTTTTTAGCTGAGACATCGGCACAAAGAGTTTCTTTATCATATTGTTCTTTGGCCCGATGCCAAATTCGCGACACAGTTAAACGAGTTGCAGTAACAATTGTAAAATGGCATTACGCTGGTTACAAGTCATTTGCTTGGTTTTTCGGTCTCTTATACACGCACCACTACTTTCTTCAAGTATACCTTCCATATTTTCGTCGTAACGGGTATAATTTTGATTTTCTGCTCTATTTGACTTTTCTCAACTGCCAAGTAAGAATGTCAACTTTAGTTTTTTGGCACAGACAACTATACAATTATTAAGAATCAATTAATTTATCAACATAAAATGATTAAATACATAAACTCCATTAAATTTATATAATTAGAGAATTTTTAAGAAATGTATACCATAATTTGGGACAGAGGGAGTATTATTTATATTAATTTAGTTTTGCGTCTCAATCTTTAATTGTCAAAATTTGTTGTTTCTTTTTTAAATTTAATTACCTATAACAGTTTAAAATATTGTTTTCCTTACGTATAAGAATTTCTTAATAAACACACTTCTTTCAAAGTACGAGTAGATTCTCTTTCAAACAATCTTGTGTTAAGAATAAGTAGTACAATTTGAAGAAATAAAGTGAGGGAAAAAGAGAGGAAAGATTATTCATAGCAAGAATCTTACGTACAATATCATTCCAATTTAACTGTATTTTACTGTAACTTTTTATCTCCATTACTTTTCGAGTAAACACATGAGAAAGTAGATGTAGGGCAGCTTATACATAAACAGGTACACTGAAACAATCACTTTTGTTGTTGTAAACACACTTGGGTTATCTATAAATACGCTGAAACAATATCGTTCGTTTCAGCTTAATCAAGAAAATATACCAAGCATTCCTTTTGATCTCATGTTTCTTTGAGCGCCGATGAAATTCTGTAATATTGAGGATTCTTGTTAAAAGATGCAAGCTAAAAGCCTAGGTATCTGTATCCACGTAGCCCATAATTGAAATCAGCATATCAAAGGTTCAAGTTATGAACTTTCGTGAATGTATTATAATTATTGTAGGACAAAAATACGATATTATTCGAAACGAGTGTATTATCTCTGGTAACGATCGAAGCTTGCGCGAAGCACTAGCAAACTTTCATAAATCAATTTTATTTAAACAAATTTTTGAATCAAATACGTACAGTCCGCGACAAAAGTATGGTCGCATGTATTAAAAATGCTTTATTTTTGTAATTTCCGACAACTATTAATGCTTAATATAAAATAACATGCATAACGGTGTACCAGGAACACATGTTTACTAAATTCGTTGTTCTCAGGCGTATACTGTAAGTTATAAGTAAAGCTGGCCACGAGCGGTACCGCGCAGTAGCATAGAGTCGACCAGGCCTCGCGTTCCACTAGAGTTATTCTGCTAATAGAGATGTTTGCTGCCGCAAATAATTTCGCTCATCTTTTAAATAAAAATTAAATAACACGCGCTCAAAGACTTACATTTTAAGAGTCCTCTGAAATCACAAAGTGAATAATGTCTGTTAAACTGCTAACATTAGATATGTTCAATGTTGTTCGGCAAAACTAGTACGGCATGAGAAAAATGCGTTATATGCAGACAACGTTACTTAGTCGTAATATTTGCGTAAGTAAAAAATCTTAAATAACTTAACGTTCTGTGACGCACCTCACAAGGTCTTAATGGCCAAAATCAGAATTTCTCAAAAACTTTCAAATTTTCTGAACAGAAACATTTTTTGCGTCTGACATCGCGCATAGCTGTGCGTGAACATGTTGCACTATTTGTAGAGATTCTTCACGCACCGCAAGATTTTAATTTCATTGCATCTGTACCCGAAGAATGCGTGATGATTTTTAAATCATTTTAACTGCTAATCTAAATTTCGACTGCTTTTCTGTATGCGGAGCTTCCTTTGTATCGAATGTAAACCACGTCTTAATTTGTCAAAATATTATGATATAAACGCGCCTGTAGCCTGTTAAGCGTCCTACTCAGGGAAACATTTTCTGAACTATCGCCACAGATGAGAGCATGAATTTTACACGTAATGTGTACAAATTAGGCAGAAAAGCTTCTAAGAGACGGCTACAGAAAGCATTTGCAGCACACACTCACTAACTCAAGAGTTGGTTTTGTTGAAAGTTGCAAACTTTGCATGTATTTCAGCAGTCTTTAATTACTTGGCAGTATCACCTCTGTATTCGTTAGAGACTTAGTCGAGTGTCCTTGTGGGTGATTCTAATTTCGGCCATACATTAAGAACAGAATTTTCTCCGTTTATTCGTTCACGACACATAACATTGCTTTATCGATATTTGTTCATATTTCCCCAGATCACATTCTTCTAACGATGTTCGACTGTAATTGCACTCCGAAATATTCGTAAAGCATATACAATGGTCCTGGTCTGTAAATTAAGTATATACATGCGATAAATCGTAAATAAATTAAATATACATTTTCATTGTCTCGTGCAAAATTCTTTTGAGACATACTTTTCACTATTACGTGTCGTAGACAGTAGTTGCCAACACATTACGGGATTTTACAGATTACCACATTTAATTTTAGCACTCATTATAAGTCTGAATTCTGCATAATTTCGAAGTTGTCCACCGGGTCGTTTGCTGACGAACATAATTTTTCTAGACAGATAAACTGCGCAAATGACGCAGCGAAAATGTTCCGTATTGCTCCGCAGACGAAGTATATACCGTCCTCTCGGTCGAACTGATTCTACCCGATATACGCGGTACGCTTGTGCCATCGTTAGTTATAACGATCGGCGATAAACACTTCAAGAGGCGCATTTCACCTGGTCAAAGATGGTCACACGTGGATATACACTAAATAACTAAAAAATTTGGAAAAGAAATAAACTATCAATTAATATTTAGTGCCCCTCCATTTTTTTGACTAATCAAAATATTCTATTTTTTTTAAGTTTGTACATTTTCAATATTTTCCTTGGGGGATTTTGGGCAAAAACAAAAAATTTTTTTGCTGAAGCCCCGTTGGTTAAACTTTCGCCATTTTCTAAACTTTTTGGGGTTAAAATACCCCCAACTTTTTCAATAATAGGGGATACCCGGGGAGTTTCCCGTACCCCCCAAAATTTTAAGTTGGATCCGAGCCTTGCTTCTTTGTTGGCGGGTGGGGCATTATTTGTAAAATGTTAATTCGCACCCCCAAAGAGACTGGGCCCTGGACAATTTTCCCCTTCAAATTTTTAAATTCTTGGTATACCTCAATTTACCTTTCTTGAAACGTAAATTGTTTTTGGTCGAAACCTATTGCCCAAAAATATCACCGAGCCCCGGCCTTTTGCCTGCGAGAACTTTTCGTCCAAATTAATTTCTTTTTCGCCCGAAAAAAACACTTTTCTCCACCCCTTTACCCCAATTCATATCGCTCTAAAAATTGAGTTTGTTGTTTTTGTGGTATTCACTTAAAGGGGGTTTTTTCAAAATTTTAGTTTTTTTAACGTTGAGTTCTTTTGGGGCCCGCTGTAAATTCCTTACTTTGTTTAAACTCCAGCTCGGCAGGTTATAAGGGCGTAGAGGAAGTTTTTGAAGCAATGGGGCAAAATTCGTCTCTCCGTCTCCCTTTTAAACCCCAGGATGGCCAATTTTTTTTTTTTTCCGTAATTTTCCTTATTTTTTAAAAATTTAGGGATGACATGTTAAAATTCTAAAGTTTAAAATTCTTAATACCTTTAATATCCGTCCCAAAGCTTAATTTAGAGTCCCCCTTCGAACATATTTTTGACGCAGGAAAAAAATGCGGTTCTTTGAAGTTTTATTGCGATCACAAAACATATAACTTACAGTATACACTTAGAAAAAAATGAATTTTTGGTAACGTTTTCCCCGTACACCGTTGTGCATGTCATTTTTCTAACGTTTAATTTTCGGGAAATTCAAAAAAAAATCATTTTTTTTACACACCAACTTTTTTTCGTGGACTGTACACCATTACATTTTTTTATATTTTCCAGGTTTACTTAATGGGTTAAAAAATCCAAAATAAAAAAAACAAATTGGGAATAATTAAAATACTTAAAAAGAGTTTTAAATAAAACCCCATGTGTGTCACTGCAAAAAAAATTATTCAAAATGACTCAGATTAATTTTTAAAAACAAAAAATTTAACAAAAAAAAAGTGTTTCCCCACCGTCATTTTTTTCTCTACGACGTAGGAAAATCTGCAAAAAAAAATGTTTGTCTTCACGGTTTGTTCGCTTATGATGGTAGTTAGACAATAGAGGGTGAGTGACCACAGCATTTTGGCCACAATAGGCCCTATTATGCATCCTCTCTATGCCGGGAGCCCTTAGGCCCTCAACCAACCCCCGCCTTGGGGGGATAGATTGGCCCTTGTCCAAAGGAAAAATCCCCCTGACGGGAAAATATAACCCCATAAAACATGGCCCTTCTAATTACTCAGGGGGACGTTCAAAAGTGTTCCAGTGTTTCGTCTTAAACTTGTCCCCCTCATAGAAAGTCCCTTCGGGTAAACCCCCCTTGTGGGGTGTCCTTTTGCCGGCAATGTCCAAAACATAAAGCTTGCGGGGTTTACTGAATTTTAAGTATCTTAGGTTGTCCGCTAGTTCGGGAACGTTAAAGGATTTTATAGTGCAGCAGGACTAATTTCGTCCCCCTTTTCAAAAATTTTTCATGGTGTATTCTGATTCTTTCAAAAACCATACACAGCCGGGCAGGTGGGGGGTTTGGACGTGTACGATCATCTCGAACCCCTCCTGGCCAATGTCCCTTTCTTCATTGCCCAAAATTTTATTGTGTCCTTCGCCATATTCATTTATATTTTTTGCTTCAGAAATAAGGATGGCTTGTTTCAGTCTAAGACAGGGTTTTGAGGTTTTGGCCGTTCAATGTTGTATATTTTCCATTTTCAGTAACAGGTTAAAGTTTTTTCTAAAATCTAAGGTCAGTTAAACAGTACGTTGCCAGTTCAGCGCTGAGATTTTCGTATAGAAAGCGGTATTCTCCATTCACTACGGCCGTGACTCTTTTAGGTGGAGCTCCTCAAGAAATACTCATGCCCAGTTCCTTTGTTGGTTTTTTGAACCCTCTAGAAGAGACGTAAGCTGTTTTCATCGCTGTCGGTCTGTTGGTATGTCAATAGTTTGTAGTGTTTGTTCAAAGTGTTTGCAGATGCCAAAGTAACATCTACTATCGTTTTGAGTACGCGAGTTAGTCGGTTTCTCGCCCTTGTTTAGTAGTAGTAAGATGTTACTGGTGAATCATGTAGTGACTTACCTCTGCTGCTGCTTTCTGGAGATCCCCATGTGAAATAGTGGGCGTTAGCATCTCCGCAGCGGTGCACCAAGTCCTCCAATTCTCTGGTCGGTTGTAAGCTCTACTACGGTAGGTACGTAGATGCCAGGATCAAATCTTTCCTATCCACACATCCCACCACCCTAACAGCCACAAAGTCGCTGCTCGAGTAGAGTAGAATTGATGGTAAGCTGTACACAGATCCATTAAGTTCATCAGAAACCCAGGATTTCACAATCCAAACCTCCTATGTTAAAGCTATTGTCTTGCATCGTGTCCAGGTGCGTGCATAGCGTCGCCGAAGCAGCTTGAGCATGGTGCAAGATGATTTGTATGAAACTCACGGTACTGTCCCTCTTAACCATTTTCGTGGCGGTGGGGAAGTGCCAGCGGTTGAAGAGAAAAACTTTTCTATTCCAACCGTTGGTAGGGATTCTTAACATGCCAAACATCGTATTGACACGGGGCTTACGGTTTTACTTCCTTGTCCGAGAAGAAGGCATAATTCGATTTTTATCCGTAATTAAAAATCAACCGCCCCGGGCCGGGATATGGACCCGCGCAGTTTGGATCGAAAGGCAACTATGCTAACTGTTCGATCACCGAGGCGGTTTTTATTACTGTTAACGGCAATGCGCAATTGATATGTACCATTGAAAATATATATCCACGTACTTCTTATATGA
The DNA here is from genome assembly GCA_029619315.2 of Dynastes maya. NCBI lineage: Eukaryota > Metazoa > Arthropoda > Insecta > Coleoptera > Scarabaeidae > Dynastes > Dynastes maya. The sequence goes on from JAROYE020000004.1 coordinate 35,539,104, forward strand.
AAAAACACATACAAAAAAATTATTCATAAAAAATAACTATTAGTTTAAATTAAGCAAAAAAAATTACCTTCAAAAATTATACATCAGCAGTATAATCTAAAATTATTTTGACATATACAGGGTGAACCCCAAAAGTTACATATTAAATTATGTTAGTTTTAAATGGAATATCCTGTACATGTATAGGATCACCTATACTGTAGTCAACTGTTAGGGATAAAAATTTGAAGCTTAACACAAGCGCCTTTTATTTATAACTCATATTTGAATTTCTGGTATGTGTTGTTATTATATTGTTTTGTTTTGTCTTTTAACTGACTTGTTTAATTTTTCTATTTATTCTTGAAATTTTTTATGCCTAATTAATTACTGCGGGTCGGGACAATGAGTCGAAAATACAAAATATCTCTAGAACGACTAGCTGACTAGGATATAAGGAATGCTTTTCATAATCAGCCCAAAATGTCATCAGCAATTCAAGTTCAGATAAAATATTCACCATGTGTTAGTAGTGGTGTAGTTCATCGCCTACTTTACTTACTGATTTAGCTAATCTTGGACAACTTCTTCACAGCATAGATTTAAAAAGAGTTTTCTCTTGTTCTCTTGGAGTGAAATTGTTTCCCTTTTCTAACACTTATCTTTGGAAGTAATTTAATCGACAGATAACAGACAACAAAAGCACTAAATTGGACATGAATATTTGATTGTGTATATATTGTGATGTTTCAAACGATGATTAAAAATATTGAATAGGGAGATAATCTGCGTTCTTTTTATTTTAAGTTTTTCACTTACAGAGATTAAATTTGTTATTTACAGTTAATATGTGGGTGTGTTCTTTCTTCTAATGAGTCCTAGTTTTCTTCTTTCAGCAATATCAATATCCAATATCCTCTTCTAAAACCCCTTTGATCGTCTTCTCGATTAAATTTTTCTTGATTGCTTCTTAAAATTGCGTTTGCTTGATTAAATACTCTTCATTATTATTTGTAACTGTTTCTATTTCACTTTTACAGTTTTACAATACTTTAAACTTAATAATTTCAGCAACGTTTAGTTTATAAAATGCAATTTCTAGATTTTTCTGTCGGAAAGGTTTGTTTACTGTCAGAATGTTTACGTATCTAACTTTTATTTATCGGTTGTCTGGGTGCAGCCAATCTAACAACTTGATATTTTTTATTTTGATGTAATGAAGGTCGAATTCGGTGTTGCACGTGACGTAAGGGGTTTTAATGATTGTTTTCCAAATACGGTGTGTGTATGTATATGTATTATTTTTACAAATAATGTTTTAAACATGTAAATAACTTAACCTGGAATTTTGATTATCCCCTATAACGTAACATTAACTGAGTCTTTCTTTTTTTTAAGAATAAAATTTTTAAAATATAAATAATCAGAATGTCAGAATTGGGGAATTTGACCAAAAAAATTTTAAAATTGTGCAAAGGGTCTGTTAAAAATCAAATTTTAAAAACAAATGTTGATATAAAAGTTTAAATGTAATTTAATAACATTTAAAGTACCTTTTCACGTCGCATCCCCTAAAAAATATATTTTGTTTTGTTTTAAATTGGTTGCCTTTTAATTTTGTCGTAGTTCGTTGTTATTTGAGGTTTCCTCTGCGTTTAAAGAATTTTATAAAGTAAAATACGGGTGGAAATAAAAATTGGAAACTCGTGTTTCTGTTTATTAAAAAATCAAAAAAATTTTTTCAAAAAAAGTTTTTTTTAGTAGTTCGATAAGTATCTAAATCTTACATTCTGGAAAAAAAAAAATTGAATTTTCGAGATATTATGTTTTTACACTTTTTTTAATCGACATTTGTATTTTTTACACCTTTTAAAAAAAATAATTTTGTTTAAAAAAAATAAAAGGGGTCTCTTTTCTAAACTTGTATTTTTGAATATTAAAGAAAAAAAAAAAGTTTCTTTTCAAAAATAATGGGACATCATTTGGGCAGTTTTATGTTATTTGTATTGTTTTTGCGATAATAAAGTTTGTGGGGGCCCAGTACATTTATTTAAATTTTTGTCAAAATGGCATATTATTACTTTTGATAAAATTCATTATTTATGAAATAAACAAGGGGAGCCTTTCACTTAAAAACAAAAGTATTCGGTCGCTTTATCCAAAATGGCGTGAACTAGACCCCATCAGGTGCACGAACCTTATGAAATAAATGAAAATTTGGGAAATTTAATTTTTTAGCATATTTTAAAAATTTTTTTTTTCGAAAAAAATTAAAGAATGCATTGGAAATTTAAAAACAAAAAATACGAAGGTACTTTATTTTGAAAAAAAAGTAATTATAGAGATAAATGCCAAAAAAAAACTTCATCCCGGGGTACTATAAGAAGATGCAGTATTAAATAATCTATCGTGTGCCTGCCGGCGCACTTCGCTCCACTTCATATTTCTGCTTTCTGCCGCTTCCTTGACTTCCTCTGTCCATGTCTTCCTTGACCTTTCCCTTCGTTTTTTCTTGATTGTTCTGGCTTCGTACACTCTTCTTACCGATCTGTTTTCGCCCATTCTCATCACATGCCCCAACCATCTTAATTGTCCCTCTTCTATTACATTTTGTACTAGTGTCGTCTGCAGCTTTTCCTTATATACAGTGTTTTTTATTTTATCTAATCTCGTTTTTTCTCAGAAATCGCATTTCGGCGCTTTGAACTTTTCCTTTTTGGTTCTTTGTCATTGACCATGTTTCCGACCCGAACGTAAGTATCGGTGTAACTACTTTTTTAAATATATGTATTTTTGTTTGGCCGTGAATCTCCTTCTTGTTTAGGAACGAGTGCTTTATGCTGTTGAAGAGTTTGCCTATCTTTGTCGTCCTTGCTTTGATTTCTTCGTTCAATCTTCCGTTTTCCTCTATCATCGAGCCCAGGTATTTAAAGCTGTGGACTGTTCTATTTTTGTTCCGCTCAAAAATATTTGATGTTCCTCTTTCGAGTTGCTTATTATCATTACCTTGGTCTTTTCGTGACTTATCTTCATATGTATCTTCTCTAAGCTTTCATTCAATATTCTTAGGTTCTCATTCATCTTTTCTTCATTTTTTGCAAAAAGAACTACTATGTCGTTGGCGTATTCTATTGTTGAAATCTTCACCTCATTTAAATTCCAATATCCAGCTATATACGGCGTCATTTGTTTCTTGGGCTCTTTTATGGCTTCATCTAGAACTACCGCAAATAAAAGTGGACTTAAGATGCAACCCTGCCTTACTCCCTTTGTGGTTTCAAAGTAATCCGATTTCTCATGCTTCATAGGCTCTTCTTTTATTGTTTTTGCGTCTACTCCCCTTTTCTGCAGCGTTCTCCATATAAGTTCTCTGTCAACTCTATCGAAGGCTTTGTCTAAGTCAATGAAATATATGTGAACCTCCCCCGCCTCATTCAACGCCTTTTCGCTGACCCGCCTTATCGTAAAAATCGCGTCTACTATTCCTCTATCTGGTCCAAAACCACATTGAGAGTCCTCGAGAGTTTGTTCTATACTTTCTCTCAATCTTCTTTCCACTATTCTGTCATATATTTTTGCTGTCGTACTGAGCAGGGTAATTCCCCTGTAATTTTTGCATTCTCTTGAGTTTCCGTTTTTGAGAATTGGTATTATAATGCTTGTTCGCCAATCAATTGGGCTTGACCCTGTGGCTTGCACCCTGTTCATCAGTATTACCAGGGGCTTTACTAATAGTTCCTTTCCTGCTTTTATCATTTCTGTGGTGATGTCATCTATCCCCGGTGCCTTGCCGTTTTTCGCCTTTTTTATAGCTTCTATAACATCTTCCTCCGGTATGCTGTTTTCCTGTCTCCGTTGATCATTTTTTAACTTACCTTGTTTATGTTCTTTTGTGTCTTGTCTTATCCCTTCTTCCCTTCCTTCCAATAAATTCACGAAATGCTGTCTCTTTTCCCTTCATCGTCCTTCATGTTTTTTAACGTAGTGTTTTTATCTTTTCTTGCATTTCTTAGCGTCGCGAAGAAGAGTTTTTGGTTACCGTTATAAGCCGTATTCATTTTTTCTCCAAATTCTATCCAGCTTTTCTTTTTTGCTTCCTTCACTAGTATTTTGACCCTTTTTCTTTCCAACGTGTATGCTTCGTAATCTTGTTGTCCTTTCGTGTAAACGTATTTTCTCTACATTTGCTTTTTACTCCTAACTGCGTTTCTAATTTCTTCGTTCCACCAGTGTATCCTGTTATGCTTCCTGTTCGAGATTTTTGTGACTCCGCATGTCTTCTTAACTGCCGAAAGGATTGCTCTTTTAATCTGTGGTTCTTTGAGTTTGTAACATTTTATTTTTTCCATGTTAATTTTTCTCTTGGATTTTTCGGTCGTTGATTTTGTCCTAAAATCTCCTTTCATACTGACCAAAAAATGGTCGCGACCAATGTCTGAACCTCTTTTTACTTTTACATCTTTGATGTGGGCTCTTAGTCCTTTACTCACCAGGAAATAGTCTAAAATTGACTTCTCATTTCGACTTGCAACTTCCCTTGTGAATCTGTATCCTTCCTTGTGTTTGAAGTGTTCGCGACAAGTAGTTCATTTTCTCTGTAAAAGCATATTATTCTTTCACTATTTGAGTTTTTTGTTTTTTCTCCTTCTTTTCCCAAACACCATTCGAATCCTTTATTTTTGTCCCCTACTCGGCCGTTAAGGTCTTCCATTATTATTACTCTTTTATTATTGTCATCTAGTTCTTTTTGTAGGTCCTAGAAAAATCTTTCTCTCCTTTCTTAGCATCTTCATTTGGACCGTAGGCTACTATCAGCAGATACTCTTCTTTGTTTTCCTTTATGGTAACTGACATCATTCTTTCGCTTCCAAACCTTTCGTTGTTGACGTTGACAATTTTGCTTCCTATTATTCCTATTATTTAATACTGCAAAATATTTCAAATCCAAAATTTTTTAAATAACATCTTATGGTCAGATGAATCCAATGGTATATTAAATAGACACAATACGCATTATTGGCAAACAAGAGATACAAATCCACATGAAACGTTTAATACAAAGTTCTGAATACGTTTCTTGGTGTGGTATGGAATTAGTACTATTTTGGGTCCATATTTATATCAAGGCATCTTAACACATCAAAAATATTTAAATTTATTGCAAAATGAATTTCAAGACTATTTGGATGATATGCCATTAGCAGTTAGATGTGGAATATTATTTCAGCACGATGGTGCACCGGCGCACAATTTGATAGATGTAACTAAATACTTCCAAATTCTTGGATAGGCAACAGAGGTCCTACAATGTGGCCTACAAGATCTTCTGATCTATCGCCAATAGATTTTTTTCTGTGGAGCGCTATAAAAATAAAGTTTTTGTAAGGTCTATTGCTACTCTTGATGAATTAAAAAACAGAATAAGGCAAGCTGTTGTCGAGTTAAATACAAATAATGCGAATCAGATACTCTTGGTTTCTGGGTTGGAACCGCGCCGTTGTCGGAGCTTTTGCCGACATTTCGTCCACGCACTTATGGGACATCTTCAGGGCTGTTACTGCACACTGACTGTCAGTGGGCAGTCGGCAATTTCCGCAATCCTAGTCCTAGTTTAGGTTATGTGAGATAGTGGTACGTAAGCGGTGAGATGTAAATGAAGAAAATAATAGGTAAGTAGGATAATGGATTTATATATTTTTACCATTGGATAACTAATGTTAAAATTTCCGTATAAAAAAATAATAAAATAGTTGCCACAGACTGGTGAATATCAGAATTCCTGTTTGTATTAGTGATTAGCGAAAATAACAAAATTCTCGCCGATATAGTTTTCAAGGCCAGTAACACCAGTGTTATATTAAACAAATTGCGATTCAATGCAGCACACATTTAATAATGCTTTGATCATTCCGTTTTCGTATTTTGTAACTATGTAATTGTGAATTAGTATATTTCCTCCTTTTCTGATGCAACAGGTATCTCAACAATGGGAAGTGATAAGATATGCTTGCATGTATAAGTCCGTTGATGTATCTGCTGTTCTATCTCCTGCCCTTTTTGTCATAATACCTAGCACCCTCCTAGCACCTAACCATACAGTTATTCCTGTCACTCGTTCCTCGATTCTCAGGGTTCCTACGCGATTACCGAGGTAGTAGGTTTCGTGATATTCTTTACAAATAAAAGTAGTGCAAGTGTCGCTTTAATCTTTATGTATCTGTACACACAACGCACAAGTTATTTTGTGGTTATATCATCTTCATCGAAATAATTTTAGACGTACGCAATTACAAAATTAGGGATACATGGATAATTATTGTTTTTTATGGATACCTTCATAAAAGTGCATACCTTTTAACAATTTTTTTGTCGGCGCACTATACATAACTTTGATGCTATTAATATTGTTAACCTAACCTAACCTAACCAGATTCTCTTTACGGGTTCCTGGGAAATGTGAGTAATTTCGAAGGAACTTGAAGGAAATCTGTAAGATCTAAGGTTCACCGTTTTTGTTTACGTCCACGTAGAACTTTATGAACGCCTTGATATCACCTCAACGTAATGGAGGATGTTAATGGCATTTTAGGGAGCTGGGATTTATGTACAAGACGAAAGCACCACTTCACTACCAAATGGAGATTAATTTTCGGTATTACACTTATTTTTTATGTACTTTTGTTAGTCTATCCACAATGTTAATAAAGTTTTTCAAAAGATTGTGTACTTTTAACACATTGTTACCCTATGTGCCCATAAATGGATGCTTTCTTCTCTAAAAGGAAGAAAGCATCTCTCGCACTAACCATTTCAGTGGAGTAACAATACCAATATAATAACATTTATTAAAGTAACAGCATACTTTAAACCACAGAAATATTCTTTTAATGGTGAATGCTCCCAAAGTGGGAACATACAAAAAAAATCGAATTGTTTTTGAATTAATCATATTATTGGCATAAAATTTTTATAATTAACAATCAGAAAAGTTTACATCTGTATATATTTTAACACATAAAAATTTTATGCAACTAATACCATTAATTCAATAAAAATGAGATTTTTTAGTATGTTCCCATTTTGGAAACGTTCGCCATTAAAAGGTGAAGTCAAATAAATGGTAAAGAAAAATATATTTGTTTCAAACTGACGGAGTTCTTTGAAAGAAAAAACTGTATTGTTAAATCAAACATATTGCGTATATTTCAAATAAATATATTTTCAAATCAAATTTGTTTCAAGAGATCGTATGTTTGAATCAAATAACGACGTCAAAAAAATTATTTCTTTAAATTAAAAAAACGTCGCCATTTAAAATTACGATTTGCTTGACTGAATGCATATTTGTTTGAGTCAAAAACTTATTTTTCTCTGTGTAGCTGGGGGGAAAGCCACTGATCCTATCATTTAATACTTGAAAAACAGTTAAAAAGTTGTCCAAACCATTTTTTTAATATTTCCCATAGTTTCAGAAATATTAGCGCAAATAGCGAGAAGTTGTGTTGCGTTCAGGATGCCCTAAACCCCAAAAACAGGCGACTGGGCCCCTAAAACAATTACCATTATTCTTATACTAGATTGGTCTCGGTGAGTATTAATTACCGGTGTTCCCTTGTTAGTATATTCTCGATCTGTATTTGATTAAAACAATAACAATAAATAGGTGATAACCTTAACCAAAACTATATTAAGTGAGGCTTATCTTAATACTATTAATAAAATTTACTTAATCACACTATTGATTGTATAACAATTCTAAATCTGCAGAGAATTGCAATATGTTTTGTCAAAATTTGTAATTTACTAAACTAAATTATGCATATAACATGTTATACTATACCATAATAGACTGAACATGATCGTTGTATGTTTTATTTAGAATAGTTACGTCCTGTAAACATGATACAAAAAATAACTAGGATATTCATTGTAATTGTACACGTCAGATAAAACAAAGACTGCATAGTATCGTAGTCATTATTTTTCTCATCACCGGCATCCTCATCATAGCAACAGTCAAGATGTCGAACAAATAAAGAGACGATCCAGATGGAAGCGTGACGGAGACATTATCATCTGCGAGATAATAACCCCGATAGTGGTGCCGAACAAGTGGCAGTCGAACAGGTGGGTGCACGCTTGCGAATGTAAGTGTCCAACGGTTGCAAGCTATAAATACAGTCGAGCTCTCGCCGTACTTTCTGGGTTCGGGATCGATGAACAACGTCGAACGAGTCGAGGGCCGGAGAGCTGCTGTTGCTCCGGGTATCCGGAGTTTGCACGAGGAACGAACGTAACCACTTTCCATCCCTCTACTTTTTTCTCCCATCTTACTCACGCCGGGCCGCTCGTAAGGGTTTACGTTTATCTACCTGTAAAAAAGAAATGTTTATCAATGTTAAACTTTCTCATTTGTCTTAAATTTTTGTACGTATACATACATACGTTTTATTTACACTGCAAAGAATGCTTAGTAGCCCCAATTAAATATTTAATAACTCCAAGTAAAAAGGTTTAATAAAATAGGGGACAAATGAACTGTTTATTTACAAGTAAACGTTCCTCACATTCAATAGCTGCGACAACTACACTACTTCACATAAAAAAGGTTACTAACAGCGGCAAACCTTATTCATTTACTGTGAATACCGAGTTTAAACTCGCAAGAATAGAGTGTAATCTTGGTTTAAGAGCACAAAAGAAAAGAAAAGGTAAACCGATTAAGTATTGAAATAGTGACGTGTCGCTTGACATAAGTTGTAGGTTACGAGTTTCATTCCGTTTATGTTTATAGTTTTTGTGCCATGTCTATCGTTTATTGTTGTTTATTATAAAAACATAAGTTGGTTAACTATTTTCATTATTTAGTATTATGATCGACATTGAGAAAGTAGATATTATCGATGATAAAGTGTTATAACTTGATGTTATAGAGAACGGCGTTCCAAGGCAAATATACGAAAAACATGATCTTTTTCATATTTATGATGATCATAACTTTCGTAAGCGTGGCGCCAGTGTGTGCTAGTTTTGTTATAGAGGATTGAAGCACATTTAGAATATCCAGACGATAGGTACTGACTAAAATAAGTTGACGTCTATTTTACACAAATTTATATATTTTTAAAAATAATAACGTTGCATATATCCACTGTAGATTTATATATGACATTAAATTGAACATTCGTCTGCTTTGCCACCCAATATCGGTACGGCGTGTGAAATATTCGTTAGCTACAATGATTTTTATTTGAATACAGCATTACAAATAAACAATTATCTTACACACGTCAGTTTTAACGTTATTATTACGAACTGTCAACTTTCGACAGATGATTGGTATATCTGCTTGAGCGAAATGATTTGTTTACTGAGGCGTCCTCCTTTTATCCTATTAACTAAATATTTATTGATTCAAAATCACCATATAATCACTTTGACGATCATAGCGTTCCACTTACAAATATTCAGTTTCGGTTTAATTGCTAAGAAACTGAACAAGTTCAAATCGTAATCATTTATTTTGTTAGTTATTCACGTTGTGGTTACGTGAATTAAAATATGTGTTCCTTTTTTTGACATCTAATCACTAGAGTTGCTCAATTTGCACCAACAGCCAGTGGCGGGCGCATAAAAGTTTACACCAAATAAATGGTCAAAAATAAAATATAATACGTGCTCAAACACTTATCGTCTTAAGTCTTCCGTGAAATCACAAAGTGAATAATGTCTGTTAAATATCTGCAACACTAGACATGTTTCCACAGTTGTTTCGGCAAACCGAGTGCGGCGTGAGGAAAAAGTGTGTTTATATGCAGAAAACGAACGTTCTACATCTAGTGACGTTATATTTGCGTAATTAAAATAATCTTTGGGACAACTTAACGGTTCTGTTGACGCACCTTCACAAATTTGTCTTAATGTGCCAAAATCAGAATCTTTCTCTAAAACACTTTCAAATTTCTCTAGAACACAAACATTTTTTGCGTTTTCTATCGCGCATAGCTGTGCGTGAACATGTTGCACTATTTGCACAGATTCCACTAACAACACCGAAGGATCTTGTAGCTTTTCTATTGCCTCCGCTAGTTCGAAGTAATTGTTGTGAATAATTTTCAAATTGTAAAACCACGTTCTTAATATTCTCAAAATATTTATGATAATAAAACGCGGTCTGTAACCATGTTCCCCAGCGTGTAAGAATAGGTTCTGGTGGCTCAGGCATACGGGGGCACAGTCTGTGAAATTTGCGAATACGTTTTGGGAATTTGACAAACACAGCTTTTGTATGCGCTGTTAAAGCGTCTACCTCAGGATAACATTTTCTAATGCTATCTGCCACATGACTGAAAGCATGAATTTTACACGTAATATGTTACAAGTTAGCACAATGTTTTTTAAGAGACCGGCCTACAGAAAGCATGTTTGCGGCACCATCACTCATAAACATCAACAGTTGGTTTGTTGAAAGTTTAAACTTTTCCAATGTATTTAACACTAACTTTGAAATTACTTCGGTAGTACATTGCTGTACTCGTCTGGAAGCTAATAGAGTTGAAGGTGACGATTGATGTGGTTCCATTGTACGTACAATTAACCACATAATGTTTTTTACGATCTTTTGTTTCGTCCATACATAACCACAGGTTTTTATCTTTCAACTCCGATTTAATTCTTTTTTCAACATGTTAACGAGCAGATGCCACAATTCTTTGTAACGATGCCCGACTTGATAATTTGCAGTCCGAATATTTATTCCAAAAGAAGACACATGCTTCCTTGTCTAGTAAATTAAACGGTAGATTACATGCAATAAAGGTAACACATAAATTAAATTTAAATTTGTCATAGTGTCGTGTGCAATTTTTTTTTTAAAGAATGCTGTTTACTATTTACGTGACGTAGACAATTCCTTTTGGACCAACACATTAATGGGATATTACAAACTACACATTGAATTTTAACGCCATCATAATTTAGGTCAGGCATTTCTGCCATAAATTCTGTAACTTTGTCCAACATTGGTCGTTTTCGCGACATAGGCAACATTTTTAAAACAAACGTAGAACTACGAAATGGTATTTACGGCAGCGTACATGTATACACAACAGATCTGGTCGAGACTCGCAGTTATACTGAGGGTTGTATCGAACCTCCGCCACTGTTCATTGGCGCTAGGGAGCAACTCTACTAATCGCTTAATTTTCAGTTGAGTTGGTTCACTTCCTAATCAGTTTATAATCACTTAGTTATTTTGTAAAAGGAGGACGTCTCTGGTATGCTGATCAACTCAAAGCGCACTAATAATCTAGTAGCAAACTTATACACAATTAAAAACACTAGATTTTCTTACCACCAACCCTTTATTCACGTATTTAAGCCAATGTTTATTAACTGTGACTACTTTATAGATGGTGCAGTGGAAAATATTTTAAACCAATTTAGCATTTAACTGAGAGTTTAATTAATCTTTAGATTCAATTAGAGGTGGAGCAACTGGGCATAAATAATCTAATTAGCTAAGGGCAAGCAAACTGTTCATTTAAACTAACTAAACTGTTTAGTAGTGATAGATATATCATCTAATTATAGTTACTTAGCTGTTGAGTTTTATTTACTTACAACAAATAGATATTTGCGGAAAAGGAAACAACAATAAATCATTACCAACGTTTATTGCTGGAATATTATATTGAATATAAACAAATATTCATTAACATAATTTTTATCGGACGAAAAACCATCACTTTGACAGATCATAACATTTTTGCTTAATCTAAATAAATAATAATGAAAACAGTGATTTATGAAAAACATTTTTTGCACCTTTATGTATGTAGATGTACAGTAATTTGACGTTCGTTTATTATTGGAAATACATTTATTGTTAACGTGCAGGGAAAGGAAAAAGTAAGTATTGGATCAAACGTTAATGAAAATAATTATCAATTTAATCTTGAAACTGTATGATAATTATCAAATAAAGGAGCAAATATATGAGGGCGTTATTTGTATAAATGATCAGTTTTCTATTTAAAGGCAATATACATATTACATTAATATTTCGTTTTAATGACACTTTGGGCAGTAATCAACTTATGAAGAAACTTGGACTTGGTTGAAATTTTAATGTCGGTTTATTACAGCCAATGAGAATAAAATATGCTCTTCGTTAAACTAAATTTTTCGCTGCTGGGACGCCTCCAATATTAAGAATAAGAATAAGAAGAATTTATTGACGATTATACATTACAATACAGTTAACAACAAAATGCAATTGATAACAAGGCATAGTTACCAAATAGACTAAATCGCCCAATTGTCATCACAAAAGTGACAACGTTTGGCGTTCTACCTTTAGTCTATATGAGAAAATAAAGAATGAAATGAATTGTTAACGAAAATAAACAAAAATATAAAAAGGCAATGGCAGCACCAGCAGTGAGTAAAACAGTATACATATATGTACATATACAGTGTATATTCACATATACAGTGATTTATACAAATAGCTGGCAGTATTAATAAAACTTTAGGAAGGAAGGTGATGCGAAGGTTTTTAGCAGAAGACGTCATGGCTGATTTAAAAGAATTCTTTTCAACAGTTTTAGTAGTGTATTTCTTGGTGTGTATATGTCTATATTTGGTAAAACTACGTTTGAATAATTCCTTCTTATGTTTTGGAGTCGTGATTAAGTTTTTGGATCTAACGATTGACGTGTGCACTTGATTTCTGAATTTTATTTTATTATATAGGTAAGTTTCAATATACCTAACGCTATGAAGGGTATGTGTGCTTTTTTGTAACCCCTCGCCTGGCACGGATACCGTAGGTTAGTCTCACACAACAATTTTGTATCTTTTGTATTCCCATTGTGCATACCCTAGTTATGTAATGGTTATAAATAACCTGGGCAAATATGCGGTAACAGCCAGAGGCGTGGCGAGCGCATAAAAGTTTACACATAAAATAGAAGGTAAGAAATAAATTATAAAACGTGCTGAAACACTTACCGTTTTAAAACCCTTCCGTGAAATCACAAACTGGAAGACATCTGTTAAATATTTAAATCATTAGATATGTTTCCACAGCTGTTTCAGTCAAGTGAGTACGACGTGCGGAATAAATGTTTTAGGGATGTTATATTTGCATATTTAAAATAATTTTTGAAACAACTTAATGCATCTTCACACGCACCTTCACAAATTTGTCTTAATATAAGAAAATCGGAGTCTTTCTCTAAAACACTTTCAAATTTTCGTATTACACACCAATTTGTTTCGCCTTCTACAGCGCATAACTGTGTGCGAACATCATTCACAATTTGAACAGAATCGAAACATTTTGTAATTTTTCTATTCCCTCCGCTAGTGCGAAGTAATTCTTGTGAATAGTTTGTAAATCTCTTTTAACCTGACTATCTTGAAATATTTCCTGGCTTTTCTTGATTGCTGCAGCTTCTGTCGGATTGAATTTTAAAACAACCTTCTTTACTTGATCAAAATATTTGTTGTAGTAAAACGCAGCCTGCAATCATGTTCCCTAACGTGCAACAATCGGCTGTGGTGGTTCAGGTAAATCAGGACACAGCTTGTGAAATAGTCGGGTACGTTTCGGGGACTTTAGAAACAGTGCCTTTGTACTAGCAATCAATACATGTACTAGTAGAAAACATGTAGGAATCGTTTGTGCCGCAAGATTTAGAGTATGGATTTTACACGTTACCTGTAAGAAGTTACCACTGTGTTCTTTAAGAGATCGACCCAAAGAACGCATGTTTGCGGCAGCATCACTCATAAACATTAAAAGTTGCTTAGTTGAAACTTCAAATTTGTTCAATGAGTTCAACACCACCTTTAAAATCTCATCGGCAGTACAATTTATAACTTTTTTGGAAGCAAGTGAGAAGGAGGATGACGGTCGATGTAGTTCCATTGTACGTACCATAACATTAACCACAGAATGTTTTTTACAATCTGTTGTTTCGCCCACACACAACCACAGTTTTTTATCTTTCAATTCTGTTTTCATTCTTTTTTCTATATGTGCACGAGCAAATGGCATTACATTTCTTATCGATGTCCGACTAGGTAATTTACAGTCCGCATATTTATTCCAGAAGGAGACAAATGCTTCTTTGTGTAGTAAACGAAACGATAGATTACATAAAATAAGAGTAACACATAAATCAAATGTAAATTTTTCTTGGTCTCGTATGCCACTTTTTGCAGAAGAATGCTGTTTGCTTTCGATGTGACGTTGACAATGGCTTCTGGACCAACATATTAAAGGGATTTTACAAACTAGACATTGAATTTTAGCGCCATCAAAAATTAAGTCCGGCATGTCCACTATAAAGTTTTTAACTGTGTCTGCCATTGGTCGTTTTCGCGACGTACCTAACTGCGACATTTTTGAAGCAAACATAAGCGTACAATTACGAAATAAGTTACGGCAGCCTACATATACACAGAACTACCCGCATACAGCATCGATTTAGTACTGATGTTGTGAACGCGTGAAATAAATAATCGCCGACTCCGCACCACATATCTACTGCACTGACTGTTACCGCTGTTTGCCCAGACTAGTTATAAATCACGTCCGCGTAGTTAAAATGTGACAGCACAAGACTCTTACAGAGTATATCTCTAGTGGTACAGTTAAAAAGCTATCTATGATTGTAAATTCTTTTTAAGGGGATCATTGCTTGTTTTACCATCTGTCATGTATTGTGTTGGAAGCGCAGGAAAGAGTCTACGTGGAGTCCCAGGTTTTTCACACATTCAGTGGGTATAATTTTAGTAGATTTGACCGAAATTTCCAAGACGGATTGTAGGAACGCCGGGGGCCGAATATAATTGCTTGTGTTTTCTCTGGGTTAATAAACAGCTGCTGCTGCTCACAGTACCCGCAGATGCTATTCAGATTGGCATTGATTTGCTGCGTATCATTGCGAAGTTTACACACAGGTAAAAACAGCCTGTATATGAAGCGAAACCTTTACCTATCTAGGACCTTTAAGTTACTCTTTTTGTTCACATTTGCCAAATATCTTTCGTTAATTCGCACTAATAAAACTATTTTGATGGTTATTATCATGCACTGATTTTTCTTGAATTTTCATTCTTTTCGGAACAACTTGACAACGTCGCAATTTCCATGAAAAGATAAGGCAGTAGTGAATGTAATACTTTATGCTGAATTTAATGGTAAATTAATGTACACAGTCTGCCATTTTAAAATAAACTTTCTTCATGCTGCCCTACATTAACTGAACACTCTGTATATTTCGTACTATTTTGGAAATATGCACAAGTTCAAGTATAGTAACTTTTATTTGAAACATTTTTCCCTATCTTCTATATTAACTGAGATATTGGACTTCCTCGCACTAATGGGCCACCATATATTGTTCTGTTAAATATTTCAATCGCCAAATGCAGCTGTGAATCCGGTACATACATATAGTGTATTCGGTATGGCTAATTGTTCCATATGAAATTCCCTCCACCAAGATATTCAAATTTTTCTACCTCTTCAAACACGTGTTCACCCACTTTTTTTTTCTTTACTTATCTTTTAATTATGAACGAATTAAAGTTTATGCACTTATAATTCGTTTATCACTAAAGGGACTGGTGGCGCAGTGCCTAGCGCGCTGGGCTATCAGTAGAGCGGGCCAAATTGCGCCATCCAACAGAATCGGAATCAGGCGCAACGGCCGCTTATTGTAAATAGCGTATATGTGAGTCACAGCAGATATGTGATATTTCGAAATTAATACACAAGAGTAAAAAAATAAGAGCTGACGCAATAATAATGTTTAGTAATTAGAGCGGATATATATATATATATATATATATATATATATATATATATATATGTACACGTTGGGGTGTTTTTATTTTCATTATGATTTTTTATTTGATTGAAAACGGTATGCGTTGTAAATGGGATGTAATAAGGAAATAACTGAGAAACTGAACGCTTTTTTTATTCTGTTGTACTTAATAATGTAACTGTAAATAAAGATATAATAAATAAATTCTATCCTTCTTAATAATGCGGATAGGCTTGTTTAAAAAGTTGCACCATCAGATAAGTTTCCACATTTGCCTCGGTGAAGGATGTTCGCCGAGACGAAAAAATGTTCTTATATTTCGAAAACGACCGTTCCACGTCTACCGAAGTAAGACAGGCGTAATTAAAATAATCTTTAGACTTAGTCAAGGAATCTGCAGATGCCCCATCGCACATTTGTCTTAATCTCGTGTAGTCCGGATTCTTTTTTAAAACACTATCGAACTTAGCTAAAACTCGTCCACTTGTTGCATCGTTTATACTGTGTAACAATGTACTAGCTCCGTCCACAACTTGCACTGATTCTACCAACGACAATCCAGAATTTTGCAAATTTTCTATCGCGTCTACTAACCCTTTGTAATTGTTGCTAATATTCTTTAGATGTGTTTCAACAGAAATATCGAGAAATCCCTTCTGGCTCATCCTAATAGCTCTAGCTTCGGCAGGGACGAATTGCAAAATAACGGATTTGACTTCTTGAAAATGTTCATTATAATAAAAAGCGGCTTTTAACCACGTTCCCCAACGCGTAAGAATGGGCTGTGGTGGTTCTCGAATACCAGGGCATAACCTGTGGAATGCCCTAGTCCTCTTAGGACTTTTGAGAAACACTTTTTTTGTGTTTCCTATTAATGCATCCACCTCCGGATAACACTCTCGAATAGTTTGTGCCACAAGATGTAAAGCATGGACTTTACACGTAACATGTAAAAGTCCTTCACACTTTTCTTTAAGGGAACGGCCTACACTACACATTGTTGCTGCACCATCGCTCATGAACAACAACAGTTGACTGGTTGACACTTGAAATTTTTGTAACGTTTCGAGAACTACGGCCGTAATTGCTTTACTAGTACACTGTTTTAATCTTCTGCTGGCTAATAGAATTGCAAAATTTGGTTTAATAGGATCTAATACGCGCACTATTATATTCAAAATAGAATTTTTTTTGCAATCTGTCGTCTCATCAAGACATAGCCACAGCTGTTTATCTTTTCATTCGGCTTTAATTCGATTTTCAATGTCCTCACGTATTCGTGGAATATCTCTCCGTAACGCTGTCCGAGATGGTAGTATCCACTCGGTATTGTATGTACCCCAGAATTTTCGAAATGCTTTTTTATCAAGTATACGAAGTGGTAGACCACATACCATAAACGTTAAAAGCAATTTTAATTGAAATTGACGTTGTTGTGACACACCATTTCTTTTATTTCTGTGGTGTGCGCTATTTATATGTCTTTCACAATCACGTTTGCTCCAGCACAGTAGTTCCTTTTTACAAACTTTACAGAAAATTGTACTCCCATTGTAGTGTAAATCCACAAATTCACTAAGAAATTTATTAACTTTCGTAGGTAATGGCCGTTTATTTTTAATAGTTACGTTAGACATAATCACTAAAGCGGGCACACCGACGCTTGTTTCTAGTATGCCACGAAGTGGTGCAAACGTAACATCTGCAGACTCGTCATTTGTTGATGAATAGAGCGCGTCATCCGTAAATGAATAAGCGCGCTGTTAGTTCGTAGCCGTCGATGAATGAACTTTTTTTTTGTAGTGGCCCACTGTGAACAACGCCCTATTTATCAACGAACACCCAAACTGCAGGTGTATATTTGCGCGTCTTCACGACGTAATAGACAGTGGTTTTGGTCCTCGTCCTAATAATTACATATTTAAATTACCTATGTTTACATACATATATGCGCCCGGCAGCCTGATTGCGAACCTGGCGCGTGGCGCTCTTGGCCCGCTCTAGCTATCAGTCTCGGATGCCGAATTCTCGACCCCGGACTCGAAAAGCAAAATAAAAAATCTTAATAAAACGTTGTATGAATTGTCTAATTTGGCAGCCCCGTAAACTTGTTTTTGGTTACAATTCTTAACTTAGCTTTTATAATATAACCAAATTTGCTAAGTTTTTAGTAGCTACTCCACAGTTGTCCATCTTAAGCACAGGAAAAAACCAAATTTTTCTTTAAAAAGTGGTTTTAATAACAAAATGGTAAAAGGAAAGGATTTATCGTGAATTACTAATAATATATATAACAGGAAAGTTTCCCAATCTTCTGGAATGTGGAATTTGCTTATTGTATAAATTGGGAGAAGTCAAACTTTCAGAAACGGAATAACACCCTAAAAAACTCCTTTCAAAGTATTTTTGGTATACAAGGCTGCTCGTAAATTTGCGAACCGAAGACCTACTTGTTATTTTAATACAACATTTGTATTTTATTGGGGTCATTTTTTAATGGCACCATATATTTTTTTCTAATACCTTATAGATTGGTGCCTTTTAACTGGAAACCTTTCGGACAATAGAAACTTTTATTATTATTAATATTATTATTATGTCTTTAGAAAACTTTAGCTTCCTACTATTTACACAATAAGGCAATTTACAATTCCAGAATGTTAAGACCACCCTGGTACCCATTTATCACCTTTTTTGTTACCCCTATTTTTAAATACTTGTATTCCTTATTTTTATAGGAAAGTTGGTTACCTTCTTACTGCGTAGGTTAACGGCATTATGGATGTCCAATAATTTTGTGTCAGAAGGTGTATGTGTATCTAAGCATGCACAGGAAGTAAGTTGAATGCAAAAAAGGAAACCCGAGTTTAAAGCTTCCGAAAAGTTATTTGATATAAAATTTATTGGGAAGATCGTACGCGCCTTCAGGGGGCCCTATTAGGCGCAATCAATCAATAGCACGCTGAAATAAATTCAATGAAGAGTTTTCCGTTCGTACCTAGTGAATTTTCATTTTTTAAAAGAAAATGAGGGATTCGGTAAGGGTGAATAAGGTTGATGGGATTGCTTGTTTTCTAAAACTATTTACTTGGCGTAGAAAACAAAATTGTCAAATAAATTGGCAATTTGTAAAATCGCTTAAATTCACTTAAGGATCGTGTTGAACTATCTGTTGAAAATGGTCTTTTATTTAAGTAGAACATAAATAAAATTTTGATTACGAACATTCTCTTATTTTTTACCGTTGTGATGTACCATTTAAAAATATTACCGATGAGGTCACAACTCTATTAAACATGACAAAAAGCAATGGAAATATTACAAAAGTATAGCAAACTACAAAATAATCGACTATTTACATTTCTTTGAAAGGCAAACGTGAACAGAAATATGAATTTTATTGTTATGCTTTTGTGACACCGTGTGTGTCGCGATACAAAATTCAAATGTTTTCAAGGACATCCTTCAGACAGGTTGATTTAATTTTTTAAATCCTGTCTTTTCTCGTAAGATAATTATTCGTGATGTCATCTGTTCCGGTAGATCTTGCTATTATCTATATCTGATGATGTTTAGGGTTATTCAAAAGCTCCCAACTTAAAATGGCCGTAATTTTGCCAAATTTCTAGATTCTGCAAAAATAGAAACACCAAATTGTTTGTAAAGAATTACGGTTTTATTAAAAAAAAAAAGAAACAAGAAAAAATGGAAAAAGGACCAACATCGTGATAAGTCGTCATGGTGAGAATCTTAATAATAATAATAAAAGCTAAATTGGTCAAACGTCGACGATCACTCATGCTTAACCAATTCAACTCGCGTAATTTATGGGAAACATGCTCACATCTGCGTAGGCCATAAATCAAAGAATACAGGAGTTTTGAAGTTTCTGAATCCGTTGAGAAGTCTTGGTGTCAAGGCAAGGTGCGTACACAACATCACAGAAATTAAAATGCGATAATATGAGAGCATCAGACAGACGTTTTTTAGATGCAACAGAAAGATAATTCCTGTGGGGATAGAGACACTTTAAGCTGGTATAAGCTTTACGGATACATGAACTAACGTGATTTTTGTACCTAAAGTCTGGATCCATAAGAAGGCCAAGGTTTTTAACCGAATTGGTTATAGTTAAAATGGAATCATTAATCTTTAACGTCATTAAATTAGTGACGTGTTCAACATCAACCTTCTTGCCAAAAAGTATCACGGATGTTTTATTTGCGTCAATACGTAAAGTATGTTGGTTAGAAAATGTGACAATTTGGTTAAGATCGGAATTAATACAATCGTTGGCTGAGAGCATACCTTTCATCTTAAATGAATAATATATCTGGGTATCGTCAGCATAAAAATGAATAAACGCAGTGGGTTCAGGTAGGTGTGTGTAAATTTTTTCGAGGTACAAAGTGTGTAAAGAAGTGGGCCCAAAATTGAACCCTTAGGAACGCCACCTGCGAACAGGCAAAGTAGGGGAATACCTTATCGGGAAATACAGCCTCTTGACAGCGAAAGAAAGAAAACTTTGCACCAAACGACTCGCCTCCACACTGGATCCAAAGGATTCCAGAATAACGATGAGTAATTTATGTTTTTACTTGTGTAAAAAAGCACAAGAAAAATCTAGGAGGACCAAGCAAGTAAGTTGCCCACAGTTACTAGCTGCAAGAATGTCATCTGTAACTGCCGATAGAGCTGTCGCACAACTGCGATTTGGCCTAAATCCAGACTGATAGGAGGGTAAAATGTCATAACAATTTATGAACCTACGGATTTGACCTTTTAGTGGTTTCTCACAGATTTTCGATATTGCACACAAAATACTTATTGGTCGCAAGTCACCAAATAATGCCGGATATTGTCGCGAATAAACGCCTTGCTTTTACTTTTTGAAAGACGCTAACTGGACTTTTCCCCTGCTTTGCGTTCATCGTCTATGTTTTTTTTTATTGTAGTCCTTTTTGCGATCGGTGACCGGTGTCGTCGAGCTGACAGAGCGGGCCTGGACATTACTGTGGGAAGATTATGATCTCTCGTCAATTTGAAGACATCGAACTTTGATAGCCGACAAGCACCGGAAGGATAGTTAGTAGAAGGAATTGCGTAGATTATAAATATAAGTTGCTGTTTCGTAAATAAAGAGCGTGAAGTGGAGCTTGTTTTTTAGTGTCACATCCCTAAGCAGCCCCCTCTAGCAGGTAGGTGACTTTTTATATCTGTGTGTAGAATTTGAGCGAGTCTATCCTGAGCTATCCCTATCACGGTGGTCCGTGACAATATTATTTCTTTGGAAGTGGCAAAACACGTGATTTTCTCCATATGCTGGGAAACACACTGGAAGAAATACAACAATTGAAAATATGGCACAAAAACGGTAAACTATGCGGACAGTACAACTTTATCTGTTCCAAACTAATTCCATTTACACCAAGTGAATTAGAAGACATACCCGGATAACGGAAAATATATCACCCTCGGTTACGGCTTGAAAAGAGGAAAAAATTTGATATATAAGAGCTTACAATTTCCGAATTGGGAAAAGAATTGAATAATGTCGGGATCTGGATCTGAAACAGATGAACATGAAGCTGCAAAGACGTCATTTATGGATTCCACATCACATAAGTGTGGTGGGAGTAAAGTACAACGATTGCGGGGATGAATGATGTTCATATCAGAAAGGTCCCCCCATATAGTTTTACTGTTTGAAATCCGCACGCGATAATCGTGGTAAGCTTTCTTTTCTTTTTTAATAGCAACAGTCGTTAAATTACGGAGCTTCTTATAAAAAGAAAAATCTGCGAGGTTGCGAGAATGTTTAAATTTGAGAAAGGCCTTGTCTCTCAGCTTTTGCATTGTTTTGATGGTATCAGTTACCCACGGTTTACGTTCACGTGTAATCCTACAAGCACGATAAGGAGCATGAAGATCAAAAAGAGAAATTATTAAAGAATCAAACATCGCGATCTTGTCGTCGATATCGTCAAGGTCGAAAATCATCTCAAATGGCATGGCAAATAAATCGATTCCTTTTCGTGTACGCATTTATATGTATCGTAACGTTCATACATATATGTAACACTAGGGCTATCACCAAACCCTACCGGAACCTGAACGTCTCGCCGGGCGACAACGGCAAATAGCCGATCACTACAGGAAAAAAGTGCCATACAACTCACGGCTACCCAGACACTCTCGTTATTTCATGTATTTATTTGATACACCACCTCTAATATCTACTGCTCCTGCTGCAGTCCACTACAGAAGTGAGAAAGACGGAAACCAAAAAATTTTGCGATGAATAAACGGTGTTATGCTAAGCGAAGGAGGTAACGGATGACAATAGCGGTATTATGTTTCTTCCCTTGCCGGTAACTCCTTATTTAGGGCTTGTTCTCAATACATCGCCACCGTTAGCTCCATCATACAGATATTTAAAATACTATTAAAGTAGTTTCTTAATTTGTGCGTTGCGGATTTTACAATATTTGCATATATTAAAAAAAATTAAATCCATTTTTACATTAAATGCAGACACGTTAACGAAAATAAAACAAACAAAATGTTAGATTTACAAATGACACATAAAATAAAAATAACAATAAAATGTGAAGTATCATTAACATGTTTTGAATGGTGAAAAATCGTCAGAATTGTAAATACTGTCTGTTGATGATCCTCGCTGAGTGTGTGAGATATATAGACTGCACGCTCAAAAAATAAATGTATTGTCGGTTATCATGTAACTGGTCGAATTTTCGTTGAAAATGATACATGAGCAGGATATTTAGCACAGCTTATAAATAATGAAATGGTTCCTGCTTTGGGAGACGTGTATCCAAAATATTTAGACCCTGGTCTACTGAGTGATAAAGCGTGGTTTCAATAGGATGAAACACCAGCGCATTTTATTTCGTTAATGCAGCGGTATCTACCCAAATGTGCTATTTTCTTAAACAATTGTTATGTGTGGTACCAACTTTTGAATACGTCAGAAGATCTATCAAGATAAAGAATATCGTAATATAATGATATTGCGACAAAAGATGTATTAAAAAAAATAAATCGACCTGTCCGAGTGGTTTTTATTAAAATATTCAACGGAATTGTGAATTTTATTCAATAAATAATTTCCACACTATATATGAGATTTATAGAAATAAGTGTTTTACGGCAGCGTTTAGTGCAGTATGATTGTGAAGTTCGCGAATATCTGGCTCAAGATTTTCTTAGTTAAATAATCATTATTCGGTTAAATTAGCCGCGTAATTAACAGATATTGGAGTATTTTCTGCAAATTGCTGCGTGCCACTGGATCGACAGTTCGCTAATTGGGTTCCGTTCATCTCAAGCAGTTGACCGGGCGGTCAAATTATGCGACCTGGTAAACAACGAAGCTGCCAATGACCTTATTTGGCCTTTATTATTAAAATCAAGAATACTACTAACGTACAGGTCGCCCATTCTCGTTCTCAGATATCATAATATGAAAAAATATCTAAAAAGGGTATCCCATACATCTTTTTAAGAAAATAATACGACACACAGCTGCTTCCTTTGGTGTCGACATTACGGGGTGATATTCAGATTTTCTTTAAGACACAACGACACAGTAGTGGAAATATAAATAATAGCAAGAAATATAGTACGTCGATATCACAAAGTGTACACGGAGAAAAATAGATAGTAAGTACTTAGTGTATTGCTAAGAAAATCTAGTAATAAATAATGGAAATGTTAATACTTATTTATAACAGAAGGCGTTTGTAATGTTAGCAAAATTTTTATATTAAAGGAATGTACAAGAAATATTGTTGTGTTTATTATATTGTATATACATAACTACAACATGAAGTTGTCAATAGAATTTGAGGATAACGTCTTGTTCACTCAACGGAATAGAATGATAAAAAAATAGTAAATAGAAAACAGTTTGATAAAGTTTACAAAGTATTCACTTTTCATTATTTTACTATGTAGTTCATATTAAAAACACATATGGTGTAATCCACTACGTATCTTTAGTAAAAAAATGCTTGTCTTGACAGAATTTTGCGTTAGCGTGTGGGAAGTGAGGAATTCATATTTGGGGTGAAAACTAGAGTTGGCGCACTACTAACTAGAGTTGGCAATTGGTAGTGAGCAGGATGTTTATTAAACATACGGCAAAAATTCAAGGGGTTATTCCATGAACTATTCTAAGAATATTTTGTACTTTTATGATTTTTGAAAAGCCCCTTTGTTTCGAAGATACAGGGCGAGAAAAATTTTCGACAAAACCAATTTTGATATTTTTGAAATTATTAATGTAGCCGAAATAAAAGTATGGCATACAACACTGGACTTACCGAGTATAACAAAATTGATCATTTTGTATGTGTCAAATTTGTTGAGACTGATTGACGTGTATTTTCTGTCTTTTAATACATAAAGTTTTGTTAGTGCAGTCCTCTATCATGAATTACTATACGAACGCCAAGATGACTGACATGCATTTCATTTATGGACTTGCTGATGGCAATTCATTAGAAGCTAGGCGGTTGTACATTAAACGATTTCCTGACCGTAATGTTCCTGATAGAAAAACCTTCCAAAGTATTCATCAACGTCTACATGACACAGGCACATTGAAACGAAGTGGAGGACCAGGAAGGCCAACGGTAGAATTAGAAGAGAATGTGCTGGACATGATAGAGGAAGATCCAGGTACTTCTACTCGAAAAATTGCAAATATTTTGAATGTAAGTAATGGGACTGTTTGGAAAATTCTTAGGGAGTATTTGTTGTAACCATACCACATACAACGCGTTCAGGCACTTCTTCCTGCTGATTTCCCTCCACGTATTGCATTCTGTCAGTGGCTTTTGCACACATTGGTTCAAATCCCTCGACTACTGACACTGATTCTTTTTACCGACGAAGCGAATTTCTCAAGAAATGCAATAAGGAATTTTCACAATAACCATATGTGGGCTGAAGAAAATCCACATGAGGTACTTGAAGATCGTTTTCAACATCAATTCTCGTTGAACGTTGGCTTAGGAATTGTGGGTGACTGGCTAATTGGACCGGGATTTTTACCAGGAAGACTTACCGGCGAGGTGTATCGAAACTTTTTAGAACAAACGCTACCTCTGTTTCTGGAGGGTGTACCATTGGCAACTAGAAATGCACGATGGTGCACCAGCGCATTTAGTATGGTTGCTCGTGAGTTTTTAACAGCAACATACGGAGATCGTTGGATTGGTCGAGGTGGACCTCACTTATGGCCTGCTCGATCCTCGGACTTAAACCCCCTGGATTATTTCCTATGGGGCCATCTAAATTCATTAGTTTATTCTACTCCAGTGGAAAATGTGGAAGATTTAAGAAATCGGATAATTGCTGGGTGTAACTCAATAAGAAACGACCCTGGTGTTTTTAAAAAACTTCGGCAGTCAATAAGAAGAAGATTGGATTCTTGCACCCTAGGTGGAAGTAGTCATTTTCAACAGTTCTTGTAGATTAAGAAACTTTAAATGTAATTTTTGGTAATAAAATGTTGGTTTTGTCGAAAAATTTTCTCGCCTTGTATCTTCGAAACACAGGGGCTTTTCAAAAATCATCAAAGGACAAAATATTCTTAGTATAGTTCATGGAATAACCCCTTGAATTTTTGCCGTATGTTTAATAAACAGCTTGTATATACATGGTATATATTATTAGCTGTATCGGTATCCCCTGCGAGAGAGACGCAAGCGAGATGTGCTTATAGAAACGAATTAATTGCTAATTACTGCGATTAGCTACGGATAAAATTCAATTTAAATATGACCATATTGTAGAACAAGACGAGTAGTATTATTAGACTGAGTATTCCTTGAAAACTAGGACAAATACAGAAATTCCAGGACCTAGAAATAGCAATGAAACTCAGATTTAGCGTAAAGAAACACATATACGATCATTTAGGGGCGTGACATGTGATGTGTCATAAAAGGTGGAAAATGTCGAAGTTCGTTACAATAGTTGCTTTCGATTTATTTTATTAACTGTACCGTATCGTTCCTCAAAGTACTGTACTGAATGGTACTGACAGTGAGCTAAATGGAACATGTATTTTTTGCACTGGAAATAAATATAATCATTCTA
This sequence comes from Dynastes maya, assembly GCA_029619315.2. Lineage (NCBI taxonomy): Eukaryota > Metazoa > Arthropoda > Insecta > Coleoptera > Scarabaeidae > Dynastes > Dynastes maya. The sequence goes on from JAROYE020000004.1 coordinate 35,565,059, forward strand.
ACCTAACTTTATATATTCAGAAATGTAAACAAAAAGAAATTCGCCGAAATAAGTCCAGTATGTAATGTAAATCAAATTTCGAATTATGAACACAGGTGTAATCCCAAACCTAACCTCAGTGAGTGTAATAATGTGGAGAATATCAATAAACCTATGTTTTGCGCATGCGTCAACAAAACAATACGGAACGTACCAAATATTCGGTAGGGACACGAAGGGAAAGGGGATTTCTAAAAAAGGACGGGTAGGAACTATCCGTTCTTTTCAAATGGAACACACATATTTGAAATTTGTACCGTACAAACGGTTCAGTACAGCACATTGAGTCAAATCGAAAGCAGCTAATGATGATATTGGCGCGAAAAGAAATAACGCTGTTTAAAGCATTTTAAATGTAGATTCGACAGAATCGCTAATTATGGTGTAACAAGATGTCCCAAATCCAAGCATGAATTTTTGTACGACTAATGTATTGATGTTGTTCTACTAATTTCATTGTATAGCTTAAATGACCAGAGCAATATGGAAATTAATATAAGCAATTACTTCATTGCTGCTTCTGCCGTCACTAGAAAGAGAATTCTGAAGCAATTACACATGGGATATACAGTGCCTAACATAAGGTTTTAATGCGAAAGTGTAGTAAAAAAATATATAATGCGGTTATCAGAATTAAACAAGTTAGGTTGATGGATTTGAAATCTGTAAACTGATTTAACGTTAATGAATTTTTCTAATGTACTAACTAAAACCGGTATTGGATTAAATCAAATAATTTTCCATATAATATAATTGTGAAATCAATAAATGCGCTAACTACAGCCTTGGACAAAATTATTAGGCACCCCTTATATTTCGTTATATTAGAAAACTGATGTCATTTATGCAGTTATTTAATCATTCGGGGAATTATAAATAGTATATCTAAATATTCCTGGGGGAATTACCGAGTTATATTTATTATTTATTTATATATACATATATAAACTCCCAAGGAGGATCAACTCGATATTGATCTTTATTTTTTCTTAAATAAAATATTACATTTATACCATCCGTTTCATTTATTTACAAATGTAGGGTGCCTAATAATTTTGTCCAAGGCTGTATGTTCGCCAGGCTATAGGTAACGCGTGATAACCATAATCACTAATTTTAATTAATACGGTTATCTGCAATGCTAAAACATATATATATATATACGGAAATATGTATATGCATATGACGGCAACAACTTCTTCCGATTTGGAACGATGTTTTCTACGTTAATTAAGTTTATGTCTAACGCAGATGTTCAGCGTATGTTTCAGTTTTAACTTTAATTTGTACGTCTCATTTCTACCTCGTTATTAATATACCACATATACCATGCAGTTTTCGATAGAATATATGACCATAACAACGACGAGCAAAATTTTATGAATCAGGTTAAACTCCATCCCGATAAATGGTTTTTGAATTTGAAGTTAAAACTGTATATAACTTTCTTTAAAAATTTAGACGTACACATTTATTAAGATAAGAATTGATAACTAACGCTGGCCACGAGAGGTACCGCGCATCGGCGTAGAATCAGTTCGGACCGAGAGGAACGATAGTATTACTTTGTCTACGGAGCAGTACGGACATTTTCGCTGCCGGTCATTTCCGCAATTGTTTATCTGTCCTAGAAAAATTATGATTTCGTCAGCAAAACGACCGCGGTCGGACAAACTTCGAAAATTTATTGCAGAAATTCCAGACTTAATATATGAAGGTGCTAAAATTAAATGTGTAATCTGCAAAATCCCGTTAATGTGTTGGTCCAGACAATATTGTCTACGACACGTAAATAGTGAAAAGCATGTCTCAAAAAGAAATTGCGCACGAGACAATGAAAAATTGATATTTAATTTATGCGTTACGTTTATCGCATGTAATATACCGTTTAATTTACTAGACAAGGAACCATTTATCTGCTTTTGGAATAACTATTCGGAGTGCAAATTACCAAGTCGAACATCGTTGCGAAGAATTGTGCCATCTGCGCGCGAACATATTGAACAAAAAATAAAATCGGAGTTGAAAGATCAAAAATTGTGGTTATGAGTCGACGAAACAACAGATCGGAAGAAACGTTCTGTTCTTAATGTAATGGCACGCAAATTGGAACCTCATCAATCGGCACCTTCAATTCTATTAGTCTCCAAACGAATACAACAGTGTACTGCCGAAGTAATTTCAAAGTTAGTGTTAAATATATTGGACAAGATTGAACTTTCAACAAACCAACTCTTGATGTTAATGACGTGATGGTGCCGCAAACATGCTTTCTGTAGGCCGGTCTTAAAAAGCATTCTGCTAATTTGTTACACATTACGTGTAAAATTCATGCTCTCAATCTTGTGGCGGATAGTATCAGAAAATGTTATCCTGAGGTAGAAGCTTTAATAGCGCTTACCAAAGCAGTATTTGTCAAATCACCGAAACGTATTCGCGAATTTCACAGACTGTGCCCCCGTATACCAGAGCCACCAGAACCTATTCTAACTCGTTGGGGAACATGGTTTCAGGCCGCGTTTTATTATCATAAATATTTTGACAATATTAAGAACGTGGTTTTACAATTCGATACAAAGGAAGCTGCCGCTATCCAGAAAAGCCAGTCGAAATTTCAAGATAGTCAGGTTAAAATGGATTTAAAAATCATTCACGACAATTACTTCGGGCTAGCAGATGCAATAGAAAAATTACAAAATCCTGCGGTGCCGTTAGAAGAATCTCTACAAATAGTGCAACATGTTCACGCACAGCTATGCGCGATTGAAGACGCAACAAATGTTTCTGTTCTAGAAAAATTTGAAAGTGTTTTTGAGAAAAATTCTGATTTTGGCACATTAAGACACATTTGTGAAGGTGCGTCAACAGTTAAGTTATTTGAAAGATTATTTTACTTACGCAAGTATTACGTCACTAGATGTAGAACGTTCGTTCTCTGCATATAAACGCATTTTTTCTTCATGTCGTACTAGTTTTGCCGAAACAACAGTTGAAACATATCTAATGTTGCAGATATTTAACAGACATTATTCACTTTGTGATTTCACGGAGGACTTTTAAAATGGTAAGTGTTTGAGCACGTGTTAGTTAATTTTAGCAGAATAACTCTAGTGGAACGCGAGGCCTGGTCGACTCTACGCTACTGCGCGGTACCGCTCGTGGCCAGCTTTAATAATCAGACAGTAAACTTGTGAGCGCACATTAATTACTTCTCGAGTCAATCCAACTACATCAACCTTGTTTGAAAGCATGTACAGAACTTAATTTCAGGTTTTCTGGAATATTATATTATTCTTATATATGCAAAAGGAAAACGATCTTTCAAATAAAGCTGTTCTATGGTAAGGAGACGAAATCAGACCGTGAAATTGGGTAGACAGGTTGTAAATGTCTGTCCTAAAGCGAATTTTATTGTAAAGATATCAGAGAAGAGTATAGCCGCTCAGAAAATTTAAAGAAACTTGCTTCGCCCAGCCATCCATACTTCTTTTCACAAACTATGTACATATGTAGGCAATTCCAAGTGAAAAAAAGATTTCTGTAGAAGCAGAGCCAAGATAACTAGCAGGTGGAAAATCTTAAATTGGAAATTATTTAGTATATAAATAATTGAAAAAGCAGCTTCTTTCACAATGTACATAGTTATGGAATAAATGTATAATGTGAATAGAGATGCGTTTTCAATTATTTATTATTTTAATTCACAGGTGCTCAATAAACCAGTAGGATATTGTATTGAAATTTTAATGTTTTACCTTGTAAATTACTAGAATGCGTATATATCTACCTAAATTAGTTAAAATGAAACATGAATTAAAGTAATAAGTAAATAAAATTGATGTTGCTGTAGATATAATCGCATAGCAGCCTTGTAAAATTTCAATGGTAATCCAAGGTGTTGAGAATATAGAAATACATGTTCTTATTATAATAATACTAACCTTTATTAATTACACAACAATTAATTCAAAAAAAAATTCAAAGTAAATAAAGTAAACCTAATGAATTTGAAAGCAAAATGTAAGTAAGGAAATACAATATGCTATGCTATGCTAAACTAATCTAAATAAACCAAAAACGAAAACTTTTACAAAAAAGGAGAACAAGGTCATTATCATTTTCATGCCTACAAATACACATTAGGCGAAATTAGCTATATCTATACCTGGACCTCAGAACCAAACAGTATTAAGTCCACTTTTTTCGAAATTCAGGTTATGATTGCTCCATTAGTATTTTTTTTTGCTCTTTCCAATAGTGATGCGTATTAAGTCCAGTTTCTTTCCGTTTACGAAATAGGTGTAGATTATTGATATTAGGTCATCTGTTAAATAGAACCAAACAATATTAAATGTTTTCGATACTGTGGCTCTGGAAGGTATCCAATATTTAGATATTAAGTCCAACTGTGAGGTTAGATGATTGGATGTATTGTTTTAGTGTACATTAGTTGTCATAATATTAAGTCACATTCTTTTGTTCGTGAAGTTAACAGGAAATACTTGAAAATTTCATTGTTTTAATACTTAATAAGTAGAGTAACCAAAACTTGCGGACTCGCATAGGCGTCGGTATTACAGGTTAATCTAAGAATACGAAAAATTCATAAATAAACTTACTTGCTAATTATTCAACAAATTAGAGGCATCAGGATGTGAACTACTGTAAACTTGCATCATTGCATATGTTTCCACAGTTACTTCTTTAAACCTTGTGCGTCGACAAGAAAAAATATTCTTATACATAGAAAACGATCTCTCCACATCTAAGGAAGTTACATTTGCATGTAGAAACTGTTTTTCAAAATCACTTAAAAGTTCACTATTCTTACACTTATTATAAACGGCCTCTAAAGTATTAAAATCGGGATTTTTCCTTAAAACATCTGCTAACTTTTGACTAGCGCATAATCCTGGCGTATCATTTAATGTGTGTAATTTATTTTTTACACTCTCCACTATGTCTAATGATTCCTGCAATGACAATTCAGTACATTGTAGTTTTCTGATGGCATATAGTAATACTGTATAATTGGTACATATTGTTGTTAAATCTTCTAAAAGTTGAGGAATTTGAAATTCTCTGACTTTCTCTAATTGCTTTGGATTCATTCCGATTAAATCGCATTATAACTGATTGAATTTGTTGAAAATGGATCAAATAGTAAGAAGCTACTGTTAGCCAAGTACCCTATCGCGTTAAAATTGATTCAGGAGGTTCTGGAATACCTGGACAAAATTTACGAAATTCTTTTAAACGTTTAGGAGATTTACGAAACACTGCTTTAGTACTTCCAATCATCCGATCAACGTTTCCGTAATGTTGTCGAACAACTTCACCAACTAAATGCAAAGCATGCAGCACGCAGGTTATATGTATTAAGTTAGGAAATATATGTTTTAAGGATCGCCCAACACTTAACATCGTAGCTGCACTATCTGTCACAATCATCACAACTTGATCTTGGGCAATTTTAAATTTTTTCAAAGCGTTCATTATCACTTTTTGAATATTTTCCGCGGTACATTGTTGAACACGTTTGCAAGCTAACAAATATCGAGATGCTGTGTTCTCGCTAGATAAAACGCGAGGTATTACATTCACAATACTGTTTTTCTTTATATCGGTCGTCTCATCCACGGTAATCCATATTTTTTTGGAACACAAATCACGTTTACACACATTTTCTAGCATCTCTTTCATTCGCGGCAAATGATTCTGTAATTGTGTTTGTGAGGGTAATAGGTACTTTGGAACGTATTGTCGCCAAAACGTTTTAATAGCTGTTTTTCTCACCAACGACAACGGAAGATTACAAGAGGTAAACATAATTAATAAATGTATGAGGAATAGTGTATAAGGTATTTCAGTTCTTGCATTTCTCATATGCTTAATACCATTGACATGCCTCTAGCAATCAGTTCTGTCCAGCCAAACGAACATTGCATATTAAGCAAAAAACTACACTACCGTCATATTTTAAATGGGGAAAAAGTGACACATACTTATGTACATTAGTAGCAAATCTATTACGAGGCATTGTTTTCTTAGGTATGTAAATATTAGTTCTATATGAAACGATACACTAATTATGTACTTGGTATAATACTACAACACACAAAAAAACACAGCTATATTTTCAAAAGCGACACGTAAGTACATAACCTTGACCGTTCGACTAATCTCTGCAACAGCTCAACCGGTACTAAAACGAAATCTCTCTCAGCGCGGTTTAACATGATTTATATTCAAGGTCGACACTACATGCCTGCTTCTCTACCGGTTTAGTTTATTTATGAATTTTTCGTATTCTTATATTAACCCGTAATACCGACGCCTATGCGAGTCCGCAAGTTTTGGTTACTCTATTAATAAGTGAGTAGGATCAACATTATGACATCAAGAGGCCAAAATATTTTAGAATTAGCACTTACACACGCCAAGTGCAACGAAATATCTAAAAAACCTGTTATAACCTCACTTTTGACCGAGGAGAACGGTAATTAAAAAATTACATGAGTTTATCAAAACAAGACTTGTTATTGTTTTACTTTTAGCTTTTGTTGCAGATAACACGCAAGCTAATGTTATAGAAGATGCCGAGATCGTCATGGAAATATATCCAACTACTGATAACATGAAGGATATAGCTCTAGAAAATTTGAAAATTCTTGCAACCAGATGTGAAGGGATGTTATTTCCTTGAATAACGATTTGTTAGTAAAAGCAATGTGCCTGTTTCCAATACTAAAGAAATTCTCCCAAATAATATTGACGAGTCTCAGCTAGCAGAAAACTCACTAGAACATTTTGTTCACGTCAATGGAAATGAAGATCAAAATAACAAATTTGGGAAAACTTCTAAACTTAAAATTTTACAAAATATTATTATTAAGAATAATAACGATGGACCTTACTATAAAGCAGTTGAAGTAGACCCAAACAATTTACAACATAAGGAAAACTGTACTGAATCTGAGGATACACCTTATCTACCTGAAGAAAGTAGTAATACAAAAGAACTAGAAGAAGAACAAGAGGAAGGGGCTGTAGAAATCCGAGAAACTAAAGGAAAGAAAAGAAAAATAAATTCACTGAATTGGAAGAAAAACATTAGGAAGGGAAGCAGAGCTGCTGGTCAAGAATATCTTTCAGGCACCAATAAGCTTATTGGAAAAAATTAAATGAAAGCACCTTGTCGTGATGAATGTAAGAAGCACAATTTTGGAATGGTAGCATGGAACTTGACCAGAGAAGACAATTTATAGTTAGCTGCATTGAAGAAGTTCCAGTTGCGCGTGTACGTGCTAGAACGGGATCTGGTACTGGAAAAAGAATAACGTCGTTGAGGTATTTTTTTATGTAAATGGTAAGAAGTTTAGTATGTATCGTACTTATTTTCTCAACATCTTAAATATATCCCAAACCTCTCTACGTAATGCATTATTGAAAAGACAAGTTGGTGGAATCGTAATACTTGATCAATGGAGTAAACATGAACCTTCGAACAAGAATGCCTCAAACGCAAGAAACAATATCAGAGAGCACATACAGAAGTTCCCATGTATAGAATCACATTATTCAAGGAATAAATCCCAGAGAAAGTATTTTGGCAGTCATCTCAACATTTCAATAATGTATCGGTGCTTCTATGAAAAATGTTTAGAAAACCAAATTCCTAAAGAAGATATTCCCAAGCAATGGTTATATGCTGAAATTTTCAATTCGGAATTTAATTTATCCTTCAAAGAGCCGGGGAATAATACATGTGATACATGTGATGAATATGTTATTAAACCCAAAGAGTCTATATCCCTGGAAGAACACTTTGAATTACAAGCTAACTACGACGCACATCTTCTTGAAGCAGATAATCGGTATAAACTAAAACAACAGGATAAGGGGACTTATAAGACCAAGGCGAACACCAAAATACTTTCGATGGATTTACAAAAATGTTTACCCACTCCTCTACTAACGAAGGCTCAGAGTTTCTATTCTCTGAAGCTATGGACTTTCAATTATACCGCCTATGATACGACAGAGAAAATAGGATATAGCTTCACCTGGGATGAATCTATAGCCGGACGTTGTGGCAACGAAATGGCTTCATGTATTTTGAAACACATTAATTTATATGTAAAAGAATCTATAGAAAACATGGTTATCTGGAGCGATAACTGTCCATCACAAAATAGAAATTATCAGGTGATTGTGTGCTATCTTCCGATTCCTATGCTAAAGCCTTCCATAAAATGCATTGAACATAAGTATCTTTTACGAGGACATTCCCACATGGAGGTGGATACAATTCATGCACGAATAGAAAGACAAAAGAAAGCTGCCCCCTAATTTGCTATAATAACTATTGGGATTGGCAACAGCTTTTCAAACTTTGTGGCAATAAAATTGAAGTAGCGGAAATGGAAACCATGGGCTTTAAGAACTTTACCCTTTTGTCTGAAGCATCCGAATCTTGCTTTCATAATAACATAAAAATTACAAATAATTAAAACTTTTTGATATCTAAAGTGATTCATATGAAATTTTTAACAGAAACACCTGGAGTGTTGTATTTTAAAACAGATTTTAATCAGGAAAATTTTGAACAAGTTGATTTTAATAGAGCAACTAAAAGATTAACACGCAGAGAGAAACGTACTGTTAATTCTAAGGAAGTTATTCGCATTGCTAATTTCATGCTGCTAAAACCAATAAGAGAGACACTAAAACCCATTTCAACTTAAAAGTACAATGATTTGCAGAAGTTACTAACATGGGTACCTAAAAGATTCCATGATTATTTTAAGTCTTCCACATGGTAACCTCGACTGAAAAATATCTTCATTATACATTTTTTCTTTAATTATTAATTTTTGATTATTTGTTTGTTACTCGAACTTTAAGATTGATAGTTTTCGTTTGTAACATTTTGGTGTGATCTTTCATTTATTTTAGAAAATAAATATTTTTAGTGTCTTAATTGAAATTAATTAATTCTGGTTCTACTTTGTGTTGTTTTACTATGGGTTTCAGTGTCAAGTTCCATTTATCTATAAATTCGTAGGAGCTAAACAGTATTAAGTCACAAAATAAAGTATTAAGTCGCAAGATATTAAGTTCGTTGGTAGAACCAAACAATATTAAGTCCCGCAATTAATTTAGAATTATTTTAATAAATTAATGAAGAAGGCAGGTTATTATCAGCTTTAGTTAGCTTTAAAAATCGTAACTAGAAAAATAATAACCCATGTTCTCCTATTTACAACAACAGTTGGTTTGAAAAGTACTATTGTTCAAAATCTTCAAATTGCTACGCTGTGAAATTTTAAAAATGTGGCTTGATACTGTTTGGCTCTAAGGTCCAGATGTACGTACGGCAAGAGAGCGAGAAGGGGATTGAGTGGAATCCAATCAATTCGATGCGAGTCGCGCTAGTACGCTTCTAACAACGTTGGGATGTAGACCTACTGTATGCAAGAGCGCACGTAATAATTTGAAGTCATGGTCGCCTGGAAATGAGAGTTTCGTATATTTATTTTGTTGTTACGAAGCTTCGACCAAACTAATAAGAAATTCTAAAGACGAAAATAAAAACGGATTCTGATGAAATAAAAGAAAATAAAAAGCAATACTGTAGAAATCCTTACCAACGTAGACAGATAAACGGAAAACCAAAGAAAAATGAAAATTGGACAAGACCAATACGCCGAAATGGGATATAAACCCTTGAAACTCCCGCGACGCGATGGAGGAACAATAGGCATAAGCGTGAACTATGAAATATTGTATTTGTTTCTGTTTGTTTATAGCTTATAAATTTTATAAATAAATAGCTCACGAAAAAAAATAATGAGGAAGAGCGTTGTTTTCTATTTTTAACATTTCGGAAATTGCAGAACATCTTACATGTATTTAAATTTTAAGAGTTTATTTTTTTCTGACTGCAGTAATACTATATCATTATAAAATGCTCCTAATTATAATACTACATATATAGAACATCCAGGCTACTATGGTAATTCGATTTTTTCTGTATTTCAATTGCTATTATTTTACAATATTTTTATTAGCGCGTTTTCCTCAGAGAAGTAGATTTTATTAAACAATAAAAATATATAAGGTGATCCAAATTAAACGCGCACCATTTCTCTCCTCGATATTATTACTTCCACATGATAGGTTAAATTGCAGAAGTAGTCGTGTTTTCGATACAAATTAATAGTCGGGGCAAACGGTAACAGTCAGAATAGGTATGTGGTGCAGCGTCGGCGATTATTTATTTCACGCGTTCACAGAGTCAGTACTAAATCGATGCTGTATGCGAGTAGTTCTGTGTATATGTAGGCTGTCGCAACTTATTTCGTAATTGTACGCTTATGTTTGCTTTAAAAATGTCGCAGTTAGGTACGTCGCGAAAACGACCAATGGCAGACACAGTTAAAAACTTCATAGTGGACATGCCGGACTTAATTTTTGATGGCGCTAAAATTCAGTGTTTAGTTTGTAAAATCCCTTTAATGTGTTGGTCCAGAAGCCATTGTCAACGTCACATCGAAAGCAAATAGCATTCTTCTGGAAACAGTGGCATACGAGACCAAGAAAAATTTACATTTGATTTATGTGTTACTCTTATTTTATGTAATCTATCGTTTCGTTTACTAGCCAAAGAAGCATTTGTCTCCTTCTGGAATAAATACGCGGATTGTAAATTACCTAGTCGGACATCGATACGAAATGTAAAGTCATTTGCTCGTGAATATATAGAAAAAAGAATGAAAAAGGAATTGAAAGATAAAAAACTGTGGTTGTGTGTGGACGAAACAACAGATCGTCAGAAACATTCTATGGTTAATGTAATGGTACGCACAATGGAACCACATCGACCGTCATCCTCCTTCTTACTTGCTTCCAAAAAAGTTATAAATTGTACTGCCGATGAGATTTTAAAGATGGCGTTGAACTCATTGAACAAATTTGAAGTTTCAACTAAGCAACTTTTAATGTTTATGAGTGATGGTGCCGCAAACATGCGTTGTTTGGGCCGATCTCTTAAAGAACACAGTGGTAACTTCTTACATGTAACGTGTATAATCTATACTCTAAATCTTGCGGCATAAACGATTCCTACATGTTTTCCACTAGTAAATGCATTGATTGCTAGTACAAAGGCAGTGTTTCTAAAGTCTCTAAAGATTGTTACACGTTGGGGAACATGGTTGCAGGCTGCGTTTTACTACTTTACTACTTTAAAATTCAATCCGTCAGAAGCTGCGGGAATCAAGAAAAGCCAGGAAATATTTCAAGATAGTCAGGTTAAAAGAGATTTACACACTATTCACAACAATTACTTCGGACTAGCGGAGGGAATAGAAAAATTACAAAATGTTTCGTTGTCGCTAGTGGATTCTGTTCAAATTGTGAATGATGTTCACGCACAGTTATATGCTGTAGAAGGCGAAACAAATTGGTGTGTAATACGAAAATTTGAAAGTGTTTTAGAGAAAGACTCCGATTTTTTTATATTAAGACAAATTTGTGAAGGTGCGGGTGAAGATGCATTAAGTTGTTTCAAAGATTATTTTAAATATGCAAATATAACACCGCTAGATGTCGAACGGTCATTTTGGGCGTTAAAAAACATTTATTCCGCATGGCGTACTCACTTGACTGAAACAGCTGTGGAAACATATCTAATGATTTAAATATTTAACAGATGTTACCCAGTTTGTGATTTCACGGAAGACTTTTAAAACGGTAAGTGCTTCAGCACGTTTCATAATTTATTTCTTACCTTCTATTTTATGTGTAAACTTTTATGCGTTCGCCACGCCTGTGGCTGTTACCGCATATTTGCCCAGGTTACTAATTGATATCCATTCAACAAAAAGCAACTGAGCTAACGTATTATAAAAAGATCGAATTTTCGGTTGTGGACATTGTTGGCCAAGGTAACGCCTGCTGGCTATCCTGCTAGCTAAAATACACCAATCGTTTTACTTTTTCCTAATACATAAATTATACTTATTACCTAACTTTTACTTAGGCTCGAAATTTTGAAAAGGGTCCGAAATTGTCAAAATTAGTACGTATTGTTTACTGCTGTCGTGGCAACCAAACTATAATAACACCAGTAACCATTTGGATGCAATTTCCAAGTGTAAGGCGCCTTTCACTGTTAGTAGCTTTTTGGGCTCAAAATTTTGAATCGATAGATTAAAAACGTCAATGTAAGTATCTTTTGTTTACTCAAATACTCAAATGCGGGACTTGCGCAGAAAATATCTCTTTTACTTTCAATGTTAGACATATGCATCACTATACAAAGATGTTAGAGGTACAAATTTCATATACAGTGAGTACAGAAGAAATAGATGATTCTAATTAAATAATATGTTTCCAATTAAATAATTAAATAAAATGGGATTTTAAAAAATTATGTTTCTGGCCTTTGAATTTGGCAAAGTTTGGTGTTCGGTACTGAACGCTCGGCGTATTTCAAAGGCATCCATAACACTATCTTTAGATAGAGGCAAGAATTCAATTTAATCTCGCAAAAATTTACGCTGGAAGCATTTCGGATTTTTTGAATGAAATATGTAGATATATCTAAATTTAAGCCTTTGAGGATAAATTTTATAAATATCTCAAACTAGAAACAGATATATGAAACCTATATTATATTGGCTTATTTCTAGACGGGGAAACTAAAAGCGTAATAATATACAGGTCGTTTTATTTAAAGTAATAAAGTTGTTGCCTTTTTTCGCTGCTTATCAATCTCTCTGTATATGCGGTTATAATGTTGAAAGACACTTTACGAGATCCATTATATCATCAGAAAATTTTAGTTTTCTACTGTTTACACAATAGGCGCAATTTTACAATTCCAAAAACCCTGCATGTTTAAGGCAGGTTAAAATAGAAATGTAAAGTCATGGTTTCATATACAACGAATAGATTTAACAGTTTGCGCATTTCCCAGCCGGAATGTTTAACAAATATTCTAGCAAGAATATTCGTTAAATTTTCCTTACTTTACATTTAACGCTAACGTTTAAAATTTATATAAATATTTATTCTGTTTAACCGGTTTCGATTTCCATGTTTGAATTACTTCAAAAAATAAGCAAGGTTTCACTCGTTTATAAAGTTTTGAAGTAGTTTTGGGGACGGGTTTGCATATAAATTAGTAATTATCTCAAACCGATGTAAATCAGAAGCAGTTTTATGTATGTATATGATTTCCTAAAGTGTTGTATGATGTGATTGTTAATCCATGTCGGGTGTTTCGTTCATATTAATACGTATACCCTCTACAATCAATATGATCTAATCATTACTAAATGATATTTTGAAACATAATAATATTGTATCATTTCAAAAGTGTATCTATTTTCATTTCGAACTTACGTTTGTATTTTTAATTGCATATGTCCATAAGTTTGCGAGTCGAAGTGTTGGTGGCCTTTTCCATCGACTTTGTCCAGTTAAAAACTTATCGCGTAAATTGAAATTCACTGACGTAAAATATAATTATATTGCTTAAAATTAAATTTTTTGAATGTATTCTGCTTTAGAGGAGTTGGTACTCCTGTTACTACCCTCTATAGTACTTTAAATTCTAAATTAAATATTGAAACTATGGAAACCATATCGTATTTCAAAATTTTATATGCGTTTCTATGGAAGCGGAATACTTTTTGGTGTGCAAATTGAAATCACGGAGGTCATTGTCCACTTCATATTTGAAATAGGGTAACTTCTTTTAAAAATGAAGTGGACATCAGTTTTAACATCAAAAAGAAGAGAACAAGAAATATGAATAATTTGGCTTAACAAATTTATCTACATCGATCATCGAGTTATTAAACACAATAATAAACAACGTATGTACATATAATAGACTGAAATGTTTTGAACCAATTTATTTCAAAAACAAGTAGCTACGATAAGGAAGATCTATGGAACAACAACTATTTGGGAGCAAATTTGGAAATATTGATAAGGCAGGAGTTTCGGAAAGAATTTCAAACGTAATATTTATTTGAAGAACCACTGTGAGTAGCGAGAAATTATTATTTTGGCCAATAAACTTAAAATTTGAAGAATATTTTATAAAACAAATTTAAATTTAGCTGTCGATAGGTTTTCTGTCTAGCGATTGTTAAAGGTAATTAAATTTGTAAAAGTAATATAATTATTTCCTTTTTGTTCAATAAATTGTACACTCTTTTTTGGCATAATTGCTTGATTTGACTGAAAACATATTAGTAAAATTGCAAAATTAATTTAGGCACTGCTTATTTAGTCCTACGCACTAGCCCGTGTTTATAATCAAATATTTACACGAAATATGAGTGTAACACCTAGAGTAAAATGTTCTCTGCGCTGCTAAAACATGTCTACACTACTTTACACATATGTACATACATTATATCGAAATTCAAAGTTCCCACAAACGTTCTGTACTCTTTCTTTCAAAATAAAATTTGATTAGTTCTAATATTCTAGCGATATGCACGTACATCGAGAGAAATGTATAATAAATTATACCACAATTGTAGTGTCTCCTACCAGAATCGACGGTTATGGTGACAACAGAACTATCGAAGTACATAAGTAGAAAATAGCCTATTATTGTAGTTTTTTGAAGTGGCTCTCTGTACTCCATATTTATAGTAAAAATTGTACTCCAAAATCATACTATAACCTATAAAAAAACCTTTTCATTAGTTCATTCACTTCCAAGTAAATCATTTAGTTTTAAGTTAAGAAAATATACATATCAAAGGTAGGAATGAAAAAAAATGGTCCAGATCTCACAAAGTTTTATTGAGAATTTATGTGACTGGTTTCGCGTTCAAAAACACATCAGGCTAGCTACAAGGATATCCAATAAAAGAAAAATTACAATAATAAAAAAGAACTAAAGTTAATAATTAAAAGTAGGAGCAAGTGAATGAACTAATGAAAAAGTTTTTTTTTAATGTTGCAGTATAATTAAATTATTTCTTTAATAATGTAACTAAATAGGCATTATTTTTATGTAGTTTAATAATTAATTGGTTAATATTCAAGTTTATTTATCCCTTTTTTATTATTATTCTTTATTATATACTTAAAAAGGCTATAGTTAAATTAGTGCACCTGCTAAATGGTAATAAAGAGAAATAAATATTATATTAACCGGTATCTTTGGAAAATATTTATGAAACGTTGTACGTAAAGGGATATCATTGTATGGGTGAGTATGACGTCTATAATGTGTCTGTCGCCTCTCACTAGGACGGCATGACTACATCACTAGACACTAACGCCGAAAACGACCGTTCGACATCTAGCGGTGTTATATTTGCATATTTAAAATAATCTTTGAAACAACTTAATGCATGTTCACACGCACCTTCACAAATTTGTCTTAATATATAGATTCGGAATTATCCTGGAACCCTCACATTGAAGACTTGTCATCAAAACTGAGTGGGCTGTGTTACGGACTCAAAGTTATATCGCGAAGTGTGAGCTCTGCAGCAGCACTAAGTGTATATTACGCGTGTGTACAATCGAGGCTGCAGTATGGAATTATATTCTGGGGGAATGCAGTCAATATTGAAAGAATCTTTATCATTCAAAAAGCCTGTATAAGAGCAGTGTTTCAGCTAAAACCTAGAGATTCGTGCAGGGAAGTATTTAAAAACAACAAAATACTTACTTTGTCGTCTATTTACATATTAGAGACTGCTTTGTTTGTCCAACAACATTACAGTGAATTGTTTAAAAAATATGAACTCGCGCATAACCATAGTACTAGAGGAAACGCTAACTCTCACTTATTACCGCCTAAAACACATCTTACTAAGATGCAGAAGCAAACCATACATCAATGTCTGAAAATATTTAATCACCTTCCAGAAACACTTAAAAACAACACAAAAATGGTATATAAAAACAAATTAAAAAAATATTTGATCGGTGAATCGTTTTACTCTACTAGAGAATTCTTTACTAAAACAGTTTCTGTAGGGTAATTTTCTTTACTAAATTATTTTTTAATGTGTGTTTTGATTGTGTTGCTTGTGTTTTTTATATATTGTATGTACTTTTTCTATTTACGTTTAACGACAAATACGGTGTAGTTTATACATGCATATTTCGATGTACTTTATTCTTATATAAGTGTGACGTATTCTATACAATTTATGTATTATGGAATCAATTGACATTATTATTATTATTATTATTATTATTATTATTATTATTATTATTATTATTATTATTATTATTATAAGAAAATCTTTCTCTAAAACACTTTCAAATTTTCGTATTACACACCAATTTGTTTCGCCTTCTACAGCGTAGGACTGTGCGTGAACATCATTCACAATTTGAACAGAATCCACTAGCAACATCGAAACATTTTGTAATTTTTCTATTCCCTCCGCTAGTCCGAAGTAATTGTTGTGAATAGTTTGTAAACCTCTTTTAACCTGACTATCTTGAAATATTTCCTGGCTTTTCTTGATTGCTGCAGCTTCTGTCAGATTAAATTTTAAGACTGCCTTCTTTACTTGATCAAAATATTTGTTGTAGCAAAACGCAGCCTGCAACCATGTTCCCCAACGTGTAACAATCAGCTGTGGTGGTTCAGGTAAATCAGGACACAGTTTGTGAAATAGTCGGGTACGTTTCGGGGACTTTAGAAACACTGCCTTTGTACTAGCAATCAATGCATTTACTAGTGGAAAACATGTAGGAATCGTTTGTGCCGCAAGATTTAGAGTATGGATTTTACACGTTACATGTAAGAAGTTACCACTGTGTTCTTTAAGAGATCGGCCCAAAGAACACATGTTTGCGGCACTATCACTCATAAACATTAAAAGTTGCCTGCACCACCTTTCAAATCTCATCGGCAGTACAATTTATAACTCTTTTGGAAGCAAGTAAGAAGGAGGATGACGGTCGATGTGGTTCCATTGTACGTACCATTACATTAACCACAGAATGTTTTTGACGATCTGTTGCTTCGTCCACACACAACCACAGTTTTTTATCTTTCAATTCTGTTTTCATTCTTTTTTCTATATGTTCACGAGCAAATGGCACTACATTTCGTATCGATGTCCAACTAGGTAATTTACAGTCCGCATATTTATTCCAGAAAGAGATAAATGCTTCTTTGTCTAGTAAACGAAACAATAGATTACATAAAATAAGAGTAACACATAAATCAAATGTAAATTTTTCTTCGTCTCGTATGCTACTTTTTGCAGTAGAATGCTGTTTGCTTTCGATGTGACGCTGACAATGGCTTCTGGACTAACACATTAAAGGGATTTTACAAACCAGAAATTGAATTTTAGCGGCATTAAAATTAAGTCCGGCATGTCCACTATAAAGTTTTTAACATAGGGTTTTGACTGGCTTCCATTAAATTCCACAGATCTGCCCGATATTTCAATTTTTATGCTATTGAGCTTGATGAAAATTTTTTTATGTGAAAATATTACAGCAGTACGAGTTTTTGGTCATAATTCTTTTCGCTTTGTATATTTACAATTTTTCATTAAACTTTATGCGCGAAACACGATCTGCCTTAACATTTTCTAAGCAATTCTATATGTATTTTTAAATTCATTTAAATTCATTACGCGAAGCAAATCTGAGAAGTGTACAAAAAGAACGCGGTAATACAACTACTAAATTCCAATTCAAAAGAGCTTGGGTATTTTCGTGAGAAAACTGCAATTACTCCTAGTGGAAGTTAATGAAGTGTCTGGATCGGATGGAATGCAAACCATACAACTACAAAGCGGCGCTGCTTTGCGGAAATCTCTAATGTTAGTTAAATTTCCTAAACAAAATATTTCCAATGAAAGGATTAGGCGACATGGTGTGCCTTATATACCACAGGTATATTCTAGAAAGCATAAAAAACTTTTATTCAACTTACAGAATACATGGATCACAAAGATACCTGTAAATATCCTGCATGCACAGGATTTATAAATACACCAGTTAAACGCAATGCTAAATGTATCTAAAGAGGTTTTTGCTTTTTACTTTAAAAGTTTGTTTAGAAAAAGAATGCGTTCAAGTTCTATATACATAGGAAGTAAAGACTATCAGATGGTGTCTTTATTTTTTTAGATGTAGTTTCTTTTTATTTTCTTTTTTTCTTTTTCTAATATCCTAATTTTATTGCCATCTATTTGCATTCAAGAAATATTAAACAATATGTCTACAAGGAGAGTAACATAGAAGGGAGTCCGTCCAATGACGAACGCCCATTTAAATTACATATCGAGTATAGGAGTACATTGCGAGTTCAGAGATATAAAAAAATATATATACTAGGGTACGTAAGGATTCATTTATAGTCATTTATATATTAAAATGTGTTGCCGCTTGTGGTGGAGCGTCCTTGATTCGCTTCGTGCGCTCCCCACCCATACTTCCATAGCAGGCAAACGTTGTAACATTGTCCATATATTTTAGCGGTTCACTTTACTACGGAACTTACGAACGCGGTATATATGATTAACAATGGTGAAATAATGAAATAGACTGTACACAATACACTCACATTAACAATTGACTGTTCATAGGCAGGTCATTTAGTAAAACTGTAAGTTTGTATTAAGCACTATAGGTATATGTTCTAGTTGGTGCAGATAGGTCCAAAGGGTCCTGCCGCTTCAATTTTGCTCTTCTTGGGCGCCTCCAGGCTTGCTCAAGACGAGCCTGTTTGGATGGTTTAGTAGCCTGTTTTGATAGTTGCTACTAAGTGTGGCAATTGTTTCTTTCATAGTTTGAAGCTGGAGGTCTCGGTGAATAACATGATTTGGCACATACCAAGGAGTGTTGGTAATATGCCTTAGTACCTTGGATTGAAAGCGCTAAAGTTTCAAGATGTTCGAGTCACTAGCTGTACCCCACACCTGGATGCCGTAGGTCCAGACCGGCCTTAAGACACATTTGTACAGCAACAGCTTATTTTGTAGATTTAGTTTAGATTTCTGGCTCATAAACCAATACATTTTTCTGTATATCAGCCGGAGTTGTAATCGCTTCGCCCAGATGTGTTTCCCCCAATTTAATCGACTGTCGAAATGAATACCTAGGTATTTGACATCATTTCTGGTGGGTAGGATGGAATTATTTATGGACGCTGATAGTATACTTTCTTTTCGTAATGTGAAAGTAATATGCGTGGATTTGTCACAATTTGCCTTAACTCGTTATAGCTTTAACCAGTTTTCCAGTACATTCAAATGATTTTACAAGTTTTGACTTGCAATTGCAGGAACCGAGTTAGATGCCATTATTACGGTGTCATCTGAGTAGGTGGCAATTGTGGTGGTAGTTTTCGTGGGGATATCTGCCGTATAAAGCAAGTACAGAGTTGGTTCCAGTATACTTCCCTGAGGTACCCCCGATAATATTGGAAGTAAGGTTGTGATAACTTCATCATAGCTGACCTGGAAGTATCGATTTGTAAGGTAAGATCTCAGAAGTGTGCAAATGGAGTGAGGGAAAAGAATTTCAATGTTATATATCAGGCCATCATCCCAAACCATATCAAAGACTTGGAAGATGTTTTTTTTTTCGAGGGAATCTGTTCTTGCAACCTTGTGTACCTGCTCAACTGTTCCGTGCTGTTGCCTAAAACCAAATTGGTATTTGGGTATCAGATTTAGATTGTCAATTGTAAAGTTCATTCTTTGCAGGAGTATCTTCCCAAATATCTTAGAGGTAATGGGTAACAGGCTAATAAGGCAGTAGGATGAAGGTTCGTTAGAATCTTTGTTTGGTTTTAATATTAAAATAATTTGGGCCGTTTTCCATTGCAGCGGGAAAAAGCCAAGCCTTAGCATAGCATTGAATATGTACATAATTAGCCTAATTCCTTCTTCGGGTAGTTTCTTGATGATTATTCCTGTAATAAGGTCATACCCTGGAGCCTTTTTAATATTAAGGTTATCTATTATCTTTTTGATTTCACTTATTTTGACCTTTCCAATGGGAGGCGACATCTGGTAGCACCATACTAGATGTTAAGTTCTCGTGAATGAATTTTTCCTCTTCAATTGAAACTACTCGAGGATAAGGTTTAAAAACATGGCTAAGGTGAACTGCAATTGTATACGCTTTACCTTCATCACACTTGGCCCATTCACCATCTCTTTTTATTGGAGTTTTGGCCTTGATCTGATATTTAAGTTTTTTGGAGAGTTTCCAAGTTGAATAATTTGTGTCCTTGGTGACAGTGAGGTTTTCAAGGAATTTATTTATGCCTTGGTCTCTGTGTTCTTGTAAGGCCCTTTTAAGCAAGCGGGTGGCTCTATTCAGGTGAGTTTTATCCTCAGGAGATCTGGAAATTTGCTATCTTTTTCTTAGTTTTCTTTTCTCACTGATCATTGTTTTTAAGTGATCTGGGTATATTGCGAAGCTACTTTTACGACATCAAATTTATACGAAACTACTAGAATTAAATTTGAATCAGAAACAAATTGTCTCTGCACCAGTAAAAATCGAATTTTAAAATTAACACTTAAAAGTGGTACATATAACTCCACACACACGAGTGCAGCTTTACCGAGCTTTTTTGCGTGTAAAAAATGGCAAAAGTACTTATTTCACATGGATGTTAAATTTTGTTAGAAAGTAAGTATAAATTTTTACACTCACCAGTGTTAATTGTCTATGAACCGTTATATTAAAATGATGTACTGGGTGCAAATGTACACTTTATTGTGTTCATTACACATATTTAGTGTGAATATGATGTTTCTGGGTGTAAGCATATAGGGGCGTTTTCAGGTAGAAAAATTGAAATAAATTTAACTTTTAACTATGTATTTTTATTCAAACATATTACAACTATATTTTGTAATATGTAATGAAGTGTTCGATGGCGTAATAGGCAACGAAAGTTTATTTTCATCAAACCTATACATCTTTCAACGGTATTTCATGTAACTGAATGTCTCCGACTATACCTAGCCTTTGGTGTTTTTGTAGCTGCCGTAACTAGTGGTGGAAAAAGTCGGGTCTGAAGTGGATATCCAGAATCACCTAGCAACCAGTTTGATTTTTGGCCTAAAAAATAAATTTATTGCAATTTTATATTCTAATTTGGTTATTTTAATTCTCTACGTTCATTATATTGTAGTTAAAATGTTGATACACTGACGATAATGACATTACAAATAATCTGCACGTTTATAGTATGATATTCCTTTCGATTAATGTACACTAAATTTGGAAAATTAACATCATCTGTAGATGGTGCTACAATAACTCTGTGAGTACAATCAATGCATCTTATTACTCCACTAAAGTTAATTTTCTCATAGAAACGAATTTTGTTAGCCTGTCTCGCATCATCCGATAATGTTTGCTTTTTAAATGTTGGTTGAATTAAATATACGAGGGTAAGCCAAATATTATCTACACTTTCGCCATAACAAGCTTTGAAGGTTATCGAAGTGGCGGCCGCTTGCGCATGCGTTGAGTTAGCGCCTCTGTGGTCATGTGTGCGGAATTTAATCATGATCGCGTCATTTGTCTGCTAGCTACAACAGCATAAGTATGTCAGCTCCGCTATTAGTTTGCACCAAAGAAGAACAACGAGCAGTGATCCGATTTTTGTGGTCAGAAGGTGTGAAAGATGTTAAAATTCACCGGAGACTTTTGTCATAGTACGGGGACAATACTTTATCTCGTAAAAGCGTTTTTTTTGTGTTCCCTCTTTTTGTGTTACGCCCGTGCGGTCACTTTGAAACATTTCGATCCACAAAAAAACGCTTTTACGAGATAAAGCACTGTCCCCGTATTGTGACAAAAGTCTCCGGTGAATTTCAGCACCTTTCACACCCTCTGACCACAAAAATCGGATCACTGCTCGTAGTTCCTCTTTGGTGTAAACTAATAGCGGAGCTGACATACTTTTGCTGTTGCAGCTAGCAGACAAATGACGCGATCGTGATTAGATTCCGCACACAAGGCCACAGAGGCGCCAACTCAACGCATGCGCAAGCGGCCGCCATTACGATAACCTTCAAAGCTTGTTATGGCGAAAGTGTAAATAATATTTGACTTACCCTCGTATATTGTTGCATGGTCATATTGAAAGCTAGCAGCTCCAGATCTAAAACTAAGAGGGCCAGCGAAAAAAGTTGATTTTACACAATTACACGCTGATGCAAGATTGGAATTTGCATGATGTGATGTTTTATTTTTGTAATATTCTTGTTAAGAAACATAGAGAAGCAAAACAATAATAAATCAATAGTAATTCTTGTCATCAATGTAAAACAAGTTGTTTCATAATAATTGTAGATTGTAGAGGGTTTATGAGAACAGAATAAATAAATAAAAAACAACTCCGAAATGTTAAAGTAACATACTTGTTTTATTATTCATTTTTTTCAGCCTCCAAGGAGAAAATACAATAAATCCATATTCTGCTTTCATTATAGAAAGGAGTAACTTTATACCGGTGTTAATATATACTAAAGCAAGTTAAAGAAATAAAAGCACCAGTTTGAAGATTTTCTAACTTAGATTAGACAAAAATTTGGGCAATTCTTTTTGTTTGTTTTAATTAACAGTGCTAACAATTGGTAGAAATTGTGTGTTTATCTCTCCCAAACAAGATCTGACAACTCCCCAGTTACACAACTTTGATGTCGCAAAAGCTTTTCAGACTTAATTGCAGAATGATCTTTTTTAATAAAAAAGATATATAGTATAAAATGGAGGAACTTTCAAGAAAATAAATTAAAAAATAATATGTTGCGATAATTAATTTATCTATTGTATTATTTACTGTAAGGTTGAGTTACTATATCCGCGAAACTAACGCTACTGAATACGTGAACTATTTATATGCGAGAAACTTATTGAGCTGAGAACAAAAAGTTAGCAGAAAAATGAATTATTACTAAAGTTTATCAGAAGGCATTGTCAAATTTTATTACGCGACCTAAAATCTACTTTGCGCAACAGGTCTAGTATATTCAACAAGTGTGGTCGTAAAATCCGGCATTGTGGAATGTCTGGACGTTATAATCATTAATCATTGTCTAAATAAAACAGAAGCATTTGCAGAAAACTTGCTGCAACGAAATGATGTGTCATTTTATAAAAAAAGCAAGCTATTATAATTTTTCACTAAAGATGTTTTCCGTTTGCATTAATACGGAAAGGTACTTATTATCGTCTGCCGTCTAATATGTAGGTAAACCTGGACGATACGCAGTAAACAGGTACGAAAGTAAGCCTTGTTGCTTGCCAGTCGTCCAAATTTACTTTTGTCCCATCGTACTTCAGGTACTACACGCAGAGAAACATTTACTTGTATGAAAACTGTTCGCCTTAATAATGTTCAAACAAAGGTGAACTTAATGTAGAAGTACGCATGAAAAGAGTACCTAGAAACAATAATCAAGATAATGCTAATATAAATAGCGCCTGGTATTGATGGAATCATTGTAAGCAAAAACAATATGAGAAGAGAAAAGCATTAAAGCTTCTTGCTGCTGCTGACATTGTTCTCAATCTCTCGTTTTATGCCACTAATTTTCAAAAACTCTCACTGAAACACTTCCCGACGCCACCTACTTTCAAGACATATAATCATGCCGTCCTAGATAGTAGTGATACAAACCCGAGTACAGATGCCAGGCTTACTCATACAATAGTTTTTTAAATATATAATAAACTAATTACTAAACTACATAAAAATAATCCCTATTTAATTACATTATTAAAGAAATAATTTAATTATATTGTGTTCATTAGTTCATTCACTTGCTCCCAATTTTAATTATTAACTTTAGTTTTTTTTTTCGTTATTGTAATTTTTCTTTTATTGGATATCCTTGTAGTTAGTCTGATGATATGTTTTTTGAACAGGAAAATGGTCGCCTAATTTCTCAATAGAATTTTGTGAGATCTGGACCATTTTTCCGTTCCTACCTTTAATATGAATATTTTCTTAACTTAAAACTAAATGATTTGCTTGGAAGAAACTTTTTTCTGTCTTGGATTTTCTTGATTTTCTAACCCTAAGAAAATATTTATTTAATCCAAATAAAATTTCAAGAAAATTATTTTCTTATATTCTTATACATTTTTATACTTTTGAAATAAAAATATTTTCTTGAATAGAGAAATATATTCTTGATGCAAGGAACCATTGCTCTGCGTGTAGGTATATGCTAACAATGAGTTAAGCAGAGGTCCGGCATGAATGGTAACATTATGAAAATTAGATACCGGTTGTCAACCAAAGCTGATTTAATAGTTATGTATCTAACAGAAGAAATTGTGGTGAGGAAGTTAGGTGGTATTGCCCACCGTGTGAAGTATACCTAGTGAAGTATTCTCTTCTCGGTTAGATTGTATTAATTTAGATTATATACTTTGTTGCCTGAAAAGTTGAAAATTAAGTACAAAATATTAGTAAACAATTTTCTACTGCAAATTCAATGGTTCCACTGGGTACTGAAATATGTAGCGCTTCCCTTGAGCAGGCCCATAAAATTCTTGTCATAGTAACATAACTCGACCAACCTTACATTAACCCTACACTGCTATATGTAAATACATAATTCTACAATGTATTGAAATGTTTTTTCTCAGGGAAAATTGTTAAAATTTTGAATTTTCTAGATTGATTAACTTTTTAACTTGTTTGTGGGATTTGGGTAGATTTTGTGATACTCTTTGGCCAATTTCATTTAGAATTTTGAAGTAAATTGATGGAAATCAACGAATTTTAGAATCAAAAATACAAAATAATCTCTACACTCTGTTTCCTATGACATTTACTGTTTCCTATGTCATTTACAGGAATCTGCCTGCTCTAACCTCAAACCTTTTTTTTTATATTGAAATTACTTTCTAAATTTTAATAACGAGCACTTTAAACTGAGACCGCAGTTAAAACACTAGTTGATTCGACTGAAGCTGAACCAGAATTGATAAAATTTCTGGCGTCCCTCTACTCATTTATTTAATCGCGATAGAGATTGTTCCATTCCACAGCAAATTTTGATGATTTCTTTCTAAACGTAATATTATGACGAATTTCGATGAATGAAGTTATTTATAGAAATAGCATGAGAGAATGAATGTGCTGACGCTACCAGATGACTGAAATTTGACGACTATGGTAGAGAAATCCAAAAATACGAAATTTTTCTGACGATTTACTTAATAACTTTACGATCGATATCTAATTTACGAATTAATGTTAGAAAGACCTTTGAATTTACCCTGTTGTCTGTTCTAGAAGAATTTTACATTAATTTTGACGATTTACAAATGGAGAAATTGCACAGAAGATGGAGTTTTAGCTACGTTACATGAAGATCGTCGTTATCTGGACTTACATAAAATTTGTAGTACCCCCGCTTCAAGGCCAGTCGACCTGGGGGAATTTTAGCTACGAAAATTACTTTTTTACCCGCTAGAGGGACTCTCATCACAATCAGGTGACTATCCTGAACACCCTATATGTTCTAGATTAACAGCTGATATTCCTGATGTAAATATTGAGTATAACAATATATATCCTTCTTCTACTTGGGTCTTATATTACTGAAGCTTATAGAAACAAACGTCTTTCTGCATTACATAATTTCTACTTAATAAAATGAAATGAAAAAAAAATTCTAAATATTTATATTAATAGTTTAAGTAAAAGAAGTATAAGCATATTGACTTGAAATTAACATGAAATGAAATGAATTGAGTCAAAACAGAAGATTAACTTTACTTTCAACGAGTATGCACGTGTTATACAAAATGTAACGAGCAGCGCCGAGATAGCTTCATGTTATAAAATTAGTATGTATAAAAATTTTCAACATACTGCTGTAAAATAGATGTATTAGGTGATGGAATATTAAAGCGTTTCAACAACTCATTTTAACATGTACTTTGTCTAACAGTATGTTATATATTCTGCCTTACGTCTACTTGCTATTTCTAATATAGTATTCTAGTTTACATCATCGAACGCAACTGTCATAACCGGCACGTATTAGCAGCTCCTACTCCTTCCCGAGCCTCCGATCTCTAGAGCGGGGCTCTAGAGACTAGTCCAGTCAATGACGAACTTGGTGGAACGGTTAAACAACTCCTCTTCTGTTCAATTTCTTCATATCGTAAATCCTCAAAATTAATGGAATATCCTTCAAAAACAAATAACAGCATAGATTCGGAGGTATTTCCAGCATTATTTCGAATATTAAATATCTTTCGTCGTGTATTTGTCGTGTTCGTCAGTAAAATTTATTATTTCAAAGTTGTTAGTTGTAGTCTATATCATAGAGTAGTAGAATTTCAGTCCTCGAGTCGCGCCACTACATCTATTCCATAATGTTACTTCTATAAATAGGTTTATTCATCGAAAATTCATCATCTCGATTAAAATAAAGAAGTAGAAGGTCGCCATTTAATTTTCTGACTTTGAGTCAAATTTTCATCGAGGTAACACGTATCTGGCTGTGTTCCAAGTTTCAAAGTGTTTAATATTTCAAATCGTACTATAAATTCAAGGTAGAAGTGAAGGTTGGTGGTTAAGAATAGGCAGGTTTCCTGTAAATGTCACATAAACAGAGTTTATATGACATCGTTATAAAATCCAAGTTAGTTTTCAATTTTCAGTTTTAATTTTCGTTAAATTCCATAAATTGATATTAAAGTTCATTTAAATTACCGAAAAAGTGTTTTAGAATACTTCCGAACCCTCAGTTCGTATAATTATTTAACTAATTTGCGAAAATTTATGTTTTTTCAACAATTTCCCACATTTAGAACATTTCACTAACTGTGCATACATTAATACCAATTAAACTTTTCTTCATTACATTTTACCTTTTTCATAGGTAAGCGCATTTCACCTTAAGGAGGCTATGAGTAATTTCATGAAGCAACATCTGAAAGAGGAAGTAAAGATAGAACGCGCGAGAAAGCTAGGGAATAGAGTCTGTCTAATCGCATTGGCTGATTACGAAAATAAAAGTAAAATTATGGCAAAAAAGTAACCTGCGTTATATCAAGGGAGAGAAAATATGTCTGAATGATGATATGACGATCTCTGAAAGAAAGATCCAAAAAGAGATAAGTGACAAGTATAAAGTAATGAAAGGAGAAGGACAAGATGTGAAGAGAGGGGTCAACATCCTCATCGTGGAGGGAGAGAGATGGAGATGGGGCGTGGATGGCAAAATAAAAAAGGAAATGAGCCCAAAAAACGGAAAGTGACGGAGAAGTGTTGGATGAGAATGGGTATAAGGAAACGGACCAAGCGAGAAAAAGGGATTCTAGAAAGGATTATGGACAAAGTAATAGTACGAAATGGAGTAAAAATGATTGGAATAGTAAAACGAATAGCCAACAGAAGCAAATTGAACGTAAAATTTTATAGGTACACGAAATGTGAGGCCTATCTGAAGCAGGACTCCTTAAGCAACCAAACAATGAATGTAAAAAACTAGGAATACTTTGGCACAGGGTTCTAACTTAGCAAGAATTTAAAGTGAACAGTAGTAGAATTTAAACCTGTATCAAAAAGAATGTGTTACCCAAGACTGAGAGGAAACTTCCAAAAAATTAGCCTATTAAACATACATGCACGATCAGAAGACAAATCTATTGACAATAAGGAGATATACTTTAGACAGAGAATATGTCAGGATTCCTGGCTATGTTTTGAAGGTTGTTCTGGGCGATGCAAATGCAAAGATAGGGAAAGCAGAAGTATATCAAACTGTAATAGGAAGGTTCAGCAGGCATGACTTAACTTTGCTAAATAGAGAGATGCTTATAGATTTTGCAAGGGAAAAAGGACTAAAAATAAAAAGCAGGGATTTTAGGAGAAAGGACATTCAGAAAGGATCTTGGAGATCCCCAAACGGGGTACATGTTAATCAAATTGACCACATTTTAGTAGAAAAGAACCAAAAGGAGTCTATCTGTAATGTTAGAACTTACAGGGGTCCAAACATAGACTCAGATCACTTTTTAGTGAGAATGAAAGTGAAATTAGAGATACCAGAAGCAAAAAAAAATAAGAAACCAAAGGAATAAACCCAAACAGGTAACAGAGTTAGATAAACAAAAAGAAAGAAGTAAATATGAGTCTTGTCTTAATGCCAAACTTCGTGAGGAGGAGGAGGTGGAAGATATTGGGGAAGACTGGCAAACAATGAAAACGGTAATGATTAGTGTAAGGCGATTATGAATAATATAATCGAGATATATCGATTATACCCGAATAATCGATCATTCGATTATGGTTCAGAAATCATTCATTATTCATTTCGACTGCGCAGGAGCAAACAAACGGATTACGATTCGAGATCTATATTCGAAACTTCGAGGTTTCGAGTTTCGAAATAATTCACTCGTCACTCGGATTCTGTCAAATAATCGTGGAAAATAATCGAAATCGTTAGAAAATTTCGAATGATCATTCGATTACTTTAAATGATTATTTCGATTCATTCGATTATTGAAATATGAAGATTATGCCCAACACTCGTAATGATAGAATGTTCAATTCGAAAATAATACTGAAAAGGCAAAGAATGCATGGTTTGACGAAGAATGTATGGAGAAAGTACAGAAAAAGAATAAAGCAAGAATAAACATGTTACAA
The DNA here is from genome assembly GCA_029619315.2 of Dynastes maya. Taxonomy (NCBI): domain Eukaryota; kingdom Metazoa; phylum Arthropoda; class Insecta; order Coleoptera; family Scarabaeidae; genus Dynastes; species Dynastes maya. The sequence goes on from JAROYE020000004.1 coordinate 35,593,779, forward strand.
TGGGAAACGGAAAAAACAAAGACCGAGAAAAAAAGGCTAGAAAACATTGCACAAACTGCATTAGAGGAAAGAAAAGAAAGAATGAAGAGGAGATATTAATCAGGTTGGAAGAAAACTTTAGAAATAAGGAAGTAAGAACACTATATGCGGGCTTAAGAAATGAGAAAGCAGGATTCAACGTAAAACCCGTATTTTGTAAAAATAAGGAGGGAAAGCTGCTGGGCAATGATGATAAGATTTCATCATCATTGCCCAGCAAGAAAGGTGGAAACAACATTTTGATGAAATGTTAAACTATAGGCGGTCAATAGAAGATGGAGGTGATGACAATGAAAAAGAAGCAGATTGCGTTTCCCAGGAAGACCTACTGACCCTTAAGGAAGTAAAAACCATTATTAGAGAATTGAAACAGAATAGAAGCCTAGAGAAGGATAGGATTTCGGCGGAATTTTTCAGATACGGAGGAGATTTGTAACCCATTAACGCTCAGCGATCTCAGATGAGATCGGTAATTAGTTGCCGATTTTTTTCTTAGTACGTGATGTGAGAAATATACCAAATACGTGAATAAGAGTTGTTAAAAATCTAGTATCAATACAAAAATTCATTGGATACAACGCATTCCGTTATCGCCCTCTTAAAAATAAATAATCTATAACACCTATTTCTCGTAGATTATGCACTAGACTAAGCAAAGTATTGTAAAAATATATCTAACGATTCTCAAGTACCCACTTACATCTGGTTCGAAATATGGGCAATGTATCTACGGTGTCAGGTCATTATTTAGGTATCTTTGAGTGTTTATCATTCTTAGATATGAGAGGTAAGTGGTGCGATCTCATATGAGATCGCTAGGCGCGATATTGCCATTGTCTCCAGAGAGATAAAGGAACTGAGAGAGGTAGCGAAGAGACTAACAAAATCGGCTCAGAAGATAGGATTGATGATAAACGAACAGAAGACAAAATATATGAATTGGTCTGACAAGCGATTTGTAAAGGGAAGAAAGTTTAATGTGGAAGCCCAAGAAGGGAAATGCTATTTTTTTTGAAGAAGTAGAAAACTTTAAGTGTTTAGGAGCTACGATAACAAGAAATCCGGGATCTCAAGACGAGATACAAGCAAGACTAATGGCGGGAAATAAGTGTTTATTTTCCTCGAAACGAATGTTTGGCAGTAAGAATTATATGTATTATGTACATAAAGTACATACCTTGAAACGTCGCAATTAACTCTAGGAACTCCACTTTCACTAACAAATCTTCCATTTTAAATAAACTATTTAAGAAGATGGAATTACTTGTCCACATTAGATAACTCCAACAATCACGCGAGACAAATGGCAAAATTGCCGGGAAATTGTATAGGTAACGCTACGTTATTATTAGTTGCAACGGGAACCTACATGTAATCGCAGATTAAAAATAATATTCTAGAAAAATTACAACTCAGGATTATACTTATGTTTTATGTAAAGAAATATTTTTGTTATAAGTAGATGTGTAATATTAGAGTAGTGTTACAACCTATTATAGTAATATTTAATAAACGACTTGTTATATTCACAACATTATTGTTTAACTTGTACAATAGAAATGTTTTTATGATTAGTAAATCAGTGTACAAGATATTCTTGTCAGAGTAAAGATATTTTCTTAACAACGCACATTTTTCTCCGTGTAATATACCGATAACATTAAACACTCTGTATATTGTAACGGTCTTCCAATAAAGAAATTTTATTTCATTTTTAAAGATTTCCAATTTATTCCATCAACATTTTATTTTAAATATTGATGTCAGTAGTTGTCATCGTCTAAATATAATAATACTAATAATAATAATAATAATAATAATAATAATAATAAATGACTTTATTGTGCATATTATGGTTGCCTCAAAATTACAAAAATATAACACATATGGGGTTGTAGCAATATGCACAATCTCAGGACGAGGTCCAGCAACATAGAAGCTAAATATCTATACTAGTCTACTCGCATATGCTTGATGCATGACTGACAATACAGAAAACCAACCAGAACTGCTTGAACATCCTTATAAACTTTGCTCTTTCAAAGCTAGATGTGATACCTTCTCATTCATTCGGTGCTCGTGGTGCAATGACCTTTAGGCACTTTTTTGAAGAGTTTCATTGTCATCAATAAACGTGTAAAGGATACTATAAGAGATAAAACGGCTATCTTTTTTGAATTAATTACATTTGTACTTTGTGCATTGATATTTACCACCAAGTTCAATTATTTATCTACCTATATCTAAATATGTATTTACCTAAGTAAAGGTATTCAAAATAAACATCGTAAAACCTCTGTTATATGTTGCTCTCATGTTTGCATCTAGGTACATAAATACACATTTATTTGTCCTTCTCCTTCTCGACCGGCCGGTATACAAGTTCGGATAGAAATAGTGGATACTGCAATTATTTCTTTTTTCTAGTTATTGATGTTCTTTGTTCTGTAGCAGAGAAACAAAAGAACAATACCTCCATTCACTGACGACAATGCTGGATGCAAATTTGGGTTTTGATTTCCTCCTATGAGGTAAGCTAAGGCATTGTGAATGCTACATAATCCAGTGATTTGATTAGCATCTAGCATTAAGAAGAAATGAAAATAATGAACATATACAAGGTATCTCCCGAGGAACTGCATCGATTGGTATATGAAAGACTATACATTGGAAAATTCTAAAAATTTGGCAATATACGAAAACCGACATATACTATTGAACTAAAATATTTTCAACAATTTGACACTTCCGATTATACCGGAAGTAGCTGTCAACTTTGTCATTTTAAATGGAACACCTTATATATTATTAAATTTTTGAATTCTTTGTTTAATTTTAAGGTATGTTTAATAAAACAATTATGTTACTATTTCTAACCATATTTTAAATATTTGTATATCTTGAACATTTTTGGCAGATGGACGAGTGCATCTGAACTTTTATATCTGTGAAGCTATTTAACTTGGAAACGCAGGGGTACAGGGTAGGATTAGAAACCAAATGAATTTTTTGAAAACATTATACAGCGTGCCCGGAAATTACGGTTTGAACTTTGAAATGGAAGAAGTGTCAAAACTGAATTTTGCTCTTTCTCGTCAAATTGCTCTTTAAAAAAATCAAAAAAAATGTGTACATCACACATTTAAAATGGATACTTTTCAAAATAATTAGAAAATGTTTATTGTAGCACAATTTCCTTATGAAAAGGTATACAAATATGAATGTGTAACAACGTAACTTAGGAAACAATCCACTTAGTTTTCAATTATAAACAATGTTGGCACGTTTAAAGTGTACGAACGAAGGTTATTTAAATTTGTTTATTATTTATGGAGAATGTAATAAAATTATATCAACAACATGCGATACCTTTGCCGCTCGGTATCCACAAAAACAGAAGCCGTCGTCAAACAATTAAACGAATAATACGGAATTTTAAAAACTTCGGATCGGTCAAGACAAAAATTCAAAAACATAAACCTATTGTTGATGATGCAAACATGGAAATTAATTCATAATAACAAACTGAAAACTTCATGTCACATCAAATCATTGACCGGTATTGTTCTTTTTCCATGATTTCACAAGTACATAAATTTGCTCGCTTCTTTTCCTTAACTTAATGTTTTGGAAGAAAGTATTTTTTTTGCGAGAAGATTTTTTCAATTCACTACAATGGAAGCATTCGAGTATACACACCACCAAATTCAAGGTTCCAAGAAACTTATATCCCAAAAGCTTGTAACAGCAGAACATTTTCATATTACAATCTTACAAAACGTTTTCCTGCCATATGCTGAAGTTATTAATTTCCTGATAGAACTTTTATATATCAAGATGACAATTGCTTCATACATCTATAACAGTGCTAAGCTGGTTTCTGGAAAATACGTATATGTATCGCGTTTGTCGTGGTCTTCTAAAAACCTGAATTTAAACCCAATGGAGAAGGTGTTGGGTTATATGACAAATAAAATGTACACCATTAACTTTAGACCTGCAAATGCCCGGCGGTTAGCGGACAAGATTGAAGAAATTTGGAATTAACTTTCTACCGACTATATTTAATGCCTTGGCGCTTGCAAAGCGTATTAATTAACAACGGAGCTGCTATAAAATATTATCTTTAAATTTATCTTTTTGTAACCCCTACCGTTGGTCGTCGTACATGTTAGTTTTCATCGATATTTTCAATTTTATTTGCCACTACCAGTATTCACTAACATCACTAAATCTACGAATGTGTAAAATCACCTTCAAGTAAAGTTTATATGCAATATCTCCTTATTGTTTATGTATTCAATTTTAATCCTTAGTGTTGAGACACTGGGACTTTGGGCACTGCAATACCGGAAACGCGGGGACGTTATAACACCGGGAAACATGGACAGTGGGATACTAGAAATTCATATAGGGTTATTGGGACGTTAGGACACTGCTACCCTGGGACAGTGTGATACAGAAAGGCGGTGACAGTGGAATAGTAGATCTTTGAAGCAGTGGAATACCGAGACACTGGAAGGTCAAGGCGCTCAGGTAGAATTTCCCTGTGACACAACGGTACATTGACACAGTAGAACTCTGAACCACTGAAGCATAGGAACAGTGGGAAACTGGCTGTTGGGTCGGCGAAGTACTCTTATTCCGGGATAGAATGACACAGAAACAGTAGGATAGCGGAATCGTAGGACGAAGGAACTTCATATAAAAAGTGGACGACGGAACAATCAGAGAATAGTGATTGAGCGGGATTAAGTCGCATTTAGCTCTGAGCAAGTGAAACACAGAATATTAGAAAGGTAGGACTCTAAAACATTGGTATACGGAGGCAGAGACAGTAAAATCCTGGGACAGTAAGACATCAGGCCACCAGGATATTGGATTGCTAGGACTTTGTTACTCTGGAACAGCGTGGTACACAGATGGTGGGATAGCGGAGCCCTAGGGCAATGGTCTTAAAAGAGGAGAGCGGATCAACAGTGATTGAGTGGGATAATTTTAACAGTTGGATAATATGATACAGGGACAGTGGAACCGTAAATGAGACAATGAAGTATCAAAATTAAAAGTTTATACTGGTTGTGTTGTTTTTTATGTTTCTATATTGAAAGTTATGACTAGTTGGTCTCAATAGTCGAGTTTATGTGAACTGTGCCTCCATTTTGATTCTCAAATAGCTCCACTCCACGCGCAATATCTAATGCGAATGTTATTTTTATGAATATAATGATAATAATAGTGTGTAAAAGACATACCATTGTAAGGAGAATAAAAACTCTTGCAGTTTAATAATACTATTCAAATATTTAGAGTCGGGAGGTAAATTATTTCAAACAATGGATTTTTCTCTAGTGACTTAGCTATTTTAGACGATAATTTACTGTTCGTCTAGTCGCAGATTTGCTAAACCCCTCATGATAGAAAAGGACTGTCAGGTTATTCCCGTCGCTGTTACTCGAGTGTTTCCAACAAAATGAGTACATACATTGGATTAATTACAACTGCGCCTCATTAACAATGTGAAGCATACATCAAAAGACAACCGCTATTGATGGTTTTGTAAAATCGATACTACCCACTCTTTGTAGACTCAATGATTGGCTATTATCTATTAATCCAATATTTAGACTTTTACCAGGCGTCTATTAGCATCATCTATTTCAATAAACATAGACGAAAAAACATTAAAGTTCTTGGCCATAATAGAGTTATCTACAACTAACCGCTACTACTGTTTCATCGAAATAATAAACATTAGTCTGAAATAATTGCTACATGGTGAACGTTAGTAGCAAGTTTGCAATGCCAACAAGTGAATTTTACTCTATGAATAATATTGTTTGCACTTCAATACAAAAGGTCTGGTATTCTAACATAATATGAAAAGTACTTTCAAATGTTACACTTAAATGATTTTATTTAATTAATCTTTCAATAATAAAAGAATCTAAACTACACTTGTAAATTAATCAAGTACTCGAACTCTGTGGCACTGGAATACTGAAACACTTCACTAAAACCCTAACCACAATACTTCACTCGTATTGGACGCACATTTCGTTTAAAACCGGACTGAGGTTCAGTGCTGATGATCAGCTTGACTAACGAAACGTGCGTCCAGTACGAGTGATTGATTGATTGATTGATTTTCTACCAGAGCAGGGCTGGTCTTTACATCCCTAACACTGAAGCTTAGTAGCTTATTGTATTATTCCTGCTTCGGTTTTGTTTTACTTAAACAAGTTAGCTCCCGCAATCAGGTTTAACAGCCTATGTAGTAAATCTTTCTCCATTGGTAGTTCAATTGTGCTTCGCATAGCGAATCTGCGCTGCACATTCGAAAATAATGTGAGAAGCTGTTTCCTCCTCCTCATTGCAAAGTCTACATAAGGGCTCATCTTTGTAGATCCCCATCTTATGCAAGTGGCCTCTCAAACAGCCATGTCCTGTTAATAGACATGTTGCTGCTCTAAGCTGTATCTTGTTTAATTCAAGCAGGTCAGCAGTCAGATGTTGCGACGGTCTTCCCATCATCCGTTTGCTGTGCTTTTGTCCAGCTGCATGTTTCCAATTTAATTGGTGTTGTGTTATAATCCACTCATTAATTGCACCACGCACTGCACTCTTGGTAATACCTAGACCCGGTTCAGGGCCTATATAATTCATTTTTGAACCTTCCCTCGCTAGCTGGTCTCCAGTACGAGTGAAGTATTGTGGTAAGGTTTTCAATGAAGTGTTTCATTGTACTTATCAAATGCTTTGAAGATATTCTTTCAGTTACCCTCTTCTTTTAATTAAAAATATATTAATAAATTACATTGTATTTTTTGAGCATCAGTTTCTAGTTTCATTTCCTTATCAATCCTCCGAAATTTAACTTGTTGTGATGTTTGCATAACTATTGTGAATACATGAACTAATGTTATCTTATACCAAAACAAATCACCTAACTAATAGTCTGTTTCTAAAAAAGAAATTAATTTCATTGAATACAATAAAAATAAATCTTAAATTTCATGGAAAAAACTAGCGGTTTATAATAAAAATTGTAACTTTTTAACGTACATTGAGGTATGTCACAATCGGCATATCGCACTTTACAAAATTCTTAATCTCGTAAGAGAATTTTAATTACGTTATTATTACTTCTTTCGTTATCTAAAACTTAGCTTTTTATGATCTTTATGCCATTTATTAATCTCAAGTTATATTTAAGATAAGGTTTTTAAAATACTTCCTCATTTTAAAAATAATTTTAATAATAAATTAAAAATAAAGATAATATATTTTTAGTTTTTGGAATACCAAGTTACCCAAAATAAGTGCAAACGTAACTTTTGGGGCATATGTTACACATTGTCTCAATTTTCTCCATTTTCAGGTTAAAAGAAAATAGTCTTTAACAAATAAATATACATATACTACTATATTTTTAAATTATCGCAGAAAATTTGTACAAATTGTTTCAAGTAACCCCAATTGACAACAGTTACGATGTGTGATTTTTTTTACCAACTAAATATGTTCTAACTGATCTGTGATCTCTGTACAAACAAGGTTATTATAAAAGTAACAAACTCTCGTCGCTACTCGAAATAATATATCAACTCGTTCGAAAGAAACATTTGTGACTAAATTTTTAGTAATAGCGCTGATTTGCTCTGTTATCAATGTTATCATAGAGCACCATTTGAGCTACTAATCTAATAAAATAAAACCGGAGAAAAAAATGAGCGTATGCCAGAAAACAAGAAAGGAAAACAAAATACACTACTGGCGGATGCAACTACCAGACTGTTCCAATTTCAGGAATTGTAAAATTGTGTCTATTGTGTAAATGGCAGAAGGGCAAAAACGTAATAAAAACCGCAAGGTATCTTTCAAAATTCTGTATATACAGGCTGATCGATAACTAGCGACATACTTAGCTTACTTTGTTATTTTAAGCAGAATACCCTGCATACTATTACGAGGGTAAGTCAAATATTACCTACACTTTCGTCAGGAAGAGGAACAACGAGTAGTGATCCGATTTTTGTGGTCAGAGGATGTGAAAGGTGCTGAAGTTCACCGGAGACTTTTGTCATAATACGGGAACAGTGCTTTATCTCGTAAAAGCGTTTTTTTGTGGATCGAAATGTTTCAAAGTGGCCGCACGAGCGTAACACAAAAAGAGGGAGCTGGATGGCCGTCAACCTCGACCAACGACGACAACATTCAGCAAGCTCAAGAGATGGTTACAGCAAATATCTCGCTCCCTCAGACTTTCATCTCTTTGAGCCGCTCAAGGAAGCTTTAAGAGGTCGTCGATTTGCCTCAGACACAGACGTTCGGGATGTGGTGCAAAAGTGGCTTCACGACCAACCGAAAACCTTCTACTAGGAAGGCATACGGAAGCTTGTGGCTCGCTGAACCAAGTGTATTGCTAAAGGTGGAGACTATATCGAAAAATAATGTATCTGTTGTACACCTATCTTTGTTTAATACAGTTGTAGAACTAAAAGTGTAAGTAATTTTTGACTTACCCTCGTACATATTTGATCTCTTGGAAAAATATTTGTCCTAACTTAACTACTGAACAAAAATGTGTCGATTTAACTATGAACGATGACCAGACTGAAGAAGACTATAATGATTATTATTATTATTATTGGCCTCGACTGGAAATCATTAGCCACATACATACTTTCCTAGCCACCCGAACGGATACCAGGACAAACAGAACACACACTTCACACCTGGGGCCGATCAGGTGACTAACATCTCAAACACAAAGACAGGTAGGCCACGGAAAAAGGGAAAACCCACACAGGAAAGACACAAAGGAGCAAACTCTAAAACGTAGTATTGGTGTCGAGCATAGATTTATACATTCTAACAGTGTGGAACAGCCAAATGGAATAAATTCGTTATTTCAATCATTGTGCATATTTATAAAAAATCCCGAAACACGTCAATTTTAGATTTTAAAATTACATCCTACTGCGTAAAAATTTCATCCGTAAATTTGATACCCTTAGAGTGAGGGTTGCAACCCCTATATTTTTAAATTGGGAGTAGGGGCTTGTGATACATCATTTAAAAGGTCTCTTCATTGTCTGTTCAAAAATTGTATTGTTTTCAAATCTAGTGCAAAAATTAACGTAAAAAAAAAATTAAATCATCTGATTGACGAAATTCGTCACAACACAGTGTTCTTCAATTTAAAAAAAAGAAATAAAAGGTTACTATAGCAGTGTTAGTTTCGTTTAAAACGCTTTAACAAATTGTTGTGTGATTATAACCGCGTTTACAGTAGTTGTTAGTGTTATTACTTGTCGTTTGAATTTCGTTAAATGCAATTCAGAAACATGGTTTATTTAACAGAAATGCACAAAATAACAGTTCTGCAGATGATTGGTTACGGAGATAATACGAACACAGACCGAAGTTGCTCGCCTCTTTCACGAAACATTTCCGGATTTACCGCCTATATCCCAAGGGACAATAAGTAAAATTGAAAAGCAGTTTCGCGAGCTTGGACATGCAAGACAGATAAAAAAAGCACCTTCCAATGCAATAAATAGTGATACCAAATTGGATGTATTGCTTGAGTTTGAGGAAAACCCACATACTTCGAGTCGGATAGTAGCCGCAACATTTGATGTTAGCCCCTTTATCGATTCTTCGAATATTAAAAGAAGATAAAATGCATCCCTACAAAATGATACCAACTCATGAGTTCATGCAAGATGATTTTGATCGAAGAACGTATGAACAAATGATGGAAATGTTAGATAACAATGTGATCCAATTAGAACATGTTTTGTTTTCTGATGAGTGCACTTTTACACTTCACGGACATGCTAATCGTCAAAATTACCGCTACTGGTCTAGAAATAATCCTCACTAGATGAGAGAAGAACATACACAATACCCTGAAAAGGTTAATGTTTGAGCAGGGATTGTTGGAGACCATGTCATTTGTCCATTTTTCATTGATGACAATTTAAATGGAAATAATTATTTAGCAATGCTCCAAAATAATGTCGTGCCTACTTTGGCAAATTTATATCCGGATCCAGCAAACTCACAAGTTCCAGCGAATACGATATGGTTCCAACAAGATGGAGCATCGCCACATTACCTAATCAATGTCCGGCAGTACCTCGATCTAATATTTCCAAATCGGTGGATAGGGAGGCGAGGAACGATAGAGTGGCCAGCACGATCACCTGATCTTACGCTATTAGACTTCTTCTTATGGGGATATGTGAAAAGTGTTGTATGCAAAACTAAACCGCTAGATTTAGCTGACTTAAGAAGAAGAATAACGCTGGCGACTAAGTCGGTCACACCACGGATGTTGAATAACGTTAGAAGACAGTTTTATTTAAGATTAGGAAGTTGCCAAGACGTCCGAGGTGAGCATTTTGATCATCTACAACATTCAGTTTTATGTTCTTTTTTTTTACGTTATCTAGAACTAAGCGGTACTACCTATTAAGTTCTCACTGTGTTGTGACGAATTTCGTCAATCAGATGATTTAATTTTTTTATGTTAATTTTTGCATTAGATTTGAAAACAATACAATTTTTGAATAGACAATGAAAAGACCTTTTAAATGATGTATCACAAGCCCCTACTCCCCATTTAAAAATGTAGGGGTTGCAACCCTCACTCTAAGGATGTTAAATTTAGGGATGAAATTTTTACGCAACATGTAATTTTAAAATCTAAAATTGACGTGTTTCGGGATTTTTTATAAATATGCACAATGATTGAAATAACGAATTTATTCCATTTGGCTGTTCCACACTGTATAATATACATCGATACTTTCCTGGGCAATTAGGTAGTTAACATTTAGTGGAAGTTGCATGTTCAATTTTACTAGATCATCTATTAGTTTATTAATTTCATTTATCTGCACTTCGCATCCTAGAAAGAGATGATTGATGTTTCCACACTTCTTCCGACAAAACCTACAAGTATCGTTCTCACACAAATTAATTCTGTGCAAATGGGCCGGAAACCTCCCATGATTAAATGCAATCCTTAGAATTTGAGCAAGCATTTTCTTTTTGACATGTATTATATTATACCATCGCTGTCCACCGATTTTGGGGAACAGCAAACGATAATTTGTAGCTTTGTTTATATAGGAGTTGGTATATAATGTCTGCCAATCTCTATGCATCTCCTGCTTCAAAATTGCAGAAATATCCGTGTGTGGGATAAAGCACTCTTCGGAGGTATCTTCCCCACATGCGTTCTTAGCTAAAATATCTACTTTTTCATTAAAATGAATTTCTGAGTGGCCTTTTATCCAAACATAATTGATATGGTAACCCAAATTACTTAAATAATAATCTAAGTAGATTACATATCCAACAACTACAGACTACTTATGATTGAGGTTTTGGAGACTCATGAGTACACTCCTGACATCACTAAAAATGCAGAAGTTATTATGCTTGGTTGTAAGTATATATTCAAGAGCCTTTTTTATAGCCTTCTGCAGTAAAGATACTGGCTTCTATGGGTAATGAGTACCCTTTATTATACTGCAATTGCGGTATAAGGACTGCACAACCAGTGCCCATCTCATTTTTAGCACCGTCCGTAAAGATTTGTATGGAGTCTTTAAATTGGAGAATTGTACGATTATTCACTATCTTGTTTAAATGGACATCTTTTGTAAAATCTGGGAACAATATAACAGGTACATGTCCTAAGTAGTTGAAAGGAAATCCGTATGTAACATCGCGATTTATCCCTTTTATCTGTAGGACTGATGTAAGTGGAGGAGATGTTTTCTTTTTCCAGTATGGATATATTAGATTTTGGAGATTTAATTTTGAGCATTTCGTAATAATCTTTGTTCTATGAGCTTTATTTTTCAAAATGAATTTTTCACCAAGATATTTTCTTCTGAGTGTTAGCAGCGGTTCTCCTGTTGCAACATACATAGCATCTACAGGTGTTGAGTTTATAACCCCAAAAGACTATAATGATGAAGATGATTTACCTTTAAGCACATTCCTTCCATCCAATAAAATTCAAACTAATGAGCTAGCTGAAATCAAGGACATATTTGGGAAAATTGGTGAAGCTGTGTCAGACCAGGATGTACAGGAATGGGTACAAGGGGAAAATGAAGATGGAGCATTTCTCACTGAAGAAGAAATAATTGATGAAGTCGCTTCTGATTAAGAAAATGAAGAGAATGTTGATAATCAAGAAAGCGATGAAGAAATGCCAACAGTTAAGCTTGTGGTGCATGAAGAACTTTTTTGTTTTATTGTTAGCTTTTTTTCTACTTCTCAGTAACACATGAAACTTAATATGTATTCACTATTCAATAATCCGAATATATCAGCAATCCGAACTTATCTGTTTAAACCTGTTTTAATTAGTTCGAATTAAAGAGTTTGTACTGTATAGATGCTCTTTTGGGCAATTAATACATTTATATTACAGTTATTATGTTGTAAACTAGGTTCCAAACAAAACAAATAATGTTGGGAAAAGTATGCCAAATTGTCACCTGTAAATTAGAAATTACCAAATAATTGCACCTCTCCACAGGTTCTAGTCTGTAACGTAAATTATAAAAAATAATTAAACAATTTGCAACACATAAAACTATAATATGCATACACAACAGTGTTAATTAAAATACGCCACAAAACAATACAATAATATAAATCATATTTACAATGGAAACAATATATTCATGTTTGTTCGGAAATTAAGGTTAAGTATACATTATCCTAAACGGGTACTCTAAAACTGTGGCACTGGAACACTGAAACAGTTCACTAAAACCCTTACCACAACACTTAATTCGTACTGGACGCACATTTCGATAGCCAAGCTATCATCATCAGCAGCAAGACTGAACAGTTCAGTTTTGCTGCTGATGATGATAGCTTGGCTATCGAAACGTGCGTCCAGTACGAATTAAGTGTTGTGGTAAGGGTTTTAGTGAACTGTTTCATACATTATCCTGTTCATAAGGTCTGACTCACGTTATGGTATACACGTTATATCGATCTACAGAGGTCATCTTCACACTATGTTATTCCTTTTTTGAGTGAAAACTTATAATCAGAATAGTATATACATCTTTCTAAAGTTTCTCAAACTGAATACATGGAGGAGATTAACCTAGCAGATCCCCACTACAAATAACTACAACACCATGAAATGTGTATGTAAGATGTGAATTAGAAACTGAATTTCAATGGGATCCATTGGGTTAGGTTATTATGAAGATAAATACCAACCATAACCTCTTGCTAATGCTTACTAATTATTCACTTGCTTGTTGGTGTCGTGGTTGGCTATTAAGTCACAGCTTCTTTGCTTACGTTTCGAATTAAAGTTATAATTCGTTTATCACAAAAAATACCAGATTATGACACAGTGGCGGTCACAACTGGTCACGATGCACACAACATACGCATGCGTAGAGCATACAAGGACTATTCTGTATTTGCACAAGGTGCGTCTGCGCACACATCATATTTTGGAAGAATTTTACCCTACATTTTGATGCTCTTGGTCTAGAGTAAAATTAAGCCATTTCCTGTTTTCCCCCGCCCTAATTTAGGTGAATTTCACTTCATTAAAATACCCTCAGCTTATTTCTGGGTTGTGTTATTACAAAACAATTCCCAGTATACAGTTTTCATGACTTTAAAACCAACATGTTTCATGTTCCACATGTTCCTTTATTTTATAACCAAAAATTAATGGTAATATAGCCCATGGTATTGGTGGAATTATTCTGCAGGAACATGTCCATGGGCTAACGCTTTCCCTTTCCTCGCTTTGTTTTTTGTCAGAAATGATTCCAACAGTACCTGAGCTATATTAGCATTTACTTTTGGCTATTGTTACTATAGGCATTTTTTATGTGTACTTTATTTTATAAAGCATCAGTATTTTTTTCTTTTATACTCAATAGCCAAAATTAGATATGTGCATGAACTGTTTGTTAATTAAATAAATTGATGTTGAAATCGTTGAAGTTGTAGGTGTTAGTATACTACTTTATAATGCCGATTAATCCAAATGCTAAATGTAAATACTAGATATTATAGAACAACGAACCTTTGTTCGCTTATTCATAAAGTTTAATTAACCCTATATAACTGACTGTTATCCTCTATTACAGAATGTTGGGAAGTGTAGCTGGACGGCATATGTCCAACAGACGACGAGGCTCCTCGCCAGCTATCCGTAACATTGAAGATATTCCTCCAAGTAGGTATGCCCGACGTCGGAGAGCTGTCACCACTTCCGACCACAAATCATGCGCCCTTATACAAACAAGACTCAAGCTCGGCGACATTATGTAAGTGCTATTCTCGTAATCTTATTAGCGTTCGCCGTAAATGTATATAGATTCTATATAGATTGCTGTCCCAGCACTTATTTTACGCCGAGTAGTTTTAATTACAAATTTTCCACATACGTAACAAAAGGTATTCAATTAAGAACATTTATCCATTTTTGATATTTCAAATTAATTGATTTTACAAGCCAATGCCATGAACAATCTCGAACTTTTCACTATTCACTTCGGTTTGGTTTATTTGCTTTAACATTTATATGTTAACACTTTGACTTCTAAAAACGCGGTTAACAGCGCCGCTTATGTACCTATTTGACCAGTGGCAGTAGCGGGGATGGAACTTTCTAGAAGGTTCACGAATGGTCCATGGAAGGTTCTCGAAGGTTCTAGAAAGCTTTTCGGCCATTGATCAGATTTTCGAAAAAATTCCAGAATAGTCCCAAAGGTCATTTGGGCCTAAAATTTTTAAATTGAAATTGCTCGAAAACGGTTGGCACCATTGGATTCAGCGTACTCGAATTAGGTTTACCCCCCGGGTGCCCAGCTTGTTGCATTTTGCAACTACCACAGTGTAATTAATGTTGAAGTGTTGAAGGTAAAATGTAACACTAAAAATGTAGCGTTGCGTATATGCAACAATGAATGTGTTACGCCAGATTGATTAAACTACTAAACACGCTCGTGACGCCTAGCTTTAATTTTCAGATTTCCGAAACTCTATACCGCCGTAAAACTTCTCGCTGAGTAGATTATAACACTGCAATGTGTAATTATTCTGACGCATTGGATAGAGCGAACAATTTCGAAGCAGATAATGCTTGTGTTACATTATACACTTTATCTAACACAGGGGTACTCTACCTTAATGCTTGCGATGTAAATTAAAAGATTTTAGCTACTACCATTGTATACAGATTTTAAGCTAAGAAAGAAGGTTTGCATACTTACTAAATATAAGAATATATACCGGATGTGTCTACCTGGGATAGTTATTTATTGTTTTGAGTAATATTTTACATTGTTATTCCGGATGAATCAGTCTATACTACAAAAATGCAAAAGAGGTTTTACAATCCATAAACAAACTGAAGTATTTAAGGCAGGAAAAACCTGAGCAACAGCTGAACGCAACCGAATATCTAGCTGTAATAGACTGCGGTTTGCAAGGGGCATGATGGCAGTCCATCAGTGTACATGTTGTACGTAAGAATCATAGATGTTATGTTGTATTTAAGTGTAAATTTAATACAAAAGGAACCATGTTAGTCAATAAATCGATAACAAAAGATGGTGCTGTCTTCTTATATCTACGATCGAAAGGGTTTCTAAATCTGTAGCAACAGGCAAAATACACAGGTTGTTTTTTAAGTGAAACGTCTCAAAATCCGTTTAAGAATATATTGCGTCGAACAATCCAAAAATCCAACATTACATAGCATTCTACTTAAAATTACAAATTGACCTAATGCACCTGCAAAGCTAAATAGCAAAACCTTACATCAACATATTTTCACTATATATGCACTACTTGATCCTGAGTAACATTTTTATAAGTTAATTTTGAAATCCTAAAATCCCTGGTTACTACATAATTTTGAAATTAGTACTTTTAAATACGTTATCATTGAATTTATGCAATAATTTTTTGGTTAGAAAAAGGTGAACCAAGTATATCGGAATACAAGTATACAGTAAGTTCGGGAGAATGCCACCAACATCGAAAAATTTGCAATAGTAACCAAGAAAAAGAAAACACGAAAAAAGAACATACAAGTAACATTATTTCTAACGTCAAAAATAATACTAATATAATAATATAATAATACTAATACTGATATAATTCTGTTGCTTCTTCTACCGTAAAGGGTATAGGCCTGGTGAAGTTGAGCTCTGAGTTATGATTCTTCTGTAAAATTTTCTCCAGTTTTTTCTATTTGAGATTACTTTGACTGCCTCTTCCTATTTTCCTCCTCTATTTTCTATTGCTTCTGTAATTTTGCCTTGCCAGGTTCTCCTTGGTCTGTTCCTATATTTCTTTTTCTGTATCCTTGCATCGTAAACTCTTCTGCTTGTACTTCCTTCCTTCATCCTTTTCACACGGCCAAACCATCTTAATCGGTTTTCCTCTATTATTTCTGAGAGAGTTTTACATTTAAACATTTCTGATATTTTGAATTTTTAATTTTCTGCATTACTGTTCCACTTTCTTTCTTTCTTAGATATCTCTCCCTTCTTCATATATATGTACAAACTTCAAGTGTGAGTCATTCTGACATTTTCCACAAAACATTTCAAATCAAATTTTATCCTATCGAAGAAAAAATAGAAATGTATAGTTGGTACTGTAATGGAACTTTTTTCAGGAAGGTTGATATTATCTGATGTACTGAAATGTACCGAAATATGACAGGTCGCTAAATTGCCCGCAATCTAAATATTAGTCAGGCATCAGTTTTAAGTACTTTCAAGAAATGAAATTCAGCTTGGAAATATTAACTTCACATTTTCTGTACATAGTCAATGCAACTCACACAACTGTCGTTACCGGTCACAAGAAAATGTTCGACTCTATAGTAGAACGAGAACACAGTATGCACATTATGTAAATGTATGGGCAGGTATTGTTAGTAACCAAGTAATTGGTCCTTTTTTATCGAAAGAACCTTGAATTCACAAAAGTTCTGCTTGCATTGAACCTGGTATTGAATCAAATCTGGTGTCAACACGATGGAGCACACCTCATTATTGACAAATAAGACAACCTAAAAAAACTTTTCAAATCATTGAAGTGGTAGGGGTAGTGTTATCACCAGCACGCTCAACAGACCTTATACCCCTATATGAATTTTTTTATTGAGGTAAATTGAAATCCACTGTATACAATGCTACCGAAATTGTTGACACTAAGGAGTTAAAAAAAAAGAATAAGGACAACTTCAAGGGTTTCAACTGAACAATTTCAAAATGTAAGCGTTTTATAACAGATTATTTTACTGTATAACGGAAAATGGCGGAATATTTAAAAATTTGTTATAATTTTATTGTTAATTTTACTACTTTTGGTATAATCTTGCTTCTAAATAATGTAAAAATGACGGTTATTTGAAGTTGAGTACTATTTTTGTTTTGTTATATTGATAAAAATTTCACAAAATTTTACTTTTCCTTACCTATACGAAATAATCACTAGAATAAGAAAAATAAGAGCCAGTTTAATAATAGAACGATAATGAAAACTATTTGACATCCCATGGAGCCATAGCAGCAATGGCAATATTGTGTATATATGCAGGGTGGGGTAATAGTGCGAGATTCTTCGATAAAACCTTTACTATTAATAATAGGAAAAAATATCCCATACAAAAATCATAGATATACATTAGTGGCACACGCTAAAATTATTTTGACATACACAGGGTGAATCAAATAAAATTACATATCAAAGTTGTTTTCTTAAATAGAACACCTGCATATCAGTACATATTTCGTTTATACTCGAGAATCTAAGGTCCCTTTGTACAGGATTACCTATACCTAAACTCAATTGTTTTCAAAATGTTTACGGAAAATGGTATTTGCAACGCTCTGCAGAAAGTACTGAAGTTTGTATATTTGACATTTTGCTTTGCACATTTGGTATTAAGTAGCTTATAGAGCTAGGGATTTCCACTTAGAACAAGACAACTTCTTGATCATAGACCATCTCTGACAACGCAATGAAGATTTCATTCTTCGAGTGACGTTTTTGTCGTTATTTTTAAATAGAACAGCCTGTATATTTTTTAATTTTTGAATTGCTGATAACATGCATAACACAATGAAAAATTTATATTTAATTTATGCGTTACGTTTATCGCATGTAATATACCGTTTAATTTACTAGACAAGGAACCATTTATCTGCTTTTGGAATAACTATGCGGAGTGCAAATTACCAAGTCGAACATCGTTACGAAGAATTGTACCATCTGCGCGCGAACGTATTGAACAAAAAATAAAATCGGAGTTGAAAGATCAAAAATTGTGGTTATGTGTCGACGAAACAACAGATCGGAAGAAACATTCTGTTCTTAATGTAATGGCACGCAAATTGGAACCTCATCAATCGGCACCTTCAATTCTATTAGTCTCTAAACGAATACAACAGTGTACTGCCGAAGTAATTTCAAAGTTAGTGTTAAATACATTGGACAAGTTTGAACTTTCAACAAACCAACTCTTGATGTTAGTGAGTGATGGTGCTGCAAACATGCTTTCTGTAGGCCGGTCTCTTAAAAAGCATTCTGCTAATTTGTTACACGTTACGTGTAAAATTTATGCTCTCAATCTTGTGGCGGATAGTATCAGAAAATGTTATCCTGAGGTAGACGCTTTAATAGCGTATACCAAAGCAGTATTTGTCAAATCACCGAAACGTATTCGCGAATTTCACAGACTGTGCCCCCGTATACCAGAGCCACCAGAACCTATTCTAACTCGTTGGGGAACATGGTTGCAGGCCGCGTTTTATTATCATAAATATTTTGACGATATTAAGAACGTGGTTTTACAATTCGATACAAAGGAAGCTGCCGCTATCCAGAAAAGCCAGTCGAAATTTCAAGATAGCCAAAAAATTAAAATGGATTTAAAAATCATTCACGACAATTACTTCGGGCTAGCAGATGCAATAGAAAAATTACAAAATCCTGCGGTGCCGTTAGAAGAACCTCTACAAATAGTGCAACATGTTCACGCACAGCTATGCGCGATTGAAGACGCAAAAAATGTTTCTGTTCTAGAAAAATTTGAAAGTGTTTTTGAGAAAAATTCTGATTTTGGCACATTAAGACACATTTGTGAAGGTGCGTCAACAGAATCGTTAGAATCGTAGTTATTTGAAAGATTATTTTACTTACGCAAATATTACGTCACTAGATGTAGAACGTTCGTTCTCTGCATATAAACGCATTTTTTCCTCATGCCGTACTAGTTTTGCCGAAACAACAGTTGAAACATATCTAATGTTGCAGATATTTAACAGACATTATTCACTTTGTGATTTCACGGAGGACTCTTAAAATGGTAAGTGTTTGAGCACGTGTTATTTAATTTTTATTTAAAAGATGAGCGAAATTATTTGCGGCAGCAAACATCTCTATTAGCAGAATAACTCTAGTGGAACGCGAGGCCTGGTCGACTCTACGCTACTGCGCGGTACCGCCGTGGCCAGCTTTAATCATTACCTAACTGATTAAGGTAAAACAAAGGAATGTATTTATAATAATACAACGGTAGTTCAGTAACTGAATAATGCAGATAATGTCAGCGACGTCTTGAAACCTAACCTCATAGTGCTAAGATTCGCGTTAGACAATAAATTTCCTCCAAAACACGATATCGATTATATTCTCACTGAGTTTGCATTCAATTAATGAAAATCGATGCAAAACCTCTAGATTTAATTTATTGTAAGCATATTTATAAATAACACAAAAGAAGTATATGTACATGTATTTTGCACTTACAACTTCTACCCGGAATTACCAATTCATTAAGACAATTGAAAACTTGTAAATGGTTTTCCGTTTTAAAATTTAAAAATTTTACTGCCATTCCTTTGGCATTCAGATGTTACCCTCCAGGATTTTATCAAAATACAAAAAATATTTAGTAGGAATAAGAACTTCGGTTACTAAAATATTGCTATACGTATAAATAAATATTAGTTTAAATTCAATTCTTGGCGGCTTTTTAGAATTCGTAAATGGAAATGCTCAAAATGATTTCTACGCGATAGGAGCAAAGGTCAATCTTGTTTTACCTCTACTCTTGAGGGTTTGATGTAAATATTTTAGAATTATGATAGCTTCACTTGTAACCAAAAACAAATGCTTCTATTGCTCTAGCTTGTTTGTTACCTACTAGTCGGTATGTACAAATATTTGATATTTAATAAACATGTAAAAACAAATTGATGTTTTATGAATAATACATTCATTTATGCTTAAACCAAATGATCAAGTTATTGGTTCTTCTGGACAGACGAAAGTTAATAAGAATAAAATTGCTTATTATATGATCGGGTTGAAAAAGGCTTGTTTCATACCCTGTTTTATGAATTGAGGCTATATGTATAATAAATAGGGCCCGAATTTTAAGTCACAAAAAAAAACCGAAAAAGGTGCCTAAAGTAGGACTTAAAACACTTCAAAATAGGTCACAAAAAGAGCGAAATAGATTCAATACCTTAGGTTTAGGTACCTAAAAGTAAATTTCGAAATAATAATTAAACCTTTTTTCACATTTTTATTAGCTATTTGCTGCTATAAGGAGATATCAACAATATCAACAAATTCTTTAAACATATTAAGAAAGTAAAAACACAATTATTTTAGCGAAGCGTTACAAATATAAACTATAAATCCATTGTCGCTACTACGGCGACACCATTGCTTTGCTTACGTTGTGAATGACTCTGATGAGTGTGTTTAACTTAACGTGATAAATATCGATCGTTTTGATTCTAAATAAGCGTTGCTTTGATACTAGAGTAATGTAATCTGCTGCAAAGAAAAAAAATACTGTGTAGCATAAATATACACGTTGCGACACTGAGCGGCTGTAGATACGGGCTTTCTATTGCAACAGTGGAATACTATGTACGTATGTACATCGTGGCGATTATGACTTAGCGCCCGCATCCCCCACTACTACGGTTACGCTCGTCTTATCCAACAGCGTATGCCTTCAGTGCGTTAACAGAGGCAGTACGCATAACTTCGTTGGGAAAGAGAGCGATTACGGAATTTACATATTATGTATTCGCAAATTATGTTGAAAATGAGTTCTCATATTTATGTTGTTGCTGCTAGGAGACGTATACAAAACTAAAAAGTAATTCTAAATAAGAAATGAAAAATATTCTGATGAAATAAAAGAAAAGAAAAATAAAATCGTCGGTCGTATAAAGTACCCTTGTCTCCTGCTTCAGGCGAGCGTTGCGTATACCCTGAAATGTTAAAAGCAACTGCTGTATCTCCTCGCATCCGCCCTGGCTCTGTGTGTTGGCGAATATAATCGATAAATGCGTTGTTGTCAGACTGTGCTCTTTTCTTGATATTGTATGTACAGCTGATCTGTGTCACAACGTGTATATAGATTCTACTACATCTACTTCAAAAGGGAGCACAATGCTTAGTTTCAGAACGTTGTTAGTTCTTCTGTAGTAAATATGGAAAGTTCACTAGTCTTCACAGATAGTGTTTATTAATTTATTGGAAAAACCACGTTTAGGTCACAAAAAGTATTTTTAGGTCGTATTATCTTGTTTTATGCATTTAGGCAATTATAGGATAGGCTTAATTAACGTTATTTTTTACGAAACACATTTATATCTAGGTCTTATGTGAATGCCTTAATAAGAAACAAAAAGGCGAAAAACCTAAAATCCGGCCCCTAACAATAAAAAATGTTATTGTAACATTTGTGTTTGTACGTACGGTATTTAGGGTTATACGAACCGTAATTTGCGGGATTACCCACTAATTAAAAATGTTAAATTACCAACGTCGTATTTGTTTCGTTTTCATCTTTTTCATTAAAGATAGGCACAAATTTTATTATAATTTGCTCTCAAGCGTTTTTCTCTACCACTTTCTTACTATAGTCGTTGCATTTGGAATCCCAAACAGCCTCCCCACTTCCGTTATAAATTCTTCTATGTTAATATCTACATCTAAATATGTTTTTTATTTATTATTATCTATTAGAACAGTTGCTTAAACTGCAGAGTGACCGTCACTGCTAGTGTCTCAATTTGAAAGGTTTCATTAAACGTAATATATTTTCAGCGGCGACTATCAGAAACACGATGTTTGTCTCCGTCACCAGTTACGCGACTCGGCTACTGCCGAGATACCGTGACTGCTTCGAACACCGTAGTGACCGAGTTTTGAATGCTTCAATTTTAATTAATGTATTTCCAGCGGTGACGGTCACCGGTGGCTTAATGTGAAAAGGCTCTTAGTGTGTCTATCGGCCTATCGCGCTGGTAGCTATATTCTCCAAAATATTCGAAACAGCGATTAAAAATCGTATAGTAAGTTTCTTCACAAAGAACAACGTTTACTGCAAAGAACAGCATTGGTATCGATCAGGTAGATCCACGATAACAGCAGCCAATGAAATAATACAAGCGATAACAACAGACTTTGACGAGAAGGATGATGTTATACTGACCTGTTGTGATCTCTCAAAAGCATTCGATTGTGTCAATGAACCAATTTTACTGGCCAAACTAAATTACTGTGGTGTAAGAGGGCTTGCGCTCAAATTACTTGAGTCATACTTGACGGAAAGGAAACAGCTAGTAGTATGGCAAAATACAGAATCCAAAATGCGTCCAGTTCGTAATGGCGTTCCTCAGGGATCTGTTTTGGGCCCAATACTTTTCCTAATATATGCGAACGATCTCCCACGCAATATACATTGTGATAAAATATGTCTATATGCTGACGATACAACGCTACTAACTAGAGGAGATATGCATAGAGATCTGCAAGCAAAATCCGAATTAGCGCTAATGGAAGCAGATGAATGGTTCATGAGTAACGCTTTTTGTTTAAACAAAAGCAAAACTCAAACTCTATTACTATCTACTAAAACATTACCTGATAAGAAATGTATCTGCTTCCTTGGCCTACACATTTCTAATAAACTGGACTACAAAGTGCATATTGACGTCACCTCAAGAAAGTTGTCCACTGCAATCATGGGGGTAGCAGCATATGACGCAGCAAGAGCAGCATATTTTGCTTTATTTCACAGCAAAGCTACGTATGGTATTCTAATATGGGGACATTCACCTGAGGCGGTAAAGCTGTTCATGAAACAGAAACAAGTAGTAAGAATCTTAAGCAACGTAGACTACAGAACATCTTGCAGATCATTGTTTAAGAAATGGTATACTACTCTGGCGTGTTGTTACATATGTCGTGTGCGCTGTATGTACCACCAATAAATAAGTACGTAACGCACAGTATGCTTCATGAGCATAATACACATCACGGATAACTACGTAATACAATCATCGCTAAAGACGGCGCAAGTTCCATCAACTATTTGGCTGTGAGTTATACAATAATCTACCGAAATGTACAATGAAAACAATTTAAATTGAAATGAAAAGGTTGCTCCTTCACGGCGATTTTACACACTCGACAGTATTTAACACCATACGATAAACTTTATCTTATTTTTTTATACATTTTGACTTTACAGTCGTTACACATTTGTGCGTTGTCCTATTCTTTTATATACTTTATATCTACGCAGATTTTATTTATTTACGTATTTATGTATCACTGTATATATACATTTATATTGACAATGTTAATGCCTATGATAAGTCATGACAGAAAATAAATTATTATTATTATTATTATTATTATTATTATGTAAGATAAAAGTTTCGTCATGACAACTACTGTCACAAGCGTCAAAACAAGGGGATTGCAATTTAGCGATTTATTCTCAAAATAAAATTGATCCTAACCTAAACGTAAATTCCAACGACTTCAATTCAAAAAAAATGGATCTGCAAACTATAATAAGTTTAGTACAATGGTTTTATGGATGTGGTAGAAGTTACACTGTTGGTTTACGAAGATTTCGTACGAAAATGGGTTCGTAAAATGAAGGAGTACCGTAATTTGATTAGCAAATTTGAAAGAACGGAGTCTATTATTGGCCTCCCGACCAGTCAAAGACTTGCTAACTGCTGTTCTTCGTGTTATAAGTGCAGACATTTTGAAAATTGATGATCTGAACTCAGCGGATTTTTGACTTTGGGGTTATTAGAAAATAGTGTTTAGAATACGACAAAAAAACGCTGGGAGAGTTAAAAGACTATATTAGGAAGCAAATTGCTACAATTCAACCCAAAATGTTGCATAATGTGATGTATAACATGAAGGAAAGGTTGATGCTCTTATGCCACCAAAATGGATGTCATATTGAACAATTGCGGTAAACAGTGTTGGACATAAGAAATTCTATTATTCAAGAAATTCAGTTCCTATTGATTTTCGTTATTGGCTTAATTTGTTGAAGTTGTATAGTACATACGTTGAAATATAAAGAAATAACTTCCTCAAATAAAAAGAAAATTACTTTAAAAAATAGCTATAGGATGTAATGTAAAAATCCATCCACATTCACATTATAAATAAAGTACAAAATTAAATAAAAATTACTGTTTTGCACGAGATATAAAAATAAATAGTCAGATAAATAAATATTTTATAGTTTTATATTAGAACTGTGGTAAAATCATGTAACTTGCACGAAAGCGCCATCTATAACAGTCTTCAGGAATTACAGGCGACGGAACGCTAGAAAAGTCTGTTCGACGCGTATATACCGGCTGCTGGGAAAGCTATTATTTACGGAAAAGCTCTTCTAGAGGGCGCAGACTGCTACGTTTCAGTTTAATTTCCAATTACTAGAAGAACATAACACTATGAACACCGACAATTTATTTAAATTTACTGACTATGCTGTTTCTTAAGGGAATCTCGGTTTAAATAGTTAAAATGTATGCCTAAACATGATAATATATTATCACACATAATATATTCGTTAATAATGATTTTTGAAATTAGCAAGGTATTTATTCTTCTTTTCTGAATAACTGCATAATAAGCAGCAAGAAGGCATATCAAATGAACTGTTAAAACAAAATTTAGAGCGTCAAAATGAAACCTGGCTAAAAACCAAAAATAAATGTTTTACAGGAGACATAAAAACTGTTTTGCATTAGTATACCCTAGAATCACTGTAAACACTCTAAGCATATTGATTAATATACATGTTATTGGAAATTTTCACAATATTAGGTAATAACTTAAAAATATAAGCACTGTATTTTAATAAAATATCGGGTGAGTCATATTTCTGCATATGTGAAATAGCTCCCTTAATATAAGAGAGGAAAATAGTATTAAGAAGAATTGTATGACAGTTACACGGCTACAATTCCATTTTGATGATTTTTTAAAATTGCATGACCTATTTTTTCACACCATTTGATAGAGAATTATTTTTTCTTTATGACGGTCTAAACATTTCAACACCTGACATAACAAAGATTTCGAGAAAAACGTAAACAAAGTTTCCATCGCGGTAAGCCGTGGATATGATCTGAAAATCGTAGGTCTGTGGTGCTGTGGATTTTTTCAGCAAATCACGTTTAAAACTTGGCATATTGCATTATCTAGACCGATTGAAGTTCAGCAAGGAAATTAAAATGTTTATTACAGAGTGATGTCCTTGTCAATAAGTGCTTATGTTTATGTCGGTAATTGCTATTGTTGTTATATCAACGAACAATTCGATTTTGTAAAATGAATTATTCTAAAAGGGAGTTAGTTGACTTGGTATTTATTCGTGAAAAGTCTTAGAGAAATTTAGCTGTAGCTCCACCATATCCGAACCGTAGACATCCCCAAACATCATCGTTTCAGAATTTACTGGACAGATTTTCGGCAACCGGTAGTATCCACGAGATCCAAACAGAAATAACAATGAATTTCTTGTGTTGGCTGCTGTATAGGAGAACCCACATGTTAGTCAGACAGAGCTATTTAGGACGTACGACATAAGCCAGAGCACTGTGGGCAGTACATTACGGAAATATAAACGCCACGATTACCATATTTCTTTAAACCAAGAGCATTTCGGAGACGATTTTATCAATCGTACAAATTTTTGCAACTGGGTGCTAGAACAGCTGCGGCTTGATCACGGTTTCACTTCCAGAACTTTATTTTCTGATGAGGCGACTTTTATTGTGCAACTGATCCAATAGGGATTGGATGAGGGAAATAGATAACCAAAGGTTATGGTCTTTAAATGTTTGGGGTGGTATCGTGGACGAACATGTGATTCGCCCCTTCTTCCTTGAAGAACGCTTACGTGGAGACATCATTATTATTAGAGAATGTGATTCTGCAATTACGACGAGAAATCATTATTCAACATGATGGTGCACCACCACAATGCAGCAATAGTAAGAGAATTCTTAGATGGCATGTTCGCTAGGAAGAGGTGGTACAATGTAGTGGACGCCCAGATCCCCCGCTTTAACACCACTTGACTATTTTTGGTGGGACTACATGAAAAACTGTGTTTATAGAAAGATTCCAACAACCATCGAGAATATGAAGATTAGAATAAGAGATGCATTTGCGACAATTACTCCACAAATGCTTAGGAGCCAACGAACGAGTTTTCACTGAAGAATTAGAAAATGTGTTGCTGAAGATGGCCGAACATTTGTTACGTTAATAATAATTATGAAGGTAAATAAACATCACCTGGTAATAAACATTTTCATTCCTTCACTGTAATTTAATAGCCCTAAATAATGCACTACGGCAAGTTCCAAAACTAATTTATTGAAAAAATTCACAGATCTACGATTTTCATAGCATGCCCACGGCTTACCGTGATGGAAACTTTGTTATGTCAGATGTTGAAATGTTTAGACTATCAAAAAGAGAAAATAATTCTCTATCAAACGGTATGAAAGAATAGGTATCATGCCATTAAAAAAAAAATAAGGGAACGTGGCCACGCCAAAATAGTTGAAGCTCGGAAACATCTAATCAAATAGAATTGTAGTTGTGGAACTATCGTTCAATTCTTCTTAGTGCTATTTTCCTTTATCTCTAATACTAAACGAGTTATTTCACATATGCAGACATATGACACCCTGTATATTTAAATTAAATTCACCGTCTTCTCATTATTATTTTAGTTTTGTTTCAGTAATGTTTGATGTTGCAGTTTTCATTTTGGACACTTTTAATCTATCGAGCCAGCAATATTTACGCACTTAAAAAATTAACTATTTGTTATTAATGCTTCGAAACTCTACTAGAATTACAGAGAATAAGGAGAGTCGAGATAATAACGCTGTGAATGGGCGGAGGTGTATTGAAGGATAGATGCCATATTATGTTTACCTTTTTGTAGCACGGTTATGTGCTCGTCTTACACGCAAAATACGGTATATCACCCCTACAGCGCTTAAAGCACTTTTAGAGCTTCAAACACTATATTTCACTCACTTTTAAAAGGAAGGTATTTAGTACTTGATATTTGAAATACTTTGTTTAAGTTACTTTTCTTTAGTTTCGATCATATAAGTTTTTATTAATTCCACTATGTAATATTAATTACTATATGTTAAATTGTATTTAAAATGTATAAAATGAATTTTGGGTAATTTTTTTGGTTTTGGGAACGGAATATTTCTATTTCCTTTGATTCCAGATACGAAATTTCAGATTAACAAATGTTTTTCAGTACCAATTAATTCCGCAAACCAGGGTAGGTACCATTGTACCTGCAAAATAACTGAAGATGTATTTTTAGTATTTCAAGTACTTTAACCCTGGAACACTGGCGCTATGAGTTTTTCTCTCACAATTTGGTACGAACCGTCTTTATTTCGGAACGGTTTGTAATAAGAAGCTGGCACCTTCTCTAGCTGAATTCTTAAATCTGGTATACAATATGCACGTTTTCCTTTAATATTTAGTCGAGATTGTGATGAGATTTGTAACGGTTGTCGTAGGTGTGCGTACGGTGTGAGCATTTCTCTCATTAAGCGAGTGTTCGCGTTTGAAATATTTTACCATTGGATTAATTTTACGTTGTAAGTTCATTTAAATTAAATGCTCTAATACCGGCCGGTCGAAAACGACCTGAACGCTATAGTTGAATGCTGAGCTGCTAGACTACGATACGCAGCACTTTTCTTATCTAAATGTAAGAGAGTCATTGCAAAGAAGGATTATTTAAACTAGTGATTCATTGAATTAGGGTTTTTCTTAAATTTAGAAGGCATTGTTAATTTTTGTATTTATAAAGTTACTTATTTCAAATGAATAGAGTTGCTTGTTCATTGAAACCGGGAATCGTAGTTTATTAGTACCAACTTTGTTTTTTTTTTGTTCTATCGAGTGCAACGGATTAACTACAAAGCAAATGTCCATATAAATACTGTACGTACCCGATCAAATGAACGATTTCTACACGGTATATGGCTGGGGTGAAAAAGGCTCAATATTTAAATACCAAAGAAAGGGATGATGATGGATCTCCTCCATAATATTTTAAGTTAACCCTGAGGAGAGAGGTTTCACTTATTGTTACGTGGTTTGGTGACATATGCAAAGCCAACTATCACATTGGCGAATAGTGTACAGTTGATGAAATATTAGAGAACTTTAGAGGGCGTTGAAAGTTTAGACAGTACTTAGCAAACAAGCCCGATATGTATGGCATGAAATTTTGGGCGTTGGTGGATCCTAGGATGTATTATAGTTCTAATCTAGAGATTTATGCTGGAAAGCAACTCGATGGTCTGTATAAATTAGATACTCGGCTAGCTGTCGTCAAGCGCATAACAAAACTAACTATAAACACCGGCGTAAACATTATAATGGGCAACTATTTTATATCAATACCTCTGGCCAATGATATGTTGCAGCTGAAAACAAGCGTAGTTGGAATGCTTTAAAAAATTAAAACTGAGATGTCTCCAAAATACTGTACACAAAAGACATTCCCTTGCTCAGTAGTATGTTTGTTTTTCAGGAAAATATGGTCTTGATTTCCTACACACCAAAACAGAAACTTTCTAGCCATGATATTGATCCAGAATTTGGCGAATTATTCAAACCTGAAGTTATTACTTTCTGCCAAAAGGGGGCGGCGACGTAGTAGAAGAAATGAAATGTTTGTATTCTTTATCCAGATGTTGTTGCAGATGGCCTCTCAGGTTATTTTTACAATATTTGATATCGGAGGTATTAATTCGGAAATAATAAAGAGCAAGATACAGAAGCAAATATTCAGTACAGAAGAATATACCTAAAAGTACTAACCCAACAACTAATAAAACCACATTTAATTAATCGGTAATTGATTAATTAAATGTGACAATGAGAATGCCGAGTAATGTATTGGGGCCCGATGCCTCAATAAATTATTCACCATTCTCATTGTGGATCCGAACAACAGAAGCTACCTACTTACAGTTATGTTCTATTTTTTTATAAATATTTTTATATGCAAACTGTTAAATAAAGGCTGTAGTTTGTTTTTAAGTCAAAATTAATATATTTTTATAACTGTGTAACGCAAAACATTACTCAAAACTATATGTTAGAAGAATACTCACACGCGAGCTTTCGAGGAACATTGTACCACGCGAGTGCTCCAAGGTTAAAAAAAAAAGTTCTGAAATTAAATAAAAAATGAAAACACTTTTAGGTAGAAAATTTTAATTAAAATTTATATTTTTGTATTTCACCAATACAATAAAAGCGTTTGGTCTCAAATGGAATAGTAAATACATGTTGAGGTGTATTTTAAAAAACGTTTTCTGCGAAATGATATTAAAAATACAAAAAGTAATTGCTTCTTTAAACTTAAATTTCTAATTAATTACATACACATTGCAATTTTGCCTTTAAAACATCCATTTAATATTAGATACCGCACAGGAAACCAAATTTTTTCGGTGCCTAGCTCAATGTATTAATCGTATGCAGTTGTCGGATCGTCACTGCGGTGTTGCCCCTTTCGTCACCATTCTCGTCAGTTTATAAGTTCAATTGCGATCGGCATACAAGTCAGTCACGACTAGTTAGTAGCACCGCGTTCCAAAAAGATATTTATTCTTATAATAATACAGAAAATCTGAGTTTCATTATATAGAGTTGCTCACTAGCGCCAACGAGCAGTGGCGGAGGTTCGATACAACCCTCAGTATAACTGCGAGTCTCAACCAGATCTGTTGTGTATACATGTACGCTGCCGTAAATACTATTTCGTAGTTCTACGTTTGTTTTAAAAATGAAAACGACCAATGTTGGACAAAGTTACAGAATTTATAGCAGAAATGCCTGACCTAAATTATGATGGCGTTAAAATTCAACGTGTAGTTTGTAATATCCCTTTAATGTGTTGGTCCAAAAGGGATTGTCTACGTCACGTAAATGGTAAACAGCATTTTTCAAAAAAAAAATTGCACACGACACTATGACAAATTTAAATTTAATTTATGTGTTACCTTTATTGCATGTCATCTACCGTTTAATTTACTAGACAAGGAAGCATATCTCTTCTTTTGGAATAAATATTCGGACTGCAAATTACCAAGTTGGGCATCGTTACAAAGAATTGTGCCATCTGAACATGTTGAAAAAAGAATTAAATCGGAGTTGAAAGACAAAAAACTGTGGTTATGTGTGGAAAAAGTGTTCCAGCTTCGTGAAGTGCAACTACTTTGCCAGAATGCTCTCTTAACCATACCTATACAGCTTGCACATAATATACGAAAAGAGAACAATGAAGAAAATGGAAATTTGATACTGGAAGGAGAGTGGATTGAACAGATACTAGCCAAAGAAGGCAAAATTCGAAAAAATTCGAACAATGATGATAAGAAATTAAGAGAGGAACACAAGTTATTTATAACAGCTCTAATAATTAGGGTTTGTTAAAAAGATGGTGCCGGATGGCAGTAGCGCAGCGATAGCGGCGAGGGTAGGGGTAATTTTCAACTCGTAGTCGATCTCGACAGTACCGCGAGAGAGTTCAAAGCGATAGTACGTTGCACGCTGCACGCCAAATAAGTGCGCCGAGATGGGACGCCCAAAGGGTGTAACGTTCCCTTCGAATGTGAATAAATATCTCAGGCATTTCCTTGGATTCGAATATAGAAGCCCGCATATTTATTGCACAATATGCAATAGCGGATTGCTAAGTCGCGATAGGTTTGAATGTAGAAAACATTGTAAAAGTAAACGTCATGTATTGAATTTAAGAAAAAGTATTCCATACTGGCAATTTTTATATGATTTTATTGTAATGTTAGGTGTGTGCAACATCCCACAACATCTAGTATCTAATGAACACTCGTCTTGTTTGGGCTAAGTACGTTCCCTCATGGAAGCTGCCATCATCTATGCAATTAAAAAAAACTGATGGTACATAAAAAAAAACTCAAGAAATTGAGTACTATATACAATATAATTGACGGACTAAAGCAGGTAGATGCAATCATAAAAAAAGGTTTACTGTAAAGCGCTACTAGGCGGTATCTTATATAAAAAAAATACAAGAAAATTCCTAGCTTAAAATTTAATGCTTAAAATTTAATGCTTATTGCTTTGCAAATCGATAAATGAAATGTAATATTAATTCAATACTCATCGAAGGTTAAGGAACGGCCAGGAGACACCTCGTGGTCACCATGTGCGCCTAGCGGATCCGATTCGGTTTTTTATTGAAACAGATAGGGAATCCTTGCGTCACGGCTCGAATTTCCTTTGTTTCGTTTTCCGGCAAGCTTCGAACTAGGATTTTTCAAGCTAATTCCGGCTCAAGCGACCAAAAAAATATCCGCGGAAGCGGGTAAGGGTGCCTCAGGCTGATAGCTTCCGTATATTGTTCAATAAGAAAACAGGAACGTAAGAATAGTTCAATTTCGGACTATTAACGTTTTCTGAAGTAATAAATAGCAGGGAAGGGTCAAAATTAAAATCTGGAAAGAACAAAAAAAAAAAAGGAAGATAAGTAGACGCGATCAAATATTAAGAAAAATAAGCTTACCCCGAATAATTTCTGGGATTTCACTCAACTAATAACTTAGCGAAAAACTCTATTTCCGCTTGACTAAGAACGCTAATACGTGATAATTTAAAGGTATTCACTACCACTCGGGCACTTTTCTGTCTTTTAAATCATCTATTCTCTCCTACAACAACTTCGAACACGAAGTCCATGACAAAAAAACAAACGCAAAAATCACGGTAAGAAATCGGGGACCAAAATCTCAAATATTGAATGTAAAACTGAAACGAATCACGAGAGAGAGGACTGACGCTTTTGAAGCGAGAAGGGAAATAACAAGAGCACGACAACTTTGAGAGTAATAACGGAAAGAGATAAATAAAGGATCCGCTACGGCTATCATTTACTGTAAACTGAAATTCAAATAATAATATTCATAAGCATTAAATATTTGAGTATCCCTTAAATACATACAACTAAATCGAGGTAATGCAGAACAATTGGATTGAATGCAAACAGCTAAAGTAGGATAACATTAAAAACAATTGTAGCATTAAACAATTGCTACAAGCATCTACCAAAAAAGTGTTCATCAAATCTCCCAAACACATCCGTGTATTCAAACAATTGTGTCCGAAATTACCACCACCACCTTAGCCTGTAATAACGCGATGGGGAACATGGCTCCAGGCAGTATCTTACTATCAGAAATATTTTTCACAAGTGAAAAATGTCATCTTGAAACTTGATTCAAATGATTCTGCAGCAGTTCGATATAGTCAGCAACTTTTTTCCAATTCGGACGTTCAACAACAAATTGATGAAATTTCCATGAACTATTCTGAAGTTGCACAAGCTATTGAGCAATTAGAAAACAGTTACTTATCTGCACGAGACGCATTAAATTACATAAACAATTTGCAAGCCGCTCTAGAAAACTTGACGAACACTATAGGAGTCGATGTTGCTCAAAAATTTGGTGCAATTTTAACGAAAAATCCCGATTTACAAAAGGTTCGGTCTATAACTGAAAATCAAGGGTTCCCAGATGAGGAAAAGGAATATCTGACATTTGCAAATCTTACTTCACTGGATGTCGAGCGTTTATTTTCGAAGTATACGACAACGTATTCACAACACCGTTGACGGCTGAATGAATCGACAATGGAAGCGTTGCTGATGTTGCAATTCTACGTAGCTTACCAATTGCCACAGTGGAAATCAAGATGACAGGAAAAGGTAACAATTTTATTTTTCACTAATATTGTATATTACGTACCTACTTTTATGCGGTGCGCCACTGCCGGTACCACCTTTTTAACAAACTCTACTAATAACAGAAATTTTCAAGCACTGTCAAATGTATGGAAATGTAGTGATCACTAAAGCTGGCCACGAGCGGTACCGCGCAGTAGCGTAGAGTCGACCAGGCCTCGCGTTCCACTAGAGTTATTCTGCTAATAGAGATGTTTGCTGCCGCAAATAATTTCGTTCATCTTTTAAATAAAAATTAAATAACACGTGCTCAAACACATACCATTTTAAGAGTCCTCCGTGAAATCACAAAGTGAATAATGTCTGTTAAATATCTGCAACATTAGATATGTTTCAACTGTTGTTTCGGCAAAACTAGTACGGCATGAGGAAAAAATGCGTTTATATGCAGAGAACGAACGTTTTACATCTAGTGACGTAATATTTGCGTAAGTAAAATAATCTTTCAAATAACTTAACGATTCTGTTGACGCACCGTCACAAATGTGTCTTAATGTGCCAAAATCAGAATTTTTCTCAAAAACACTTTCAAATTTTTCTAGAACAGAAACATTTTTTGCGTCTTCAATCGCGCATAGCTGTGCGTGAACATGTTGCACTATTTGTAGAGATTCTTCTAACGGCACCGCAGGATTTTATAATTTTTCTATTGCATCTGCTAGCCCGAAGTAATTGTCGTGAATGATTTTTAAATCCATTTTAACCTGACTATCTTGAAATTTCGACTGGCTTTTCTGGATAGCGGCAGCTTCCTTTGTATCGAATTGTAAAACCACGTTCTTAATATCGTCAAAATATTTATGATAATAAAACGCGGCCTGCAACCATGTACCCCAACGAGTTAGAATAGGTTCTGGTGGCTCTGGTATACGGGGGCACAGTCTGTGAAATTCGCGAATACGTTTCGGTGATTTGACAAATACTGCTTTGGTATGCGCTATTAAAGCGTCTACCTCAGGATAACATTTTCTGATACTATCCGCCACAAGATTGAGAGCATGAATTTTACACGTAATGTGTAACAAATTAGCAGAATGCTTTTTAAGAGACTGGCCTACAGAAAGCATGTTTGCAGCACCATCACTCACTAACATCAAGAGTTGGTTTGTTGAAAGTTCAAACTTGTCCAATGTATTTAACACTAACTTTGAAATTACTTTGGCAGTGCACTGTTGTATTCGTTTGGAGACTAATAGAATTGAAGGTGCCGATTGATGAGGTTCCAATTTGCGTGCCATTACATTAAGAACAGAATGTTTCTTCCGATCTGTTGTTTCGTCGACACATAACCACAATTTTTGATCTTTCAACTCCGATTTTATTTTTTGTTCAATATGTTCGCGCGCAGATGGCACAATTCTTCGTAACGATGTTCGACTTGGTAATTTGCACTCCGAATAGTTATTCCAAAAGCAGATAAATGGTTCCTTGTCTAGTAAATTAAACGGTATATTACATGCGATAAACGTAACGCACAAATTAAATATAAATTTTTCATTGTTTTGTGCGCAATTTCTTTTTGAGACATGCTTTTCACTATTTACGTGTCGTAGACAATGTTGTCTGGACCAACACATTAACGGGATTTTACAGATTACACATTTAATTTTAGCATCTTCATATATTAAGTCTGGAATTTCTGCAATAAATTTTCGAAGTTTGTCCGAACGCGGTCGTTTTGCTGACGAAATCATAATTTTTCTAGGACAGATAAACAATTGCGCAAATGACCGGCAGCGAAAATGTCCGTACTGCTCCGCAGACGAAGTAATACTACCGTTCCTCTCGGTCCGAACTGATTCTACGCCGATGCGCGGTACCGCTCGTGGCCAGCGTTAATCATCACAAAAACAGATAATTTACAAGAAAAACGAAGTGAAGGGAAAGGGGAAGTAGACATAGGCGATAAAAACCGAGATTTAGAAAAACAAAATTCAAATTCTAAAATCATGGAAAGTGAAGTTCAACAGAAACTAGATAAGATACAAACTGACGTTAAAGGTATTCTTGTTACCAGTAATGCTCCGTTAAAACGTAAGATTAAGGAAGATGAAGTATCTCAAAAAGAAATCGAAAAATTAAAAGTAAAAAAGATTAACAGCCTGGAAAATACCCCAGTAGAGCTAGAATTAGTACAGGAGGAAGGTACAACAAGAATAGCCAATGAGGACAATAAATACTCTAATACTCCTAAAAATCCATCGCCGTTTAAAAAGAATTTATTATATACGGGGGCGCTCATCACTTTCAAAGGATTCTTGCTCCAAACGGAAACATTTTGCCCACTTTTTTACAGTGGAATATGAAGGAGATAAGTCACCATAAACGCTGTCTAAACGTTGTTTAATGTGATTAGGTGTATGCCCTTCTTTTGTTAAAGATTTAATGACTGCGCGGTATTCAATGTTCGTTATCTGAGACATTTTCATGCACTAATCACGTTGTCTGGCTGGCTACTAAAAACTACTACTCTTTGAGCCGTAATATATTGTTATGTTCAATATTTACAACGGAAATCAGCTGTCAGCCTCAGACGTATTGGGTCTTCAGGGTAGCCACCCGATCGTACTGAATTTCCCTCTAACGGAGAAAAGTTGATTTCGAAAGCCCCAATTTTCCCCCCAGGCCGACTGGCCTTGTAGTGTGGACATTATAAGCTCAGATAACGACGATCTTAGCGGAACAAGGACAAATTCACTCTTCTTTTATTCTCCTAATGTCACAACTCTTCAAAATTAATGTAAAATTCTCCTGCAACAAACATCAGGGAAAATTCAAAGGTATTTTCAACATTATTTCATACATATGTTTCGTAAAGTATCTTCGTTTTGATTTTGGTGGTGTTATATTTACGTTCTCAGTGTTTTCTTTCATAGCATAGAGTCGTTTAATTGAATCATCGAGTAGCGTCATTCTCTCATGATACGTCTAAAAATAACTTCATTCATCGAAATTCATCATAATATTACGTTTAGAAAGAAATCATCAAAATTTGTCGTGGAAAGAAACAACGATTAAATAAAGGAGAAGAAGGACGCCAGTAAATTAATCAATTCTGGTTAAGGTTTAGTCGAGTTAACTAGTGTTTTGGCTGCGGTCTCATGTTAAAGTGTTCGTTAGAGAAATTAGAAAGTAAATTCAAAATAGAAGAAAAGGTTCGAGGTTAGAAAGGCAGATTTCCTGCAAACGTCATAGGAAGCATAGTGTTTATATGACATTTATTGATTTCAAAATTCATAAATAATTAAGATTCAAAATTTTTAACAATTGTCCCTGAGAAAAACATTTCAAATTTGGCGCCCAATCGTTCAGGCAATTTTAATTTTAAAATTCTGTTATAAGTAGACAGAAAAGTAAGGTAAGTTATAAAAATGTCTAAAAATAACAATAGAGCGGACAGCGGCGATGCATCTGACTGAAGGGATGAGTTCGGGTACTTTACTAAAACGATGGAAGATAAGTTAGACAGGGCATTTAATCAGTTTCGTGGCATGATGGAGAACATGCAAGAACGCATCGATGAATTAGAAGCGTCCAATCGTCAATTATTAGATCAAAATTTAAGTCAAAATAATCGTCAGGCTGAACAGTCTCAAGGTATCTTGAAGGTCGATAATTCAAGTCCGAATTAGTCAGATAATTCGTTAATAAACTTTAAATTAAAGAAGGTTTTACCTAAGTTTAATGGCAGAGACGATAATCCAATACAATTATTAAAAGCTTTATAACGTCTTGTTTCGTCCAAAACGAATCCCCCGGAACTATTGATATTAATAAGGTCACCTTTGGTTCACGATGCACTCGTATGATTTGACATAATTGAGAATTCTTTTCAAAATTTTCCTGAATTCGAATCGCTTTTCCTAAACAAGCACTGGGGTAAAAATGCCCAAAGTAAAGTGAGAGCCGATCTCTTCACTCGCAAATAGGATTAATCAAAAGGGTCGTCGAAAGAGAAATATTTCACTAAAAAGTATTCAATAATTCAACATCTTACCCCAAAAATAGAAGAAGCTGAATTAATAAAATATTTATCCATGCATTTTGAGTTTGAAATTGTAAAATCAGTCATCACACAAAACATAAGGTCTTATTCGGAATTCTATGATCTTCTACAATTTGATGATCTTGAAAAGTATAAACAGGGCGAAAGTAAATCTAAAACAAATTCATCTAATATATCTCGAAATAAGAGTCAACAAAGTTCGAACCATAATGGTAATTCTTCGTCTCCAAATAGGCTATCGGCATCTTACCACAATAATTCGCGGTCTCAGCAATCATTCAGTCGCCATCAAACGAATTTTTCGAACTATCAAAGTCGAAATATCAATAATTTCAATTCGAACAACGGTCATTACAATAGAGGTTCCAATCGTTCAAACTACAGCAGTAACAGTAGTAATACACAAGGTGGCAATTCTAACGATGCAAATGCAACCAGTACCAACTCAAACAATATCCCGAAAAGTCAAGTTCAGGGTCAATAACACTATAATTTTAACACTGTCCAGGTAATAGAAGACCAGGTAAACAACCCCGAAAGCTCCTCACAAAGTAATCAATCTTTTTTATAAATACCTTCTACAGTCGCTCAGTCAACAACAATGTTCAAATAAGCCACCAACACCCCAAAGATTTATTCACCGAAATTCCCCAAATTCAAATCCCGCAAATTACAAATATCCTACCATTCATAGACGTGACTATCAACGAAGTAACGATGAAAGCATTAGTGGATACCGGTGCTGAAGTGATTCTGTTAAATCCTCAAGTCATAGAGCAAAACAAGAAAATCTTTTCAAAGCCTGTATTCAACACATCCAAAGTACAAATCAGGCCTGGAACTAACAAACTTCTGGCCAAAGTTGAGAGGTGTCTTTGTAATTTCATCAAAATAAATGATCCTTCCCAGAACGTAAACTTCTATATTGTAGCTGGCCTAAAATATGATGCAATTCTTGGTCGCGACTTTCTTTCACGACATGAGGTCGTTATCAACTATGAAACAAACACAATACATCTTAAAGACAATAAGATCTTATTTGAAGCCGTGTCGAGGGCTAATATTCAAGATGTCACAGTTGAAGAAGCGAAAATATTAAATCACAATGGGTTTAGTACTTATCTGTTGATTCAAATGCATTTGAAACTAAAGCAAATTTAAGAAAAAGATGATCCAAGCGACTGTACTATTCAGCATAGCGCTGATAGTGCTAATAAATTTGTAAAAGAAAAATCAATTTCAAAAAGAAAACAAGCATGTTATTGAGAAAAAATTTTAAAATATAGTGTAGGTCTCGCACATGCGCAACTATGACGCAACGGAGTTAAACATGCCCAAACCTATATAAGCTTGTTAGGCCGAGAATTTATGGCGCATACCTCGTACATTCGATACATTTGGATAGTTCTAAAATGAAAGCTCTCGCTCGATTATATTTCTTTTGGCCTGGACTAGACGCAGATATCGAGGAGTTGGTGAAGAATTGCAAAGCATGCATGAGTATGCAGCAACAACCGCAAAAGACCAGCGTATGTAAATGAAAGGAACCTACGAGAGTCTTCGACAGAATTCATTTGGATTTTTGAGACTAATACAGGGTCAAAACTTTTTGATTATTACGGATGCATATTTTAAATGGCCGGAAGTGTTTAAGATGAAAACCATGACTACTAAATTGAATATAGAAAAACTAAGAGAAGTTTTTACCTAGTTTGGATTGCCTGACCTGATAGTAACAGATAATGGAACTCAATTCACGGCTAGTGAATTCATATAATTTTGTTCTAAGGTCGGTATTATTATTTTTTCAGCAGGACCACCAAATCACCCTGCGACGAACGGAGTGGCGGAAAACGTAGTGAAGATATTCACATACGCAGTAGGTAAAGCATTGCCGAATGAAAAAAATGCTAATAGTTCGATAAATACTATTATCAATAGATATAGAAAAGGAAGAGGGAAGCAAGGAACCGGAAAAAGAGGATACGGTTAAAGGCAAAGAAGAAACAGGGATTGTAGAAACTAGAAAGACATGCCAACGAAGGTAGGTTGAGACCCAGAGAAGGACTGAAACGGCCAAATAAATTAAACCTGTAAGTTGTTGTTAAAACATACAAAATAAGTATTGTAATTTATACATGGAGGTAATTGCAGTTTAGTAGTGGGGGATGCAATATAGTTAATTGGTAACACTAAATGTAACTATTTTCATGGGCAATAAATATCTTTATGTACAGTCTAAGTCTGAGTTGTAGATTTGTATTCATTAATATATTCATTAAATATGAATTAGTTTTTGTTTAATACTTACTTAGGCTACTATACATCAATTACCACGTGGTTTTCCAACGTTGAATTTTTTAACAATTTAGAATAACCTTTTTAATAATTGATTAAAATTAGCAAGAATAATGTACGTTCACTTTTTTTATATTTTTTTCAGTAGTTCTAGCTGTAGTTTGATAGAAAAAGTTCTTCCATGCTTGTGCTCACGGGATCAGTGGTTCTCAATATCACATGTCACAACAGACCCTATAGTTTCCTTCTCCAACTGAGTTTGAGCCGGCTTGAGGCGTTGCATTTTTCTTCTTATTATTACATAATCAAATGTGCAACTACAGTTACATCTGCGTGAAACATAGGGATCAACCCTTCTAAAACTACTTTAAATTTGGTTCCCACCAAAATAAGAAATGGCGAAACTATTACATTTATAACTTTCTAACATAAAAGATTAGACGCGACGCGACCTGTTTTCTTCTAGAAGAATATCAAATACCTACAAATGTATATGTAGAAAGGAATTACGAAATAACATAGGAATGAATTTCTTATTAAATATTGTCTTAAGAAGTTTACATATATACTTTATTATTATTGGTAAGTTGTGAGTAGAGTTGTAATTTTTTAAATTTCACGGATGATTTAAGTTGGATGTTCCGGGAATAAAGGACATATTCGTCTGCATTCAACTACCAACTTAAATCATCCGCGAAATTTAAAAAATTCCAACTCGAGTTATGGGTTATCGACAAATATTGTTATTTACTTTTTAGGTTCATACACTCCACTATGATACAATTAGTACAAGTACAGAGAAGTGTACTGGTATTCAATTACAAACTAAATTGTATTGATTACAAACTAAATAATTCACAAGTCAAGGAAACACACTGAATCTCTATGTATATTCTTAATTAATAATGCAAGATACCTATTCCTACGTCGCATGACCGCTCTAGCTTTTCATTGAAAAAAAAAACAAACACTTTAAATGTTTTAATTATTTATTTAGCTTACTTCCTACTAAAAGAAAAAAATCGTTTTTTAACAAAAAATAAAATTAAAAAATGGATTGCCTATCATACACTGATACATCTATAACCCGGATAATCCGTATGCTGATAATCGAGAGTTTGCTGTAGTATATAGT
Source organism: Dynastes maya (assembly GCA_029619315.2). NCBI lineage: Eukaryota > Metazoa > Arthropoda > Insecta > Coleoptera > Scarabaeidae > Dynastes > Dynastes maya. The sequence continues at coordinate 35,634,507 of JAROYE020000004.1, forward strand.
AACAGTGGTAGGTGGTAGCAGTATCGGTGATTGCGCGTATAAAAATTAACTAAACAAATATTTGAAGCTCGTAAGCCTTCCATTCCTCTTAAAACTTCTTATTTAAAGAAAAGAGGCATCTTCATCTATTAACTTACCTATGTCAACCTATCCTGCATACATGGATTTCATAAAAAAGAAATTGTATGTTGCACATAACTTAACCTCCAAATCATTTAACATGATAGCTTCAATAACATAATTGAGTTTATACTGACTTTTTTACACTTAGTGTATTATTGATACGTAAAATATACTTTTTACTCCTTAATTATAATTGTTGAGGATATTTAGGTTAAGTTTTCGTATATTACACACATCTAAACTAATATGCCTTAGCAACTACTATTACTACTTATTCAAATTGTATTTCGTTATAATTAAAGAATTTTAGTTGATGTAGAGAACTATAAGTACGGAGAATTTTATTTAAATTATTTAGCTGCACTGCATAAAACGCTTTGAATATAATGTAAACTTCTAATTTCAAATTGATTTGTTTACTAAAATTAAGTGTAGCAAATACCGATTGATAAACTCTTATTCTTCCGTAGTCTGTAGAATTAGTAGTAATTTATTGCAATAGGTATGTCCTAGTAATAATTAAAAATGATATATTATAAGATGGTTTCGAACTTTGGCAAAAGATGGCATGAGCATTTACAATATTTTAATATGAAAATACTATGAACTTATGCATATGTCCAGAACACGCGGGCAGAGGATAATCGATTCCCCTCTACTAGTTTCTTATGTCCTCGTAAGGTGAAAAAACTTTCAAAAGGACCGATTAAAATAAATATGAAAAAAAAATATTCCTTGTGGAAAACGCTTATACGTATCTATATTGAAGAAAAGTGTTTCTCGGTTCGAACAGATATAACGTGATTGGTTGGGAAAAGCATGTCTTTAATGAGTAGGTGTAAGTCGGGCTGAATGCATGAATGAATACCGTTCGTCCACACGCCAGCCCGGAGTTAAGTTCACCTACATACAGCCACGAAAGGATATAGCGCAAGTCTGCGAGCAAACTTCGCGACACAGACAGGAATATCTACTGAATCGAAGGATCGCGCACACAGAAACACACGCATTACTGCACGCGATTTGGGCCGAACGTATCCGAAAGTGTTTCAACCCTTAGCATACGGGTGCGGACCGAAGCAAAGTGACGTTCTGTGTAAAAACGTTCAAAATACACGTCAAAATGAGGTGCAACCGATCTGTGCCACAATATGTGTGTTGTTGATAGTGTTGGGAAAAGAGTAGAGTAATAAGGTGTAAGTTTACGCGAAATCCTCCCTATCTCCGCGAAACCTATACCAGGATGATGCAGGCTAAGAGTCAGAAGATCCGCGTCTGCTTCACGGAATCCTCCTGCACCCAAACTCAGTAACACAAAATGGAGGCATGCTGCTATAAGACCACACTGACAAATCAGGTTAGTTTTCCTACATTGAATTTAGTCGGCCAAGTAATCTACCCAGTCGGAAAATATCACCGGCACTTTCCCCCACAAGGGAAAAATGTCGATGATTCTCCGAGAAGAGACCCTAAACGCGTTAGCATGTGCAGTATATACGCATTGATCCTTTTGACCCACATATGTTTACTGACATCTCCAAGCTTGTTGACCAGTAAAAAAAAGGAAACCGTGCATACGTGTCATGGTTGTTTAATATAAAACTTGCAATTAGCTGTATTCCGGACACTTCTTTTCCCTTTAAGTCCCACGTGATTTCCATTTTAATCATGCTCGGTTATCGTTAAAATTATAACTGAAAGCTTATCTCGGTTATTATCAGACATGTGCTTATATATAAACAATCGATTTTGCGTGTACGCGCCAAAAAATCACACATCCCTCTTAACCAAAACAAATACACTATGTACATAAAATTCTTATCTAGCACAACTATAGAAATATACATACATTAATGTTATTCATGTATGTATACTATTTACATGATATACGTAAGAACTTCGTCCTAAATACCGAGTGAAATCTTCCATTTTACCGCATTTCTTGGTTATATACCTAGATGGCTGCTTTTTACAAAGAGTAATTACATGTAATTTCTAATAAACAACATAATGGACATCCTATGAAAAGTATTGCTGTCTTAAGAAAGTATACCTACGTCTACCTTTCTTCTATCTCCAAATACATACATACAATATGTATGTTATGTGATATTATTGATCTTATTAATACAGAAGAGAATAGAGTTTCTGTCCACTGTTCGTTTAAAATTTTTGGTGCAATCAATATGCCTTTTAATTTCTTATTCAATACATAAATTGGCATTCTTTTGCGTATTAATAAATTAGTTCATATTGACGACATTTACAGCCTTAGCTGTATTTTACCAAAAAATGTGTAATACGAGATCTTTTGAGAAGGAACTGCTATAAATTAAGATAGAATGACTTATTCTCTAGTAATTATAATTACGTACGTATATCATTTTTTCTTATAAATAAGTATAAATTACATTAAAGATGATATTGGGTGATATCGAGTTGAGTAGTTGTAAGCTAATAAGAATTACATATTATGTCTACTGAAAAGGTATACCGCCTACTTGCTTCTAGTGATAATAAAATTTAGGTCACTTCCTTAATTCTACTTTTCAGTTATGCTGTTTATCACATATACGATCAAAGATTTATTAACAGAAATTTATATAATTAGAAAGCTTGAAAAATGGCATTTAACATCTTCGGTCTATAGTTTAGGTATTATCTATATTGTATTTGAAATTCACCTGTTGGGAATTAAGCAACTTTTTTCCTTTTTCATTATGCAAAAATGTAAAAAAAGCATGTTTTTAATGTATTCTTAGAGTTAAGAGTTTTTATACACCTCTTGTTATCATTAAAAAGTATATGAATAAGTTCAACACAAGAACTAACCCCTTTTCACACACTTTCAAATATCCTACAATATTTTGTTCATTTTAATATTACAATCTATAACTTTTTAATATTCTGATTTCTAAAAGATTGTCCGCTTGCTGCATGTATGTATGTTTTCCTTTTTTTCTTATCTATAGACTGCAAATACATTATGTGGCTTCCATGACTTTCAAGATCCTTATCATATCAGTAAGCTCATTCCTAACCATAAAACTTATTCCTAGCACTCTTTCGCTTCCTTCGCTATTAAAGAAGGTACAGTAACTTATGAATTCACCTCTATCTTGTTTTTTGAATTGCCAGAATATAATTTTAATGTTAACATAGTGTTTTATAATTAAAGGAGCGCCAATTATTTAAGGAAATCCTACAATTTTTTTGGGGGGAATTTTACACCAAAAATAGGAGCAAATTTGTTACCTCCTATTTTTGGTGTAAATTTCCCCAAACGTAAAATTTTAATGTATAATGTGAAAATTTCCACAAACATTTAAAATTACCTGCCACTTCCACATTCCATTTTATTAAGTAATTTTCTCTATAGTTTTTACACTTCCTGGGGATTGCAACGGTGATATTTCTTTTCTAATTGGATATTACCGAAGTAATATTTAATATCACATTTAATAGTTTTCCTATAACTTTTACACTGCTAGGTAATTCTCTTCAGGATTTAAAATCTTCAATGTATTTTACATCTTCGGTGTTACTGTGTAGAGTAATTTTTAGGAGATATTTTAACCTTACGTGTATTTTTATACGCGATTTTTACACATGAAGATAATTTTCACGGCAGCTTATACCTTGGCCATTTTGGGATCAAGTAAAATAAATACAGTCTCTGGCCAAATTACTTGAAACACTCAATATTTTGTAGTTTTCTTCACAATAAAATATAAACTAAACATGTATTATATTTTTTATTTATAAAATATATTGTAAAAATATATAACATATGTAAATATTAAATAAGTAATTAATATTTAGTCCATAACACGATTTTTAATAACACCCTTAATTCTTCGGGGCATACTTTCAATGCAAGATATGATTGTCTCTTTTATATCTTCATCGTTCTCCCATACATCCTTTATATTCTTCATTAATATTTCCTTTGTAGGGTTTTCTCTTTCATATACCTTACTTTTTAGTCGATTCCATACGTTCTCGATGGGATTGAGGTCCGGTGAATTTCCGGGCCAACGTAAAAGAGGTATGTGATTGTCTTCAAAGAATTTCTTAACCTTTTTTGCCATATGGCAAGGAGCATTATCTTGCATAAATATACGCCCTGTCGGTATGCGACGTCCTGGCTTAAAATACGGTAATAACGTGTTTTTTAACACATTTATGTACTGCTCTTGACGCATTGTACCTTCTACAAAATACAAAGGGCCGGGTCCGTCTCCACTAATCACTCTCCAAATCATTACCTGCGGAGGGTGTTTTACAGTTCGAAGAACCGTGGACTCTGTGAGACGTTCGCCAGGTCGTCTACGAACAAATTGTGCTCGCTGCACTAACACACAGAGCGAGCACTCGTCACTAAAGAAAACCTATTAAATAATGCAAACATTAATTCAGTAAAAATCATGTTGTTAAGTAATTCACCTTTTTCCAATTCTCGTCTGTGAAATGTCGATATTCTCTTGCAAAATTGAGACGAGCAGATTTCATTTTTTCTGTTAAACGCTGACAGATCTGCTCGAAATTTCTATTCCTCTCTCTTGTAAATATCTTTGAATCATTTTAATTGTAGCAAATCTATTGCTCAAAGCCTGATGAACAATTTCACGGTCAGATCTCTTCGAAGTTTTTCTTTTCCGACCGCACTTTGCCCGTCTTTGTGTCGATGTGCTAGCTCCTTCGTTTAAGTTTCTAGCTAAACGCGATACAGAAGAAAGAGACACTTTCTGTAATTTTGCAATTTATCGTTGTGAATGTTTGATTGTAGAAGAGCTTGTATAGCGGTTTTTTGTTCACTTGTTAAATCTTTCGGGGATTTTCTACAAAAAACCCCAAATATTTCAACTTTTTCCAATTCCAAATAATTAATTATTAAGAGAGAGATAGAATAACCATTTTACCTTTGCAATAACGATATATCAACACAAAACACTTAACGATACTCCACAACTTAGCTTCTATACGGTTATGATGAAATATTTTAAAAAATATCGATGCATTCTCTAAACTGTGAACTCGCTAAATGTAAGTTGATAACTGAAATATTTATATATACGTACTTTACTCTTCTAAATATCATTTCTCTGGTATTTTTATTTATTGATACAATAACCTAGTCCCTCTATAAACGATCGGATTCAAAGCAAAAGAATATCACTAGAGCCCGGTAACAGGGAGCCGTGCCATAGCCGTACCTGCCTAGTATACAAAAACAATAGTAAGAAAATAGAAAAAAATAACCAGAACTAATACATAATTATAATATGCGAAAAGCAGTGAAACACTCACCCTTTTAAGCAGCCTTGGCTACGGAACAGTAAAACTAGAAGCACCATTATCAGTATTAACATCATATGGATAAGAATGGCAAAAAGTTGACCATTAGATGTGTTTCCACAGTTGTCTCGGTGAGCGATGTTCGCCGTGGTGAGAAAATGAGTTTATATTTTGAAAAAGAGCGTTCAACATCTACCGATGTTATACATGCATGATTAAAATACTCTCTGTACTTAGTCAGTGGATTATTCGATACACCATCACAAATTTGTTTTAGTATGCTAAAATCGGGATCTTTCTGTAGCACACTCTCGAACTTTTCTAAAACGCGATTATATTTTGCGTCATGTATAGTCAGTAGCTGCGTATGCACTCCGTCCATAATTTGCAGAGCCTCCAATAATGATAACGATCTATTTTGTAGTTGGTCTATTGCGTCAGCTAATCCTTCATAGAAGCTACGAATATTTTTTAAATCTGTTTCAACGGAAATATCTTGAAATTTCGACTGACTCTCCTTAATAGCTGTAGCTTCGGCAGGATTGAATTGTGCAACAACAGTTTTTACTATTTTGAAATGTTCAGCATAATAAAAAGCTACCTGTAACCAGGACACTCTGTGTGAAATGATCGTCGGCGTTTGGGAGATTTCAAAAATACTTTTTTTGTGCTTGCTATTAATGCATCTACCTCGGGAGAGCATTGTCGAATGGTTTCTGCCACAAGATGTAAAGCATGCACTTTACACGTAACATGTAAACACTTGCAACCATGTTCAAGAAGAGAACGGCCTACTGAACGCATTATCGCTGCGCCATCGCTCATAAACACTTTATCTTTTGAAATTTGAAATTTGTCCAACGTACTAAGTACAACCTTCGTAATTGCTGCAGCAGTGTAGTCTTCGGCTAGCTAGTAACAGTGGTAATGTAGGTTTACTAGGGTCTAGTATGCGTACCGTAATATTTATAATTGAATTTTTTTTACAGTCTGTTGTCTCGTCAACACATAACCAAAGAAATTGTTTTTTCAATATGCGTTTCATTTTCTTTTCCACGTCATCGCGTACAAATGCAACATGCTTACGTGCCGTTTTCTCCGTTGGCAAGCGCAACTCGGGACTGTATTTGTCCCAAAAGTCCTTAAACGGTCCTTAACGTTTCGACAATTTTAATTGTCTTCTTCAGAAAGCTATTTCTACAACTGTAACAAGTCAAAAATTTTTCTTAAGTACTAAGATCATTAGTTTGTTTTTATGTTAAATATTGACCTTGAACTGAATGTTATAGTGTAAGTTCAATATTTATTTAATATTTAACATAAAAACAAACTAAGAATCTTAGTACTTAAGACAAATTTTTGACTTGTTACAGTTGTGGAAATATAGCTTTCTGAAGAAGACAATTAAAATTGTCGAAACGTTAAATTATGAGTTTTATTTAACTGAAACTACAGTATATTGGAGCCGCTAAAATCAAGAAATTAAAACAAAAATTTTTGGATTATAAATATTGTTGATTATTTTAATATTTTTCGTTAGTGGATTAACTTCATTCGTGAATTATGTAAAGACAAGACGATAGAAAGTAACTAACCATATTACTTTGTATATATTATATTATTATATAAGCTATGAAACATTTGTAATTACTATTCTTTATAAATGAATTGTTTTCCTCGTCATTCCGTTAAATTTGTCAAATGCAAACGTTTAAATGAAATGTAATTTAAAACATAATATTCCCGTGAAAGATATTGTGTTTGATTTGTTACTCCTACTTTTCAATTGACTTACATTCTTTTGTGGAGAACTCTAAGAATTAGGTTCTTAAATATCATAAAGCTGGTTCATTAAAGGAACGATTGTGGTTTACCCAGTAGTAAGTAACATATAATTAAAAGTAATGATGCAACCTACCAGCATCACCATGCACAGACGCGCGTTTCGCCGTTTAAGACTTATCGGTGTAGCTTTGTAGAAGGTGGTAGCTATATTTGAAATTGTAAATTTGTCGTGGTTACACGGCGAAACTCATCATGTCATGAAAATCCCAGGCAGTTCGTAAAACGTCGGCGTATTGTGTAAATGCTCGCGATTTGAACTTCTGATGAGAGTCTTCATGAAATACCCAACTAGCTTAGTCATATCATGTACTAAATCTTTCAGCACTATTTGCCGCATCGTGTCGAACTTTCACGTAACGCCTAACAGGGATATGCAGGTTACGATATTTCTTAAAAGCGGCTTCTTTCAAGTGCTTCTTTCAAGTTCCTTATTGCAAAATAAAACATAAACTCTTTAACAAAATTAAATCTACTCTTATATTAACAAAAAAGTTGAAAGCACAGGTAATTTAAACGCACAAACCATAAACCATTGAACAAAATTAAACTCTCTTTCTTCTAAACAAGAAAGTTGAAAACAGGTAGGTAATTTATATGCAGAAGTTATTTATTTGCACATGGCCATTTTTAGGACACTGAGTTACATTGTTTTTTACCTTTGAAGCGCAAACATCTGTTCGTACCTATTCGTCTTGTATTGCTTCTTAGAAGGTTGACAGGAACATTTTGTGTACCCTTGTCCATGAAATAGCGATTCGAGGAATACGGCTTCTCTAATGGATAAAAACTTTGTTTTAACCACTATTTTAACCGCTATTTGTAATAAATTTACTTGTTTCCAGTCTCAAATTTGGTCTGCTGAACCAAGGCTTTATAAGTCCATTTGCAGTCCCGACCTGGTAGACATTATTTCGTATGTCTGTGAAAATTGTAAGAAGATTGGGTTCATCTCCTAGACTACAATTTACAATGTTAATAAAACATAGTCACGTAAGTCAATATTAGGCGAACGTGTCTTTGAAGATGACACCATATTTTCTGCCTGGTGTTCTTGCCTTCATAACATTTTTATTTTGAAGCTTTGTTGTTTTCTCAGTGGTGCATAAGTTGTACAGTTTGATATCATAGATACACGGCAAATGTAGGACAACCTTGCAATGCTCGCATGTTTGGCTCACGATAGTAACTGCAATCTGACAGACTGTGCAAATAACTGTACAATTTTCTAGCAACGTAGCAATTTCCTCGGCTGTTTTAATATCTTCCATAATTGCGGTGAATATCCTCCATCTTTATCCATTATATTCAATTGTTCTTCAGTGCTTTTATTTCATTTCCTAAGCTTTCTTCTTCCACGAAATCTTCAGTGTCATTTCTTAGTGTTTTCTTCCACAGAAGCTCCTGGTTTATTTCCAAACGTTTCCTTTTCCAGAGAAACCCCTGTTTTAGTTCCAAAAATGTCTTCTTCCGCGGAAGCTTTTGTTTCATTTCCCCAAGTTTGGAACTACCCTTCTGTTGTTATAATGGTAATCACGTGGGATGGAAGTAGACTTTAGATCAAATTTCATCTTTGTTTTTAACCTTTCTGACAACGTGCTTTTGTTCGTTTATTTCCACATCATACGTTTGCAATAAGTAATATTCTCTTCTATTTTTCTTTGTGTTGCTTTCTTTAGCGCGTCTAATTTCCCTGGCAATCTATAAATTGTAGAACCTCAAAAGCAAATCAAATCAGCACCACACCTACCTCTTCCAACTAACTCCTGGTATGCGGACGCTTATTAGGATTTTCTTCATAGCAACGGTGGTAGTGCTCTTTAAATAACTGCCTACGATTGCAAAGGTACACCGATGAGCTGTAAACGGCGAAACGCGCGTGTGTGCATGGTGGATGTTGGTAGGTTGTTATTATCCATAATATCGCCCACCAAAATTTCAAAGCAATATTTTCATTATTTCGACATACTTTTAATAAACCATTGTCGCGAATGACCCTGTAGATGATAACCGAAACCCCAAAGGTTTGGCGAGGAACAGTTATCGAGTTGTATATACATATATATTTTAGAAGCTATAAATAGGTACTATTTAGTTAACTGGTGTTACAAAGTTAGAGTTTGTTAGAAAGGTTACCGCATTATAATTGGCTCAAATCGAGAAAAATCAAAAATTGCATAATTTATGTTATAAACTTTATCATAACTGAATATCTATTTAAGTAAAAAATAATCATTAACGAAACATGTAAATTTGCGCGCGTGGTAATTTGATTATTGTTTTTTTTTTTAGGTTACCATTATTATAGAGTTAATGAAAACGTTTTCCACTTATTTTCTTTGCAAAAACTTCTAAGCAGCTTCTAAATATTTTTTGTTGTATTGATGTTTTAAAAGTATTATTTGTAAAGTTAGTTTAATTAACTTAAAAAAACAGTTACAGCAGTAATTTATGCATGTCTAAAAACCATTCAAGTGATGTTCAGTTATATAAAAAGGGAACAAACCATTTTTTTAATTGCGTTTTTATTTTTTAAAAGATTATAAAAATATACCTAAACGTATTGACTGTCAAACATTTGAAATAAACATGTATGTACATTTATAAAATGTGATTGTTTTCTTCTATTACTTGGATTTTAATGTTCGATTTATAAAGAACTAATATGCAATGTTTATATAAATTATATAACTTTATTATTTTAGTTTATTTAAAAAAATATATTATAAAATGCACGAATTCAAAAAATATTTACATTGTTGTACTGTTGCGATATTTTTATAATGCACAACAGAGTTTAATCTATGAATAATATAGCGCCACCTAGTATTCAGATGGTCGAATCTGGTACGTTTAAAAATGATATAAATTTATCCTTTTTATTTGCAACACTCTAGTTGAATAGCTTGTAAACATCTACCACATATCTCTCAATAACATTTAATTAATATTTAATATATGTTAAATATAATTCACATTCAACGTCAAAATTGTCAAAACTTTTGGTGACGCACAGCGCGAGTTATACCATGATCTGCAGAATTTTTTTACATTGTCTTTTTTATGTTACAATAAAAACGGGAAATCTCTGTATAAGAAAACAGGAGTAATTAATTAGAATATAAAAGAATAATAAATCTCATGTTTCGCCTAGACATGGGCACGCGCCCGGCATGTTTTTTCACTACGGCGTCGATTTACCGAACACCGGTTAATATACTTGCGGGCCCCCGTTTCGAACGAAATACGCCTGTTATAGGAAAGTAGCGTCTTTCGATCTAGGTATGTTAAATATAATTCACATTCAACGTCTAATTGTCAAAACTTTTGGTGGCACAGCGCGGTTATCCATGATCTGCAGAATTTTTTTAATTGTCTTTTTTAGTTACAATAAAAACGGAATCTCTGTTAGAAAACGTAGTAATTAATTAGAATATAAAAGAATAATAAATCTCATGTTTCGCCTAGACATGGGCACGCGCCCGGCATGTTTTTTCACTGCGGCGTCGATTTACCGAACACCGGTTAATATACTTGCGGGCCCCCGTTTCGAACGAAATTACGCCTGTTATAGGGAAAGTAGCGTCCTTTCGATCTAGGTAGATCGCAAGCTTCCATGAGGCTTGCCCTTTTTCGCGAATCCCGTACAATTTGCTCCCTTTTGACCTTCTTTCCCGTCTTTCTTGCGCCTACGAACTACCGATCTATAACCGAGGACACAAAAGAGGTGATGTGTTTTTCATACTCGGATATTATTAACTAATAATTTTTGCGTTATAATTATAGCTTGCAGAGGTAACATTTCTGAATGTTTTTACATTACACAGGACAATCTGACTTCCGGTGTATTATAACTAGAGTTTGTTAAAAAGGTCGTACCGGCAGTGGCGCAAAAATAATATTGTTACCTTTTCCTGTCGTCTTGATGTCCACTGTGGCAATTGGTAACTGTTCTGGTAAGCTGCGTAGAATTGCAACATTAGCAACGCTTCCATTGTCGATTCATTCAGCCGTCGACGGTGTTGTGAATACGTTGTCGAATACTTCGAAAATGATCGTTCGACATCCAGTGAAGTAAGATTTGCAGATGTCAGATATTCCTTTTCCTCATCTGGGCACTCTTGATTTTCAGTTATAGACCGAACCTTTTGTAAATCGGGATTTTTCGTTAAAATTGCACCAAATTTTTGAGCAACATCAACTCCTATAGTGTTCGTCAAGTTTTCTAGAGCTGCTTGTAAATTGTTTATGTAATTTAATGCGTTTCGTGCAGATAAGTGACTGTTTTCTAATTGCTCAATAGCTTGTGCAACTTCAGAATAGTTCATGGAAATTTCATCTATTTGTTGTTGAACGTCCGAATTGGAAAAAAGTTGCTGACTATCTTGAACTGCTGCAGAATCATTTGAATCAAGCTTCAAGATGACATTTTTCACTTGTGAAAAATATTTCTGATAGTAAGATACTGCCTGGAGCCATGTTCCCCATCGCGTTATTACAGGCTGAGGTGGTGGTGGTAATTTCGGATAATTGTTTGAATACACGGATGTGTTTGGGAGATTTGATGAACACTTTTTTCGTAGATGCTATTAATTTATCCACCATCGGATACTTCCTTCGAATGGTTTCTGCTACGAGGTGACATGCGTGTACGAGGCATGTTATGTGAAGAAGAGTCGGAAAGCATATTTTCGACATCCTACCAACTCTCAGCATTGTTGCGGCTCCGTCAGTAACGAACATTGTGACTTGAGTTCCTGTGATACAAAATTCTCTCAACGAATCTTTTATTATCTTGACAACGGTTTCTGCATTAGTTTTCTGAATCCTTTTACTGGATAACAACAATGTAGCTAGTGGACCACCACGTTTTAAAGGACGCACGACGAAGATGAATGACGCTGTGTTTCTGAGCATCAGTTGTTTCATCCACAGATAGGCAGATTTTATTATTTCTCAACTCGTCTTTTATACATTCCTTTATCGTACCTTGCACACGTGGCAAATTATATCATAATTGCATAGATGTTGGCAGCTTCCATAAGCGAACGTACTTAGCCCAAAAAAGGCGAAAGTGTTCATTAGATACTAGATGTTGTGGGATGTTGCACACACTTAACATAAAAATAAAATCATATAAAAATTGGCAGTATGGAGTACTGTTTCTTAAATTCAATACATGACGTTTACTTTTACAATGTTTTCTACATTCAAACCTATCGCGACTTAGCAATCCGTTATTGCATATTGTGCAATAAATATGCGGACTATATTCTAATCCAGGGAAATGCCTGAGATATTTATTCACATTCGAAGGGAACGTTACACCCTTTGGGTGTCCCATCTCCGCGTATTTATTTGGCGTGCAGCGTGCAACGTACTGTCGCTTTGAACTCTCTCGCGGTACTGTCGAGATCGATTACGAGTTGAAAATTACCCCTACCCACACCACTAACGCTACGCTACTGCCATCCGTAACCACCTTTTTAACAAACTCTAATTATAACTCAGTATTTGTACTATCAAGGCCTACATTAAAAAATTTATGTAAAAATGTTCCTTTTAAAACTAAAGGATTTTTCTAGCATCTTTTCAATCGCAAACCGTAATAAACAGTGGCAGCGATTTAATTATTAATGTAATCAGTCAAGTATTTGAACTCGCTAACTCGAGTTGAACCTTCAACTCAAAAACCTGAATGACTTCCAGTATTAATTCAAGTGGAACTCATTTTAATGTATGCCGGGTTTAGTCAGATCGAGTGGGATTAATTTTGAGGAATATTTATTCACTCCTTCTCGTCCGTACACTTCATCTCAAAATAATACTACGAATGATTTCACAAATAATTTATGTAAAATAACTAATTGATACTTTTGTATTATATATAAGCAATACAAGGAAACTCCCATAATATTTGTCCATCTTATTTTCGACGTGCTTTGTGAATATTTGTTCGAATTTAAGTTACATTTAGTTAATTTTGTTTAATTACCTTTTATAATTTATGTGTAGGATATGAATATACCTAGTTATCAATTTCCGTAAGGTTAGGTGTTCACTACCTAACAGATTATATGTACACACATACACTTGCGGGATTAATATGTAAACAAAGCATACCGAGTCGGTATAAGTCTGGGCTATGGAACTTTTACTGTAAAAGTGATAATTATCCTTGGCAAATATGCGGTAACAGCCAGAAGCGTGGCGAGCGCACAAAAGCTTACACATAAAATAGAAGGTAAGAAATAAATTATGAAACGTGCTGAAACACTTACCGTTTTAAAAGTCTTCCGTGAAATCACAAACTGGGTAACATCTGTTCAATATTTGAATCATTAGATATGTTTCCACAGCTGTTTCAGTCAAGTGAGTACGACGTGCGGAATAAATGTTGTTTAAAATAATCTTTGAAACAACTTAATGCACCTTCACACGCACCTTCACAAATTTGTCTTAATATAAGAAAATCGGAGTCTTTCTCTAAAACACTTTCAAATTTTCGTATTACACACCAATTTGTTTCGCCTTCTACAGCGCATAACTGTGCGTGAACATCGTTCACAATTTGAACAGAATCCACTAGCGACATCGAAACATTTTGTAATTTTTCTGTTCCCTCCGCTAGTCCGAAGTAATTGTTGTGAATAGTTTGTAAATCTCCTTTAACCTGACTATCTTGACACATTTGCTGGCTTTTCTTGATTGCTGCAGCTTCTGTCGGATTGAATTTTAAAACTACCTTCTTTACTTGATCAAAATATTTGTTGTAGTAAAACGCAGCCTGCAACCATGTTCCCCAGCATGTAACAATCGGCTGTGGTGGTTCAGGTAAATCAGGACACAGTTTGTGAAATAGTCGGGTACGTTTCGGGGACTTTAGATATACTGCCTTTGTACTAGCAATCAATGGATTTACTAGTAGGAAACATGTAGGAATCGTTTGTGCCGCAAGATTTAGAGTATGGATTTTACATGTTACATGTAAGGAGTTACCACTGTGTTCTTTAAGAGATCGGCCCAAAGAAGGCATGTTTGCGACACTATCACTCATAAACATTAAATTTTGCTTAGTTGAAACTTCAAATTTGTTCAATGAGTTCAACACCACTTTCAAAATCTGATCGGCAGTACAATTTATAACTCTTTTGGAAGCAAGTAAGGAGGACGGTCGATGTGGTTCCATTGTACGTACTATTACATTAACCACAGAATGTTTTTGATGATCTGTTTCGTCCACACTCAACCACCGTTTTTTATCTTTCAATTCCGTTTTCATTCTTTTTTCTATATGTCCACGAGCAAATGGCACTACATTTCGTATCGATGTCCGACTAGGTAATTTACAGTCCGCATATTTATTCCAGAAGGAAACAAATGCTTCTTTGTCTAGTAAACGAAACGATAGATTACATAAAATACGAGTAACACATAAATCAAATGTAAATTTTTCTTCACACTGACCGTTTAACTTTTCCAAAAATTCTGTAAGCTTTTTGAGAAAATATATCGAATTCAGATAAACTGCGACTTATTCACAAACACCTGCTACATTAAAGTAAAAAAGTAAAAAATACCGTTATATCAAATTAATATTGGTACCTTAGAATTGAACTTTATTGATGGATATTGAATTCGTGGCGCCAACAATAAAATACTATAAACTTTAATGCTAAGTTTCAAACAGTTTATCAGTTTAATGTATATCGCTGTGCAAGGAAAATTGCTACAAAAAGTAGCAGTTTTTTTTAACTGCTTACCAAAAATAGTAGTAAGAGGTTGCAGCTGTTAAAGTAAACGAGCAGTTTTACTCATCACCAGTGTATAGTCTAAAATAGCAATAATTTTAAATACAAGAGCATGAGAAACACGGGTTAATATAGAGTATATATAGTATTACATTTAATCTTTCGTTGGATAGTGATCTAACCAAATATGATGATCCTCTCCTCGCACCAGAACTAAGCCGTTGGCTTTCACGCTTCTCCATCACAAAGATACAGGTTAAAGCGCCCTGTTAGATTTTTTTCTTAATACTTTTATCACCTTGCCAAGGTTTGACTGGAAGTGTCCCTAACTTTTGATTTTTAAACGGAACACCGAGTATTTTTTTACATTTTTCGAATCGGCGGGTTATTTTGTGTATGATGAGACCCTTTTTAATATTCTCTTTTGAAGTATTTTTCATGTAATTTTAAAAGCAAAATTCTAGGTGGCTGTGATTCTCATAAATTGCTTCTGTTTTGGATTGTCATTATGACAAATAATTCAAATCTGAACTTTTTTCAATCAGTTAATAGTTATCTTCCCTCAAAAAACATCACGTTTTATTAGAAATTCATTTTTCGTAATGTAAGTAGGGTGGGTCTTATCGATTTATTTCAAGGGGATTTTTTCCTTACATTTTTGGTACCAACATTTTTAAAATCCGTTAAAAAATAGAAAAATAGAAGGCACATTGTTAAAAAACTTTATTTCAAATTCGTATAATTTTTAAGGTAACTTACACCGAACACACAATAAAATATTTAATTGGCTTTGCACTGATTTTTAATGAATCGATATACCGATAGACGTTTATAATAATAAGTAAATATGTTGTTGTGCCGTCTGCTGAAGGAATAGCATAGATTGATGTGCCCGTCTAAATCGATAGCGGTAAACGATTGTACTTGCTGTATGTGTAGAAAGTGAAAGATCTTTCAAACAGCGACATTCTGTGCGGCGGCGGAGAAATCAGCCCTTTAAACCTAGTCGCGAGGTTATGTACGTCCGTGCAAAAACGAATCTTACGGTGGCGTTTTTGTTAATAGAATTTTGTGTTATAAGGTAATTGTTTGTAATTCCCTCCTGTTGGTAGACAATTTGCCCAGCACGCTGCAAGCGTCTCTATTGCCAAGAATCAGCACCTGAGACTGCAGGATTTGGATATAACGAATAAGGCGAGGGAATAGCAGATAGCACGGTCAAATCCCCATCCAGTTTTGCTAATACTACTGTCACTGTCATATTAAAGGAGTAGTATAATTGTATATCATCAGCATACATGTGCGCTATCGTATGGGACTGATTATTAAGGAACGAGGAAGTGTGTAAGGAGACCAAGTGCAATCTTTCTTAACAGTAAATAGTTAAGTAAGTGTTGTTGAACAAACCGGCAAACATTTATCAGGTTACGGGACCAAGACTACTGCATCTGTTACAGTTGTTACGAAACACAACATTAAACAAATGTGTTCGTTTAGGGCGATAGATTGTTTGCTGTAAAGTGAAATAGCATTCGTTGTTATCATTACGTAAATTAACATAAGAAAGTCGCTAGAAATGGATCTGGTATAGAAAAGCTGAAAGGGGCCGAAAACTAGCTTACCCGGACCTTTGCGATGAAAAATTACCTTGCCATAGATCAATTATATTGCATAAAGGTAAGACGCCAAATGAAAATATTTCATATGGTAACAGAAAACAGCGAATAAATGATGTTATTGCAGACAATAGTAAAATAAATGTTAAGGCTTTTGGAAATACAGAAGTGAAAACTGGAAATAACGACCTATGCATTACATGTGCGAGAATCATCCGCTACTTTTTTATCAGTGTTCAAAATAGTGGAGAAAGCAAATATGATTATATTTAACCAGGAAGATTGTACCATTTACAATGACGATTGTGATAAAGTAGTAAATGTAAAAGAGTCTAATGGTGTATACAAATTAAACCTAAGTAGTGCGAACTGTTTACTATCCACTATATCCAAAAATGGAAGCGTGGTTACCTGGCATCGGCGATTAGGCCATTTGAATTATACATACAGATATGGTCGAAATGTGTAAAATTGAAATTAATTGCTATCTTCGCAGAGATAATTCTGAAGATGTGCATGTTAAAGTTATTCGTTCGTAGTTGGACTGTTAGAAGTACCAAACGTGGTAGACTAAAAATACAAATATAAAATAATTTTATCCATCAATTTTACAAATACCAATTTTACCTTCTATGTTCACCTTGCAAATAAGTAAATATCGGAAAATACCTTCGACATTTTGAAATAACAGCAGTCGCTGAACCATCCAACACTTGCTGTATTATATAATAAACTATATTAATAGTCATAAACTCTCCGTACATGGTAGAATAAAAAATTCCCTACACATCAAGTGTGTTACAGTATTTAATATATTTTAAATCATTTCCGCGAACAAAAGCTAATTGATATAAGTATTTGCTATTTTTCTTTGTTACCTATATCTTCTTCTTCTCTGTTTCTCCTTGTGCCCTAACAGGGCGTCGGAGGGTTGGTTAATGTTTATGTACCGTTCACCCATCTCTTCCTTTCCATCCGGTCCCTTGCAATCTGCCTCGTCTGTTGTAGTTTTCTCTTTCCTACACCCAATCTCCTCGATCTGCTCTAACCACCCTTTTCTTGGTCGACCCCTTCTTCTCTTCCCATACCTTTTTGTCTCCACCCTCTTCGTCAGCCTATTCTCGTCCATTCTGATATGTCCGTACCAATTCAGTTTCCTCTTTTCTACTTTTCCCTCTATAGGTGCTCTGTCTGTCTGACCAGCTTTGTTATACCTGCTATTTTTCTTAGGTGTTTAATTTCTACTACATTTATCATACTTTCAAACTTCCTATTCATCACCCAAGTTTCTGACGCATATAAGACCGTTGGAATAGTGATTGCGTTGTATACATATAATTTTGTTTCGGTTCCCTTTGTTCCAATATGGTCTTGTTTATTATGTAGTATATTTTCGATGGATTCCTTGTCCTGTTTGCTAATTCTAGCTCGAATTTTCCATTTTCCATTTGATCATTCTTCTGTAAACATCACTCCCAAATACTCATACGCTGTCACGTTCTCTATACCTTTTCCTCAGCACGTTACATACTTCCTTATCCTGTTTTCTCTCACTTGTTGGTTTATTTTCATACTCTTGCATTTGTTGATATTTGTGTCCAACTTCATTTTTTCTATTTCGTCCGTCCAAATGTCTACTAGTTGTTGCATCTTGCTCTGATTCTCCGCTATCAGCGCTATATCATCTGCGTACAGCAATCCTTCTATTTTTATTGGAGATAAGCTTGTGAACCCTATAGTGGTTTGTAGGTGATTTATTCTTTCCTTGGTGTTCTTGAGAAGTCTGTCCATTATCATAATAGAGAGTAAAGGGCTCAGGCTA
Source organism: Dynastes maya (assembly GCA_029619315.2). Lineage (NCBI taxonomy): Eukaryota > Metazoa > Arthropoda > Insecta > Coleoptera > Scarabaeidae > Dynastes > Dynastes maya. The sequence goes on from JAROYE020000004.1 coordinate 35,652,959, forward strand.
TCACTATCTCGCTGCTTGATTCCTCTGTTCATCTCGAATTCGTTTGATCTACTGCCAGCCATCTGTACCTTCCCTTTTACCCTATTATAAATGCTTTTGACTACTTGTATTAGTTTTTTCCTTACATTTAATTCTTCCATTGTTTTCGATAGGATGTTGCGGTCTACTGAATCAAACGCCGCTTTCAGATCTATGAACGTGATATATATTTCTTTTCCTAGTTTATTGTTATTTTCAATTACGTTCCTCAATATACTTATATTATCTATTGTTTGTCTCTTTTCCCTGAATGCTGATTGTTCCTCTTCTCATCTTCCCTCTATTTCTTTTTTTAGCCTTTTTTCAATTATTCTTGTATAAAGTTTAAATAAGACTGACGATAAGCAAATATCTCTGTAGTTTTCGTAGGTAAGTTCATCACCTTTTTTGTGTACTGGTATTAGGAGCTTTTCCTCCCATTCTGATTGCATTACATTGACTTGCCATGCTTTTCTAGATATTTTCAGCATCCATTCCTTTGCTTCTACTCCTAGCCACTTTATTAATTCTGTATCGATTCCGTCTGCTCCGCTGACTTTTCCTGTCTTTATCCTTCCTAATGCTTCTTTCAGTTCTTCGTGGTCTATTCCTCCGGTCGGTGTTTATTTTCTTCTATCAGTTCTTGCATGTGTAATTTCTCCTGTTGATTATTCACATTTCCGCTGTTGTACTTTTCTTCTATTTGTTACCTATATAAGAATTTTATTTACTAAAAAAGATTTATTTTGAAATTTTTAAAATTGTAATTTTGAAAAGTGGATGTCTACGACATATTTTATGACATATAACATGCATTGTAGTTGGTTGACAAATTTCGTACTTCCCAATATTGTAGTAATATTTTCAGCATTTTAAAAGCTGTGTTATCTAGTGTTTATTATTGCTTGTTCCTTGTTGCTTATCCATTTTTATAAATTTTACTGCAGTTTAAATATGGAAATATTTAGACGAAGAGCTAATAAATACGACATTCGGTGAGAACAAGCGAAATTGTTTGATAACTAAAGCTGGCCACGAGCGGTACCGCGCAGTAGCGTAGAGTCGACCAGGCCTCGCGTTCCACTAGAGTTATTCTGCTAATAGAGATGTTTGCTGCCGCAAATAATTTCGCTCATCTTTTAAATAAAAATTAAATAACACGTGCTCAAACACTTACCATTTTAAGAGTCTCCGTGAAAATTACAAAGTGAATAATGTCTGTTAAATATCTGCAACATTAGATATGTTTCAACTGTTGTTTCGGCAAAACTAGTACGGCATGAGGAAAAAATGCGTTTATATGCAGAGAACGAACGTTCTACATCTAGTGACGTAATATTTGCGTAAGTAAAATAATCTTTCAAATAACTAGATTCACGATTCTGTTGACACACCTTCACAAATGTGTCTTAATGTGCCAAAATCAGAATTTTTCTCAAAAACACTTTCAAATTTTTCTAGAACAGAAACATTTTTTGCGTCTTCAATCGCGCATGGCTGTGCGTGAACATGTTGCACTATTTGTAGAGATTCTTCTAACGGCTCCGCAGGATTTTGTAATTTTTCTATTGGATCTGCTAGCCCGAAGTAATTGTCGTGAATGATTTTTAAATCCATTTTAACCTGACTATCTTGAAATTTCGACTGGTTTTTCTGGATAGCGGCAGCTTCCTTTGTATCGAATTGTAAAACCACGAGTTAGAATAGGTTCTGGTGGCTCTGGTATACGGGGGCACAGTCTGTGAAATTCGCGAATACGTTTCGGTGATTTGACAAATACTGCTTTGGTATGCGCTATTAAAGCGTCTACCTCAGGATAACATTTTCTGATACTATCCGCCACAAGATTGAGAGCATGAATTTTACACGTAATGTGTAACAAATTAGCAGAATGCTTTTTAAAAGACCGGCCTACAGAAAGCATGTTTACAGCACCATCACTCACTAACATCAAGAGTTGGTTTGTTGAAAGTTCAAACTTGTCCAATGTACTTAACACTAACTTTGAAATTACTTCGGCAGTACACTGTTGTATTCGTTTGGAGACTAATAGAATTGAAGGTGCCGATTGATGAGGTTCCAATTTGCGTGCCATTACATTAAGAACAGAATGTTTCTTCCGATCTGTGTTTCGTCGACACATAACCACAATTTTTGATCTTTCAACTCCGATTTTATTTTTTGTTCAATATGTTCGCGCGCAGATGGTACAATTCTTCGTAACGATGTTCGACTTGTAATTTGCACTTCGAATAGTTATTCCAAAAGCAGATAAATGGTTCCTTGCCTAGTAAATTAAACGGTATATTACATGCGATAAACGTAACGCATAAATTAAATATAAATTTTTCATTGTCTCGTGCGCAGTTTCTTTTTGAGACATGCTTTTCACTACGTGTCGTAGACAATGTTGTCTGGACCAACACATTAACGGGATTTTACAGATTACACATTTAATTTTAGCACCTTCATATATTAAGTCTAGAATTTCTGCAATAAATTTTTGAAGTTTGTCCGACCGCGGTCGTTTTGCTGACGAAATCATAATTTTTCTAGAACAGATAAACAATTGCGCAAATGTCCGCACTGCTCCGCAGACGAAGTAATACTACCGTTCCTCTCGATCCGAACTGATTCTACGCCGATGCGCGGTACCGCTCGTGGCCAGCGTTATTGATAACAAACAAAATTATGAGCAGAATTTACAAATAAATCCCTACATACTGTTATAGGTAAAATTGCCATTTATATAATGTTTGAACATGTGAAGCGGGCAATTTTGAAGAACTTGTGAATTAAGTCTCCTATTGTTTGATTACCTAAGTAATGCCATATTTTAATAATTATTGTATAAAATTGTGTATTTTTTTTTAATACAAATTCTTCTCGTGCGCACGTCGAGGCGGGTTCATCAAGAAAGTTTTCTCGCAAACATTTCCATTTTTCAGTAAGTTCCTATTACATTTTTTTTTGCTGAAAAAATTTAGTGTGCGATGCTTTAAACAAATCTATTCGTTTTATGTTAAACATTTGTCTACTTACTTCCCCTATTTATATTATTTATACGTGCTGGTTAATCCAGTAGATCATGTATGTAGGAAAATGACAGTTACTTCGAATAGATGATGGAATTGCACCAAAACAGATAATGGCTATATATTTGCTTTAATGAATATCTTAGCAAAACAAAAGTTTACAATATTTCGTCACAGCATTGAAAAATTTATCTGCACAGCTTCATACTTAATTTACTAAACATTAATTGATGAGATGCATCCAAAAAGAATTTAAAAGATGATTTGTATATCTAATACCACAAAAGATATATGTTGAACTTGACGTTTGCATTCGTCAAAATTTTCAGGAAAAAATTAGACAGTATTTTTTAACTTGTGTGAAGGCTTTGTAAAGACTCCATAATATTGCAGGACATTCTATTCGAAACAAGAAGGTTGATATCTGTTTCTGATTTAATTAAGAATGCTATGAAATCAAAATATTTTTAGAAAATAGATATACATACCCACCAAAATTTCCAAAAAGTATTTTCATTACTTTCAAGAATCTAATAGGGCGATCGTCGGTCGTCGTAAATGACCTTGTATAGTAGTAATACCAAAGACATTATTGATATAGCGAAATGCGTTAGGATCGAACACGTTGATTCTAACGCATTTCGTTGGTAATATAACTCAATATGGGTCAGAAACAAAAGAAAATAACTGTTTTAAAGTAAGGGTAAATTTGAGAAAGTATTTAAAAAATAAATTAAGCAGAAACATCAAGTTTTTTACTTAAAAGTCATTACAAATCGATGTGTGCATAAAAGTTGTCAAATCAAGGATCTGAGGAATTAAAGAAAACCATTATAAACAGGAAATTTTTATAGGAAATTAAAATAGACTAAAACAAAAATTGCAAGAGACAGTACACAACACATACACACGTACTGAAAATTGTAAAGCTAATGTTTTGTTTTGGAGAAAGTTCGGATCCACAGATTGACTTGAACGAAATAGAAAGAAGGGCATCTTTCTCTTAGAACTAAGGCTTCTGGTAGGCGTATTTGAACATTCAATATTCGGTATCGATTTGCGATGTAAGCGGCACAAACAAATTTCATATGTGAAAAACGCCACAAAATAAAGCTATTATATTACATATTCTTCTAAAGTATGAAAAATTTTATCATTCCGTTCCAAATAACATTTGCAATTTTTGAAACCAACTTCGATTTTTGTCAAGCCAATAAAATATATGTATTTTTTAACATACAGATATATTTTGACATTTTGAAAGGTGTCTTAGATCAGATAGATCTATAACAACGAAAAATCAAGCTGGGCAACTAGCAATATCAGAAGATGATTGAGGCAAAATTGAACCAATCATACCAATTCTGGAACCTTTTGAATTACTAACTACATTATTATCAGCTGAAAAACAGCTCACTATTTCCATCCTTATGCCCGTTATGCAGTCTTTGTTAAAATACTTTATTTGAAAAGAAAGTTAGGAAACGTACCTAGGAGAATTATTTTTTTTTTTTGCAAAATGAATTTAAATCGCGATTTAAATCTTTCTTGTGTGACAAACAAACAAACGCTGATTTGGACAGCGATCTAATTCATATTAGTATATACCTCGATTCTAGATTTAAAGATAAAGAACGATATTCAGGATCAATTGTTATCACCAAACATAAATTAAACATACTTTTGAAAGAACTATATGACGAGAGAGACAAAGAATCGGGAAGAATTGCATTCATTCCTGCATTATCGAAAATAGCCAAAAAATGTTCGTGCATCCCAGCCACATCTACTCATTCGGAAAGAGTATTTTCTAAAGCTGGAAATATTGTCACTGCAAAACGTTTCTGTTTAAAAGGAGACAGTATCAAGAAAACTTGTTTTGAAGTCAAAATCTGTAAAAAAATAATTAATTTGAGTTTTTAATCCCGTCTTTTTGCTTGATGCGTTTTGTTTGTTTTCTCTTACATCTTTATAAGAAATACATTTTTATTTTACGTATGTCTTTAAATAGATGTGTTTGCTATATCTATTGTTCTTTTTTATTGTTTAATAATAATAAATGGCTTAAACACCCCCCCTGGGAATTTCGCCGCTTCAGATGAAGGTTTCTAGATCCCCTATTAAGGAGAGGATCAGTCCCTGTTCCTTCCTATTCCACTCTTTCACATATCCTTCTCCACTCCGTTCTATCTTCAGCTTTTTCTTTTGCCTTATCGATCCCTATCCTCTTCAAGTCTTCCCTCACTTTACTGATCCAGCTACATCTAGGTCTTCCCCTCCTTCTTTTTCCCGATGGCTCCCAGTTTATTATATTTAATATCTTGTCCTCTCCCGCTCTCCACATATGCCCCAACCACTTTGCTCTTTGCTGTTTTATCTTCTTAACTATATCTTCTCCACATTCTTTCGCTACTTCCTCGTTTGTTCTTATCCTATATTCCAAATTATTCATTCTAACTGGTCCAAGTATTGATCTCAGTATTCTTCTCTCCGCGACTCTTAAATTTTCTTCATCCCTTTTTGTCATTGTCAGTGTTTCTGCTGCGTTCATTATTACTGGTTTTATGGTTGTTCTATAAATTTTTATCTTTGTATTCTTTGAAAGATGTTTGCTTCTTAGTAGGTGTTTATTTATATGTAGAGCTTGGTTGGCTGCCATTGTTTTCTTCTTTATTTCAATTTCTCTATTACCATCATTTGTAATGGTGACTCCCAAATATTTGAACTTGTCTATTTCCTCAAAAGTATGCTTCCTCACTCTAATTTTTCTGTTGCTCAGCTCTTTTCCTATTCTCATTATTTTTGTCTTGTTCTCATTTAATTTCAACCCCATCCTCTTACCTTCACCTACTATTTCTTTTAAGATGTTATTCATTATCTCCCTCTTTTTTGCCACGATTACTACGTCATCAGCGTACGCTACTAATTGTCCCCCTCTTGTTCTTATTGTACCCTTGTTGACTCTTCTGGTGATGTACTCCAGTACTATATTAAATATGGTTGCCGACATCGCATCCCGCTGCCTAACTCCTTTATTTATAGCAAACACTTCAGTTTCACCTTTACTGTTTTACACTACTTGTTCATGCATTGTCATGCATCTTAGCTTTTCTTGTACTTCTAACCATCATTGCAAAATGTCTATTTCTATTTAGAGATCAACTTGCTAAAATCTACGATGCAGTTCGAGGTTTATTTATGTTGATATTCTACATTGTTAACTATTATTGCTAATTGCGTTTCCCTTCAACCCGCATGATATCTCCTATTTTATATCCGTCCCTGTTGTCTCTTGTCTACGAGACAAAACCTTGTAGGCGGTTGGTAGAATGTAATCCCCCTATAGTTATTACATTCAAGCTGACTTCCTTTCTTATGTACCTTTATTATTTGGCCTATTTTCCAGTCATTCGGCATTCTCTCCTCTTTCCATATATTTAATATCAACGCTATATTTGTTTTTCATTGTTCGCCTCCATATTTCAACAACTCCATGTTTATCCCATCCTTTCCGAGTGTTTTTGCGTTCTTGGTTTTGTTTATAATTTCAGTCACTTCTTCTAGGGTTGGTTCCTTTAGATCTATTTCTTGTCTTCCTTCCCTTCTCCTCCTTCTTCTTCTTCTGTTGTTGCATTTTCTTGTTGTTGATCGTCATTTAATAATTCTTTGAAGTGTCTCATTCAAACCTCCTTGATTTGTTCCTTTTCTACTATTTTTCCTTCTTTGGTTTTTATTCCCCTTATTTTAGGTTTATATCTTCTTTTTTGTTCCTTAACCTTTTGATAAAATTTTCTTCTATTTCTATTGTTCTTGTCATCTTTTCTTTTTTTTTCTATTGCTTTTGTTATCCATTCTCGTTTGCTTGTTCTTATTATTTTTTTACATTTTTTTCTTATCTTCTCATACTTCTCTTTGTCTTCTCTTTTATTCGTACTAATCTTCTACATTTTTCATCGTACCATTCCTTTTTATTCCTCTTACCCTCCTTCCCCATGATTCTGTCGGCTGCTTGATTCATTATCTCCTTTATCTTACACCATCTTGCATATCTTATTCTTCTTCATTTTTTTGTTCCATTGTCAATCTATTTGTCTCATCTTCATATTTCTTTTTTACTTTTTCGTTATTTATTTTCCATATATTATTGTATACTATTCCTAAATATACATACATGTATTTTTTTTTTATATTATATACATATATACAATTAAAAGAAATATATTTTTCCATTATTTATGTAATAATTTTCGCATTACATATAATAAATTAATAATAATTAATAAATATCCTAATAAAATTCAAATATTCGAATATAATCGAATCATTCGAACATTCGAATACTATTCGAATATTGGAATATTCACTAATTCGACTAATTCGAATATTCCAATAAATTTCCAAATTACTATTCGAATAACATAAGTTAAAAAATTCCTAGCTCTAGTTATAACACAAAACAATATTTCTTAAGGATAGTAAATAGTTTTCTTAATTCAAGAAAGCGAAAATAATTGATTTATGAACAATATCATCAATCAATTGCTTCATTTTCTTTAAATAAAGACTTTACTTACTTAGAACTCTTGAAACGCGTATTATTTAGATTCAGATTATTAATTGCACTTACCTTGTTTAAAATAGTACGACCTATCCGTACATAATACAGCAAATTATTCTCAAACTTATAACAGAATAATGTTCAAACAAAAGTGAACTTAATGTAGAGGTACACATGAAAAAAGTGCTTAGAAATAATAACCAAGATAATGTTGATATATAGCTCATGATATTGATGAAATCGCTCCCGGCAAAAACAATCTGAGAAGAGGAAAGCACTGACGCTTTCTTCTCCTACCCAAATTACTGTTCGCTTCTCAATTTATGCCACTAATCTCCAAAATCAGCACATAGAGTAGGTAAGTTGTGCTAAAATTTGAATAGTCATCTGTGAAGCGCGTTCTGTTAGGATTCTTGGTGGCCACTTTAGAAAAAGGACATAAATGTGACACTGTATACCGCATTAAGCCGGGTGTATAAAGAAAATAAAATATCGTTTGTATTTTTGCTCTTAGCTTTAGCGGACGATTTTATAAACAATACCTTTTTCTCATAAATCAACAAATAAGATACCATTTTCTCTTTTTCGAAATCAATATATTGATTTGTATCCAATATTTACATAAACATGATGCATATATTCTCACCCTGACATACATTTGCTGCGTTAATTCTAAGGTTAAAAAGATTAATTGAAAAGGAAGTTTCCTAATTATTGGAATTTGCATGTTAAAAGATGCTGTTGACCTGGAAAAAATGTTTTATACAAGGTCTTGACAAAGAAATTAAACCAACAATCTCTTCGCTATCCATTTGATTACCCAACAAAAGTGGAAAAAACGCTAGAAAACAGTGAGTGAGACTAAAACTTTGTTATCAGTAAGCTCAATGTTTTTAATGTTCCTAATGAACGCATGTGAACGCCGTTTTAACTGGCAAATCAGGAATCTATACTTTGTTAAACAACTACCGGGCACGCAAGTAAGTTAATGGGTTTCTTCCAGGCTAGTGTATCTTATGTAGGCAATATAATCTAGGAAACACTATGAGGATATCTAATTAGATTTCCTCATGCGTACATGTAAACATCTACTTCGTATATATACGATTTAAAATATTGAAATGCCATTACCTTCCACAAAGCTATGCCGACGAGATGTATAACATCGAAACGCGCGTCCATAGATGGTGGATAGGTGATGGCATTACTTTTCAATTAGGAAACACTAGGTTTGAAACAGTTGGTCCATATCTTAAACAATCTCCAATGACAGCCTTACATTCTGACATTGTCTTTTTGGTTTCCGTGATTGTTTTTGACGGAGGTTTTTTGGTTAATTTTAATTAAGAACTCTGTGACAATAACTCGATTGAAATAATCATCCATATCTACGATTTTGGTCTTCTAGCAATGATTGATTTTTGCGTGTAACGTTGCGTAGATTTTGTTGCTTATTTTCGAAAATTTTAGTTTTACAAACGGTACGAATGAAGTTTTTTGTAATATCATTAGAAGGACTGATCCCGTTTGCTATGTCAACTGTAATTTCTTCAACCGGACGCTTATAATTGCAGGTTGTATTTCAAACTTTTGTTTAAGAAGTTGATTTCTTCCTTACTAAAAGACTCGAATGACTCATTCCTAACTAATTCAGATTGAATAATTATATGGACAGCTTTGTTATCAGTGACTAATTTCGAAAGCGGCCATATTGATTGACAAAATAAAGAAAAATACTTTGCAAAACAATAAAAACAGATTACCAAAACCTCTATTGCAGCATGTCCTGATATATCTTATGCTAAAGTATTACATATCGTTCGATTCGTCTTTCCATTACTTATTAAAAAATGTAAAAATATACAGGATATTCAACTTAAAGAAAAGATAATCCAGCTAACCGATGAATAGAGTCCTGGCAAAGTCTCCTAGGACCAGCGCAGAAACGTATTTTTTACTAGAGAAACAGTACGTCGGTACGATTGAGTACGATTTGACGGAGATAACAAGTGAATTGCGATACTCATTCCACGTAGTTTGGTCTCGTGAAATTTTGCTCGGACTCTAACAAACTCCTTTAGATTATATCCTGGATTAAATATCGTGTTTATCTAAAGTGAAGGAAGTGAAGTCTCTGTTTCTATATTCCTCATTGATATTTCTCAATGGATATGTGTTGTAGTTATCATTGATAACCACAACTTGTGCAGTGTACTTGTTGAAAAATTAGGTATATGTTTTCAGTTATTTATAATGCCGAATAGATTTAATGTGGGTGGAATCTAAATAGAAATTAAGAACTTTACATATAATGATTTTTTGCCCATCATATGCAAATGTTCTTTCGTTTTCTTTTTCGTTCTCTCATTTTCTCTTCTCCATAGCCACCAGTGAAAAATTTTCCTTAAGTTTTCCTGCTGAAACGAATACACAATCCCTTTGCCAAAGCTTACTGCTTTGCTTAATTCTCCGATCGCCTTGGAAACATTCATATTTTTTTACAAAATACATTCATCAGTAGAGCAACGCAACTGCGTTGAAAGCCAGTGGCGGACGCATAAAAGTTTACACAAAATAAATTAAATGTGATACGTGCTCAAACACTTACCGCTTCAAGAGTCCTCCGTGAAATCGCAAAGTGGATAATGTATATTTAATATTTGTAACATTAGATATGTTTCCAAAGTTGTTTCGGCAAAGTGAGTGCGGCGTGAAGAAAAAATGTTTTTGTATGCCGAAAACGAACCTTCTACATCTAGTGACGTTATATTTGCGTAAGTAAAATAATCTTTCAAATAACTTAACGGTTCTGTTGACGCACCTTCACAAATTTGTCTTAATGTGCCAAAATCAGAGTCTTTATCTAAAACACTTTCAAACCTTTCTAAAACACAAACATTTCTTGCGTCTTCTATCGCGCATAGCTGTGCATGAACATGTTGTTTCGTCCACACATAACCACAGTTTTTTATCTTGCAATCTCGTGTGGAATTTTTTTTTGAAATATGCCCTGCACTATTTACGTGCCATAGACAATCAGTTTTCGACCAACACATTAAATCTATTTTACACACTACACATTGAATTTTAGCGCCATCACACTTTAAATCAGGCATTTCTGCAATAAATTCTCTTATTGTGTCCAGCTTTGGTCGTTTTCGCGACGTAGGAAACATTTTCAAAACAAACGTAGAACTACGATATAGTATACGACAGCGTAGATGCTATACGACAGCGTAGATGCATACACAACAGATCGGCTTTCGAGTCGCAGTTATACTGACACTTATACCGAATTGTCCCGGCCGTGTTTATTTTGTGTAAACCTTTATGCGTCAGCCACTGACTTTCAGCGCAGTTTGCGTTGTTCTATTCATCAGCAAAGCCTACAATTTAAACGTCAGAAGCTAGCGTTTTTAGAAAAAAATAGGACGATTTTTATTTTCTGTAAACTGATTTTTGGCGTTATCAGCAGTTCAATTACATTTCCTACGTCAGAAAAAGTGGCGTTTACTTTCTTAAGTAGAACATGCTATGCGTTTTTACGGTTTTGGAAAGATTATTGAAAGACGAATCCAACGATGCCACATATGCTACACTTTAGCTTAAGAAATGTTAGGATATGCAGCAATAATGATTTTGGTAGTCTATTTTTGTTGTTTTGCAAAGTTGACTAGGAAACAACGTCAAATTGTTATTATTTCGTTGCTAAACAACGTAATAATAACAATTGCCAAACTGTTAAATCTCAATTCTGAATGTTTTATAACTGAGAAAATATTTAAGTTACGAGACACAACAACCGAACGGTACAAAAGGTTATTGACTTATACCAACCAATAAGACGTAATAACTCACTTATTTTAAATGAAACATCCTGTATATTACCAGCGCTATGATTTGTTTGATTATTTTCTGTAAGAGTTAATTAGCCTATTTACTGGTACTTATACGATGCTAAGCTCAATTAAAACACTATTGTTTTTGTTCAATGTACGGTACATAATTGTGCAAGTGCCGTGGTAAATTTGCAGTTTTATAAGTGTGTTAAAATGAACCTAGCAATAAATGGTGCTGGTATTACAATTGTGGTACTAGTCATATAAGCACATACCGCGCCTTCTATGGTCTTCTTGTCCACTAGAGCCAGGCTAACAGCCTTTAAACTCCTTAGTCACTATGTTACGACTTTCATCTAGCCGTTAGTCAAGATTTTCCTTAGGTTTTCACCCAGGGCTACCAGGTTCGTGTCTTCGTGTGTCCTTTATTGGTTGTCGTCCCTCAATGGTATCCTGTCTGCAATTCGCACGACTACGATGAAGCGGCGGACGGTTTTATGGCTGCTCCACTATTTTAGCGAGCAACTTGCAAGCGAAACTAACAGATAGCCGTACTATGAAAAGGGAAACATAATGAGGCTTTAATTTTATGACATATTCCGATCGGGTCAAGGCGTCATTCTGTCGACTCCCTACGTTTTTAACCACTCTGGCACTAAGCGCCGAAGCATAATTATAGAGCGAGAGATCAAAGAAGAGATCTAGTAGCACTTCACAATGAAAATATGTGAAATATCAGAAACTACATGTCTAAACATCACCATAATCATGATTGCGGGCCAACTAATAATCTGATTGGTTGGTGCGCTTTTCAAGATCGAGCCGTGTTAAATTGTTTATAATGGAAAATTCCATATAGGACGCAGAACAGATTTATTATGACTGAGTTTTCAGCACTATCTGTATATATCTCCAACACGATTGCGTTTTTTTGATTTGTTATTTCAACGTTTTAAATAACAAATTCAGAGACAACATATCTCTGTTGAGAAAAAGGGTTATAAGTAAAACTGCAGTATATGGATGAGCGCAAAGTAAAACCTACACGGTCTCAATGTCAAAACGGTCAAAACGTGTGCAAAACCTTGACCTAGTCAAATCTAAAAAAGCGAAAGTGCAAAAGCAGCGTGAAGTTGGCCAAGCTCGACTATCTCAAGAATTGTATGAGCACGTGATATATTGCAGCCTGTATTGACTTCTGAAAGGCATTGTTAATTCTTGTACTCATAAAGTGATTTATTCTGAATGAGTAAAGTTATTTGTTCATTGAAGCTGGGAATCATAGCTTATTAGTGCTGACTTTTTTTTATTCTTTCGGGTGCGACGGGTGAGGCAAGTACCCATATGTAAATATTATACCTACCTGAGTTGTTGATTTCCACATGGTAGTATTGGTTTTGTAATTTATTTAATTTAAATTCTAGATAGAAAGGACAACACGAGAACTCACCTTCGCGTTGAGGTGACCTTCACAACAACTTCGCAATTAGACAAACACAGGAGAAAAAAGGTAGCGGAAAGATTAATAAAGCGACACAAGAGGAAAAAATGGGACAACTCTATAATGCAGTAAACAAAAAAAAATTGTAAAATAAACAAAACAACTGCAAGGTGAATGAAGTTCAGTATTTCTGCTGAAAGCAATCGAGGAAAACGGTGTGTGCAAAAAGATATACAAGAATATGGAAGATAGTTCTGTGATAATATCGGTAACACTTACCGCGCATATTACAAAGAATGCATTGCAAACTTTTCTGTATTTTAGTTACTACCACATAGACTAATCTATACGATGACGTAACTCACTCTGTTTAAAAAATATGTTTTCCCAATAAAAATAGGTTGGATATTAAGAACGCCTATGTTTGCTGACACGACCATACATAGTAAAATAATGTTAAGATTGATAAGTTAATACTTGGGTGTTGTAAACTTTACCAAACTGTTTCTATTTAGCTAACAATACAAATGCGTTATGTTACACTAAAGTTTCCATTATTTGTTACTAGATTTTCTTAATAGTATACTACTTACTATCTATCTTTCTCCGTTTACTATTCTACATGCACACAAGGAAAGAAAATGTCTAGCTATACGAGAAAGCGTACATTACGACAACGCGAATGAGTGATTCACCACAAGCGGAGGGGTTAGCGGTAGTCGACGGCTCACGACGGTTACCGATATGGTTAGTTACGAGGTAGACTGCATTATGTGCGGACAATCTTAATAAGAATTTCTAGAGTATTTATTTTTCTTTTCTTTTATTTCATCAGAATATGTTTTTATTTTCGTCTTTAAAATTTCTCATTAGTTTCGTCTAAGCTTCGTAGCAACAACAAAATAAATATGCGAAACTCTCATTTCCAGGCGACCATGACTTCAAATTATTATGTGCGCTCTTGCACACAGTAGGTCTACATGTCAACGTTGTTATAAGCGTACTACGACCCGCAACGAATTGATCGGATTTCACTCAATCCCCTCCTCACTCTCTCGTCGCACATATATAGATATAGCTAATTTCACATTTTCCCAATGTGTATGATGCATAATGCTTACGAAGTACTGTAGATTGAGATTGGTATATCTCGACAAAATAAAGTGGGATCGAAGCAAGCGAAAATGGATTTTGAAGGGGAAGAATAGTACTAAATGGCAGCATAAACAGAAATGAGCAAAACAATTCGCTGTTCTTATAATATAACATCAAAATATCACCGAAAACCAGTTTGAAGTTGGGATACTTTGAAATCCTGTCGTGCAAGAGCAATTCTGTGGCCAAATTTGGAATCGGCACCAAAAAATCGACAAGATATGTGTCATTCCGGTGGCAACAAAAATGTCCAATTTTGTTGAATTGTGTAATTGCAACGAAATGTGATAAATTTTGTAGATAATTGAAGTATCTATTAAACTATTGTAGGTAGGTATAGATACTCCTTAGAAAAATGCAGGTTGCTCTGTTTCAAGTAAGCAAGTTATTACGTAATACTAGTGAGATACCACACGCCATACTCTTTGATCAACGGTCTTCTACAAGTAAGGTATTCCAATATTTGAAACAAAATTTTAAAAATAAAACTTTACAATGACAAAATCAGAAAAATATTGTAATTACCTAGTCATAAATTTCATGTAAGTTGCTTTGAAAATAGGTTCTTCGATTAAGGTGAAGTGTTATAAACAAAAGCAAATACCAAAGACGATTACAATAAAATTAAAAATACAGTAAAGTAGCGTTCACATAGGGCATCGTGGGGGTAAGGTAGGAATTAAGAATGTTCGCACAATGCAATTAAATACGACCGTTCACATAGCGGTGTAAGGCAAAATTATTAATTGGTGTACGGCGAAACTATACACCCGTTAAATTATCGTACTACCACGGCGTTGTATTAATGCAACCGTGAAGGTCGCGGTTCCTGACAATTTGTATGCCTACTCGTGCATACTTTTGAGGTTATGTTATGACAAAACAATATCTAGATACAAGTGGATTCTGAAACTACAATGGTCACAGAAGCCCAACAAGAAGATTTGAAAATATTTTATGTCATTATATATATTTATCAGCAAAACCTGGGGTTCAAATTCACTTAGGAAATATAAGCTCAAAATAGCTCTCAAAGCTGAAGATTCAGAAGACTCCCAACAAGTGTTTCTGGTGATTTAAATTTAAAATTCATTCAACTATGTGACATTGTTATCTCCTGAATTAGTGAATTTGCATTGATTGTAAAGTTTCACACAGAACATAAAGATGCAAAATGAGGTATTTGCTTTAAATCTGTATTTCTTGGGACCAAAGATATATGAATACGTAAGCAAAGTACTACATTTATCAAGTATGAGGACATTAAGGCGAATGATTGTTTCAAATATTCATCTATATAAAGAGGAATATATATTGTGTATAGTTGAAGTGAGGTTAATTTGTTTTGCATCAGTACAGGTGGAATCGTAGTGTTTCATACGATATTAACCTTAGAAATTTGCTGTGGTGCTTTTCGTAAAAGCATCCATATAAATCGAAAACAACCTGAATGGGATATGTTAGAGCTTTGACTTTCTAATTCACCGTATATTTGTCAAAATACTTTATACAATATAGAATTTTCTATCAATTAAAATTTATTAAGAGAGTGTTAACATTCAAAAAGAATGTAGGTTGTATTATGAATTTTACTAAGGGACTACCAAAGTATACAGAAATGTAAGGGTACGAATTAAATTTATAAGGAATGTTATAGGGGTGGGTCTATAGAAACATTTGCTAACAATATCATCTTGTACGATGAATAAAATAAAATGTAAATAAACTGTATTGAGCCTATAGACTATAAAAAGCCAGAATTGTTAGGTTGTTTTATATGAATGTGCATGCCTTTTATTGGACCTGTATAATTAGTACTGCCTCTTGTTAGTAAGTAGTAGATAGGCTATAGTACAGTTCACAGCGCATCAAATGTTTTTCGAAATATTTGACAGACCTTTGATTTGCTTCTACTATTTTTAATAAATTTTCAAATAAATCAACATTCATTCCTGCATATAAGAAAAAAGGAATCGGAATCAAGATTTAAGATTCCCTGAATCAAATTTAAATAGTCCACTTGTTTCTTTTGAGTGTTGATGGGACGTACCCGCCAACCTGCTCTCTTTTTACATTTGTTTTTAAATTTGTTCGTCATGATTATTGTATAAACTATTAATATAACAGTATATAACGTCTCTGTGTCATTCCATCCATTACAAAAGACATCATTCAGATAAATTAAGGTTATGATACGACAAAGTAAACCGCAATGTCAGTTGTCATTATCCCCCGAAATTATTTTGAGAATTACCGCAGAACATTAGAAATAATTTCCCGCTAATCTTAACGATAATTTCACGCTACCCTGTGTGAACGCACCTTAAGACGTTCCGCGTACGCAAAATTAGATCGTAACAAAACTCGTATGTATTACTGCAACCACCAATTCCAATTATGGGCACGGTCCAATTTGACGCTTGCAATCATATGCTAGCTCAACTCGTGTTGATTAACCTGCTCCTGTAAGTATGGCGCCGGCCACAATTGCTACCGATCGCACCGTATAAATAAATATATTTTTCCTGTGTCGTTTCAGCAACCGCCGATTTTGTAGGCGTACGGAGGAGAGATCTGACTCGCGTACTCCTGTATTTAGTTCACTAGGATGATTCTGCTTTCCGCTAGAAGCACTGCAGTTATGTATATCGATCGCCTCTACGTCATGCGATAATATGGCGACCGTGACGTCACTTTGCAGCCCTTTGCTGCGTCACGAAACACGTGTATGCGCACGTTATTTGCGATTAGTCTCAGGAGAATAGGAAACATGCGTCTCTAAACAAGAGGCGATGATGCGTTTCAACTTTTCCGGTGGAAAGTTGATATGAGTATTACGGAGTGTGAGCCCAAATAACAATAATAACCAGGGTTAAATGTAAAATATATTATTTCTTCATTACAAATTCAATAATACATATCAAGATATTTACAATATATTTTCTTAATTTAGAAGCTTCGAGTTGCATACATATGGTTTCAATAACACCTTGCGTTCTTTTTCTACTCCATGGAAAATTTTAACATTTATCAAGTATATTTGAAAATATTTTTCGATCTTTCCTTACGTATCCTGACGAGTGCACCCGTGCATCTATATACACTGCATTTAAGATAACTCTGGCCATAGATATTTACATAGTAGAACCTTTATGTGATGTTGCTGGATTTCCTACGGGGAATGTTTGATTTATTTTTTCTGCATACCTACATAATTGGAAGGATTTTTATGAGATTTTGAAACATTTTATGCCTTGAAACAAAAAAATAACATTGAAAATAAAGACAAAAAAAAACGAGATAATATATTTTTCTCTCGAAAATCATACTGAAACTCCTCAAAGGGTCAATGTGTGGGCCGGCATCCTAGGTAATCACATTGTTGACCCGGTTTTTATCGACGTTTCGCTGAATGCCAAAAAGTATTTGGAATTGCTGAGAGACACAATTTTTCCAGCTATTGGCCAACGGGAAGATCATTTACCAACACGGTGGGACACCACCACATAGCACCAGGGAAATTACAGAATTTTTGAATAATGAGTTTCCAGATGGATGGATGGACCGCTGAAGTGGGCCGGCAAGTAGCTCTGATTTAAGCCCGTTGGACTTTTTCGTTTGGGGTTTCGTTGCAAGGAGGGTTTTTGACAATATTTGAAATAGGCCCTCTAACGAATTAAAGCAGAGAATAGTGGAAGCATTTAAAGAAATAGCAGTAAGAAATCTTTAGAATTTGAAACGTCACTTTTAAGAAAGATTGGGACAGTTTGAACACTTAACTTACTCCATGGTACAATTTTTTTCATAATTTATTGTTTGCTACCTTTTTGTACTAAGAGTGTATTTTTTGTTGTTTTAGTTTAGGTAGGTAATTAATTGTTGATAAAATTTTGTTCATGGTTGTTTACTTGATTTACGTGTTAACAGCGTATTTTTTTGTTTGAACAAGTAACAGCCATTCTAAATTACATGTTTGTTTGTAGTGAATTGCTTGAACGACACTAGCTGTAGCTTTGATTGATATAACGGGCTGAGGTGTCCAGCTGCAAAATTGTCCTATTATCTCTGTTAAAAATTCCTAAAATTGTAAAATGGCCGCGAAAGTTGCTACTTTCTTTTCTTTGATTTCTATTTTACTCTTGTTCCAAAGCATAAAATGTCTCAAAACCTCATGAAAATCGTTCCAACTATGTGTGAACAAAAAATAAATCAAACACTCCCCGTAGAAAAACCATTATCACATAAAGGTTTTACCATGTAAATACCTATGACCAGTGTTCAGGAAATTCACTGTATGTATGTATGCTCGAAGTGCTCCTCAACCTTAATTAAACTTCATATTCTTTCAACAAACGAGAGTAGGAAAATCCTGCTGCTGCTAGCCAGATAGTGTAGAAGCATTATCAACAAATGCGAAACCAACAAAGAACGATTCATGAATTCGCTTAATTGCAATTAGAATTAATGTGAAGTTGCGTAAACCGGCCCTCAAAGAATTCTAAAAATACCAATATTGAAAGCCACAGAATAGTGGTTTATCGTTCGAAAAATTGAAATAAAATTTCAATTGCGGTACGACTGATCCAGGTGACCTTGTAAATCGTACGATCACATCAATTGTACCTGTATACAGAGTAAGTTGTCACCTCGTAAGGAAAAGTTAACAGCTCGGAAGATTGTGCCTTTGTGAATGGACATTTTTCAAAACAGTTTTTCCTTGTTATGCGGTCTGATTTTGGACATGTTTTAAAATTATACTGAAACTTACAGAGTATCTCATAAATTCGCAGCTACCTAAAGTTGTGTTTTTAAAAAGGGACATGCTATATATTATTGCATTTTTGGAATCTTAGATGAACTCTGAGGCAACATGTAATAAGTTTCTATTGTCCCAAAACTAAGGGTTTGAGAGTTAGGTTTTTTGTTAAGTCAACATTTATAGAAATCACTTCTCCGGAAATACATCCAACTGTTTTTGTTTCAACATTATTATCCTTCCTCTGCTTAGTGGTTGTCCCTCTCCGAATTTCTCTTGGTGGGTAACCATTTTCCTCTAATGAGCGCAAAGGATTACCAATTATAATTAATTAATTTTCAAAAAAGTAGTAACGGAAGTCACGTGACAATTTTCTTTGATTAATTGGGAATCTTTCTTTAAGCACTTGTTATCAAACTATAGTACTATGACGTACAGTTCGGTATATAACTATAAATAATCTCTTCCATTTGCTACCAACTGTTTGTCGGTCACTGTGTATTTATGAATTTGTCCACATCTTCCGTGGGGGTTTGCTCGATGTGGATTGATATGATTTGGTGAAGCATCCGATGATCTACTTCAATTGAAGTTCAACGCTAAATAAATAGGAATATTAAATGCTTAACCTGTTAAACTAAAGCCTAATCTAAAATTAATAGAGTGAAAGTATAACAACCTTGAATTTAATTGTTAAATTTATTTTATTTAATACTTTCACTCTATGGTGATTATTGATAAATTAAAATCCTACAAATAGATCGTGCAATACTCGTTTTTATAATCTATGCAATTTATCTTACATATATATTTCTTGTCCTGTCGGTTTATTAATTCTTCCTATATCGCCCTGCTATTTTGAGGTCAACGACATCTTTTCTTTCGCATGGGTTCCATTATCCTAATCCGTAAGTAATTGGATATAAGTACGTTAGCAGGTTGTTATCACTGTGATCAAGTTTATTAGAATTCCTACAAATAGATCGCGCAATACTCGTTTTGATAAGAGGCTATGCAATTTATCAATTTTTGTCCTGTCCCTTATTATTTTTTCCTGTATCGCTCTGCTATTTTGGGATTATCGACATATTTTCTTTCGCATGGGTTCCATTATCTTCTCCGTAATTGCTTGGACATAAGTACGTTGGCAGGTAGTTGTCACTGTGGTCAAGTTTATTTGAATTTCCACAAATAGATCGTGCAATACTCGTTTTGATAATAGCCTATGCAGTTGACCCTATGTTTCAAATACTAAAGAATCACGAAAAGAGGCATAATTATTTGAAGTAAAATTACGTTTATAGATCCTATCAGTAGGGACTTGCAATACATTAGTTAAGGTAACACACAAAACAAGCGCAGAATGATCCAACAATCCATTGTGATCTACAAAACATTGCATATCCTGAGGGCCATTAGAACAAATGTAATCAATGCAAGTACCAGACGTCAGAGTAATGCGTGAGAGTGCATTTGAAAGAATACTAACTTGAAAAGACTTCAGCAAATTAGTTAGACTAATTTTTTCTTCGACATTGAAGTCACCACATACAATAACCACAGAATCTTTACTACTAGAACATTACTAAGAACCAACTGTGACAAATAACTAATTTTTCTAGCAGTATAACAATATGTAATATATCGATCCCCCCCCCCATCGCACCCACAGCAAATATAGCCCTCACACCTGACACGTGCAGGTTTGAGGGCTATGTCTGAGCTGTTCATATTTCAACCAATGTTCAGCAAAGCAAATTACATCTAATTTGTCTTTATTTAACAGGACTTCGATTTCCAAATATTTGTTTTTTAAGGACTGTACATTCTGAAACAGTACTTTAAAATGATAATCTGTTGCTTCGTTCGGATATTCATCCAATGATTGCTATTCACTTTTATTCTTCTACTCTGAAGATCCATTTTTCTCTGGAGACTTTGGAAGTCAGTGCTGTACGGCGAATGGTTAAGGTTTAAAGCTAACTTCAACGTTGCATTGGCTTCGGCATAATTTACACAACTCCATCCATCACTCTGGCAAGCGTCCATACCATGATCTTCCGCTTCACATGTTAAACATTTCTTCTACAATCTATTGCTTTGTGATTGAAACCGCAACATTTATAATATCGCAAAATATGCACGTAATCAAGAGATCGACACACCGACCAACCAATGCTTAATTTTTCTCTATTCACTATATTTGCATGTGTTGTCGGGACCGTTTCCACAATTTCCATATATTTTGCTTTAATTTTTTTTTACTTTTACTCTCATGCTGAATATACAAATTTTGCTTTATTATATACGATTCTAATTCATTTTCAGACAAAGGATTTTCAATATCTATTTTAATACACGGATTAACTAACTTCGGTATCTCAATATTGTATTTTTTTCTCTGCAGTATCTTTAACTTTTTGTGAATCTTGCTTATTCTGGCACTCAATAACCATTCCACCATTTTTAATATTTCTAACTCCCACAATACATATTTCCAGAGATTGTAGTTTTATATATTTTTTTGAATATCCTCTTTTGTTATCTTACTTCCTTGATATGTTTTAACTTTTATGATTACAACATTCTTTGCTATTTCTGAGTAACTCCCTTTTTTCATATGTTGTGTTGACACTTTATTTTCTAATACGTTTTTAAATTCAGTTAATTGTATATCAACAGATTTCTTAAAGTCATTGAATTGCTCAATTAATTGTAAAGCAGTGTCACAATACGTAATGCATACGTTGCAGAACCATCTAGCATTCTTCACAATAGCTATAGTTTGAGAATCCTTATTGGAAATGTTTACGTACTTTAAATGAAATTTCTTTTTGCAAATCCCTGAGCAAGAAATTGTATAATCCGCTGCAAGAACTATCTGGCCACACACTTCGCATAGTTCGTCTATTACGGAGCAAACAAAATTTATTTGAGATACGACTGTCTGTTATATTTTTTTGCACTAAAAAAAAAGAATAACGCGATAGGCGATATTCGTCTTTAATGGATCTTATCGATCCATATACGATGTAATTTAACTGTATCTAGTAATATCAAGCGTTCTTTTCAAAAATCACTTGCAGTCCAAAAGAAATAACACTCATCAGAGGTATTTCAACTACTAAATTGATTTTATAAACAACGTTAAAAAGCACTAACTACGGATACGATATCGCATACGTCTTTCTATCGCCCTGATAATAGACTATGCACCTTACCCTATACATTTTTTATCCTGTCCCTTATTTCTTCCTATATCGCTCTGCTATTTTGGGGTTAACGACATATTTTCTTTCGCATGTGTTCCATTATCTTCTCCTTAATTAGTTAAGTACAAGTGCGTTGACAGGTAATTGTCACTGTGATCAAGTTTATTTAAATTCCTACAAATAGATCCTGCAGTACTCGTTTTGATAATAGACCATGCAATTTACTTTATATATTATTTGCCCTGTCGTTTTATTATATGTACCTAGGCGGCTCTGCTATTTTGGGTTAACAACATCTTTTCTTTCGCATGGGTTCGATTATTTTCTCCGTAATTAATTTGGGTTAAGTATTTTGCCAGAAAGGATTTCATGGTACCTGTAGTTGTCACTGTAGTTAAGTTTATTTCAAATCCTACAAATAGGTCGTGTAATACTTGTTTTGATAATAGGTTATCCTGTTTACCTATAGGTAGAACTTGTAATATTTCTTTTTGTAGTAATTTATTTAATTGACTGTATGTTATTTGTCCCTTTGTTATTTCATTATTGTATTGAAATTAGATTAGAAAAATTCACGAAAAAGATTCATGCGTTTGTTTTGTGTTCACGCGGTGGTTTTCGGTACGGGACTATCGCTTTCGGAAATACGGTCGCTTGTATCGGAATTTAGGGCGGGCGTTTCAATTTACTTTTCAAGTGCAGAGCCTCAAAAAAAATCGTGCTGTAGACAGCGAGTATTGCGCTTTCCTCTGACACTGGTTCCGAGAGCGGATGGGACATCCTGTATTATGGAAGCTCGTTCACGTTCACCTATTTTTTTTTTCTTCCATCTACCCTTTAGTAAGAGCGAAATCGACAACAAGAAAGAAAATCAGCTATTATCAGGTATAAATTTCTAATTCTGTCTATTCTTCGTAAGAGTGTAGTGATGAACGATCACTTCTGCTGCGGATGATGGCGCGATGTTGTACATAAGCACCTGTCCGTGTGAGTTTTCTTTCTAAGTACAGCATGCGATAATGCATTATCAGTGCGCTTCACCAAGACGTCTGGAAATGGAAGACATCAGCTTTCTTCTACTTCCATAAATTACTGTTACTCTGCCTGTTTATGTGCGTTGGAAACTTTTGCAGTGCTTCTCTTCCATGCGGCCAGATCACAATGTATCGTTCACGTAGCGATACCAACAAGTCGATTTCTTGTTACTGTTCGATACGGCTTCTCCTTCGAAGGTTTCCGTGAAAATGTTGGCAATAAAGGTGAACTCATTGCCGCACCACTCCTCTGTTCGAAGAATTCACAATTCTGTAGAAAATACGCTGTAGTTACACAGCTAAAGCTACTAAATCTTCTCAAAATCCTTGTGGCATTAGTCATCGCTCCATAAATTGTATGGCCTTTTTTATTGGTACGTTGGTGAATAATGATTCAACATCAAAACTCACTAAGATGTCCGTTACTCGTGATTTCATGTCCTTATAGTAAGCCTACGAAGTGTTCGGGATTCTTCACGTAGTTGCTGGTCGATCTTACATATGGTTGTAATTGTCTGGCTATGTGCTCGGCAAGTTCATATGCCAACGATCCGCAGGTGCCACATAACAACTAGTTTAAATAGATTCCCAGTTTTGTGGACTTTTAGTAATCCATATAGCTTCTGATGGTAGCAGCACTCTTTCCTCTTTTATAGGTATAGACAAATCTTTGATGGCTTTCCTGGTCTGTCGTTTAATCCCCACCCTCGGGTCTCTGTTTATCTTCGGATAGTGTGTCCATCTTTTTATTCCAGTCCGTCCAGTTCATTATAACTATGATGTTGCCTTTGTCAGCCATTAGTACAACGGTATCTGAACTTTTATGTAGATCTCTCGCTTTCTCCTCCATTCTTTTTATCTTCTGCTTCTTCAAAAGGTAGTATTCTTACTGCACATTACATTTGTGTAATGATGTCGTTGTTAGGTATCCTGCATGGTGCAATTGCTAAGTTAGATCCTTTGGATAATACCCTCGTTTGTTCTTGTGATAGAAGTTGGTCTGACATATGTAACAGTTTTCGCAGTACTTAGTTCTAGTGGTACAAGCTTCTTCGTAGAGTCAGTTCCCCGTCTTTCTTCGTTTCACTGTAGTGATGTTCGCCGAGTTCATCTTCGCTTTTGAAATGTTAACTTGGTATTTAGAATTCCATTTTATTAAGTAAGTTTCTCTGTAGTGTTTACATTTTATAGGGATTTCAATAGTGATATTTCTTTTCTAATTGATATTACCGAAGTATTCTAATAGTTATTTTTTCCTATTGAAAGGTAATCCTCCAGAATTTATGACATGTACATTTCCTTCGGCGTTATATTATAGGATAATTTTACTGAGAAATTTTAACCTTACGTACGGGATTTTTACATATTAGGATAATTTTCACGAGACCTTATACCTTAGCCGTTTTGGGATCCCCCGAGTACCGATATAATGTTCTTAGCGAGACTACTGTCTTTGCTTTATCTGTTATCACGTTAAATCAAAACGTTATTGTGTTAAAACACGCATATACATATACGATATATCGCAGGTAGTTCAACTTGCATATTCCAATGAGACCGAGCACGAAGGTTTTGGCTGGAATTGATTAACCGGAAATGTAACTTTACTTCGCTCATTTAAAAAAAATTTTTAATATTTTGGGGAATGACTAACAATTTCCTTTAGAATTGGTATATTGACTACATTTTGCAAGTGCTATAACTTGTGATCTGTACAGTTCAGTCGCTTCTGTGAAATAAAATAAATACTATTGACTGCTTTGATATTTTTCGTTAATGGATTAATTCCATTCATGAATTAGGTAAAGATAAAACGGTAGAATGTGATTAACCATATTATTATACAGGGCGATTCAGTTTTATTTGGGGAAACCTAAATAGCGTATTCTACCAACCTGATTGATGAAAAATCACTTATAAACATGCCAAAAATGCTTCGTTTTCAAGTTATAGCTTGTTGAAGGTTTTTATAATGGAAAATTATATTAAAGCAAAATTAATTATTTAATAACAAAGAATCTGAGTCAGTAGTGTTACGAATAAACAGTTTTATTAAAGGTGTTCAAAGTGAAATCCGTTAATGTGAATGCATTTTCTGCAACACCAAACCAGTGAATCAATCGCGCCGAATATTTGTATTGGATTTTCTTCATTCTTAAAATCAACTGTTCTCTTGTATTGACAGCTGAGATTGAATTGAATTCACCTGTCGTTTACAATTCTAATGTGCAAAGTCAACGTGGCCGGTAGCCAAAACAAAAACACTCAGTTGTCAATTATGATTGAATAATTATTATTATACTGTGAAAAGTTTTAGTGATAGCGTTATTATTTACAATTATACCCCGAAAATTTAGTAATGAAGAATGCAGTGAAATATCTTTCTCGGGGGTTTTTCTCAAATTTTGTTAAATTTTCTAATTTTAACTTGAATAAACGATTCTTGTAGGTTCGGGGGTATCCCTGGATACCCTTACGGCAATTTTAGAATGAATTTCCAACTCAGTAAAATGAAATTAACGAATTTTAAGATTTGAAAAGTAACTAACCTTTAACTTTTAAACGATGCCAATGTATATAAACCCTCTGTTTATATACCCACCACAGGAAATTGCCTGTTCTAGAGATTTAACATTTTCTCTTCAAATAAAGACTTCGAATACACAAACAATCACTTATATTGGGATTGGATTTAAAACACACTTTGATTCAACCAAGGCCGAATAAAGATTGATGAAAAATTATGGCGTCGTTCATCTTTCTTTTATTTTAAATCGCGAAAGACCGGTGATTGTTTTATTTCACAGCCAATTTTGATAATTCAACTCAAATAAAAACTTTAACGATGACTATCGATCAAATGAAATTATTTCTGCAAACAGCATACGAGAACGCATGCAGTGACTTAACCAGGATGTTGTATGCCTATGATTCTGTGATCCAAACTGTCACCAACAAGCTTTAAACGAGAAAATCCACTGCTACTTTACCGAAACCTTTCAGATAAAGATTTAATTGATGAAATATTATTTGTTGTACTTTGCAATTTATGCTGTTGCTTATTCCAGACGATTTCTACATTAATTTGGACGAAATAAGTGAATAGAAAAATTAACTAACGAGTAGATTTGTCCATGCTACCCCACACTCCTCATTATCTGGACTTATAATTAAATTATAATGTCCTCGCTCTAAGCACGGTTGGCTGAGGGAGAATGGTAACGAAGAAATTTCCAATTTTCCCCGCAAGAGGGATATTTAGTTACCAACGAGTGGCCAGCCTGACATTTAGTCAGTACCGAAGTGACAACTGAGAATTGTTGTTGTTGTCGTAGATACAATGTTGAACATAACAGCAGATATTCACTTTGTGTGTGGAATGATTAATTTTGCTTTAATATAATTTTCTGTTATAAGAACCTTCAACAACCTGTAGCTCGAAAACGAAGCACTTTTTGACAAATGTTTATATGTGATTTTTTCGTCAGTTTGGTTGGTAGAATACGTTATTTAAGTTTCCCCAAATAAAACTGTATATTACATACATACATTATACAGTAAAACCTCTAAATAGCGGCCACAAAAATTTATTGTAAAATGGCCGTTATTGAGAGGTAGTCAGGAATAAATAAATTGTATGTATAAAAAAATTGTGTTTTCTTTATTTAAAAAAATGTAAATATAAAAAATTAGCTTAAATAGAGAAAAATAAATAACTGTTTTACATGCATTATTATACTTTTTTCAAATATTTTTCAATCGAGGTTTGTTTTAAGTTTTTAATTTTTGTTTGTAATACCTGAGATTCATATTTTGCTAAAATTTGAGCAATTTGTACAGCTAGTTCACTCTCCTCATTACAAAATAAGAAACTTTGTACATCTCTTAGTTTTTCACACATCCATATCTTTAATTACAAATGTCAGATTCTTCGACATCAGTTTCACTGTTTGAATTACAGTCTTGAGCATCAATTAATTCACTGATTATTTCTTGAACGTTAAAACTGGGATTTTCAGTCAAAACATTGCGATCAATAGATGCATAATTTTCTAGGCTTACACCACGTAATACAGGAAGAAACTGGGCCAATAGAATTTCGTCTTCCTCATCGAAGTCCTTTTTTTGCTGGTTATTTTAAGAACCCTGCTTTTGCAAAACATTTTGAAATTGTAGCTGGCGAAACGTCTTTCCAAGCTACTGATATCCAAATTAAAGCGTTGGTTAGATTAATACTTTTTTCTGGATCTTCAAAAGAACTTTCGAGGTTTGTGAATGTTAGAAGTCTTCTGATTAGAAATTTTCTATAGCTCATCTTAAACATGGATAATCCCTTGATCCAATGGCTGACAATGGGAAGTGTTTGGAGGCAGGAAAATGATGTTCACATTTTCTAGTGTCACTTTCGGATGCGACGTGGCGCTATCCAGAAATAATAAGACTTTTCTAATTTTTTCGTCAATTTTTTTTAGCCAGGAAGTCATAATCTCTGTTTTCATCCACGCTTTTTTATTAGATACCCATTCTAAGTGTAGTTTGTCGATATGAGATCCTTTAAAGCATCGAGGGTTTTTACTTTTCCCAATGATTAATGCGATTTCCTTGTCACCTTCCATATTTGCGCAAAATAAAATTGTCAATCTTTGTTTTGCAGTTGTTTTACCGGCACATTTATTGTTTTTTAGAACAAACGTTTTGTTGGGCATTGCATGATAAAAAAGTCCGGTTTCGTCAGCATTGTACACTTTTTGGGGAATAGTCCTTCAATATTACTTGTAGTTTTGGTTTCCAGGCTACAACACTGTCCAAGTCAACATCAACCGACTCATCACAAATTGTTTTAAAGGGTATATTGTGTCTTTTACAAAATTTTTCTAGCCATCCATTTGAAGCTTGAAAACTCGTCAGTTTTAAATTTTCGGCTACTTCCAAAGCCTTTTCTTTTATTAAAGGTTCAGGTATAGGGAAATTTTTATTTTTGGCTTTACAGAACCAATTGTAAACTACTTCGACAATCCTTCGGTTTTGGGAAACTTTCTCTTCCGCTCTAAATTGGAACCCTCTCCAAAGCGCTTCTTTAAGTTGGATTTGTTTTTTATAATTTTATTAACTTGTGTTCTTCCAACACCAAACCTTTCAGCCAACTTTCTAGCACTGGTACTGAGCTTTTCACTTTCCAGAATAATGTTGTGTTTAAGAGATGAACGTTTTGTTTTTAGCCACATGATGATCGTTACAAAAATACAGTCAAACATAAACTCACAATCTATGAAACTGATGTGCTCGAAGTGAATCGACCGAAAAGTTATAAACAACTAAATACATACAATCATACATATGTACATATTATATACATAATCCCCCAAAATCTTAGAAATTTGTAAGAATAACCATTTATAAATACATATGTACTTATGTACATATATAAAATTATGTGCAATAAAGTAAATCTGCTTACAATCGTTCCATCTGTATTAAATTGAATGAATAAACGTCAATTACGGGAAGACATGTCTTTGATGTCTTTGAAGTGTGTATGCCAAATACCGTTTTTCAGAATTGACCGATAATTAGAGGTAAAATTGCAGGTATTTTCGCAAAAAAATATTCATGGAAGTGACCGTGGCCGTTTTATGGAGATGCCCGCTATTAGGAAGGTCATTATTACGGGTATTCCATATAATTGGTTTTGTAAATTTGAAAAGCTGGCCGTTTTTAGAGGTGATCACTTTTAAGAAGTGGCCAAAAATAGAGGTTTTACTGTATAAGCTATCAAACCGAAATATTTATTATAATTATACATGACACATACACTTTATTTCTGCGTCTTTAAAAATGTAGGACATTAAAGATTTTCTTCTTCGATAAATCTTTTGGGACCCAAAATCCACAATTAAACGAAGTTGAGGCTATTTTCAATTAAGTACATACCTTTTCATTTTTTATAAAGTAAATGTTTTCTTTATTCCGTTAGATTTGTCCAATACAAAAATTTAAATGAAATATAATTAAAACATAATATTCCTGCAAAAAATATTGTAATTCATTTCTACACCTACTCTTCAATTGACTTTCATTCTTTTGTGGGCGACTCGAAAAATTAGCTTCTTAAATATCATGAAGCTTGTTCATTAAAAGAACGATTTTGGTTCTCCCAGTAGTAAATAAAATATAATTAGAAATGCAATATTCTTGTAGGAAAAAATTATTACTGATTTTTTATTCCACTCTCCAATTCAATGATGAATAAAGGGAATAGCCGTATTTGGCAAATATTAAAAGAATACTAATTGGAAGTTTATTTTGCTTATCCACATTTAATAAGAACAATAAACTTGCGTGCCAATACATTCAAGTACCATTACCACTATTAACTAGCAAGAGGGAAATGCAGTAATACACGTTGTGTTGTATCAGGAATGGGAAAACGCATAACGGTCGCTTGTCGAATCCTCTCCTTTTCATCTAATATACGTATACAAATTCGGCAGAATTTCGGTACGACCAAAAGGAGATAGTTGCATATAACATAATACGATCGTTTGAATGGTTACCGTCCCATTATTCCACCGCCTTGCGTCTGACTTTAATTTATAATTAATGCTATTGATATTTTATTAAAAACACTTTCATCTTGTGAAATCTATTTCTTTCTCAAAGCACAAAGCCAAAAGTTCTACAATTACTTCAAACAGTTTTTTATTTATCACCCCACTAACACCGTAACGTAAACAAGAAAACATCAAAATATATCAGTTCGTCGGCAATTTTTGCGCAACAGCCGAGCCTCTTGGATTGATTTTTACCTCTATTGAGGTAAAAATCCATTCTATAAGAGAAATGTACTTTAACAATGAGGAATTCTAACATTTCGTAAGTGAGGAACATTAGAGGAGTGAAAAAGTGTGTATACAAAAAGTCGTGGACTTTTAATTTTGTAAAGGTAAATTTGTGCCAAGGATTGTTTTTTACATAATTTCTAGGTTAAAATTTCGTTTGCCTCAAATTTCAGGTAATATTCAACAATTTCTACGTTATGATTACAGCTGGTAGAGCTAAAATTCCGGATTTTTTTTGCGGTGTAGTTCAAAATTGTAAATTTACATCAGATCTAACACGATTTACATAACGAAGTTTTCAAGTCGAACTTTAGTATCTTATAGACATTGTCTATATCTTCTTTATACTCTGTAGCACCAATACTTACAAAAATATATATTTTTCTTAGAGCTCCGACGTGTACAGCTGGCTGTTCTTGTTTTTAATGAAGTGTGAAAAGCAAAAAATTGAAGCTGGTAATCTTTTATAAGTAATGTATGTATGCTACTGGTAATCCATGAGTATCATGACTCACATCTGACTGACTATTAGCGAAGTAGTGCTGTGATCTCTGAAATAAGTATGCCAATAAGAAATAAGTAGAGTTTGTCAACATTTTATGGGTACAATTTATTATCTGGCCACAAATAAATTAAGAATACGTTCTCTGTGTGACACGTAGTAAAAACACATTACATTCAATTGAACACGGCAAGAAACATTTACGCATTATTCCCGATTATTGATTCCTAAGAAACCTAACTTACTACCAACAAATGGCGTAATAATTTGTCCACTACTATCTCCTAAAGGGATTTATGGTTCCCTTTTTGGTGATTTTAATGGTTTTTAAGTAAAAATAGGTTGTTTTGGGCTTATCTTATTCTTCGACAGCAATAACGAACTAATAATAAAATAGTCAAACGCCCAGTATCCAGTAAATAAAAAAAACGCTAATTACGTATTAGCTTTGCCATGTATGTAACTAAACTCTACACAATAACATATAGGACGACACAAGTGGACCGCCGACCTTCACCACGTACTAGCCAGAAGGCTGAAGTTCCATCTTGTTGCATAGTTGGTTGGTATGATTAAATTATAGCAGCTCTAAAAGATTTATATTGCTTACATAAATCATATTTTCATAGTGTTTTCACTCTTTTAACGGATGAACATGGTGCAAAATATTCAATAATTACGCTAGCATGTAAGGTATTTAAGATATCGGGTGTTACACACATTATCAAGAATGTCCACCTTAATTCAAGAAAATTATAGTTTTAATTATCCACAATAGAATTGCTGTTTTAAATCAAAAGAAATATTTTTTCCGCTTAAAAAGTATATGTTTGTAATTAAATAATCCTATTTCCCTGCTTAAGGAATTTGTTTACTTGATTTCAGAAAATCGGAAAAAAAGGGTTATTAGTACCTATAAGTAAATCGTAAATAAAACATGATTTGCAGTGAAGAATTTATATTACTTCACGATATGGCGTTTATATTCACATCCTACGCGCGAAAACTGACACATGCACCTTAGAAGGTTAATGAATAACTGTTTGTGGCTGCCTTGACTGCAATACATTATTTTGGCTGCAATCAAAACTACCAGCACAAGAAACAAATTAAACTAACTTTCGTTTACATAAAATATAAAACCAAGATTACTGTCGGTTCTAGTTCAGTGTAATGAAAGCAATGCACTTATAACTAATCTGGGCAAATATGCGCTAACAGCCAGAGGCGTGGCGAGCGCATAAAAGTTTACACATAAAATAGAAGGTAAGAAATAAATTATAAAACGTGCTGAAACACTTATCGTTTTAAAAGTCTTCCGTGAAATCACAAACTGGGTAACATCTGTTAAATATTTGAATCATTAGATATGTTTCCACAGCTGTTTCGGTCAAGTGAGTACGACGTGCGGAATAAATGTTTTTTAATGCCGAAAACGACCGTTCGACATCTAGCGATGTTATATTTGCATATTTAAAATAATCGTTGAAACAACTTAATGTATCTTCACACACACCTTCACAAATTTGTCTTAATATAAGAAATTCGGAGTCTTTCTCTAAAACACTTTCAAATTTTTATCCACCAATTTGTTTCGCCTTCTACAGCGCATAACTGTACGTGAACATCATTCACAATTTGAACAGAATTCACTAGCGACATCGAAACATTTTGTAATTTTTCTATTTCCTCCGCTAGTCTGAAGTAATTGTTGTGAATAGTTTGTAAATCTCTTTTAACCTGACTATCTTGAAATATTTCCTGGCTTTTCTTGATTGCTGCAGATTCTGTCGGATTGAATTTTAAAATTACCTTCTTTATTTGGTCAAAATATTTGTTGTAGTAAAACGCAACCTGCAACCATGTTCCTAACGTGTAACAATCGGCTGTGGTGGTTCAGGTAAATCAGGACACAGTTTGTGAAATAGTCGGGTACGTTTCGGGGACTTTAGAAACGCTGCCTTTGTACTAGCAATCAATGCATTTACTAGTGGAAAACATGTAGGAATCGTTTGTGCCGCAAGATTTAGAGTATGGATTTTACACGTTACATGTAAGAAGTTGTCACTGTGTTTTTTAAGAGATCGGCCCAAAGAACGCATGTTTGCGGCACCATCACTCATAAACATTAAAAGTTGCTTAGTTGAAACTTCAACACCACCTTTAAAATCTCATCGGCAGTACAATTTATAACTCTTTTTGAAGCAAGTAAGAAGGAGGATGACGGTCGACGTACCATTACATTAACCACAGAATGTTTTTGACGATCTGTTGTTTCGTCCACACACAACCACAGTTTTTTATCTTTCAATTCCGTTTTCATTCTTTTTTCTATACGTTCACGAGCAAATGACACTATATTTCGTATCGATGTCCGACTAGGTAATTTACAGTTCGCATATTTATTCCAGAAGGAGACAAATGCTTCTTTATCTAGTAAACGAAACGATAGATTACATAAAATAAGAGTAACACATAAATCAAATGTAAATTTTTCTTGGTCTCGTATACCACTTTTTGCAGAAGAATGCAGTTTGCTTTCGATGTGACGTTGACAATGGCTTCTGGACCAACACATTTAAGGGATTTTACAAACTAGACATTGAATTTTAGCGCCATCAAAAATTAAGTCCGGCATGTCCACTAGACACTAAAGTTTTTAACTGTGTCTGCCATTGGTCGTTTTTGCGACGTACCTAACTGCGACATTTTTAAAGCAAACATAAGCGTACAATTACGAAATAAGTTACGACAGCCTACATATACATAGAACTACTCGCATGCAGCCATCGATTTAGTACTGACGCTATGAACGCGTGAAATAAATAATCGCCGACTCGGCACCACATATCTACTACACTGACTGTTACCGCTGTTTGCCCAGACTACTTATAACGTACATAGGTATATAAAAACCTATTGGCGATAGCAACATAAACGTAAATCAACTTACAATACAATAAACGCAATTATAATGTTTTTTCTTCTAAACGTAACCGGCTACGATTGTAGATACGTGACTGCAACAGAAACCTTTAAAAAATTCTTTTAGGATTCGAAAAAGTTTTATCATGTGACAAATCTCTTAAAAACCATAATAGAATTGTTTCTTTAGAATGGGCCTTTATAGAAATGTCTTTTGTGTTATAAAGACAAGTCTTGAAGCTTTATGAGAGAATAAACTATACAGTACCAATATAATTGTGGTTTATTTATTTTTCGAAGAAAAAGGCAAAAATGTTGTCCGATAACTAGAGATGAATTTTTCTGTAGTTTTACATTTCGTGACGAAATACTTTGTGCGTTATATAGGGTGTACACTAAATAGAGGTAAGCATTAATATAACACATTCGAGGAATTCATAAGTGTCCACTAAATACAGGTGTCCGTTAAATAGAGCTGTCCATTAGGAGAGGTTACCCCGTAATAATCGCAACAAATCGAATATGCAAAATATATAAAAAGCGACTAACTTGGTAAATATAGGGAAGTTTTACATAATTAACGGATTTAAAATAACCGAAAATAACAAAAACGTCACTCGAAAAATGAAATCTTTAGTGTGTTGGCCTATGATCCAGAAATTCCCTTGGTCTAAGGGGAAATATCTCTGGCTCTATAAGTTAGTTAATATCTTTTGTGGAAAGCAAAATATCAAATATACAAACTACGGTTATTTTTGCAAAGCATTGCAAATACAATCTTTCGTAAAAATTTCGAAAACAATTGAATTTAAGTATAAGTAGTCCTATATAAGGCAACCCTAGATTCTCTAGTAAAAACCAAATATGTACTAGTATGCAGTGTTCCATTTAAAAAAACAACTTTGATGTATAACTTTTTTTTGGCTCGCCCTGTGTATGTATAATTTTAGCTTATGCTACTAATGTATATCTATGGTTTATGGCACTATTGCCTCACCGGCTATGTACACTCGCCGACAAGCAGAATACTCATTTGAGTACCTCATCACAGTCTACCACTCGCTGCCGACATATACATATATCCTCGCGCGGTAGACTGTGATTAGGTGCTTTGATGAGCGATCATTCTGCTGTCGGCGAGGATAGGATAGGATAGGCATATGTCGTTACCCCCGATATAACAAGGCCTTAGCGCTCTTCGGTGACGTCAGGCTGGGTTGGTGATGTATCGCCATGCACGATATTAGCGTAAGCGGTAAAGGAATCGTTTTTTTTGCATTTCTTTTTCGTTTGGAAAGACTTCCGGTTTAAAGAGGATGCCAGTCGTCAATTGAACCCTTCTTCGCATCCCATTCGATTTTATTTTAGAAAAATGAAGTTTCAAAGCAAAAACCAAACACCCAACCGAGCACTGTTTTCGTGAAAGATGTATTTGTGGTTGATATTTAATCGACTAATTAATATTATTTGTAATTGTACATGTATTCGGACGAAACTGGGATTGAAATGATACAGTAATTGCAATTTTATTCGAAATTTTGTTCAATTTCACGAGAAAATTTACAGACATGCTATTTAACCAGGGTCTTTAATTTCCTATTATGTGGTGTTTTAGTTAATCTATTTTTCGTATTATGTAGTGTTTTACCTAATCTATCATTACTCTTCCCACAATCATTTTTAAGTAGGGTATTTGTAGAACAAGTTATTATAATTGTTGCAATACGTTCACTGCTGGGAATATGATATTTACATGTATCAGTATCCAAAATGACTACGTACGGTTGTGTAATTGAAAATATATTGTATTGAAACAGAACGTTTATTACACACATTTAGAAACATCTCTTCGTGTTCAAAAATAATTTTGTTAAATATAACGTAAGAATCTAAAACTGTTTGAACAATAACATCTTTACGTTTCTTGTCAAATACAACGGACAGTTAAGGAATTTGAGTTGGAATAACGGAACATACAAAACAGCCGACGCCACAGTTTTTAGGTTATCCCGTTTTTATCGTTTCAGAAAAGGTTTTATCGGTTATACAACACTAGAAAAATATTGCAGGTATCACCAACAAAGTACGGAAATATCACTACACAGTTTTTTTTTAATTAAACAAATAATTTGGATAAACTAATTCGGGACGCAAGAAGCGATCTGAACGTGTGAATGTCAAATCTAAATATGGCTAATCGACAAACTACTGCAAAATACGTCACAGCTTGCTGACGTCAAAGCGCTCATGCCTTATACATCGGAGGTAATGCCTATGTTCGCTCATTTTTGAAAAATTTAAGTTAAATGTGAAATAAACTTTTTAGTTGTTACCCTACATTATTGCGAGCATACAGAAGTGAGACTTCCTTGTAAAGCAAATTTAATTAGTGTTATTTCTGGAAACATAATCGACTGTTTAGTTACGATTTGGTAGTACGATTATTAAATTTGATCGTTGAAATATAAGTTACATTAGTATTATTATGTTTATATTTAGTTATTTAGATATATACTCTATAGGGTTAATATAAATAAATTTAAACGTTCTATTCTGTAATTATTTTATTCCTAATGCAAACTCCTGGGAATGTTTGAAAATATTTGCACCGCTATTATTCCCACTATTTCACAGTATAACTATGCAAAAAAACATTAGAGCAAATAAATAAGGCTGTACGTTGTCAAAGTAGTCAAGCTATAGAAAGGATATCTGTGTATGGTTGTTGATAACAATTACCGCACGTAACGGTTCCATTTTTGTTCGAATTACGATCTGAATTTTCAGAACGATTTCGCTCAATAAAAGAGAGATAAATAAAGAGTATTATCGGAGTAAATGTATAAATACAACGAATAAGTACTACTGAACAATGGGTAGACGCGGTCAGTGGCTATTGCGATACAAATAATAACAAACACAAACAGCATGAGCAGAAACCGCACAAAGCGTAGAAATGCACATGTCATATCTTTATACTAGAAATGACGATCCGATTTCTATTTTAAGCGTCTTCTAGACAGGGAAAAACCATTTGATTTGATCCAGCGGCAGCTGAAAAGCATGTGAAATATCTCCTTCTCTGTTTGACTCCTACCAGACTCGCCCTCAGCGTTGGCTAACCTGATTGTCAAGACGGCGCCCTACGCGCCCCAGACGACGCCGTGGCCAACTTTATGTGGGTTGTTCGGTACATGAGGCTTGCCCTTCACATCGTGCTGCCAATATTTTCCTCTTCATAATGGACAGGAAAATTGCTGATATAGGAGAAGAGAGAACATAATAAACAATATATGCGAAATGAGGACAAAGTACTTGAGAATGAAATTCTAACGTGCGATCCGTAGCTCGGTAGCATTAGCGTTGCAACAAAAGACGGTGAATGCTTTGCCTAAGGGCTCCGTGCACTTCTAACATTGAAACATAATTATTGCCTTTTTGGCTGTTATTAAATTCCGTTGACGGTATTTACGAAACAGAACTGGTCCGCAATCCACTATAAAGTACATATATTTACATACTTGAATGAAATGACCTTGTAACCTATTTATCTACAGTATTCAATATCGATTTTACCAAGTTACGTACTTCCTTGTACATACTTAATATAATTAGCAATAAACATAACCTAATTTAGTAATTGTACACCTAGAAAAAGAAACTATTGAGCCAATGCATTCAACGTATTGCAAGTTTTAATCACCTATTTTCAATGCATTTTAATAGTTCACAGAACATCTTAAAAGTTTTAAACTTTATACAGCCTTGGTCGTAGGCACTCTTGAGTAATTCCAAGATCTTAGAAACAAACAAATTTCCAGGCATGCGAATTAAAACTATATTTACATACACAAATACAACCACATTTGAATAGATATTAGTGTAATTTACATAATTATGGGATTAGAAACGAAAAATTTACTGTGTGTCTCTAACGCCCGGAGATTCTTGAGATCATATGCGGCAGTATTTTAAAAAAATAATTTTGTTGATTTGAGTGTGGCTGCTTTAATGACCGAAAACACGCTAGTCGACGAAGTTAAACAGTGTTGTTGAAATTACTTGATTTATCTCAAATAACAATAGCAACAATATTAAAGTGTTCACGTTATGCTGTACAAAGAACGTTAAAATGTTTTCACGAGATTGGTTCGTACGAGAATAAAAAGAAAAGTGGACACAAACGCAGTACGACAGCAAGAGATGATAGGCATTTGAAGAAAACGATATTACTAGATCGAAGAAAACCAGCAAGAAATTTATATAGTAAGTTGTGGGTGCATCATAAAATTGCAATTTCAACGAGAACTGAGGTCTCCTTAAAGAAGCAAACTTAAGTAGCCGTATCGCTCGTTGGAAGCTTTTATTGACGCAGGACCACAAGAAAAAGTATCTTCAATGGGCAAAAAGTATGCACAATGGTGTATTGAAGATTGATAAAAATTGTATGGTCCGACGAATCTAATATAGAGATAAACTTGAACACAGTTTCAATTCACATGAGAACGGCATAAAATTACAGTTACGTTTTTCTATACCTCTAAAAAGAAATAACAAGATATACTGTTTTTTTATTGTTAATTATGGCTTTTCGGGCGACGCGACGTGGCACGCAGTATGTACGGTGCTGCAAAGGAGAAGCATTTCGCCCCGATTGTAACGTACCTGCAGTCAAACACGGCGATGGAAGTATGAAGATTTGGGGGTGTATGTCAGTATTCGAGGGCGGAGAAGTTTTATTTAAGGGATGGCTGTTTGACTACCGTTCGCTATACAACGACGCTGCATGAAATCTTGAAGTCGTTCAAATTAAAATCATTTGAAAATGAGGATCTCGATTCCTACTTTCAACAGGACAATGCGTCTTGCTACTATTGCAAGGAGGCATTGCGTTGGTTTCATGAAAATAGGATACACCTTTTGGAGTAGCTTGCACGGTCCCCGGATCTGTCACCCATTGAACAACTGTGGTCCATTATAAAAGGCAACATCGTCAAACACGAATGCGAGTCATTAGGAGTATTAACAAGAAAATTGCGGAAGAATGGGAAGCTATAACTGCTGATACCTGCCAAGAACTTATTTTGACAATGCCCAATCCCAATAAAACGCATGGTGGTACAAAATATTAAAATTTATTAATAAACTGTTGTTGAGAATGTTATAAGCAGTTTTATTTAAACGATTGTACCTTCATACATACTAGCAGTAATAGGGGTGCGCAAGACATATGGCCAAGACTGTAGCTCCATTGAAGAACGTTTGGTTGCTAATCAACAATATTGCTGTTTAATAATGATAGCAAGGACTGTGGGGTAGTATGGCAAACAACAATATTCTCGGCACACTCCGCACCACACAAATTATTAATTAACTCGGAACAGCCGCTTCGAAGACACGTGGGTCTTCATCTTCAGACTCGTACCGATTGATGTGAGATAACATATATTAAATCTAACGAACCCGCTCTATCGCTAGTCTTTAAGAAAAATATGTACAAGTACCTACTTTTGCCGCTTAAGAATAAAAAGGAAGTTACAATAAGGAGAAAAGGGCGGAAAAGGCCTTGTTACCACGAAACGCAAGACATGTGGCCATCCCACCCTAATAAAAATAAAAATCGAGTGAGACAACGGTTATGTCCTTGCTATCCATCAAATTTGTGTTCTTTTCGCCTATACCTCTAGCTAAAGACATGCGAAATATACGAAAGGATCGACGTCTCTTGTTATAGCACATACCATAAATCAAATAACCAATTTACTATAATAAATCGAAAAGACAGAAAAAGTGTAAAGGTCCCTTCTCTTTATTGATTAAGTTTGCATTCTTATTTATGTAAATAGTCTCATAGACGTCCAGTTCAAGCGGCGAAATCACGTTTTTAATCAATTTTAGGTTTTCTAATTTAATATTATGCCCGGTATCGTTTATGGGTTGTGCTACACTTGATGCTTCTATCTTCCCGTACCTGTAACATCTGATGTGTCCATTGAATCCAGTACCTATCGTTCGTTTCGTTTGACCAATATAGGCATAAAGCCATGCAATTTTGTAAATTCTCCTGTTCGGTTTATCTTTTG
Source organism: Dynastes maya (assembly GCA_029619315.2). Classification (NCBI taxonomy): domain Eukaryota; kingdom Metazoa; phylum Arthropoda; class Insecta; order Coleoptera; family Scarabaeidae; genus Dynastes; species Dynastes maya. The sequence goes on from JAROYE020000004.1 coordinate 35,692,356, forward strand.
GATTGCCAATAAGGTTTTTGAGTGTATTTCGCGAACTGAAACATATGTTCATCTCTTGTCCCTTAAAAACTTTACTAATACCTTTTGATACTCTGTGGAAGGGAAGTTTCACAAATTTCATGTCGCAGGTTACTGTTGGAATTGAGGTCGTGGAATTTCTGACATAAAGCCTATGTTGGACTTACTTAAGCATGCGATTGACCTCTATAGAAGAGTAATTCTTGGGAAATACACGTTTTTCTTTTTCAAACTAGTTTCAAATTTACTCAGAGAATATTTATTCAAATTTACAGAGAATGTTTATTCAAATTTACTCAGAGAGTATTTAGTTGAGTTCCTTAAACTTAATAAAATTGATAATGTCAGTATTGCGGAGTACAAAAGACTAACTTTGGTCTACATGAATCAAAACCGTTTTCAAATTGAGGGCAACTATTATGAACAACTCCTTTCATAGCCAACTTGTTCATGAGTATATTTGAAGCCAGTTTGAAAAAAGACAACGTGTATTTTCCTAAAATTTGGATTAGGTACGTAGACGATATTTTCGCGGTTTTTGGTACGAAGAATGGTATCGTTCTGTATTTCCTCGCGACACTAAATTCAATATTCGAAACTATTAAATTCACAGTAGAAGAAGAAGTGAACAATCACCTTCCGTTCCTGGATAGTTTAGTAATTAGAAATAATAAAAAAACTGGAAATTGACATCTATAGAAAGGAAACAAACATTAATACATGCATTATGTCCGACTCCAACCACTATGGACAATATAAAATGGTCGCGATTAGCTTCTTAATTAATAGATTGGGGAAGTTCCTCGTGAGTAAAAGTAGATACAATAAAGAGCTAAAATTTATAAATAATGTAGCTATTTACAACGGTTACTCTTCTATAGAGGTCGATCGCATGCGTAGGAAAGTCCAACATAGGCTTTATGTCAGAAATTCCACGACCTTAATCCCAACAGTAACCCGCGATAAGAAATTTGTGAAACTTCCCTTCCACAGAGTATCGAAAAGTATAAGTAATGTTTTTAAGGGTCAAGAGATAAAGGAATGTTTCAATTCGCGAAATACACTCAAAAACCTTCTTGGCAATCTAAAAGATAAACCAAACATAAGAGAAAGGTCGGGAATTTACAAAATTGCATGTGGTGATTGTGATAAAACCTATATATTGGTCAAACGAAACAAGCGATAGGTACTAGATTCAATGAATACGTCAGGTGCTACAGGTACGGGAAGATAGTAGTGTCAAGCGTAGCACAACACATAAACGATAACTGGCATAATATTAAATTAGGAAACCTAAAATTGATTCAAAACGTGATATCGCTGCTTGAACTGGTCGCCTATGAGACTATTTACATAAATAAGAATGCAAACCTATCAATAAAGAAAAGGGACCTTTACACTTTTTCTGTCTTTTCGATTTATTACGGTAAAGAGATCATTTGATTTATGGTATGTGCTATAACAAGAGACGTCGATCCTTTCGTATATTCTGTATGTGTCTTTAGTTAGAGGTAGAGCGAAAAGAACACAAGTTTGACGGATAGAAAGGACACAACCGTTGTTTCACTTGATTTTTATTTTTATTAGGGTGGGATGACCACATGTCTTGCATTTCGTGGTGACAAGACCTTTTCCGCCTTTTTCTCCTTATTTTAACCTGCTTTTTATTCTTAAGCGGCAAAAGTAGGTACTTGTATATATTTTTCTTGAAGACAAGGGATAGAACGGGTTCGTTAGATTTAATATATGTTCTCTCACATCAATCTGTACAGGGCTGAAGATGAAGACCCACGTGTCTTCGAAACGGCTGTTTCGAGTTAATTAATAATTTGTGTGGTGCGGAGTGTGTCAAGAATATTGTTGTTTGCAATGTTGCTGTTTTGTTCCAATGAAGTATTAAACGTTCGGAGAACATTAGGAAGAGTTATATAAACATTCAGATATATTTCATTCGCTTAAAATTTTAGGTAGTTACTTGAAGATACAGTTGACGTTATTTTAAGACATTTGGTATTTAAAACAAAATACGTGCCTGTCCTTAAGACACAGTTGCAATTTACCCGAACGCTGTAAGGTGTACAATTAAAATCAGAAATGCATTCAGTATAAGCTTCAAAAGGGTTAATTTCCAACGGTTTCCAATAACCGCATAGAAACAAGACGTCCATTCATTGTTGCTACTTACAGTCTTTGACCTAACTTATATTAAGAGTGGTGATTTATTACAATTGGTTTTATTTAGAATCGTAATCATTAAAAGCACTTCCTGTTGAAGCATCTACTAACAAACGCTACCATAATACTGTAACTATTAACAACAAGACCTAATAAGTTTATTACTTATCAGTAGAGTTTGTTAAAAAGGTTGTACCGGCAGTGGTGCACCGCATAAAAGTAGGTACGTAATATACAATATTAGTGAAAAATATTATTGTTACCTTTTCCTGTCGTCTTGATGTCCACTGTGGTAATTGGCAACCGCTCTGGTAAGCTGCGTACAATTGCAACATCAGCAACACTTCCATTGTCGATTCATTCAGCCGTCGACGGTGTTGTGAATACGTTGTCGTATACTTGGAAAATGATCGTTCGACATCCAGTGAAGTAAGATTTGCAAATGTCAGATATTCCTTTTCCTCATCTGGACACTCTTGATTTTCAGTTATAGACCGAACCTTTTGTAAATCGGGAGTTTTCGTTAAAATTGCACCAAATTTTTGAGCAACATCGACTCCTATAGTGTTCGTCAAGTTTTCTAGAGCGGCTTGTAAATTGTTTATGCAATTTAATGCGTCTCGTGCAGATAAGTGACTGTTTTCTAATTGCTCAATAGCTTGTGCAACTTCAGAATAGTTCATGGAAATTTCATCTATTTGTTGTTAAACGTCCGAATTGGAAAAAAGTTGCTGACTATCTCGAACTGCTGCAGAATCATTTGAATCAAGTTTCAAGGTGACATTTTTCACTTTGTGAAAAATATTTCTGATAGTAAGATATTGCCTGGAGCCATGTTCCCCATCGCGTTATTACAGGCTGAGGTGGTGGTGGTAATTTCGGACACAATTATTTGAATACACGGATGTGTTTGGGAAATTTGATGAACACTTTTTTGGTAGATGCTATTAACTTATCCACCATCGGATACTTCTTTCGAATGGTTTCTGCTACGAGGTGACATGCTTGTATGAGGCATGTTATGTGAAGAAGAGTCGGAAAGCATATTTTCAACATTAGTTTTGATGAAGCTGGTGGACCACCACGTTTTAAAAGACGCGCTACAACATGAATGACGCTGTGTTTCTGAGCATCAGTTGTTTCATCCACACATAGGCAGATTTTCTTATTTCTCAACTCGTCTTTTATACATTCCTTTATTGTACCTTGCACACGTGGCAAATTGTATCGTAATTGCATAGATGTTGGCAGCTTCCATGAGGGAACGTACTTAGCCCAAAAACGACGAAAGTGTTCATTAGATACTAGATGTTGTGGGATGTTGCACACACTTAACATAAAAATAAAATCATATAAAAATTGGCAGTATGAAATACTGTTTCTTAAATTCAATACATGACGTTTACTTTTACATTCAAACCTATCGCGACTTAGCAATCCGCCATTGCATCTTGTGCAATAAATATGCGGACTTCTATATTCTAATCCAGGTAAATGCCTGAGATATTTATTCACATTCGAAGGGAACGTTACACCCTTTGGGCGTCCCATCTCCGCGTACTTATTTGGCGTGCAGCGTGCAACGCACTGTCGCTTTGAACTCTCTCGCGGTACTATCGAGATCGAAAATCACCCCTACCGACGCCGCTACCGCTACGCTACTGCCATCCGGTACCACCTTTTTAACAAACTCTAGTGATGAGTTAAGCAAACATTGGGTTAGGTTTATAAATATAAAATTGCTTTTAGTCTATAAAACAATTCCACTTGCTTATCTTCAAAATCATGTAGCAATTCAGCAAATCCCCAGTCTCATATAATATCTAGATATATTTCAGAATCGGCCATGCTAAAATTACAACATCGAAAGCTATGCTATCCTAAAGTATCGTTTTTAGAAAAAAATAGGGCGATTTCTATTTTTTATGAAATAACTTTTGGAGCTATTGGTAGTTTGATTTCATTTACGGCGTCACCAAAACTGACGTCAACTTTCTTATTTTAAGTAGAAAAACCTGTTTTTCTTGTATTAATCGAAAAGCAAATCCAACGATTTTTGTCGTTATACAAAGTCGGCTAAGAAAAACCGCTAACTTGTCTCCTGTGAGCCCCCCGGTGAATCCAAAGAGCTTGTTGCTAGACAAAGTAATCGTTTTGCCAAACTATCAAACTTGTTAAATTCTGCATTTGTCACATGATCGTTCTTTGTTCTCATTATTATCTCTCATTTTTACTTGTTTTGTTAATTGTTATTTCTTTACTTTAACGAACTTTATTGTAATTAATTAAGGTAGGTTTGTTTACATTTGTTGGTTGCTGATAGACAATGTACATATTTTTCAGTTTCTTATGTTGATTTTACAATGGCTTCCGTATGGACCATGTAAGATCAACTTCAAATAATTTTAATATTCCGTGAATTTGGCAGCAATTACCACGAAGTGGAACATAATACACGCTGCTCTTGTACGGCCGGGAATTATGAACTTGCGCTAAGTAAGGCAGGATAGATATATCTACAGAACGAACTACTTTAACAGAAGATTTAAATTATTGGACAATTTGTTGCGCAATCACTGTAAATAAGGTGATAATAGTTGTTAGATTTACATAATATTAAAGTTGACCCAACAATTTTGCAGTTATTTTACCAAACAAACCTTAAAATTGAATTAAGAATATTCAAAAATGTAGTACTATAGCGTGTCCACTTAGTGGGTGGACGGACGATGATTTTCCTCCTGAACAATTTAGGGAAAAGGTTTTCAAATAAAAAATATTCGCAGACAAGTGCTGCACAACATAAAATTATATACAAGTGTACAGAGTGTTCAGTGTCCGCCGCGCACGTAAGTGACTTACACGCTAGGGTGGTGAATCAATTTTCAGGTAATATATTGAAAAGTTTTTTATATCAACTGGAGTATAGAAGATGGCAATCGAAATCGCCGTGCTTGTTTCATGTTATTTCATTTTTTTTTAATGGAACACGCTGTATACTTCTCCGCGATCTGATAGAGAAGCTGTAATAGAATTTTTTTTATAAACATTTCCCTATACCTAAAATGTGTCGGTCTTTAGTAAATTAAACACGAAGCCATGCGGACAAGTTTTTGCTAAAATTTGTAGAGCGCTGTGAACAAATACTATAAACTTTTGTTTTTCAAAAGATACTCATTAAAAATAAATTGCATAATTTAATTTATGCATACAATCTCACATGTATTCGAAGTGAACACCGTTTTCCTGTAATGCGATTCCTTGTTATATTGAACATTTATCAACATCTCGGAAATATTATTTTGTGTAATATCCATTGCCTTAAGTAATTCATCTAGGAAGTTTTTTCATAAATACTACTATTTAGCTAAATTGCGAAATTTTTGTATAACCTTCGGTATGTTCTTATTATATATAATTTATTCCGCCGCATAAAATGCGCTTCGTATTTTAGCGCTTGGTTAAATAACTCGCCATTCTATTAAACAGCCTGTATATTTTCTCACAAATCGATGGAGAGCGACATTTCAAATAAATTACTGTCTCAAAATGAGAGAGAAAAGAGATTTGATAAATTTTAAGATGAAAGATTTAAAATATGAATCAAAGTAAGCAAGCCTTGCTTCTTTGATCCTTTACAAATATTGTTCGGTATTGCTGTCAATTAGAGAATTCATTAGTGAGAATAATTGCCTCGCTAAACTTTAAAGGTGGCCCCAAGGAATATATTTTAGTGCTGTTTGTAGAGATAAGTGGCGTAAACCTATGAGACGAATAGCAACGGTGAGAAAGGGATTGCACTCGGAGCGACGCTGATGACGCCGGGTAGGTAGAAACATGTCCGTTGGCTAGCACTTTTTTATTCTCACATTGTTTCTGCCGGGAGGGATTCCACCAATACGATGAGCTATATTAGCATTGATTTTGTTTTTTTTTATTATCAGTTATTTTAATCTTGATGTTTTTCAAATTGTTTGTAATTGCATCTGTTGTAATTCGGTGTAGCTGCATTCAGCGCCACTGAGTTAGTTGACTGTTAAACGGTTGATTAAGGATTAATTTCAATCGTTGAACTATTTTGTTGTGCTGACATCCTCTTCATGTACGGGAGGGCCGACAGCAATGCAGCTGCTGCTCAACGTCTCTATCGTGAAAGATTTCTTCAAAGAAGATTACCCCGCGTGTCCATGTTTCCTACATACCTCGTAAAATTTGTAAAACTGGTAACCTGCATCACGTAGAACCTAGAGCTAACAATCAAAGACATCGCCCTGAAACAGATGAACAAATTTTGAATGCATTTGGTGCAGATCTCACTACGAAAACTCAATTTGTCGATATGACCTTGTCATGGAAGGTATGGTCAGTTCTACTTTCTGAAGGAAGACATCCGTATCATTACACGCCTGTAGAAGGGTGATGCAATTCGTAGAAATAATCCTTATCGATTTATTTTGAATGCCGACATAGAAGACGAAAGGTTTCTACGCAGCATTTTGTGGACGGATGAATCTACATTTTCACGAGAAAGCATAACTAGTTTTCACATTCCTGCATTACTGGGCAGATGGGAATCCCCATATAAAAGAACAAATTTCATTTTAACGTAAATTTTGCGTAAATCTGTGGACAGATGTAATAGGTCGAGTCTTAATTGATCAATATTTTTGCCAGACCATTTAAATGGTGGAAACTACTTAGAATTTTTGACCCACAACCTACCAGATATTTTGGAAGAGGTGACCACTAGATGTAAGACAGCAAGTAGCATTTCAAAATGATGGATACCCTGCCCACTTTGGGATTGCTGTTAGGGACTTTTTAAATGATTGATTTCCTAATCGATGGTTAGGGCGAAATGGGCCAGTACTGTGGCTTGCCCAATCCCCAGATTTAACCTCCGTCAATTATTATGCCTGGGACGTAAGAGAGAGCTGGTTTAGAGTGAAGAAATACTAGATAGAGACCATCTTGTTGCAAGAATTAATGAGGCAGCTGTAATCATGCGAGAGGAAATGGAGTTAAGTGTAACCACAACCAGTATGCACCGAAGAGCTGAAGCCTGTATTAGAAATTGTGGTGCACATGTCGAGAATGAAAATTAGTAAATAAATATTCAATTTATTTTTGTATTTTATTTCAAATAAATATTTAATTTATTTTTGTATTTTGCTTCAAATAAATATTTAGCTTATTTTTGTATTTTCCTGTTCAAAAAATGTTATCGCTTTGCCTTTAAATACCTTTTTATTTTGAAAATTTACAGGTAACAAAGTGTGATACATCAACAGAAAGGGCAGACAGTTTTTAAATATATCTTGTATTGTATTTTTTGTTTATTCATGGTTTACTAAATCAGAGTTTAATATCAAAAAAAAATACATTTTTGAACATTAACCGACCCCAAATTTGTTTTAATCACATGCAGAGTATGTGAAATGATTTTATTTGATGGAGTAGATATCGAAGATTTAAAATAAAAGTTGCAAGGAATTAAAAACTAGCAATAGTGTTTAATTAAAATTCACAGTAGCAAAAATCGTCTAATTTAGTTAAATCACTAATTTGGCATTTTCTCTGAAACCGTGACACTTTGTGTAATGGTATTTTTGGTTAAATATATTCCAGCAGACTCACCTGCCATCTCCTTTTAGACACACGTCGGTGAACCAAACACCTTGTACAATACGACATTAATTATTGTCGTATTAATAGGAATAAAAAGAGTAAACAGCCAAATTTAGCTGTAAGTTCAAAAGGATATTGTGAATTTAGAGATGTTTGATTATGGTACGCTTATCTTACCCGGCGTTTTCACCACTTGCCACGCAACTAAATATTCTAACCAATCTAAACTTTAAAAATATAAAGGTACTTACTCTGCAGGAGGTATGTCGGGAGTATACATACAACCCTAACTTACTATCTTATGTCTTCAACTAGTATCATCATCTTCTGCTTTCCGATGTTGTAGATTACTATTTAGCTTGTTTATGGAATTTTTCATGGCGTTATCGCCACTGGCAAAATATACAGAATCATTTGTACCTACTTAAAATCAAAAGCGTGAAGATGTGCCCATTAAAGTGTCTTAACCGCAAGTATAACAATTAAGAAAGTAGAGTAAATAAATAGACGTCGAAAATATATAACTTACTTGAACGACTTCTTTTAAATGCATTTTCTGATCTAAAGCACATCCAAACCACTCAATTGAAGTTTAGACGTATTGACCTGTTTGTCGTCGCCTTTGGAATACTTCACTTGCCATTCACAATTCCTCGAAAGTGCTATCCACTTCTTCCCACGGCTGGTCCAAGTTCAAGAAAGTACGAGGTTAGTTTAACATTAATCTAGCCTTCGATAGATGGCGTTACGTGAGAACGAATTGCTCTCTGTTTTTGACATCTGCCATCCATCACATGACGTCTGTCAAAATTTCAAGCAAAAAACACAAGCAACTTTTGTGTTTTTTAAAAATGGAAAAAGTCGAATATCGTTCAGTGATTAAGTACCTTCATTTGAAAGGGAAAAACAATGCGGAAATCAAAGCCGAATTGGATGCTGTTTATGGCGAATCTGCAACGTCGTTAGCAATAGTGAAATTTTGGAAAGCTGAATTTATTCGTGGTCGTAAGAGTGTGTTTGATGATGAACGTCCAGGTGCCCCAAAAACCGTCACTACACCAGAAACCATCAACAAAGTCCACGATATGATCCTGGCAGACCGTCGAACCAAAGTGCGTGAGATAGCAGAGGCTCTAAACATGTCAACTGAGCGTGTACATAACATCATACATGAACATTTGGATATGAAAAAGCTATCCGCGCGATGGGTGCCGCGTTTGCTCACTGTCGACCAAAAACGCACACGTGTGACGGATTCGAATAAGCTTTTGGTAGTGATAAAACGCCATCCACAGTCAAAGCAGTGGAGAAAAAGCGGTGAAGGCCCACCGAAGAAGGCCAAGACCACCCGATCGGCCGGAAAGGTGATAACTGTTTTTTGGGATGCGAAAGGCATTATTCACATTGATTACTTGGAAAAGGGTAAAACAATAACTGGCGTGTACTACGCAGATTTATTGGACCGTTTCGACGCCGATTTGACGCAAATTTGATTTGGCTCGCAAAAACGTTCTCTCAGGACAACGCACCCGCTCACAGGGCGGCTGTTGCACAGGCAAAATTGCACCAATTGGGCTACGAATTGATCGACCATCCACCGTATTCGCCAGACCTCCTTCGACTTTTTCCTGTTCCTAAACCTAAAAAAATGGCTCGGAGGACGCCGTTTTGCAACGAACGATGAGTTTATGACCGAAACCTCACGCTATTTTGAGGAGCTCGTGCAAAATTACTTTTCGGAAGGGATAAAAAAGTTGGAAAGCCGTTTTATCAAGTGTATTGGGGTAAACGGAGACTATGTTGAAAAATAAATGAGAAAAAGAACAAAAATCGTGCGTTTTCTTACTTAGGCTAGATTAATGTCAAACTACCCTCGTATTTGGTATCTCCGTCTTACTCAGTTCAGGTGGAGTTATTGAACCAAAAAGTTCCTAAACCAACAACACTTCTTCCTTCCGCTCCAATTAGTCGTCGCAGAGTTATAATTGATGTTTTATCCGAGGTTATGATGTGGCTACAACGTTCTAAAGACAATGAAAAAGACCTTTTTATCAGCGACTCCAGCATACAGTCGTACTTTTCAAAGCTATACTTTTCTTAATGTAATTCGTGTGTTACAATAACAATTATGTTCTTAATAATAACAATAATAATATTCGTTTATTTCGCACAACAGATACTAACGAAATACGTCATAGGTAAATGGAACAACAAAAAAATATAGATACAAATATATAAGCAACTACATGTTTGCATTAATGTAATAATCATTGATTGAATTGATGCCTAAAATATAACGCTTTACCTGTTATTGGAAAATCTTAAAATTATTAATTTGTTTTATATTAGTAGGTAATTTATTATACTTGCATCCAGTGAAGTTCAAATATCTCTGAAAAGTGATTGTTTTGTGTTTGGGTGGTAGTCGATAATTCACATTTCTTGTGTTATATATGTAAATGCGATGAGTTAGTAGCAAACTCATCGCGGTACTTATAGCACTTCATAAATATATGCGTCATAGAAGGTTAAGATACCATATTCTTCTTTACAGGCTTCTTTACAGGAACTTCTCCAGTTGAGCCCTGCTAGCAATCTTATAGCTCGCTTCTGTAAAATAAAGACTTGTCGCTGTAGTGCTCATCCCCCAATGAATAATTGCATAAGTAGAAACTTTTTAAAATATCGAAACTGCAACTCCTCCTTAAATTATATAAAGCGTGATAACTCGCCACAGAAAGCATCGATATGGTTTGCCCAACTGATACATTCATCGACTAATACCCCAAATAGTCTTGTTGACTGAGTTGATTTGCTAAGTTGATTATTTAAGGAAAAGCAGGAAGTATTACATACATCTCGTTCTATTAAATAAAATAATTTCTGTTTTACCGGAATTTAGTTTCAATTGATTTTTATACATCCAATTTTGAACAGTGATAAAAGTGCTATTTTCTTGTTCAAAAAGCTCACTAAGATTACTAGAATTAACAATGATGCTGATATGGTCTGCGTAAAGGGTTAAATTTGAATCCAAACCTAATTAAGTTGGTAAATCATTCATATACATCACAAATAAAATTGATCCGAGAATAGATCCTTGAGGCGCCATTGTTACAAGACTACACTTATCTGGACGAACACCACCACAAACGACTCTCTGCTGGCGATCAGCTAAATATGATTTAAACCACTATTGACTTACTCCATTGATATCATACCTTTCTAACTTATGCAATAAAATAGAATGATTAATACAGTCGGAAGCTTTCGACAGATCTATGAGCATTGCCATACAAGGCGTCTCACAATCAAGAGATTTATGAATGCTACTAATTACATTAAATTTGGCAGTATTAGTTGATCGATTTGGAATTAAACCCTGTTGACTTTTTAGATAGTAGGTTAAATTTATGTAAATAAGATGTAATATTTCTATTCATGATTGTTTCAATTATTTTAGAAAAAGTAGATATCATACTTATCGGTCGATAGTTATTTAAGTTATTCATCACCTTTCTTTAAAATCGGTTGAATATTAGCAGTTTTTAAACAAGATAGAAATATTCTGGTTCTAAAAGAAAAATTAACTAAGTAGGTTAGTGGAGACTCCGTTGAGCTTTTGACAATGAAGGAATCCACTTCATCATCTCCAGCACTATGTGATGGACGTAATTTCAAGATTGCTTCTCGAATATCATTTTCAACTACAGGATAATTAAAGAAAGAATAACTAAGATCAATGGAAGAATAGCTATTAGTCGAGAGAATACTACTCGCAAGATTGAAAAAGTGATCATTGAAAGCATTACATAGTTCAGACACGCTGGCGAAATTATCTGGCAATTTCTTATCAGTTACGTAATTCTGTCTATTATTATTTATGACTAGAGCCCGGTAACAGGGAGCCGTGCCATAGCCGTACCTGCCTAGTATACAAAAACAATAGTAAGAAAATTGAAAAAAGTAACAGAACTAATGCATAATTATAATATGTGAAAAGTAGTGAAACGCTCACCCTTTTAAGCAGCCTCTTAAAACTAGAAGCACCATTATCAGTATTAACATTATATGGATAAGAGTGGCAAAAAGTTGACACCATTGGATGTGTTTCCACAGTTGTCTCGGTGAGCGATGTTCGCCGTGGTGAGAAAATGAGTTTATATTTTGAAAAAGAGCGTTCAATATCTACCGATGTTTATACATCCATGATTAAAATACTCTTTGTACTTAGTCAGTGGATTATTCGATACACCATCACAAATTTGTTTTAGTGTGCTAAAATTGGGATCTTTCTGTAGCACACTCTCGAACTTTTCTAAAACGTGATTATATTTTGCGTCATGTAAAGTCAGTAGCTGTGTATGCACTCCGTCCATAATTTGCAGAGACTCCAATAATGATAACGATCTATTCGGTAATTGGTCTATTGCGTCAGCTAATCCTTTATAGTAGCTACGAATATTTTTTAAATCTGTTTCAACGGAAATATCTTGAAATTTCGACTGGCTCTCCTTAATAGCTACAGCTTTGGCAGGATTGAATTGTGCAACAACAGCTTTTACTATTTTGAAAAGTTCAGCATAATAAAAAGCTGCCTGTAACCATGTTCCCCAACGTGTAAGAATTGGCTTCGGTGGTTGACGAATACCAGGACACTCTGTGTGAAATGATCGTAGGCGTTTGGGAGATTTCAAAAATACTTTTTTTGTGCTTGCTATTAATGCATCTACCTCGGGAGAGCATTGTCGAATGGTTTCTGCCACAAGATGTAAAGCAAGCACTTTATACGTAACATGTAAACACTTGCAACCATGTTCAAGAAGAGAACGGCCTACCGAACGCATTATCGCTGCGCCATCGCCCATAAACATCAACACTTTATCTTTTGAAATTCGAAATTTTTCCAACGTACTAAGTACAACCTTCGTAATTGCTGCAGCAGTACACTCTTGTAGTCTTCGGCTAGCTAGTAACAGTGGTAATGTAAGTTTATTAGAGTCTAGTATGCGTACCATAATATTTACAATTGATTTTTTTTAGTCTGTTGTCTCGTCAACAAATAACCAAAGAAACTGTTTTTTCAATATGCGTTTCATTTTCTTTTCCACGTCATCACGCACAAATGCAACATGCTTACGTGCCGTTTTCTCCGTTAGCAACCGCAACTCGGAATTGTATTTGTTCCAAAAGTTGTTTATCGAGTAAGCCTAGTGGCAAATTACAGTTTATCAACATAAGAATTACATAAAAAAAAAATGCACTTCTCGGTGCCATGCCCAATTTTCGTTTTCTATGCTGTGCGGAATTTACGTGTCTTGTACAGTTCCACTTCTTATTTGACATCAAATGTATTGTGCACACTTTACAAACTATCTTACTGCCGTTATAAAACAAATCGGGAAAGTCAGAAATAAACTTATTTACTATGTCTTGAAAGGGTCGTTTTTTAGCCTTCGACATGTTCACTAAAAACTGCAATTAATAGCTACGTCTGTATCAATAAAATCAAAATGCACTACACTAAATAATAACAACAATTAATAACTACGTATTTGTCGTGTTGTATCATAATCGACCAGCCCTCCCCGCCCACCTAAACATAGTCACACCGCCACTGCGATTGCTCTCCAGTTACCGGGCTCTATTTATGACTAACCAAATTGCTTTAGTTTTGTTTTTAGATGTTAAAATAAAGTTGTCATTGTTTTGTTTTTTTGTTGCGGTGATCACTTCCTTATAAAATTTTTCGTATTCGAGATATTTAGGTTTTAGAGTCGGATACTTAAGATTACTTAACAATTGCATGTTATTTTTTATTTGTATAATATTAAACGTAACCCAAGATTTATTCACGCTGTTTCTCTTACATCTAACTGGAGGAAAGCACTTATCTAAGTAGTATCTAAAAACAGTTATAAAATTTTAAATAGCTTCACTAGGGCAAACACTCTGGTATACTGAAAGCCATGATTCTTTCTGTAAGTACCTTTTAAACAAATTTAAAGTATTTATGTATACAGTATCTACGGTTAAATACAACGTTACAATTGCTTTTATTTTTAATGTAAACATTGAATGATTGAGACAAATCATCAGATAAATCGTTATTTTTGCCCAACAAGAGTGTGCTTATGAGATTGGTGATTAACTATACAATTATCCAAACATTACAGCGATCAGGTGTAGCTTATGGAGTGGTAACTAAAAGTCATGCAAAAGCTATTACAGAGATCAAGGAAAATGTTAAGCATTATGGAGGGTACTGAAAAGTCTATATTGAATCACCCCCCAATATTACGAACTTATTTTCTTCATTAATGTTTTCTAATAATAATGAAAGCTGAGTCATAAAATAACTAAAATCTAAAAACTTCAAAATTCAGCTGGACAAACTTGACAACAATGTTGTAACAAACTGAACACCGATCAATATGTTTTCTAGTTCTAGTTTTAATATTTTTATTACAATAAATAGCCACGTCCCCATGCTTATTATAAGAGCGACAATAATATCATTTCAATGCAAAATTAGTAAATGAAATTTCTTTATGCTAAACTTCACTTTGCCAATGTTCACTGATCAAAACAACATAAATTTTTCGAGATTGTAAAATTACATCTAAGCGGTCTACTTTATTGTTTAAACATCTAATATTTTGATGTATCACTTTTATGTGGTTTAACTTTGAGGGTTTTTTCTCCCCAGATGCGTTAAAAAACGTTTAATGCACACACTTTGGAGCCACATGTCCGGTATTTTAATCTGTTGTAAGTATTCTTTTGGAACTGAAACCTTGAAGGACGAATATACTTCGGGATACTTGCTACTTAGTTTCTCGCAGGTAACTTCCGGGATATCTTTCGACTTTATATAATTTGCTAGTTTTTCGACAGTCATAGATGGTTCTAGACGGTAAACATGAAGATGGCACTGTTTAGCGACCCCTTTTATTTCGCATACGTTGCGACCCCTTTTATTTCGCTTACGTTTTTATTAATGCTTTTGATTACATCTAATTGATTACGCCTACGTTTTCTATTATTCTTGACAACCCATTCTGAGTCTCAATATTTTTATTTATTGTAGGTTTTATTTAATAGATTTCTAATTCTCCGTTGCTCGGAGCATGTTTCAAATTAACCCTATCGTTTCGGCCATCGCATAAAGTAATCCCACAGTTCCGCTAATAAAAGCTGTGGTCTCAGTTAGATTAGATCAATTTGGTTCCCTTATTCTCTTTTAAATTGAATCAGGAAGTATAATCTGCGTACTCGCTTTGTCTCCGATATGGAATTTATTGGGCATAATCGATATATTTTAATAATCGAATAAATCGAAATAATTGTTTAAAATAATCTAATGATCATTCGAAATCATCATTCGAAATTTACTAACGATTTCGATTATTTTCCACGATTATTTGACAGAATTCGAGTGAGGAGTGAATTATTTCGAAACTCGAAACCTCGAAGTTTCTCGATTATATAATATGAATATTCTCAACATACATATATTATTCATAATGGTAATTGATATATACAAAAGACCTAAATAATTTGTCCTATGCCCTATAATAACAGTTCCTTTGATACCTAGATCTCAGCCCCTTACACTTATTGTTGGTCATTGTTTACATTAATAAAGAAAACTGCCTCTAAAAGAGAATCATTTCTTAGGATAAGGCCATGTTTATTACTAGTATATCATTGTCCTCATAGTAATGTAATTGTTTTGATTTACAGGTTGGCCGCAGCGCAGGAGGCGGCGGCTCAGGCGGTGCAGCAACAGACGGGGGCGGGCGCAGCTGATAGAATGGGGGGTGCAAGCGCGGCGGGCGGCCAGGGGCCCACCTCGTTGTTCCTGTTCTCGGAGGAGAACCCCATCCGTAGATACACGCGCTTCATCATCGAGTGGCCATATCCTTTTATATGCATTGGAGTTGTGTTCGTTATAACACTTACACCATATCTATCTATCACTACATTTAGCGGAAATTTTAGTATACAAAGTATACAGCCAAAATAAAAAGAGATTTATTAAGCCTTATTGATTGGAGAAGCAATCTGTTATCCAAAGTAATACGAATTAAGTTTTAAAAACAAATCAAGTTATTACTGCTATTGTCGTAGATGTGCAAAATTAGTTTTTGTACACAAAATCGAACACTTGAATAAACAGAGCAACATTCATACTTGCAGGTAAAATGAAGCCCAAATTGAAAGAAAACGAGAAAATTATCCTAATAAAACGAGCTCAATAATGTCTAATAAAGATTATCGCAAACTATAATTCTAAATGGATCACCGGTTCATTCATTAAGAGGAATGCCTCTTCCTGACCGTGGCGCGTTAGTAACCATGTATTCGATTCCTATAATATGCAGTGGCAGCTTTTCTGGCAGGTCTCAAGTTACCATTTGCAGGTTGAATTAACTGCACTTCATCCTTCGTGGCAAGGGGTGACAGTAACAAAGCAATGGAACAGTTTACACACACTAACAGCTCTTGGGGCTACGAGAAGCTTTCAATAGCTTATACATTTCATTAAACCGCTCACCATACGAAAAAGTAACCAAATAAAATCATCAATATAAATAGGCAATTCCGTCCTTTATAGATGTTGGTAGAGAATTGAAATGTCGTATGGCAATAGTTAATTGGTGAATAAATTATTTCTGTTTTTGGTATTATATAAAGTGCTCCAGGCTGGGACAGTGAATGTATTACAACACATTCCAGGAATGATATTGAACGAAAAAACTTTAATAAACATATGTCCAATCATTTTTCAAATACAGGATATCCGATTGTAAAGTAATCCACCGAAGAAGAATTTCTAAACGGAATCTGTAATGCTTTCGCCAAAGTACGAGCTAGCCAAAACTTACAAAAGATATGCTGGCAAATTGTTGGAGGACGCTTAGAGTTGTTGTAAATTTTGATTTATAAGATACCGGTATCTTAAATGTTAATATCACATAGAGTATTAAAAAATAAATATATACAGCCTGTCCCACTAAGAGTGGGGACCGGCGATATCTTGGAAACTACAATAGCTATAGGGATGGGAAAATAATTTTCATAACTAAAGTGGTAAAGAGAAATTTAATTAAAATATTTTTAAATTCCAAACATGAACGCTAGGGGATGCAGTTGTTAGGATCAATAGTAAATTTGAAATTAGCTGGTAAAAGTTCCACGATTAACTATAATTTTAAATCCTTTATTAAAAAGCTTAGTTAATTACGCACCGCTTCGGTGAAAGACGTTTTGTCATATTATGAATAATACGTGTAGTAGGCGTTGCCGAATCATATAAAGCTAAACCTGCTATAACTTCTCAATTTTTTACCCGAATTAAAGAAATGTGGACTTGTTTGAAAGGGCATTCAGCGCTGTTTTAGACGTCGTAATTTGTGCCACCAATGTTCAAGAAATCTACCAGATGGCGTTATTCCTAACTGTACGAGTTTTTCTCGGTTATCTCTAAAAATTCAAATCTAACAATATGTTTTTCTTATGTTGTGTTTGAAAAGTTTTGATAGACTAAAGTAGTGGCAGAAACCTCATAGCGATATATTTTTCCTTTTTCAAGATAATTATGAAAACAGACCATTATCAGTAATAATTTCCGTATCAGTTCAGATACCTACTTAATAATATCGAAACCTATCTTAATTGGCCATGAAACAAAGGGATGATAACTTTTACTCTTTTACACACAAAATTGTATCGGTATTAGTTTAATATGACTATTTGTTTCTGATCACCTTTCAAATAAAGGTAACAAAATCTGGTATGATTTGAATACAGCAGCAGAATTTAGTATGCTATGGAAACAATTATTTATTTGCCAATTGTGACAAGTACATAGAATTTTACTGCGCATTAGCCCTTAAAGATTACTGCTTAGCCGTTGAATGATAAAAAATGTCGTTTCCTAATGCAGAAGCGTATGATATGCTTGCACTGTATTTTCAATGTTTTGAAAACGCGTGTATTGTTGAACGTGAATATGCCGTTAAGTATCCGGAAAGAAAACACTGCAGCCGAGAAGTATTCCAATGTTTGGCGACCCGATTACGTGACGCCGGGTACGTTCAACCTCGCTGAAATCATACTAGAGCACGTGTAGCTAGAACTGAATCTAATGTGATAAATGTCCTTGCATATGTTGAAGTTCATCCTCACATAGGCACTAGAGAAATATCTTCCGTTGTAGGTATAACTAAGTCATAAATTCATCGCACCCTAATAGACAATATGTCACACCAACACAGATTTTGACCATAGACTTAATAATTGTAATTGGTTAAAAGATATCTATCATAAAGATGCTGCCTTCCTGCACTGCGTGTTGTGGACTGATGAAGTTACTTTTGCTAATAATGGGCCGGTAAGTTTGCATAATATGGATTACTGGTCCAGAGAAAATCTTTATTGGATGAGAGAGGGTGAACATTAACATAGGTGGAGTATAAGTGTTTACTGTGGCATTTTAGGTAATAAAGTTATTGCACCATTTATTTTTGAAGGCAATTTAAACAGCGGAACTTAAACATTTTACGTAACAAATTACCAATACTTTTAGATGTTTTGTTGGAAACTCGAAAAACACGGTGGTTTCAGCATGACGGCTGTCCAGCTCATTGTTTACGAATCGTCCGTGACTTTCTTCATAATACGTTTCCATATTAGTGAATCGGAAAGGGATCTATTTTTCCATGGCCAGCTAGATCCCCAGATCTGGCTGTTGTTGACTTTTGTTTATGGGGAAGCAGCCATTATTAGCACCTGTTGTAGACTAAATCTGCGTATAAATATTAACGGCAAACAGTTTAAACATCTAAAATAAATTTAAGTTATTGTTTATTTTAATTTCAAGTAACACCATATTAGGTACTATTGGTACTGTCTTGGTTTTGCATTGTTGTCATATATTTGTTTATTTTGTAACTGCCACATTTTGTTATTGTTATCGTTCCTTTGTTTCATAGCCAACTAAGATAAGTTTCGATATTATTAGGTAGGTATTTGTAACTAATAGGGAAATTATTACTGATAATGAGCTGTTTTCGTTATTATCTGGAAAAAGGAAGGAGATATCACTACGTCGTTTTCGCCACTAGTTTAGTCTGTCAAAACTCTTCAAACACAACATAAGAAAAGCATATTGTTGCATTTGAATTTTTAGAGATAATTGAGAAAAACCTGTACAGTTGGGAATAACGCCATCTGGTACGTTTCTTTGGCATTAACGGGTGGCATAAATTACGACGTCTAAAAGAACGCTGAATGCCCTTTCAAACAAGTTCACACTTCTTTAATTCGGGTAAAAACTACAGAAGTTATAGCAGGTTTAGTTTTACATGCATCGGCAACGCCTACTACACTTATTATTCCCAATATGATAAAACGTCTTTAACCAAAGTGTTGTGTAATTAACTAAGCTTTTTAATAAAGCGTTTAAAATTATAGTTAACCCGTTATGTACGGGTGTCATATATATAGTACCTCTACAAAAACATTTTTTTATTGCTATTAAATAACAAAAATTCCGAATTTTGTTTATACCGAGCTAATTTTAGGACTTTGGAGCGTCAAATTGTATTTTTTGCTTTACAAGAATGTTTACTTTAAATAAAATATGAATTGATGAAAAAATGTCATTTTCCAAAATGTCAAAAAAAACATATTGCAGTAAATGCAGCATCCACCTTATGTGTTGAATGCTTTGAACCGTATCACACTAAATAGTGTAATTATGAAATAAGGTATAAAATTGTATACACCTGGTGCCAGTGTCATATATACCGGGTGGTGATTTGGCCGACGCAGCACGTTTGTTTGATTTCATAATTCCATGGCATCAACGATTTTTCTAAAACTGGCATTTACATTTTCCGGATGTTTCGGTTTCAGAATTCTAAAAACTAAAAAGCAATGGTATGTACGGATGTAGAATTTTTTTCTCTACAAAAAACCTAAATACACTTTTCCTGTAAAATAATTAGGGAAGCAAATAATTGGACATTCCAGATCTACCATTATAATTGCTATGCTGCGTCGGCCAAGTCACCACCCGGTGTAGGACAGGTATTTTCTTGTAGAAAAAAAAAATAAAAAAATTAAATTTTTTCTATTTTATTTAAAATGCCTTTGAAATTAGTAATAAACAAACATTTCATAAAATTTTTAATTATTTTAAGTACCGGTACTTAACGAGTTAATCCTGGAACTTTTACCAGCTAATTTAAAATTTACTGTTGACCCTACAACCGCACCCACTAGCAGTCAAGTTTGGAATTTAAAGATATTTTCATTAAGATTACCTTTGCCACTTTAGCCATGAAAATTTTTTTCCCATCACTTCCAAGATATCGCCGGTCCCCACCAATAATGGGACACGCTGTCTATATATGTATATATATACGTAATTTTATGTTGTTTTCAATTTTCAACACTATACCTTCAAAATGAAAAACAGTTGCACTTATAATTATAACCGTTTGTTGCTTCGAATTATGCCAGGTATGTGTTATTAAATTGTTACTACTCTTACCTACGACATCATATACAGCATGTCCTCCTACTACGTAAGGGGAAGATAGTTCCTTTCCTGAACAATCTAGAGAAAAAGTTTTCAAATAAAAAATATTCGGGAACAAGTGCTGCATAACAAAATTATATTCAAGTATACAGGGTGCTTAGTTTCCGCAGCGCACAATACAAGTTTAGTATTATAAATGGAACGCCCTATACATGACTTCGGTTTTTGATGCCCCTCTTCAATTCATGTCAATTCCGTATACCTATCTATCTTAGTTTTTGAGATAATTTAGGTAATTTGACATTTTTCTGATATTCCGCAGTTTCTTTAGCGACCGATATATTAAACACACCTTACACGTAAGAACGGATTCAAATCTTATTCGATTGAGTATTTCTTGAAGTTTACGAGAATACATCGAAAAACGTTCATATTAACTAGTGTCTACAAGATAGCCATCGAAATCGTTGCTATGTTTGATTCATGTTATTTCATTTTTTTTATGGAGCGCGTATATTTTTCCAGAATCTGAGAGAGAAACTGTTCTAGAATTTTTACGAACATTTTCCTACACCTAAGATCTTTAGGATATTTTTTATTTTATTGATATATTATACAAACCAGTCAAAAAATATTATTAAGGAACGTTTTCTTAAATTTGAATGTCTGAAGATATCTAATATCGTAGCTCTTTTCTCATCTTTATTCACAGGTTTTAAATCCGACAAAAGTAATGTATCTAATTGTTCATCCGAAATTTTTACTTTATTCTCTTTGGCAGCAATTTGTATATATTTTTTGGCGTCATCTATTCGATTTTTGGTGACTAACCATCTCGTCGATTCCGGAATGAACCACTAATAACAAAAGAATAACAAACCTGGCACTGTTATGGCGATTTGTAAATATCTCCAATTGTGAATGTAGTACGCAAATAATGCGGAAATTAAATATGAATCTGTAGAGATAAGTTTTTCTTTTAAAAACAGTGCTGCAACGAAATATTATAAACTTTTGTTTCGGTAAAGATATTAATGAAAGCAAATGTGTAAACGTTTTTTTTTTTTGTTCAATTCTATCATTTACTCGGAGTAACCGCGATTTTCTTGCCTATATTGTTTAGTAAGTTAACCAACTCGTATAAATAATAAATAGCGAAAATAAGCAGACAAATAATGTTGACTAGAGTTCAACATAAAAGAAATAGATTTATTTAAAATCTCGCACACTAATTTGGTTCAGCAGTAAAAAATTGTGAAATGTTTATAAAAAATCCTTGTGGATGAATTTCTTACGTCAATGCATAACGTGGCCTTTCCAAATAAAACATTTTGTATAATTTTCTTAAACATTACGTTCCAATCATAATACTTTTAACAAATTCCTTATTACATTATGTCGAAATCGATAGCAAGTCAATAAAAAACTTTACATGGTATTAAATTGAATTTTATATTCATCCATCATAGTAACATTTTGCACTTTTTTATTAAAAATATAACCAAATTCTTCACGACTTTGTTTTGATATGTGTTGCCAGTACAAATATTATTTCTGCACCAAATTCTACTAGACTTTCGTAATAAATTTCAATAGTTTCGTAATAAATTTTAAAAGTTTCAGGTATGCTGGAAAGTTTAATTTTTCGGTATAAAAAAAAATTAAAAAAGTAAATTGCAGTAGATCCCTTGAACTAAAAGTAGCGGATTTGCATTCAAATAGATCTGATACGAACGTAATAGCACTGACAACACTGGGTTTTGCTAGAAGGCCGTGGTTTCGCGCGCGTCGAATAAATAGTTGTCATTAACGCACTGACAATTTTCTTTTCAAAGCTTCATATAGGAAAAATGTATGTGTAAGGAAAAATGTATGTGTAATAAAAAAAGAACCCGGTATTGCGTTACTCATAGTTATGTGTAAAGCCGTTACCTCCGCAATAACAAGGCCTCGCGCTCTTCAATGATGTCACGCTCGATAGGCGATGTATGGCCATGCACGATATTAGCCTAAGCGGTAAAGGAATCGTTTTTTTTGCATTTCTTTTTTAAGTTTTGAAGGGTTTCCGGTTTAAAGAGGATGCCAGTCGTCAACTGAGCCCTTCTTCGCGTCCCATTCGATTTTATTTTGGAAAAACGAAATTTCAAAGCAAAAGCCAAATACGTAACCGAGCACCGTTTTCATGAAAGAAGTATTTATGGTTGATATTTAATCGATTAATTATTATTATTTGTAATTGTACATGTATTTGGACGAATCTAAGGTTGAAATGATACAGTAATTGCAATTTTATTTGAAATTTTGTTCAATTTCATGAGAAAATTTACAGACATGCTATTTAACCAGGGTCTTTATGTGGTGTCTTACCTAATGTATCATTAGTTTTCCCATATTAATTTTTAGGTAGGGTATTTGTAGAACAAGTTATTATAATTGGTGCAATACGTTCACTGCTGTGAATATGACATTTACATACATATATCAGTATCCAAATGGCTACGTTCGCTGATATAACTTAAAATATGTATATTGTATTAAAACAGAACGTTTATTATACACATTTAAAAACATCTCTTCGTGTTCAAAAATAATTTTGTTAAATATAACGTATGAATATAAAACTATTTGAACAATAAAATCTTCACGTTTTTTGTCAAATACAACGAACAATTAGGGAATTGAGTTGGAATAGCTTTTTTTAAGCCTAGGATTTTTTAAACTTACAGTTATAGTTATGATTTCACCGGTTCTTGAATCTGTAGTTGTTGAAAAAAATAATATCTTCTTTTACAAAGTGTAAGTCACAAACAAAACATACAAAACAGCCGACGCCACAGTTTTTAGGTTACCCCGTATTTATCGTTTCAGAAAAGGTTTTATGGTTTTTACAACACCAGAAAAACATTACAGGTATCACCAACAAAGTACGGAAATACCACTACACTGTATTTATTTTAAATAAAACCAAAATAATTTGTATAAACCAATTCAAAACGCAAGAAACGATCTGAACGTGTGAATGTCCAATCTACAAATATGGCTGATCGGCGACTTACTCCAAAATACGTCACAGCCTGCTGACGTCAAAGCATTTAGGCCTTGTTATATATCGGAGGTAACGGTAAAGCCCTACTTTATATTAAAAGAGCAGTTATAAAAGTAGGCATGGTTAAGATGTTTACTGCTCAATATCTTTCGACCATTGACTAAAGATTGTATATAAAAGGCTTAACTAGATGACTGTGATTTTCATAGCTTACTCGATAAATTCGAATTTTTAAATATTTCATAGTGATTACTACTTTTACGACGTGATATATCAAAACAATCAGGAAAAAAACATGTGATTTGAAAATATTAAATTAAATATGGCGCTCATAAAAAGAACTAAGTAGCCATCATTGGCTCCAACATTGTAGCATCTAAGAAAACTATACTGATATCTTTTGTCTAAATTATTTTTTAATAAGTGTTTAAATAAAAAGTTAGAAGAAGTTTACGAGATTTTTTCTTTTTGTCAATATCGTGTAAAGGGGCTTAGATAATTAAGATGTTTTAACGGAATATTGATAAATAGAGCTTGGTAATCGTCTCTACGATACATAGGCGTTTCGCCGGAGTACCGGACTGTGTGCAAAAATCGATTCTCGCTTTGTCAGCGTCCACTTGTTTATTTTTCGTTCAATTTAGGAAACGATAACGTATGTTGTGTTTTGTGTTACGTGTTATACATTATAAATATATAATTATTCATTTAAAATGTGTAATGTGAACATGGCTAAAAACGACCCTTGCTGGCACAATAAATAAGTTCATCTGTGACTTTCCCGATTTGTTCTACGACGGTCCTAAAATAGTTTGTAAAGTGTGCGAGAAACATTTGATGTGCAAACAAAGCGGACTATAACAAGCATGTAAATACCGAAGAACACAGAAACAGAAAAAAGGGCGTGCCAACGAGAACTGCCTTTATTTTCGATTTACTTGTCATGATGATAACCTGTAATTTGTCACTTCGCTTATTCGAAAAAGAATCGTTTTAGAACTTTTGGTATAAGTACAACCCCGAGTTAATGCTGCCAACTACGAAAACGGCACATAAGCATGTTTTATTTGTACGCGAAGACGTGGAAAAGAATATCAAATCCACATTAAAAAATCAGTTGCTTTGGTTATGTGTTGACTAGACAACAGATTGTAAAATAAATTCTAGGTTATGTGTTGACTAGACAACAGATTGTAAATGAAATTCTATTCTAAATGTTATAATACGTGTACTGGACCCTCATAAACTGACATTTTCGCTGTTACTAGCTAGCAAAAGACTGGAAAAGTGTACTGGTGCAGCAATTGTGAGAGTGATACTTAGTACGTTAGAAAGCTTTCAAGTCTCACCACGTCAAGTGTTGATGTTTATGCGCGATGGTGCTACGACAATGCGTTCAGTACACCCGTTCTCTTTTTGAACACGGTTGCAAGTATTTACATGTTACGTGTAAAGTGCATGCTTTACATCCTGTGGCAGAAAATATTCGACAATGTTCAGCCGAGGTAGGTGCATTAATAGCAAGTACAAAAAAAGTGTTTTCCAAATCTCCAAGACGTCTTCGATCATTTCACGCACAGTGTCCCGGTATTCGTGAACCACCACAGCCGATTCTTACACGTTGGGGTACATGGTTGCAGGCAGCTCTTTATTATGCTGAATATTTCAAACAAGTAAAAGTTGTTATTCTACAATTCAATCCAGCTACTAGGGAGAGCCAGACAAAATTTCAAGATATTTCCGTTGAAACAGAGTTACAAACTATTCGTAACAACTATAAAGGAGTACATGACGCAATAGAATAATTACAAAATGGAGCGTTGTCGTTAGCGGAGTCACTACAAATAGTGGACGAAGTGCATACACTGCTACGCACTATAGATAACACAAAATATAATCGCGTTTTAGAAAAGTTCGAGAGTGTGTTAAACAAAGATTCAGATTTGATCACATTAAAACAAATTTGTGTTGGTTCATCGACAAATCCATTAACTGAATTCAAAGAGTGATTTAATCATGCAGGTATTACATCCGTAGATGTCGATAGATCTTTTTCAAAATATAAACACATTTTTTTTCACCAGGGCGAACACCGCTCAACAAGACAACTGTGGAAACATTTAATGCTGTCAACATTTACGACTCTTATCCAGTGAGTGATAATATTGATAATAGTGCTTCTACTTTTAATGTTCGGTAATTCCGATGCAGCCCGTCAACCTACTTGATAACGTTGCTTAAGAGGGTGAGTGTTTTACAATTTCTCAGATATTATAATTCTTGATTGGCTCTGTGTTATTATTCAAGTCATTACTTATTTTTTTAGCATTGTACTTACTGAAGAAAGCGCACGCCTATGCTGCGCAGAGACATTACCACACTTTATTGATGAATACATAAAACTTCACTACTTTGCCCACTTAACTGATTTCGTAAAATTGACAGTGAAAGAAATAGTGGATTACCGTTCATCCATAGTGTTGTAATGTTATAAAGATTAAGGAAATAATACAAATTTGTGTAATACTTCCTTGCAAATAAAGTTGTGCGTAACCTAAAAATTTTGCCCCAGTTCCATTGCTAATACTAAAAATAGGGCAGTTACTTTACAAATACTTCAATTACTTGAAAGGTACATTAAAGCCTCAAGTGCTTAAACAAAGTATTTCAAATATCAAGTACCAAGTACCTTCTTTTGGAAGCGGTAGAGCATAGCGCTTGAAGCCCTAAAAGTGCTTTAAGTACTTTATCAGAGTGGGTTATCCAGCTCTGATTACGATACTATGTATTTACAAAATTAAGTGTCGCCACAAACTAGGTTAGTACAAGGTGTAATTTATAAAAATCCGTTGATCTCAATGCATAAGATTTGGGTGCGTCAATGTTACACACTTTATAATTTTCACGCAAACACCTACAATCCTAGATCTCTTCGTTTTCCTGCACAAACACGCAATTTTTAGTGCTATTACATTTGACTACATTTGCATAATTGATTCGTTCCGGAAAAAAAATCGAATGCCAAACCTGTTTTCGCCATCAAACGGCTAGTTGGTGTAACCATCAGATTATCATATTTTCCAACTTTAATATATGTATGTTCCATTAACAGCCACTAAGGGACTAGTAGTAAAATATACTCCTCTGTTTTATTTTTAGCGTTACGACTAAATTTAATTTTTTAGCGTTCGAATTGGCGTCGGTGTTGCGTGAAGCCAGGTGTAAAACTAAGAATTTTAAGTGGGGGTTGTTTCATTCACTACTTCCTATCGTTACTATTGATCAGATGTTTGCCAGGCGCTTTGCCGCATTTTTATAACATGCAATGTTGATGAGTGTATTTATTGTTAATTTATGTATGTCCCTTATAAGCCTTATAAAGCAACTATACAGGATGCGGTGCTCAATTTGTCGTCTACTTGAATTTTAAAATGCATTAGAAATTAAAATTTATTAAGGTGATTACAAGCAAATGTAATAATCGGGCAACTGTATTGTTCTTCAACATTGAATGAAGTAGATTTCACGGTTACGGGTGTGACGTTTGCGCATATAAACTATCCTAAAACTGGCTTTAAATTACTAATTGTTAGGTAGTCATTCGGTGATTTTAGTTATTGAATTTGCAGATCTATACTTAAAATTTAGTTATATTATTTATTAAACCAGTGACGGATGTGATGCACACAATTATAAAAAATGTGCTCTTTGTGCAGATATATTCAATTTTGAAATGAATATAAACCTTAACAAACTTACGAAGTTACTAGTTAAATAAAAAAGTAAAAAATTGCAGATATTTATACAGATACATTTCAAAAAAATGGTCGGGCGTGACATACTACTGCGACGGATGTGACGGACTAGAAAATGAGATTTTAAAATAAATTGAACTAGCAGTAAATATGAAAATAAGGTTTATATTACATCTAAAAGGATTCAAGAACTCTTACCGCATAATATATTTTATTTGATTTGCGATATTAAAAAAAAAATGGTTTCTTTAAATGTGGGGACATTTTCCCATTTGTATGTTGTATTAAAAATTTAAATTTTACAAGTATAGCGATAACAAAATAAGGGAAAAGCACTTTATCTTATAAAATGTGCAAGTTCGCAGCTAATTATTTAATAAATTTTGCAGCTGAGTTGAAAATTTAATAATTAAAAAATATTAAGGACCTTTTAACCCTACGGTACCATTTGGAACTGCATGACAGTATGGCTAACTGTACAATTTTTATATTTAATAACTACGAAAGTATTATGTTACGGTTGCTCTTGTTCACTTTACGCTATTTTTTGGGTAACACTGATTCAAGTTTTACTATATACACACGTGTGTTAGGCTGCGTTCACATAGAGTAGCACGAAATTAGTCTAAAATTTGACAACTGAGACCAATGATTTGCTTTGGCGTAACCTAACATAAATTTATTTGTTGATATTAACAATTGTTTTTGTAATACACGGAATTGCACAGAAACGTTATATAATATGTTTATTAACAATTTCTGTAATAATGAGGACACAAATTTAAAAACAAACACAGAAAATAATGTTAAAATTTATCATGTGTATAGTTTTGCGTTACACTAATTTCGCCCTACCCTATGTGACCGCAACTTTACAAGTACAGTACAGCATAACTTCTCAATAGAAGTCGCTTACAAGGAAGATAAAGATGACTACACTGAAAAAGGCATTCCGGTACGGATAACCTCCAATTTAATTACCGGTTAATTCTCGTGGCAACATTAAAGTTCCGGCAGAAATGTGCATTTCAATGTGAAAATTTAGATAGAGTATAACACTTTTACCTTGTATTTCTCCTGTAGTTTTACTTATCTACGTGATACTGCTCATTCTTACTACCAGAATAAAAATTTGCTTTAAACTTATGTACAGGATTTTTAATTTTATTTTGACCACTACTTATTTTCGTTGCTATTGCAGATTCAAAAAAATATTTCAAGTGAAAGTTGTAATTATGCTTTTTTTAATGGAGTACCCCATGTATTTATATATTTTAGGATAGCCCCTCACTTTCTGATTCCAAATATATTATATTACATATATAAGACTACGAGGCACGTCCAGACACTAAGTTCCGTTTGATAACAAAAACAAAACGAGTACAAATACAGAAAAACTATTTACTGCAAAAAAAAAACTGTAAACCTTAAACCTTATCTTTCTACATAGGTCCCACAATTTTGTAGGCACTTGTCATAGCGTGCCACAAGTTTTTGTATGCCTTCCTCATAAAGCGTTGCCGCCTGTGTTGTCAGCCATATGGTAACATGTTCTTTGTGCTCTTCATTGTTGTTGAATTTTTGACCACCAAGGAACGTTTTCAGGTGCAAAAAGAAGTGGAAGTCGCTAGGGTAAGGTTAGAGCTGTACGGAGGGTGGTGAAACTGGATCCACCCAAAGTTCTGTAAAAGTTGTTGTAGTGTGAGGTCGGGCATTTTCATATATCAAAATACCGTTTGTGAGCATTCCTCGACGCTTATTCTGGATTACACGACGCAGTTGTGTCACCTGAAAACGTTCCTTGGTTGTCAAAAATTCAACAAACGATGAAGAGCTCAAAGAACGTGTTACCACATGGTTGACAACACAGACGGCATCGTTTTATGAGGAGGGCATACAAAAACTTGTGCCACGCTATTACAAGTGCCTACAAAATAGTGGGAGCTATGTAGAAAGATAACTTAAAGTTTATAGTTTTTTTTCAATAAATAGTTTTGCTGTATCTGTACTCGTTTTGTTTTTATTACCAAACGGAACTTAGTTTTTGGACGTGCCTCGTATTATAAGTAATTAGTGACTTATTTCACTGAATAAAATTAGGAAATTTTTTGAGTTAGGAAGCAAGAAGACTTTTAAAATGATATATAAATATAAAGAAATTATTTTTTTTTTGCTAGCTGTAAATCTGTAAATTAACATGGCTTGCATCTGAAAAAGTATAAATAACATTTATTTACGTGAAAAATAATAAAAACAAATGTGTTAGAAGGAGAAAATCTATGGAATTCCGATTCTACAAACTGCTTCTGTAAATACGTTTATAAATGTTTGCTGTCATGTAAGATATCTACACTAAAGGTTTTGCACGAAAAAAGCGTCACGAAAAGAAAATGAAGAACATCTTAATAGGTTACTTTATTTTGAAGGAAAAAGTAAACACTTGTCAGCACGTCTCACTCAATGCCATTTCATAATTTTATTATAGAAAATTCAGAAGCCAGTTCCTGCTGCAAGGGAGTTATATAGAAGCAGCTCCACAATCTGCCAAACTTGAAAAAAAAGGATGATTACAAGCAGTATAAAATGTTACCTGTCCAAGAACTCACAGAAGTTCTGAAGAGGAAAAGATTAGTTTTGTCAACAAATGATTGGAAGTTTAAACACCCTAATTTCTTTAATTAAATTTAATAGTCCACTTTTTCCATTTCCGGCGTTTTTAATAAAAAAAAATAGCCAAATAGACTTCTTTTCGTGTAAAATTTTTAATATTTCTTATATGGCAGTAAACGTTTAAGTATTTGTAGCATATTGGTTTCTATTATTTTTAACGAAAATAGAAAATATTTCTATTTTTTCGTCTGTAGTGTAACTCCTGTTAATTTGCAGATTGATAGCTAGCAAAAAAAACTAGTAATTGTTTTATTTTGACACATGATTTTCAGAGCCTCCTTGCTTTCTAATTTTATTTAGCAATTATTTAATAGTAATTTTTTTTCGATAGAGGTAAAACACTACAACTTTTGTTTGAAACATTTTTTTGTATCTGCAATAGTAACGGAAATAAGTAGTGGTAAAACCCTGTACAATGGTGAAACTAAAACTTTCATCCGTTTAACTGCCAGTTCGACATTTATATGCATTTAATTAAGATTGCGGTCGAAAGAAATATGATTTTTTAGTTTCACCCTCGTACGTAACCCTCGTGCAACGTTTCTGCAACAAATAAACCTGGTACCAGTTTACGTTCGACATTTCAACAAAATCAAATCAAATGTCGGGTCCAAAGTGTTATGGAACTCGAAAACCATTTTTAGCACCATACGTGTTTTCCAAAATTCAATAAATTGGTTTGCAATATTTACATGTTAATTACTTATGTACATCTTTTCATATTATACCTAACAATATTCTATACTATAACTCGATAAATAAATGAAATATATTGTGAAACTTTATTTTTTTATTGTAGGTATATACTATGCAACAATGTTTAAACGAGAAAACAAAAAGGACAGTTCCGTGTTTCTTCTATTCTTCATATACGTTCCAGAAAATAATATAGAGAGCTAAGTAACTCACATGCAATTACAAAATTTATTTCTTTGCAATTTCAAAATCATGTCGTAACTCTAAAACTAGTATATTTTTAAAAACTAGAATTGATGGTTTATTTGCCCAAATATTGATAACAATTTGATGGCAAAATTATGAATTTTATTGTCGCACTGTACATACATATGTACATATATAAAAATTCCTAGTCCTTAGTAAACATATTCTGTTTATTTTGGTTAGTACTTTGAATATATCTACACATTTACTTATTTTTTTAAGATTTTTATAGAAACTTTCAACCGTTTGATATTTATTGTTTCTAGCAGAAACAAAATTGCATTCTTCATTAATATTAGCTCCTGGATAGCTATAATAAAGTTCTTTTATTGTACGCTATGATACAATTAATTAAACATTTCGTTTAATAAATTGTTTGTTCTTTTGAACTATATGGTCTTAGCAAATCTTCTGTCACAACATTGTTTTTATTTATGTATATGTAGACACATAACTGACAATCACAAAAATAGCTTGATTAAATCAATATATGCAAAAGTAGGAGGTTATATTATGATATATTACTGCCGATTTAGTATATACACTAATAGCAAAGCAATATGTAATACACTACAAGTTCTAACCTTCAAATAACGCGACCTGTATAACTTTATTTTCCATTTTCATGCAATAAACCCTTGCATTACATACATTACTTAGTGAATGTATGTTTAAAATAAATAACAACTTACTTTTTTTTTCTTGGAAAGTATTAATATAGGCACTAATGCCGTGAGTAATGCCACACAAATATGCCGGTATAACATGCATACTACAATAAAGGGGTGATGTTTTGTTCTGAGGAATAGGAGATATAATACTCTTATACGTACCGAAATTTTGATACCAATACCGGTTTAATTTTAAAACACGCTTTTAAAATTTCAGAATTTTTGAGAATTCCTTTAAAATTTGAATAAAGATCTAAATTTTGGCATAATTTCATACAAATACTAAAGGTTTATAGGAAAATTACCAATTTGAAGGAAAATTCCTTATGTTTATACCAGAAATTTATAATTTTTTTCATAATATGACTTAAATTTACCCCCATTTCTCTCAGTGTACCAAAAGGAGGACACCGATACTTGTAGATCTTGTCAAATTAAAATTAAATAACTAACATAAAATAAAACAATACAAAAATTGCAATATTTAAGTTTATTTGATGGTTTTATTGTATCAATATATGATTCACAGATTATTAAGATTCCTATCTTGTATACAATTTGTGGTTATTTCAACGGTTACGTTTAGCAGACCCAATTTTAGTGGAGCGGTTGAGTGATCTACTCACCCGCCAATGGGAATGCGCAGACTTGGATTAGTTATTATTCACTTAATTGTTCTAAAACAGACATTAATCACAACAGTAGCTTTTCAAATTTTTTTCATTTTTTCACATGCGTCGAACAAACTCAAGATTAAACGGTAGGAGTTGATGTACCAATACGCAGTGTTTTAAATCCACAAATTTATTATATATTAATGGGAATAATCGCGTAAGAAGAATATCATTATGAACAAAATCTTCAAACTCTGCGCGGTTATTGGAAAATCGAACTTTTCCGCACAGTTGAAATTCAAATTGAAGCTTAATACTTATTTGCTTTTCGAAGTTTTGAAATGGATAGTTACCTGCATATGCTAACAGTTTTTTAATCAGATAATTTCTGTAGATTTTTTTGTTTGAGGTTTTCCAATAGATAGTTTGATGTGCGAAATTGCATTATCTAGAAATAACACTTTTGTACTTTGTCGCTTTTTTTGTTGTCAAATTTATACGACTATGCTGCCATCATCTCAGCCTTTATGTTGGAAACCTATTCTATTGGTAATTTGCGTCTGTGCTCACGATTGAAATAACTTTTATCGATGACCTAGATGGTCTTTTGTTTCACCTTCCATGCTTACAGAAAGTAAAACCGTCAGTTGTCTGTCAACACATTTACCACCTTTCAGTGAAAACATTTTTGCTGAAATTGCACGGCAATAAAGGACTGTCCCACCGGTATATATCTCAGGCAATAGTTTTTTTAAGCTAAACGATGGCTTCCTTTTCCCGCCTTTATATCAGCAACGTTTGCGTCAACTAACACCATAAATTGTTTTGAATGTAATGCTCTGCTGCTGATAATTTTTTTCTAACCAGCGCAGCGATTCGGGAGATTAAAATTGACTAGTTAAATATTCGTAGCAGCTTTCATTGCCTCTTGTGCAATTAAATGTTCAGAAATTGACAAACTTTAATTCTGAGCGTTAAAAAATCAATTAAACACTACTTTTCAGTTTCTAATAACCAACTTCATAAATTTCTTTCAATGTATTTTTGGGCACCTTTCTAACACTCAACCCAGTTTTATAATTTTTAACGAGATGACATCGATTTGCTTTTTGCGTGTCAAACGGCGAAAACTACCGATGCAAATACTCACATATCTGGTTGCCATGACGCACCCTACATAATGTATTGACTATAGAAAAAAATAAAAAAACTGTTGATTTTATTCTACAGGGCGACCAAAAGCTTTAGAAATTTGCTACAACGAAAAGAACAATAATTTCATTAATTTTAGGTGTAACAATTTGTATATTAAACATTATAGCATCTGCCTAAGCGGATTAATTCCTATTAAAATTAATTAGCACTGTCTGTCTCTAATCACGAATAAGCTAGGCTCGTTCGGTTGCCGTCCAATAGTACTTACAAGAAGGGATTCGGATGTTTTTTCTCAAAAACGTCCAGCTCTATAATTTTTTGTGTTTCATACGTGAACCATTAAAGTTGCTTTATCTATTTTCATTGTTTTCATGTATCCAGTGTGTACTAATTCGCGAATCACTTTACAATAATCCTAGACTTATTATAATAGTCCATTCTTTTTATTATTATAGCAGGTATTTTCCTTAACTATACTTACTCCGTTTGAATATGCCGTGCTTTTGACAATCATAGCTAACTGCGTGGTGCTAGCACTGGAAGAGCACTTGCCCAATCAAGATAAGACTGTGCTGGCACAAAAATTAGTAAGTATCATTGCTGACACATGTGCATGTACATATTTGTAAGTTACATATTTACTTGAATTTGAATTGCTATTTCATATGTCTTATAACATCACATTTAAATTACATACATATTTGTTTGATCATTTAGATGTATACAGTTTTCTATGTATTCCAGGATTATTTTTACGCATAAAACATCCTAAAAAGTAAAAATCGTACATAACAGAAAACACGATCAGAATAAAATTATATTACGAAATTCGAAGAATAAGAAATCAGAGCCTGAAAAAGCACATTTTACAAAGTGAAAGAGTTGTGATAATAACATTGACATTAAAAGTGGAAACTACTGATTACAGTGCGGCTCGCGTGGCATCATTGAATATACGTACGTTGCGGAAAAACAACCTGAAAAAATTGTGAAATTGGAAATGGGATTAAAATTGAAAAAGTAATTTTCATAAAAATTTGTTTATACACTTAAATGTACACTGGTTATAAAAGTAATCAAATCTCGATGTGTTCCAACAAAATGCTTTGTTATCTCATCAGTAAATTGGAACACATAAATATACGATGTGATATTCGGCAAACTTTTTGCGACGAGAGCTTAGAGCTGGAGGGATTTAACTCATCATCAAGGAGATTGCTATACATAAGTATTCATCTAGTGTAAGGCTGGAAGATAACTCCCTGAGCAATTTAGAGGAAAAGTTTTCAATTAAAATTATATTCAAGTATACAGAGTGTTCATTTTTGCGAACTGCGGATGTCTCTTTAATTCCCGTGCTAAAGTGTTAATTTGAATTTTATACGATTAAGTATTTCTTGGAGTTTTCGGCAGTATATAATTTTTTTGTATCATTCTACAAGGTGTTATTTCAATTTTGAATTAAACGTTAGAAAAGTAAAATTTGCTCGAGCAAACCTATTCCTAATACAAGCATTTGGAAAAATGAAACACGAAAAAAACTCATAAAAAGTTTATAAAAAATTTGGTAATTATTATAACCTTTTTCTTAATAATTTTTTTTTTCTTTAAAAAAAATTATAGTAATTCTCCGAATTGTAATAGAATTGCTGTGACTACATATATTCAGTTGAAAGAACTACGAAAGTTGAACCAATATAATATAGGGATTAGTCAACAACAGAATACCAACTAAGAATAGTATACAAAACATACTTACTTATGCAATAAAAGCTTAATATGGTATTTTAATGGTGTAAGTTGAATTTTCATGTATTTCGTTACACTTTTTATACAGTCAGGTACTAAAGTATCCCGCTCCCCATACTAACTTTTAAACGACAGAAGCTAACGTTTTTTAGAAAAAAAAATGGGACGATTTATATTTTCTGTGGGCTAACTTTTGGTGATATCGGTAGCTCAATCACATTTTCGGTATCATCGGGAGTGACGCCAATTTTCTTACTTTAAATAGAACATCTTGTATATGTTTACGTTTTTAGAAAGGTTAACGAGAGACGAATTTAGCGATACCACACATGTACTTTAATTAAGAAATATCACGAACAAAAATCTCATAATGCCCCCTACTTATTGTATACATCGTTTACTTATAGTATACGCGAATTTTCTAATTCTATTCCTAGCGACTTGAAATGTATATCGCCAGCATTGTTCAGGTGTGCGGTAAAGCAATATCTACGTCATAAATAGTAGTTTCTAAATAATTTTGATTTAGGGTTTTTTTTACCTACAGTACTGTTTGCTTTATC
Source organism: Dynastes maya (assembly GCA_029619315.2). Lineage (NCBI taxonomy): Eukaryota > Metazoa > Arthropoda > Insecta > Coleoptera > Scarabaeidae > Dynastes > Dynastes maya. The sequence continues at coordinate 35,727,895 of JAROYE020000004.1, forward strand.
TATTAAGTTGAGAATTATATCACAGAATATTTAGTTTAAGGTTGGTTATGTAGGCACGTTTTTCAGCTTTATAACACTTTTTTTTCTCTAAGGATTGGGCTTAAGAACAGAGGATAACATAGGTTATCCAACTGAACCTCTCCTTAAGATTTCATAATAGCTAACTGTTTTTTTTTCTCTTCTTTCCTGTAACCTTGTATCTCTAAATATATTATAAAATAAAGAAATTTATTATTATTATTATATGCAGTATTGGTAATCTGTTTTTGCTGTTATGCAAAATTGGCTAGGAAAGATCGCCAAATTGTCTCATGTGACGCCAGGTTGATTCAAAGAGCTCGTTGCAGGCAATGTAATCATAACTGTGAAATCTCAATTCTGAAAGCGTAAACTATAGTTATTAGATTCTGCAATTTTCATATTTTCAGGATTTGTTTTCGGTATTATTTTCCCTATTTTTACCTATTTTATTACTCGTTGCTATTTTTCCACTTTATGGAACTTTGATCGAATTAATTAGTTATCTTTCCTGCCTAGTGCAAAGTGCAAATCTTTCCGGTTATACGTGGACGGCGTTGATTGTGTTCTACTTGGCGGCAATTTTTTCCGAATTCAACGAATAGTAAAATAATTGTAGTTTACATGGTAGGCCATTGCGAAATCAATAACAAAAAACAATAAAGTTCCATAAACTAAAGAAATAACAATTAACAATATAAGTAAAAATAAGAGAAAACAATAACGAGAACGAAGATATGGAAAATGCGGAATATAATAACAATAAATAACAAGCATAATACGAGGTGTGGCAGGTAAATAATCGGACTGATGCCGCTATCGGCAAACAGCGAGCACGTCACGGCAGGTTTGAACATGTCTGTGCTTATAGATGCTTCCCCCACCCTGAGCTCAATGGGCACGGTTGTACGTCGCTCAGTCTCGCTGTAGCAATCGTCCGTTCAAGTCCTTACGTTAGCAACGAGTTAACCTCAAGTTTCTTGTGAAACTGGGAAAAAGTGCTACAGAAGCTTATGCCATGTTAAAGAAAGTGTACGGAAGTGATTGTTTATCAGGCGCACAAGTTTCTGAGTGGTGTAAAAGGTTTAAGGAGGGACGTGAAACGACCGAAGACGATCCGCGGCCTGGACGACCCTCAACATCAAAAAGGGACGACAACATTCAGAAAATTGGTAAATTGATCCGCGAAAATCGTCGTTTGAGTGTCTTAGCTCTTGCTGAAATCTCAGGAATTAACAAAGAAACTGCCCGTCAGATTTTGCATGAATCATTCAACATGCAAAAAGTTTGCGCAAAAATGGTGCCAAAACTTCTCACTCCAGAGCAAAAGGAATCGAGAATGAATATTTGTGCTGACCTTTTAAACAACATTGTTGATGATCCAGATTGTTAAACAGAGTGGTTACTTGTGATGAATCGTGGTTTTTTACCTACGATCCTGAAACAAAGCGCCAATCGATGCATTGGAAGAGCCCAAGCTCACCACGGCAAAAAAAGCGAAAATGAGCAAGTCTAAATTCAAGGCCATGATGATTTTTTTTTTTGATACGCGTGGAATTGTCTAAGTCCACTGGGTCCCCGAAGGTCAGACGGTCAATCAACATTATTACGTGGAGGCTCTAAAAACCCTTCGTGAACGAGTGAGAAGACGAAGACCCGATTTGTGGAAGAGCAAATCCTGGATGCTTCACCAAGACAATGCGCCAGCCCATTCCGCCTTGTCTGTGAAGGCGTTCTTTGCGAAATCCGGCATCACCGTGTTGGACCACCTACCTTACTCGCCCGACCTGCCCCCCTGTGACTTCTTTTTTATTTCCTAAGGTAAAATCGGAGCTTAAGGGGACAAGATTTGACAGTGGAAAATTCGTATGGAGCGTTGTAGGGATCGGCAAGGAGAGTACATTGATGGGGATAAACTTTGCAATATAATTGGTGATCAATAAAATGTTTTGTAGCACCAGTCCGGTTATCTAATTGCCACACCTCATATACGCTTTCAGGATTGAGATTTGACACTTTGGCAATTGTTATGATTACGTTGCCTGTCAACAGGCTCTTTCAACTTGGCGTTACAGGAGATAATTTGGCGATCTTTCCTAGTCAACTTTGCATAACAACAAAAACAGATTACCATTCCTATAGTTAAAGTATAACACGTGGCATGTCGTTGGATTCTTCTTTCGGTTATCTTCACAAAAATATAAAAATGTACAGGGTGTTCCATTTAACATAAGATGGTTGACGTTACTTCCGGTGATATCGGAAAAGTAATTGAGCTACCAATAACGCCAAAAGTTAGCTCACAAAAAATAGAAATCGTTCAATTATTTCCAAAAATGCTAGCTTCTTTTGTTCAAAAGTTAGTGTGGGGGTGATGGGTATACCTTACTTTTAGGACCTCACCTTATAATTGTTTTAATTGATTGAAAACGTCGTTTATAATTACAGGAAATTATTTCTGTGATTGTTTTTTATACACACCTGTATACCCTCGCGGTCTTTATTAATATAATCTTCAATGCTTTAACAATCATGTTTTATAAACCAGAGTACATTTAAAGCTATTTAAAAAAACGTGACAGATATATGCATAAAGAATTTTAATACTTATCAAATCGTTTCTAGTAGTTCAATAAGCTGTTAATAAGTATTTATATTTCCTACTTTCCAACATAAAACGGAAAGTACAGGTTTATTATTAATATCAGAGTGTCCCCATGCTCCATCTCTTATAAGTGATATCTCCATAATATGGCTCACAAATTTAGAGCTACTATGGAAATCTCTGTTATTCTAAAATAGAGTATAAGATTAAATTTGACAAAGCTACTAAATTCAGTTGTATCAAATAATTAAAGAAAAGATTTGGAGTGTCTTCAAAAGTCTACTGACTATAAGTAATCTATGTCGGAAAAAATTTTTTGGCTATGATTTTTTGCCAATACATCTTTTATAATTTTAAAAGAATAGATGAATTGTTTGTTTGTCATCCATCATCATTATACACGTTGGCTCAGACTTCACCGGGCTGCGAGATATATTGTACGTAGCGCAATTTGGCATCCTTGCATTTATCCCCGCCGGCCAGCCTCGCCGCGCGCTACTGCCGTGGCCTATCTAATGCACTCTCTGTCTTTCTTTGCGCTCGTAAGGTTCTAACAAGAGATCGTGGAATTCGAATACATTATGCTAGTTTATACAATCGCAGAGATGGTACAGATCATTAAATGGTATTTTGCGAATTGCCGTAAATGCCAACAAATAAACGAACAGCCTCAAATCCCTCTAATGCATCCCGAGCGGGAGGAGAGAGAAGTGAGGGTTTGTTCGTTGGTTGAAATGGGCGAACCTTGCTCTAGCCGGCAAATTGCAGACGAAATCGGTGTTAGTAGAAGTACTGTGAAACATATTTTGAAACGCAACAAATACAAAAGTTATAAAGTTCAAAATTGCCAGGAGATTTTTCCCCTTAATAAAGTAACATTGTTAGAATTTCAATTTATTTTGTATAATTATCGAATTTATTTTTCTTTTGTTTAATTTTATAAGAATCCTTGTTTATTTTCCTACCTAGAATTACTTTATCGTTTTCCGGCATCGCATAGCAGCAACAAAACGAATATAAGAAACTGTACTTTCTAACATAATCTGAGACTACAAAAAAATGACGCATAATTCTGTATTAACACATTTTGTCAGAAGGCATTGAATTATAATATTACGTGATTGAGCGGACAAGCGTGCGTACCGCTGCTCGCTTTATGATATACTGCGACTGGATGGGATCTCTCAGTGAACCTCGAATGCGCTGTTGCCATTCACAAAGCCGTTCGTATCTGGACCAACGTGTACACCAAAGCGTTCAACGTATTCTGTACAAAAGTGGTGCAATTTATTTTTGAGCTCTTTCGAAGTTGTGAAGGATAAGTAAAAATCGTAATCACGAAATTTCCGTTTTTCCGATATAGCTCATTGTCAGTGGGCTCTTAAGAACTTTGTAAAACTTTAATTTACATTTTATCTCTTACAGTAAATTGAGATTTCCGTAAGGACTTACGAATTTGAGACAACCAATGCATGCTAAAAACACAATAATTACATAGTTTGAATGTTCAAATATTGATACAATAATCTAATACAATATTTCTTTTTATAGGAAAAAACCGAGGTATACTTTCTAGGGATATTCTGTGTTGAAGCCTCACTGAAGATTTTAGCGTTAGGTTTTGTTTTACATAGAGGATCATATCTTAGAAATATTTGGAACATTATGGATTTCTTTGTCGTACTCACAGGGTAAGTGTTGGAATATACTCTCTTAGGTAGCGATATACTACACATATACACATTCATGACTTCACTCAATATAGGAATCGATTAAATTGCAGTTACCTTTATCTCTAATGGCCAATTTAGCCGATAATAGATATGTTGTCTATAATTTTTTATATGTGGAGTAAATATATCATTAAAAACTTATTTGATGAGTGTGTGGTCTTATGTAGGTCTATGACAATTTTTGCTGAAGCGAACGTTGATGTTGATCTACGGATGTTGCGGTCCTTTCGCGTTTTGCGACCCCTGAAGCTGGTATCCAGGATCCCAAGTAAGGACGAGGAACCCGCACATATATATATATACTTTCTGTCTCTGTCTAGCTCTTGCAGTTGCGGTCCGCAGTAGCGCAGATGATAGACTATTTATACATTACTATAGAGTTATTTTTTTCATGATAGACATAGAGTGATTTGTCTTTAATATGACCTATAATACCGTAGGCTAAGCAGTTGGAGTTGTTGAACTCTTAGAATTGAACAGTTTAGTGATCAGTGTGTCCGTTTTATTCAATCAGTTCTTTTTATTATTTAATTTACTTATATATTACATGAACATAAGACGTTGAGTCGAACGTGCATGAATGTTTTGGTATCGTAGACAGTGCTCGATTTGCATATACTATTTATTTGTTATTATATTACAATTTTTTTTACAGTAGTTGATATATTTAGATAATATAGCACGTGTTAATAATAGTCTGAAATAAGTTCCCTTTAGAATTATTTCTTATTTTTATTAATTACATTTACAGCATCGTAAATACAACGAAAAACACACAAAACCACTTAAACTATATAGCTCAAGTATGATTTTGCTTTCTAAAATTAAAAGTAATATTGTATGTATAATATTGTTCACATATCTTGACTAGACGTATGTAAGTGCTCTCTTTAAATCCGGGTATTGCTTCTACGATGAGAGCTTTTCCTTTAAGGAAAATGCGTATTTTTTAATAGAGAGTTTTAGATACCTTTATTTAATTTTCAAATACTTTTAAGGGTGGTTTGCTGTTGGTGATATCCCGCATCACTGTCAGGGAGAATTTTACTGTATACTGTATACATGTTCTTTAATTGCATCTTTTTCATCTGTGTAAAATATGAATCAAACAGTAGGAATACAGTGGGTGACCGGTTAACAAACATAATTCGCTCCAAGGCTGTTCATCGATTTGCCAAAGATTTTTATAGGAAATCGATTAATTCGTTCTGAAGTTCCAAAAACTGAAATAAGCTTATAGTCCTTAGTTTACTTATTGGAAAAATGATATGTAAAAGGTAAATAAAAAAAGTCATAATCAGTTCTGAGGTTTTTTGTTGCTGAAGCATTAAAGGATCGGTCCAGTATCCATTCTTGTTCTCTCATTCTCGCCTGCACGATTGTTTGAAAGTGGTGGATGGCAATGTCCTTGCAGATGTTATTAACCCAAAGCTATGTAGTTTGGGCACCATTTTAAGACTCTTGCTTTGAGATTCTTCCATCCGCGTGCAGTAGCACCTTCATGATCAGTCGCGTCCTGTCGCGTCCCCAATTCAATCACACAAGCCGTTTTTAACAGATTTTTTCTAAATTAGGGGAAAAGTTTTAGTTCTTATAAACCCACTAGAAAAACATATATTTGAATTATTTTATTTATACAAGTGCACTAAAACAGGAAAAATACATTTTAGGAGCAAAAATTCTTGAAAGTCCTTAACTTGCCTCATTACAAAGCTATCGCAAATTTTTAAAATCTGGGGTTAATAACAGATATTAGTGTTCGTTATCCGAACATGTGTTCGGTGTCCGAATACAAGAATCCTTTGCGAATGCGTTCGTTGTCCGGTCTGTTTATTAACCGTTCACCCACTGTACTCTAGTGTAAATAAGCGTCAAGACGAATTAATTTAAGGTATTTCAAGCGAGGATAAACATACGTTCAATATGTCTCTTGGGTCCATTATGTTCATAACCTATCCAAAGTAAGTAGACTATTACTTTGTATATTCGGTAATGAGTGGTATTATTTCTTTATTTTTTTAAGTAAATTCGAGGTTAAATTGAATATCCATTCATATATACCGAATTTGGTATTTCATCAAAGAATGTCTTAAAGTTTTTTGTCACATTTAACAGAATTATTATGTCATCGAGGAAGTTTTTAAATGAGTCGACTTATATTTATTGATAAGGCTTAGACAAATTCGACAATATATGGCTGCACCTACTATCTTCTATTTAATTGTAAAAAAAATTAACGAAATTCTTGTTCTTTAAAAGTATTCAGTTGGCGTATGGCGTAGCTTTTTTTTGTATAATTTGACTTTTAATGCAGGAAGTATCAACACTGTTAAGTAACACGCTTTTTGTCAAAGAGCTTAACTTAATTCAAACTGCGTGTTAAATTAATTGCTGGACATGGTCTTCCATTTAAATTAAAAACAAAGAATTGAAAATTAGCTTGATTGCGGACGGAAATAAAATACGAAAGGAGAGCGGAACATGTAAATTATAATAATAATAGAGAATAGACCAACTGACAGATTTAAAGATATTTGACAATACTGTTCTTTGTATTACATTTCAAAAAAGTTGTTATTCCATCTAAAACCGAAAAAAAAAACAAATAATATGGTCAGGGTAAAAATAATGGTTGTTATTTTATTGAAACAAATACCCAAAGTCACCATAGTTTGACAATAACCAGTTCGGTGTTTAAATTCATTAATTGCACTGTAAATCACAATTCTTCTGTGATGTGGTCTACCAACCTTTTTATAGTGCTACTCTATTGGTTTTTGTCACCTCACAAAGAAAGACACGATCAAGATTTCAAGTCTTTGCTTTTTATTTAAAGGGAGGACCAATACCAACGTATTGTGAGTGCTTTTAAAGGATACTGATCGTAGGAATTTCATTAATTTCTTTGAAATGCAATATAAAGAAGTAGACATGGACACAAAATAGCGTTGCATTTGTCTTTAAAAGGGCTATCAATTTATCATAAATATAATTATATACAGGGTGTCATAGGATGATCTCACGTTAGCCGTGTATCAAAAACTGGGCAGGTTCCAAGTTTGTAAATTTACAGACTTATTTTGTTCGAGGGGGCTAACTTTTAGAAAATATCGGCACTTCTAGTGAACTTCCGGGTTCACCGGAAGTAACGCACACTTAATTTTCTTAAATGGATTGCCCTAATTTGTATAAGACATTTGAATTCAGCAACTAATTTGACGTAAAATCGATCTATTTCCATAGGTCTAAATATTACTGTTTTAAAGCTAACTTGATTTTTATGAAAATTTCAGTTAAATCATCGTAGTGTTTTAACGTTTATTTACTCGGTACGCAAAAGTGTTTATTAACAATTGTTACGAGTTAGTAAACTACAAATATGGGCTATTGAAAAGTATTTCCATTTTTGTACAAATATTATACAGGGTGTCAGTATTTATCGATCAAATATGTTAAACTTCAATCATTAATATCTATGTAATTTTAAATAGAACACCCTATATATTTTTATTGTAGATGATAAAATATTAAATTCTTCATCAAATGATATTACATTTCCCTATACCTAAAATGTATACCTGGGCAATTATTCGCAATTTTACAAACAGTTTTGTAAAATTCGAAAGACGGCTACGAATATTCGTCCTATATGTCAACATTTCTGATAACCAACAGTTCAAAAATTTGCTAAGTCACATCCAAGTGTATTAAATGTTTAGGAAAATTAGGGCAGTACGAATCAAATATTACTCTGACAGAATGACCGTTTGCAGCACCGCTGTTAAGATTAATGTAAAATTCATTTGAGAAATAAAAAGAATTTCTACAAAGTCGTTTCGATATGCCGTTCTGCCAGCGCTGATGTGCCTGTTATTAAAAAGAAAAAAAAGACAATAGAACATTGAATTTTATTTTGTAAGCAAGAAAAAATAAGATAAATTTAAATAAATGTAAATTAATTGTATTAAAAAATAAACAAACAACTATTTCAATACGTGTTCAAAATTGGCACCATTCATTTCTAAACACTTATTAATTCGCTTCGTATTTGCGCTTCTGTTAGGGAATTCAGTATTACTCGTATTCTTTCTTTGACGTCTTCAACAGTTGTCACTGGAGTACCTGCCATAAACTTTATTTTGAACGTAGCCCCAGATGAAAAAATCCAGAGGTGTTAAGTCTGGAGAACGTGGAGGCCACAAGTACGGATCTTCAATTGCTATCCACTTTCCATCAAATAGCCTCTTCAAAATTGTGTGAACATTTTTTGTGTTGTAAGCGGGTGCACTATCTATTTGATATCAAACGGCAGCAGACTGAGCAACTGGCAATGTATCAAGTTCTTCCTCGACAATATTGCGCAATATGTCTAAATACCTTTTGCCATTTAAATTTTCATTATACAAGCGTAGGCAAATCTTGAAATGCCCTCTGTCTAATTACGTGAGGATTTTTGGCTGCCCAAAAGTGACTGCTGTGTCTACTGAAGATACCGTTTTTCGTAAATTTTGCTTCGTTTGTCCATATAATTTTTTTTCGTGAAGTTTTCATCTTCCTGACAAGATACTGTGAAAAAATCCTACGGATGTAGATTTTGTACTTGGCATGAAAAAGGTCTCCATTCGCGTTTTTAACACTTTTTGAACAGACATTCGTGAGATTTCTAACGTTGTTGCTACTTCTCGAAGAGATGCAGTCGGGTTGATATAAAAATATCCCGTAACACCAATCTCCACAATTTCGTCATCAATTAATTTATAGTTTTTTAATTTTTGGCCCAAACTGTTCATATTCTAAACAATTTTTAATCAATCGTCGAACTACATCTTTAGACGGTATTGGCCTGTCCGGGTATGTTTTCCGAAACAGAATGCACATTCTACTTAAAATTCTTCCAGATTTACCATAAATAATCAGTAAATTTAAGTAATCTTGGGTTGTCAATTCCTAACATGACAAACTAGATTACAAAATGTGCGATATACTAGGAAGTTTGCTAAGACATTATTGAATTGTCACACAACTGTCATTATAAATTTTAATGAATTGTCACACAACTGTCATTATAAATTTAAACACACGCTAAACCGGCGATGAACATTCATAGCCAACTTTCGAACTTATACGAAATTTTTGAATACAATAACATTAATTGCGAATAATTGTCCAAGCATTCATTTTAGGTATAGGGAAATGTAATATCATTTGATGAAGAATTTAATATTTCGTCATCTACAATAAAAATATACGCGGTGTTCTATTTAAAATTACATAGATGTTAATGATTGAAGTTTAGTGTATTTGATCGATAAATACTGACACCCTGTATAATATTTGCACAAAAATAGAAATACTTTTCAATAACCTATATTTATAGCTTACTAATTCGTAAAAATCATAAATTAACACTTTTGCAATAAGCGATAAAACACTATGATGATTTTATTGGCATCTTCATAAAAATCAAGTTAGCTTTAAAACGGTAACATTTAGACCTATGGAAATAGATCGATTTTATGTTAAATTAATTGCTGAGTTCAAATATTTTATAAAAATTAGGGCAATCAATTTAGGAAAATTAAGTGTGCGTTACTGCCGGTGTTCCCGGAAGTTGATTAGAAGTGCCGACATTTTCTAAAAATTAGCCCCCTCGAACAAAATAAGTTTGCAAATTTACAAACTTGGAACCTGCTTAGTTTCTGATATATGGCTAACGTAAGCTCATCTTGTGACACCCTGTATACAAATATGCCGAGATTGGTAAAAAATACAACCACGTACGTACTGTTTACCTGATATCTGCTTTTACGAAATTGAGAACTTCGATCATTTTATTGGTTGCATCTCATTATTTCGTCGCTTTTGTTTTCTTTTTTTCAAAATAGAATAGCAGCTTTTTCCAAAGTGAAATGAAAGAAAAACTAAGGTCATCAAACATCTTAAAATTTCTGAAAAAAACAAGTAGTACCAATTTTTTCTCATATTCCGATCTTATTTTGGTTTCATATCGATTATTTACGTATTGTTTTTATTTCATATAATTCACCAATTGAAATGATTCAATAAAAAAAAGCTAAAATCCCTACAATTGCGAATTTGCGATATAAATCAATTAAAGCGAATGTTGAAATTGTTCAAGGATAGTAAAGTAAATCAGAAAATATTTTTGTACCCCTAAAGCCCCTATACTACTTGTTTTTGGGTACAAAATTGGTGCTCTTTTTAACTGTAGTACCTACTGTGTGCTGAGAGTACTAACTCCCAGTTTATTGAAAGATATACAGGCTGTCCCAATCTTCTCGGATTGTACAATTGCGTCTATTGTGTAAATAGTAGGAAGTTAACATTTTCTGATAACATGGTGGACGTCATGCAGTATGCTTCAAATAAATTTACATCTATACAAGGTGATCGATAGCGAACCAGGTACCTACTTTGTTATTTTATACTGGAACGTCTGTATATTATTACGTTTTTGGTTTCCGCGTCTATAGTTCATTCACGTTAAGAGTGCAGTAGATAGCGCTACGATTGGCGTCCATATTATACCGAGGAAATATACCGGATAGTAAAACAGCGGTGAATTCGAATTGTAAATTGACGGCGTCGTAAGCGTTACAAGTTTGGTTATCAACATTTTGTAGTAAATAGCAAAGTGTAATATCACATGAAATTATATTCTTCGTATTTTGTGTGCAATATGTTATGGTTGTATTATGACGTGATAAAATAAAAGTGAACACATCTCTAAAATCAATTTCAATATAAATATTATCTTTCGGTTGTTTGATTTGTTGGAATAGTTGGAGCTTGTTTAATTGTATTAGTAAATAAATAGGATTACATTTGGCGTTAATTGAAGAGAACACAAATATCATACAATAAATTTTTGCACGTATTACAAATTTATATAGTTTTCTCCCCTTAATATTTGAATTAACATTCATAAAAAAAGATTTGTTTAGTTTCAGCATTTTATTTACAAAATAACTAATGTATACATAAAATAATTTGTAAATATGATGAATAATTTGTAAGTATGAACAAGACGAACAGATCATTTCAATCTATTATGCAAATGTGTTTAACTCAATACACATACGAATGATTATTCAGATTCTGATGACAGGTCTGACGATGATGATGATGTATCTGCTGTTATAATAAATTCTTCGATCATATCTTCAACGATATTATCCAGTTAATACATCTTATTCTCTTCTTCGATAACATGTTTGATACAATTTCTCCATGCATCACTACCCACAATGTTTAGCCCCTCAATTAGTAACGTTTTGACCTGGGATAATTTAAAAGTTTTGTTGTTAGCAGCGACATGATGTTTCACTTGTGCCTATATAAGCTCAATGGGGTTTAGGTTGCAGTGATATGGAGGCAATCTTAAAATTGTACATCCACTGTCTAATACCATTTGATCGATAACATATGTAATGGGATTATCAACCATATATTTTTCAAGTAACTCAACCTTTAATAAAGTATTGTCAACACCAATTTCTTTCGCAAGAAGCCATTCAATCAATTCTTGTTTCTTCCAGGCAGAGGTAGGCAATTTTTCTGTTCTAACTGAGTGGTAAGGAGCATTGTTCATGACAAAAACAGAGTTTGGTTCAGGAAAAGGTGGTATATTTCTCATCCACTCAGTGAACACTACGCTGTTCATGTCATCATGGCAATATCCTGTTTTCTTCGATTCGAAAAAGAGGAGACCATTTTCAACGAAACCATCATCGCTACCAATATGTAATATAATTAAGCTTTTTCCTTTTCCTGACGGATTCCTCAGTCTCGCGATAACCCCTTCCACAAATGCTTGTCTTACCGTAAGTACTGTGGTGTCTTCCCATATTCTTCGTTTAGTATGACCCAAGTTTCGTCTAAGTAATATATCTTTCTACCATCTGCACGAAATTTCCTGATGTTGATTAAGTATAGACGTCTCCATGATACAATATCTTGCCGTTCCATTAAAACACTGTTTCGACTTCGCTTTATCCACTTAAATCTCAACTTCTTTAAGATCTTGCATAATGTTATTCTTTCCAACGTGGGCAAAGTATCGCCTGCGTTAACAACCTATAAGATTTAGAAAAGTGATATAAGTGTAAGACAAATGTACATATAATATTAACACTCAATATTTTTGTGCATGTTGGTAATTCGTTCTTCAAGAAAAAGGGATGCACTCGTCTTCTAATTATTGACTTTTGCATTTCGTCCAAAGAATCATATATTGTATGACGAAAACGTTTTTTAGGGGGTGACCTAACAAGTCCCGTGATATCTATTTCTTTTACAATATCCCACATTGTTCTTTCACCTAGCCTAAGCTGCTTTGTAGTCAGTTTAACAGCTGCCGACTTAGAATTGTCCTGCTTAAGGTTCAGATACAAATTAGAAGCCCTAAACCTTTGCTTACTGCTAACATGCTTTCCCGGAGGATTTTTTGATGTCCCTGCTGGCAGGTTAAATACCTCTATATCAGCCATACCAAAATTGTTGTAAAGTAATAAACACTATGTTATCGGTATCATTTTATATAATTATTACAAGAATACCTTCAAATGTTCAATAGTAGCAAGTAGAGCTCTAAAAAGAACTATTTTGCGAAAATTTGCTTATTAAAACACACCGAACGACAATAAAAAACAATAAATACAAAACTAGAACCAACAAAGATGTTTGACAAATGACATTAGATATCGGTGATATTTCGTTTTATCCAACTTAATTTCATTTACTGAATACCACTGAATGCAGTGTTTTTTGTGTATGTGAATTTGCCTCGTCTATTTAGTCAATCACAAGCCAGGAATTTTTCGCCCATCTATTTTATCGTAGCAGTCTTACAATGAATGAAGTATAGAAATAAACCAATATAATACGGGTTTCATATGTCTATTTTTAATAGATTTCGAGATTTTTATAATTTTGTCCTGAATCGCCTAAATGTAGATACATACATGTAGTTATATCTATTTCCCTGTAAATATCTGAAATGCAAATACACTTTATCATAAATTACATACTTGATTCTACCAAGACGTGGTATTAAAACGCCTTCGAATCATGCAAGATGTTCAGTATTGAATACCAAGCTTTGGCAGATTAACAACAGAAACGTAATTCTTTTAAATAATACCACATATGTTTTCTGTAACCACCGTATAGAAAATTTGTTTTTGTATAATGATGCATATGTGAAAATTGAAGAGATATTTACAGTTAAATACGAGTCCTGCATTTGGATGTCGCATCCAAGCGGTTTCCGGTGTTAGTATTGTTTGGTTATCATAACAACACTAAACAAAAGATAGTTGTTGACGTTTTTAAATTATTGATTCGAAATTTTGAATCCAAGTTGTTACTTACAGTGAAAGACGAGTCTTGTATTTGGAAGTTACATCCAAATGGTTGCTTGTGTTAATATAGTTTCGATACCATGACAAAAGTGAATAAAACATATTGACATTGACGATCTTGCACTGTTGATTCAAAATTTCAAGCCTAAGGAATGAAGAGTTAATTAATAGCTGTAATTTATGTATTCGGAAAAAGTGAAAGAAATTGTGTATTTTAGCTAGTAGGATGTATAAGTTGCGCTGCCTTGACTAACGATGTCCACAACCGAAAACATTTGTCAAATTAAAGCTAAGATTTGATGCTGATGTAATAAAAAGAATTATAGTACTAATGTATCTTTTTAGCAAAAAGGAACAAAGGCAACAATATTTTAATAAAGGTTCATACAGGCTATCAATAAGTGATATAACATAAATATTTACATCAGCATAAATTTAAAATCAAAACAAAAGATCTAAAAAAACAATAACTTGTAACACAATTGAAATACAGTATGAACAATCTTAATATTCTTTTTTGTAATTTTTGTTGCAATAATTAATAGCTACCTATGTATTTATCAATCTACAGTGAACAACCCTTCAAATTCCTTCCTTCCAAATTGACACATTTGAGTAGTTGTTTGTAAAGCTGTTTTGCATTTTTCTTACCATATAAAATGTTGCACCCCGGAATGTTTACGTTATCCTTAACTTCATACATATGTAAATCATATGCATCAACACTTTTTTATATAATTCTTTTTGCAAGCTACATAGGCCTAAAATTTCGAACCATGAGTTAAGAACAGCAATGTCAGAACGTTTTGTTAACCGTTGTCATGATAACAAAACAGTATTAACACCAGAAATTACTTGAATGCAATGTCCAAATGCAGAAGTCACATTTATCTGTAAATATATCTGTTTTACGGTCAATATTAGACATATGGATCGTTATATAAAAGTGTTAGAGATATAAATGATACGACGGATATAACGACAATATATGGCGTCGTTTAAAAAATAATACGTTTCTGGTGTTTGAATTTGGCAAAGTTTGGTGTCCAGTACCAAACATTCTATATATTTTGAAGGTGTTTTAATACCACGTCTATAGAGAGCCAATTGTACAATTTTGTCTCGTAAAAATTTACGCTACCATGTATTTGCATTCTGGATTTTTTATGGAAAATAGACGTATGTATATGTTTGTATCTACGTAGGTGATTAGACAAAAACAAAATTAGACATATTTCTAAATTTACTGGGTATAGACATATGAAACTCATATTACTTTTGACACAATTCTACATTTCCTGTATATTGAACAGCCTGTATATTTCGAGGTTAAAATACACATTCTTTACAAAGACGAAATCAAACCAAAAGTTATTCCAACTAGGGTTATTAAGGGTATGTACATGCATTATATATAGTGAATTGTAAGAATCGAAATAATTGTAAATATATTCAGATGAAAGCAATGTTGAACATATAGCACGCGCATTCTTGGAGAACTAATTTAAAAAGTTGGATGAAAAATAATTCTGGTTCTATTTTCACTCAATTTTTAGTAGTAAAATTGGATAGTTTTCTGATTTACATCTAATTTTTATGCTAGATTCTAGTTTAGTCACTTGAATACTATTATCTGTACGAGAAAAAATGTGGTGTTACACGGGCTTAAGGCAGTAATTTCAATCTATAGGGCGTGTTCCCTTACGGAGGGGAAAAACAACTCAAGAGGAACGTGAACATGTGGAAACAATAGAGAACGTTACAAAAAAGCTATTTGTTAAAATAAAATAAAATACATTTTGATAATAATAGGTAAAATGTTGCGACTGCAAGTAATAAATGAATACCGCACTGCCTCTGTATTGGCAGTATAGTACTGCAAGATGTCAGCGAACAGTCTGGTGGATGACACCAAACGGGACATATGTAAACCAAATAGATCACGTGTTGATTGAAAAGATACATGCTCCACTGATAAAAGGTGTCAGAAGTGCAAGAGGGCCAAACTTGGATTCGCACCATTTTATGGTCAAAATAGTGCTAAAATTTATCGTTAACGTTGACAAGTCAACCCAAAAGCAGAGGAATAAAATGAAACGTGTGGAATGGAAGTACGATTCAAAAGTACGTGGATACCTGTGAGAGCCAATGCGAAAACCTTGATATTGGACAAGAGGAGATTGCGGAAGGATTGAAGAAAATACAGAAGGTAATGCAGGAAACAGCGGAATCGGTGAAGAGCACAGGAACAAAGAAATACAAAGTATGGTTCGACACGTAGTGTGAAGAGTTAGTCAAGCGAAAGAATAAAGCGAAAATGAGATGGCTGCAGGAAAAGACAAGAACAAATCAAGAAATTTATAAGGAAATGAGATGCCAGGTTAAGCAAATGTGTAGAAAAAAGAAAAAGAAATACAATGAAGAAAAAGTAAAAGAGGCGTAAGGAGAGAAAAAATAGGGTACGTGGCAAAACCTCTATACCTAAAATAAAAATGGCGAAATGGTCTTGAGGTATAGGAATATTTCAGACTTACTGACTGTGGAGGATTATGATACGAAAAGTAACGAAGATGAATATACCTGCCCAAGAAACCCAAGTATAATACAGGAACCATCAGAACAAGAAGTTATGCAAGTGATAGAAAATTTTTAGAATGGTAAAAGTCGCGGAGTCAACGGAATAACCACAGAGATGCTGAAATATGGTGGCCCAAAATTGAAGAAGCAAATCTATGAGTTTAATAAAGTTCAGAAAAGGCAGTGAGGAAATACAAATGTAGATTTAGAGCTGGCAGATCCATGACGAACCAGATATTTACTCTTAACCCTTTCGAGACGGATTCTTATTTTCGCTAAAGTGTGATAAATTTTATTTAAACTTGATTATGGTTTGTTTTTCACGTGTATGTATATATCAACTTAATTTTTTTGGAGGACGTATTGTCCCATTAGTCTTCTATCTTGGGACTATATGTCCCAATAGTCCCCTAGTCAACGCAGAACCAAATATTTATTCAAAAAGAAAAAAATGCCATGGAAAACAGAAATAATTATAAGTAAGGGTAGGAGTAAGGATGTAAAGCAGGAATTACAAAATCCCACACGACAAGTTGAATGTATTGTGGTAGTTCGCTTCTCAATTTTTCTTTGTGAGCATCTGATACATCTTTTCCTTTGCTTCTGTACAATCAGGAGGTGATCTCCGATGTTTACAAAAGAACGTTGTCTGCAAGACTTACTTGTACGACATTCTCCAAAAACGATATTCAGAACGCTTGAAAAACTCTTAAAAACAGTTGAATGCTCGAGCACGTATACATAAAACTACATTAAAAGCAAAGTCATGTATTCTCTGGTTGGGAGCATATCGGTAATACCACGTGAATGTATTGAAAAGACGGATATAGCAGAAGTACGGCTAATTTCGGGATATTATAACCCAATAGAACATTTAAAAATGTTCTTAGGACATATCGTCCCTTTAGGCTCGAAAAGGTTAAGGAAATACAGAGGATTTGTTACGGGTATAAGATCCCACTTCACGCCATTTTTATCGACTATAAACAGGCGTACGACTCGGTAAACCGAACAGAAATGTATGCATTGAGAATAGTGTACCGGAAAAAGTAGTGAAGCTAGTTGAAATGACACAAAAGATACGACAAACACAGCAAGAATGGAAGGCAGGCAATCAAATGTTTTTAGAAATAAAAAGGTTTGAGACAGGGTGACCCCCTGTCATGTGTATTGTTCAACTTGGTACTGGAAATAATTATAAGAAGATGCCGGTTGAATAGGAGTAAATTAATATATAGTGAGGAGCATCAGTGTATAGCCTACGCCGATGATCTAACAATTAGTGCAAAATCTAAAAAGGAATTAGTCAAGACAGTCAGAAATTTGGAGAAGGAAACAAATATTACGTAACAATTAACGAGAAAGGAGACGAAGAGGAGGAGATAAGATCTAGGATATCCAAAGGAAATAATGTGATTGGAGCACTCCACCATTTGCTGAGATCCAAGTGCATTTCTGCGCAAAACGCGGGTGTTGAACTCAAGCGAAATAAACATGCTAGAGAGGTGGGTACGCAAGGTTTTGAGAAAGATATTTGGTGCGTTACAGCGGGGAGAAGTATGGGTGCGAAGAACGAACGTACAGATAAATCAAATGTTTGTACAGGCCCAAGAAATCAGATGGATAGGACACCTAGACACCTAGAATGGGGAGAGAAATAGCACAAAAAATGGCAATGAGGAACAGATCAGTAGGGAGGAAACGAAGAGGGAGACCTAGAATAAGACTCGGTACAGGAGGATTTGAGAATTTTGAATGTGGAGGATTGGAAGACCAGGGCGCGGATGCGGAATGTGTAGAAAGAAGTTGTGAAGCCCAAAGCCTTCAGGGCCTGCAGTGCAGTTATGTATATATAGTACTGCAAGATGTATTGAACTATCACAAAAAACGAAAACTGAGCCGTAAATATTGAAAAGTTGAGAAACATTGTCGTAAAGGCAATGTCAGTATGATTCTTTTTCCGAAAAAGTAACAAATTTAATTGATTTTGCTATGACAACACATAACATAAAATTCTTCTGTTTTACGTGTAACTAAGAAAATCGCAGTTATGTATGTAATAGTTTATGTATATGTTAATGCTTTAACCAAATCTCAATATTTCGATTGTTGAATTCTGTTCTAATGAACATTTTTAAATGTTTACTCTTTATGACGCGTTTCGGCTTCTCCCATTCACTTCACAATGGCAGAACAGGTTGCAATATTCAATCGAAATTAACCAAGATGAAACATTGAATTAACATTCAAGAATGTAAATGTGAAACCTAACATTGTTATAGTCAGACTAAGTGTTCAATCTGTTATCTAATGAAATCTTTAAGATTGATAACTTATACGCACAATGTGCATATGACTAGGCTAGTACATACATACATTGCTCTAATCTGTGCTAAACAAATCGTGACATTCACAATATCAAATTTTCATAGTTTGAATTATAATAAGCTGTTATTCACCAATTACAACATTTCATATTCTATAACCTACATGATATAATTTATTATATTAATTGAAATTCGAAATACTGAAGGCCTGTCTTTAAGCATAAGCCGTTAAATTCTAAATGATGACAAATGACCATTTTAACGCCAGTTTATCATCAAGCTTATCTCAAAAATTCTAATGCAATTGCATTGTTGTGTTTCAGATCGTAATAATTCTTTCATTTTTCGTCGCACACTTTTCTATGAAATAGCAAACATATGTGCGCCGTATTGTTTACAACGTACATTAGTATGAAACCATTCTCTAAGTAGAAGTGAAAAATATATATCGCCCACGCTGTTGCATGGTCTAATGTTATTGCTAAAACAAAACCCACGCAACATTGGCAAAGTTCTTGGAACGCGCTCCCTGCGCCAAATTTGTGTACATAAGTATAGATCTTACCATGTCCTGCTAGATCAGTGAGTAGGTGGAAATGAAACATCTATGCGGATTATGTCAAACAAACATGTGTGGTTGTAGGCATTTTTGTAATGTACTTATGACCAATCATTTCTTTTTTTTTCAAATTTGACGATTGTTGTCATCGAATTCTTAAGGAAATCTAAACATACGCTTGCTTATTGCTATTTAAACGGTAAGTGCGAATATACGGTATATGAAAAATACAGTTAATAGTGTTATTAAAATATTATGTACAGATGGCGCACCACATTCGCCTCGGTTTATATACGAAAAACCTCAAAATACTTTTAAAATATTTTTCCTAAGAGTTATATAGGTTCATTGGAAGCAAGTTTCAAAATTGTTTTGAAATATACAGGTTGACTCAAAAAGAAGTTACACACCAAAATTGTGAAAATGGAATACTCTGTATATCATTGCGTATTTTGATAGTGCGAATTAAATAAAGGCAAGTTACTGTTATGTTCCCTATACCTAACTCAAGCCGTTTCTGAGACATTTAACTATTCTTGAAAATGTAGACCAAAAGTTAAGAGGCTAGATATTTCTAATTGTATTTATTTTTAGTCGAAGCATTGGTCTTGATGATAAAATAAAAATGATCCCTAAAAATTATACAGGGTGGACGAAAATATACTTTTGATTTGGACTATCATTAAAGTCAAATAACTTTCTTATATTAAATGGAACACTCTGTATTCATTATCGTATTTGGATTCTAATTTTAACCGCTTATAAAATTGTATTAAGGTTTCCTATACTTATACCGTATATAGTTTCTTAGTATTTTAACATTTTCAATTTCGAATATTAATTTCTTGCCATTTATTTTACGAAAGTAGGCTTTGACGGAACTGACGTTTTTATTACTCATACACAAACATTATTTGACAGTAGTCGTTAGTTAAACCATTAGCGTTCTTTGAGGTTGTTTAAAAGATATGTTAAAATGAGAACTTACTCTCAAGAAGAAATAATTTTTGTAATTGGGGAGTCTTTAGAAAATTGCTAGCATCAAGGGTTTATGCTCAAAAATTTCCTAATAGACGTCATCTTGACAAGCGTTCGTTAGAAAATTTGCTGCAAGTTTTCCGAAGAACAGGAAGTGTGTCTTATAAAAAAATGGAGCGACAAAAACCAATTACCGGAAAAGAAGAAAATGAATTTTTAGTTATGGAATCTCTAATTGAAACTCCGCATACAAGTCAGCGAGAAATGAATGAACCAACAGGAATAAGCAGACAAAGCATCGGAAGAATCATAAATAAATACAAATTTTATCCGTACCACATACAATTGCATCAGGAACTTTTCGAAGTCGATTACGACCAACGACTAGAATTTTGTTTATGGATTCTAGAAAAGCTAGGGGATGACTAATATTTCTTAGATTTTGTACTCTTTTCAGATGAGTCAACTGTCCATAATAACGGATTAGTTAACAGACATAATTTTCATTATAACAGTGATGGAAATCCCAATTTTTCTGGAACCCTCGATCGTCAGCACAGATAGTCTGTTAATGTTTGGGGTGGAATAATTGGAACGCGTATTGTAGGTCCATACTTTTTTGATTGCCACTTAAATGGCGCCATGTTTCTTGGATTTATAAGAGACAATTTACCTGTACTTTTGGAAAATATTCCGCTTAATATCCGAAAGAGAATGTGGTTGCAAATAGACGGTGCTCCCGTGCACTTCCAAGCAAATGTTAGGAACGAATTAGATTGGCAATATCCTAACAGATGGACAGGACGCGGAATATATCATAACTATTGTTTATGATATACCGCCAACCACATCCGATATGAAAGGCCGAATAAGAACAGCGTTTTGTTCAATAACGCCAGATAATTTGTTTAAAGTAAAACAGTCATTTCAAGAAAGAGTTCGCTTATGCATTGAAAATGGTGGACATAATTTTGTAGTTTTTTTTTACATTTATGTTTGTTATTTGTTCAATAAAAGTATGTATTTGCTATTTATAGTTATGTATCATTTTAATAAGCATGAAAGAAAAACCGGTTGAAGGGTTAGACTGATAAATATCATCTAATTCTGAGCAGTAATAATAACGTCAGTTCCGTCAAAGCCTACTTTCGTAAAATAAATAGCAAGAAATGAATATTCGAAATTGAAAATGCTAAATTACTAAGAAACTATAAGATAATTTACAATTTCATTTAACATAAGAAATCAAAAGTATATTTTCGTAAAAGTATATTTCAAAACAATTCTAAAACCTGCTCCCAATGAACCTACATAGCTCTTAAAAAAAATATTTAAAAATATGTTGCTGTTTTTCGTATGTAAACGGACACGAATGTGATGCGCCATCCTGTATACGTGTGTTAATTGATTTGTATGAAAGTGTAAAAGAGTACCGTTTTTTTTTTCTCATTAGCAGGAAATAAACCAATGACTTTTTTATTAAATACTATCCGTAAATTGTTGTTTTTCTATTGGTAGACGCAAATTTTAAATTGCAAATTCCCAGTACATAATACACATAAAACTATTCACCTTAAGAGATTCCGACATGCGAACTAGATGCCATTTAAATTTCTAGGCTTACCTTATCGTATACATCTATTATCCATCCTTTATTCAAGTTATGTACCTTAGAATTTGCTTAGTAGTTGATCAAAGGTATATCTGTATTGGTTTTTTCTAAACACTCTAAAATTATACTAAAACTATTGAAGACACTAGGACTTATTTGGAAAAAAAAATATTGTTTATATTTTACATCGCCCATTTTTTTGAATGATCCAAACAAAGGTATACAAAGTAAGAGAAGGAACATAGTGGACCGATGAGACTTCTGGGAAAACAATACGATATACAGAGTGCGCAAAAACAGCTTTTAAAAACTAAGGAATGGCAGAGGGCACTAAGCTAGATATCATAAATTCAAGAACTATACAGAATTCCTTTGCTGGATGCCACTATTGCATAGTATCGATCTCCTTAGAGATAGGCAACATTTCAAGTGCTGCAATATATCTATGATCATGTGGACGTGTTCTAGTAAAAAATACCCCTTAATTTCTTCACGTACAGATCGAAATGTGATTTGCAATTATTATAACATTATACACATTTAATACTTGATAATCGACACCTTAACTGATTCATAACAAATGTGCTGAGACCACAAGGATTCTATATATTCTATATTAAATCATAGTAGCGCTTTTGAGAGGATATTATAATAACATTTTCAGAATTGTCTATCATCTTAGCGATTGATGCTTAACCATAGATCTAATGTCAAACAATAAGACCACCACACAGTAGTATGGAGCACCACAAAAGTCTTACAGGTATATATTTTCGCAAAAGTATCGGTGTTGCTTTAAAACAGTGATAAAAGTATCTATGTATGTTGTACAGTTATGGCGACGAATACTAATGCGAGCAACTATTGGAACAGTATTTCCCTTATAAATGTATAAAAGTAGTCTGCGGTTCTTGCAGTTGAATCTGAGATCGATAATCTAACTATTTTAATAGTAAAATATGAACTACTTTCCAGTATAATAATTTCTTTTAATCATCATTCTAATTTTATGACCCGAGTGTGTACTAGCACCGAATCTGGAAAATTATGAATCGTATAAGTCTGGTTTATTGCTATCATTGGGGCCAGCTAACATAAAATATTTTGACATGTCTGCCGCCTTCAGTTACATGGAGAGTTGATACCATCTTTCTTATTTTAAACTAAAGAAGTCTCCCAGTTTTGACATATTTCTATTTTAAGCTAAAAAATAAACTAGCTCAGGAACTTTAAGGTGGACAAAGTGGTGACAAAAATATCGATAGTTGCAGTTTCCGGTGGGCGCAGTGACTTGGGGGTAATAGATGCATTTGTTTACATTTAAAAATGGATCCAACATAAAACCATAGAAGAGATACGGAAGCAACACGCTTTGATCTTTTATGGGCGAAAATTGGTGACCTGGTAGTGAAAAGGCAGAAACACACATTGCACTTTGTTACGAACGATATACAAATATAAATCTTCATTGTATTCAATGAAAAGAAGTTGGGTTCTAAAACTCAATAATTAAATAGTAGGATGCAAAAACACTATTCGAAGAGTAACGTAGTTTCCATTTGTTCGTGTTTATTTTTATTAAATTATTGTCTTGTGTATATTTTCTTTAATCCTATTAAGCACATTACGCCGCTGATGAAATATCCCGGGGAAAGGTCATCTTTATGTACGAAACCGACGTTATGTTGGCTTCACCGCGACATATACCGACTAGTGTGCGATGCTGTTCTTTTATCCAAATTGCCTCTTTTCATTGAAGCACATTGCAGATTTTCGTAAATGTCACTGTGGTTTACTGTATTAAATCTATTATATTTTAGATTGAGGGATTACTCTAGTATTAACCAAACAACTTCTATATTAAGTACCTATAAAATAGTTCACTACAATTTTCTTTATCCGTTCTCTATTGTTTCATCATCTCGACTGTGCAAATGCAACTCATAGTAATAACTAAATGAAATCCTTGGTAGGTATAAAAATAGTTTGGAAACAATAGACAGAATAGAACAACTGAAGGAAGAACAATGCGACTACACTGGGCATATTGGATATTCTCCCATTTCCAGTATGATGGGGATGCGTTTGCTGCTAGTACTAGGCAGAATCAATAAATGTAATCCAAGTTTACTGACCTGCATCGACAAACTTACATTTCACAGTTATTGACACGTGCTGTATTTTATGTAATAAAGATGATAGCTTAGCCTTCATCACATATATTTTGTTATCACCTTTATCGACTAATAATTCACAGTCACATCACAAAGTCTTAACCAAAAAATCATATCTGTGCCACTTAATATATTTTATAACAGAGTAGTCGATACAACATAAAAAATGTAGACCTAGACGTTCAATTATAAGTTGGGTTTTAACATGCCAAGAGGAATGTGCCTGTCGTGTTTCGTATTATCATAGAACTCTGGCAATCCTACCTACCGATTAGAAAAACCCTCCAGTAGAACAAGTCAATCCAATTGATGAGTGAATGCGTACAAGCTGATGTGCAGCGCTTTTGCATTAATTAACTATACACAATCTAGAATCAGCTTTTTCGGTATGCACAACCTTGCCCATATGTATTAGACACCTCTCGGAAAATCCAACACTTATATTGCTAATTAATTATATGAGAGTTTTGGGGTCCTTTGAAGTTTATAAAAATTGTTGATATACCAGCTTTTGCTATAACAGCATTTAGCCTTGTCAGTACAGTGTACACTGCTTACTGCTTATAAAAGTATAACACTCTTTATTTTATTAAATTTTCTCATATAGCACCAGGATTGGATTGATCTCTGTTCATTTCAAATTTAATAGTAAAATAGTAAGTATTGTGGTTTTACTAATCCTAAAAAAATTGTTTCACGTCAGATCAGACATCCTACTGTCGAATAGCTTTTTATTCATAAATGTACACTTACCACTATACAGTGTGAATTTTTGTTATGAGTAGTACATGTACTCCTGTATAATACAAGTGGTCGTTTTTATTAACTTTTGAATACAAGTGTTATTGTATAATATTTTGATTGAAATTACTTTGATTCATGGGCATGTTTAGCTAAAGTCGTCAAAAATCAATTTAAGAAGAATACAGAGTAGTTCAAAAACGGTACCTACAAATGATATCCAATAATAAGAAAAAAGCAAACACTGAACATGTAGAAAACGCGGACAATAAGATAGAGCCATATGGGATATTATAAATGGCGAAGTGTAATGCGGAAATTTGGGAATCGAGGCGTCCATGTTATTAGTTTTTAATATGAATGAGCATACGTATCAGTACAGTAGGCAAAGCGATTGCAGGCAATTTCTATACAAACTGAATTTAATAACACGCTTCTTTAGGACCATTACTCCTTACGATATAATAAAAATAACAAAAAAAAGTAAAACTGATGGCATTTATAATGTCTCCACATACACACTAAGACTTGGAATTAGTAAACCACCAAAAAATGTATTGCAACTATAAGGCTCTTGACTTCGTGTCGCCAGAAATCCTGGTTGAAAAACTTGAATTTTATGGAGTAAGAAGGAGTGCACTCGATCTGCTTAAGCTGTCCAGGGTACTGGTGTGAAGTAATTTAGTGTTTCGTTCTCGTCTCTCTCCTGTTCATCATCTTCGTCAATGACTTTGCCTTCAGTTTCAGGAAACTTTGCTCGCCGAACTTTGACGGAGATCAAAACTAACCACTGAAGATGCCTTTAAATGATTTGCCGCAAATAAATTAGAAGTCAACTTAAATAAAATCAAAAGCCTTTTACATACAACCAGGCAGTGTAATAGACATCTTGAAACCAAACTTCTCGGTCTTACTCTGGACGCGCATTTTGAATGGTTCCAACAAAGCCAAGTGACTGCTTACCTAACGACACAAGCTACACAGTATGCTACACAGTGTTAGAGCATAGTCTTCGGGGATTTTGGCAGCCATATATTTGTTCCACAAAAACAAGCAATACGAATTTTATAGTCACTAAAACATAACGAAAAAAACTTTTAGCAGACAATGAGCGCCATGGTATCAACGAATTATCTTTGACCATAACCTTAAGCTTTGAATCTGTTTGCTTTGTTTTTATGTTAGGTATTGTACGTATTTTGTGCATTAATGTACTTTATTTTATTCATCTGCTTTCTTGGACAAATATAATCTGTAATTTTCTTAATTCTTATCTTGCAAATATATATACACGTAAGGAAAGAGAATGTCTAGCTATACGAAGCGTAGACGCGACAACGGTAAACGCGAATGGGTTTACAAGCGGAGGGGTTAGGGGCAGTCGACAGCTCACGACGGTTACCGATGTGGTTAGTTACGAGGTAGACTGCATGATGTGCGGACGACCTTAGTAAGAATTTCTAGAGTATTCATTTTTCTTTTCTTTCATTTCATCAGAATTTGTTTTTATTTTCGTCTTATTAGTTTCGTCTAAGCTTCGTAACAACAACAAAATAAATATGCGAAACTCCCATTTCCAGACGACCATGACTTCAAATTATTACGTGCGCTCTTTACACAGTAGTCTACATTCCGACATTGTTAGAAGTCTACTGACGCGACCTGCATCGAATTGATCGGATTCCACTCAATCCCTTCCTCGCTCTCTCGCCGTATATAAAGCGACATAGCTAATTTCACATTTTCCTAATCGGTATATATATATATATAGATAAACAGGTTGCAAGCACGTACTATAGCGCCACCTATCTATCGAATGCATTCGGAACGGTAGAAGGAAGCTTATTGCTCAACCAGCGCAGCGTCTCGGATATCTACTTGCGTATAGTTGACGTTTAAGGGTTTTGTCCATGTGAATTAAAAAAATAAGACAAATTGCTTTTCTTACAAGGAAAATAAATCCATGTAAATACGTCAAAACCCGAACGTCAATTCTAAGCAGCTGACAGCCACGACTGGCCATGCCAAGATAGGTGCGATCGTAGGGGAGGTGCGAAGCCTGTATATTATTATTATTAGTAAGGCAAATTCATTGTCTGTTAATCGGCAAATAGCCATGTTCTAAGTTACTTTTGATGACCTA
Source organism: Dynastes maya (assembly GCA_029619315.2). Taxonomy (NCBI): domain Eukaryota; kingdom Metazoa; phylum Arthropoda; class Insecta; order Coleoptera; family Scarabaeidae; genus Dynastes; species Dynastes maya. Next base: position 35,754,745 of record JAROYE020000004.1, read on the forward strand.
CTCATGGATTGAAGCACTGGTCTGTTTTGGTTCATGGTTTATAATTTTTCGTCAATAAAACGGTGTATGTGTCCGTGTACGACCTTTGTGACCGACTGCACTTTCTTCATGCTAATTCTGAACGTTTTTATTTTGTCAAATGTTCTACAACTCCTCCACAATGTACCCTTTCTACGGCAATCTAATTGACTTGTTAAATATCTTGGACATAGTAACGTCTTTTCTTTGAGGGCCTAAATACTTGAATGTATACTGTACTCCAGACATATTACAAAATGAGCGTAACACAACGCACTTTTTGATTCTGTCAACATACTTGCCAGTATTCTGAAATCTTTGTTGAAAGATTGCATTATATTTGCTGCTGTATGTTGCTAGTATGAGGTCTTTTGATTTTCCTTCAAACTTCCAATCTTGTTTTAAATTGCTTTTTTGGAGGCTACAACACGGCTGCGTACCAATGAAAGGCATATTTGCTGTTTCTCTAGCCAGTTTACTAGCTTTTTCACATCCTTCACACCCTCTGTGACTCAGAATCCATTAAACTGATAAACATGATTCCTTCGTCCCAGCTAGCTTAACTTCTGTACGCACACACGGTGCAGGTCAAAACATTCTGCAACTAATAACACTTACTTGGATTTTATCATTACTGCGTGTTCTTTAAGTAAATAGAGTCTCCATATTTTGGACAATATAATTAATTCTGTTGTTTCTTTAAGTAAACTACTTACTTTTAATACGTAAGGCACAGATATTGATTTGGAAATTTCGAATGTTTTTTGAAATATATAACCAAAATAAGTATTGAATTTCTTTGAAAGAGACATATATTTTAACTATACTTGCAATTGGGATTTTGTGATGTTACTATTCCAGTGCATAACTTTCAACAATTGAAGTAAGCAAGGAAACAAGATAAATGTGTTCCATTATTAGGACGCATTATAAATAGAAGTCACCTAGATATTTTGATTATTAGATTGTTCGAACTTTAGACGTAGTCGTTAGAGAACCTACTAAATTTGAATAAACCCTGCTATTTCATGGTTTAATAACTCTTTACTACTTAATCTAAGAAAGAAGGTTTTAATAACTAATGTAGATCGTTAGTAAATTGTATGTAGAATAACACATCAAATTCTTAGTCATAATTAGCAGGGAATATTTAATTTCTTTGTTTTTTAGATTAATTGCATTTGTTGTACCTACACTTCTTCAATTGTTGAAGTGTCAACATGTTACTAATGTTTACAAAGGTCTTCAATTTCTTTCTAAAATAAGTGAAAATGTTTCGAGCATTGTTTATGCAAGAAAGAGTTCAAAACACAATTGTTGCACCGTACGGTTGTTGGAAACACTATTTTATTACTTTATTTCTTTGTTGTTAGTTAGTTTTTATTTTGTAACGTTGAACCCAAACTTGGAAGGTTCATATACAACGTGCAGGACTGCATTCTTACGTTGCTAATTTTTAATAACAAATCACATGATTATGTTCCGATTATTGTTATATAATACTGTTAGTTCATAGATTAGTACCATAGTGATCGAAGTAGAGCTAGAGGCTAGTGTTTTGCAGGTTTCTAACGATGTTCCCTCAGGAAATCATAGCTGTGGACCTGCGCACCTTGCGTGCTATTCGTGTGCTTAGACCTCTCAAGCTAGTCTCTGGCATTCCTAGTAAGTAGATGAGTAATTACCCACAATGCATCCAACGTAACGTACAGCTCTGAAGTAATATAACAATTTACTTTAAATAAGCAATGAAATAAATATCTTCCATTTAGTAATTCGTAATAATCATGAAATTACATTATTACACAACATCTACCACACCTTAGTTGACAGAAAAATTAATACAAATAAGAAATACGTTGCTACCCATAGATATAGTGGAGCATGTGACTCTGTCACTCCTTTTTTCTTTCCATTTATGAAAGCTTTGTACTTCTTTCATAATTGCATGTTAAAACTCGCTACATTGAGTGCCTACGATATTACACTAATCCTAATTATTATAATTATTAGATTATTTGCTTCTCTAAATGAAAGTTCTTTGCACATTATCAATTCGGTAGCATAATATTTAAAACATATTTGCAAAACAGTCAATAATTATCTAGTTTTAACTCTTATTCCCTACTCTACTTCCGCGTAAATTCAAAATATAAATCTATGAGTTTTAGTAGGTTTAAAATCAATATTTCAAATATACTTTATATTATATATAATGTTTAATTAAATAAGTACCGAGTACAACTAATTGTAAGGAGTTTAATCCATTATATATATTTTTTAAAACTTTGTCGAATAATGCAAACAACATTTTGATCATTAGTAACAAATTTAGCTAAACATGATTACCTGAAAATTATTTATTGTAAATGAAATATTATGTTTTGTTGTGTCATGACAGTAACCGTTTGAACGGTAGATATCAATAGATCGTAATAAGAATAACATACATTCTAATTTTCTCTTGCGCAAAAAATTATTTATCTTATTGTATCAGAAAGATATTATAGACTACTAATGGAACAATGTAATCATGGTAGTGTATGGAATGCAATATATCAAGAAAGTGGTACATCTAAAGTATTATATTATACTTTACATGCAGTCGGTCTGTTTTAAAAAGGTTGGGATGATAAACGGCGAAAAATAACCAACTCTGTTCTCAGAAACTACCCATCTTGTTTAATAGTTCATTAGTTTTTGAAATAACTTGAGATGTTTGCGAAATGCTGATGTTTCTTTAACGACTGAGAATGGTGATTCAAATTTTATTCGCTCCTGTATTAAGGCCCAGTTACACGAATCTTGGTTCGACGAACCTACTCTAACGAATCTCAGACCACGGACCGTGTGACGTACGCGGTTTGCCGCGGCTCGCCGTTCACCGTATTGTATATTATATGGTCCATGGTCCGAGGTTCGTCAGATCAGGTTGGTCGAATCACGGATCGTGTAACTGGGCTTTTAGAGTTTTCGGTAGTAGCTTCCCGAATTTTTTTTTTATAAATATTGCCTGTTATGAATTAAAAACGAAATTACATTGACAAGATTTTCGTTTCAATACATAGGAAGCAGCAAAGAAATACTATAAACTTTTATTTCTCTTCTGTAAAATAATGTGTGAATCATTTTGTATGTACAACTCCAATATCCTCTCGAAATGAATACTATTCTCTTTAATAAAAATTATTCTCAATTGGCAATAATGTAAATTAAAAGGACATTTTTGGACGAATAAATACTTGTATGTAAAAAGCATTGTTGATTAAAAACTGAAAAGAATTATAAATCGGTCGAATTTTTCTGATGGTTTAAAAACTTTCTGATGCCGAATTATAAAAAAATACATTTGATTCAAATAATTCCGCTGTTGAATTTTTTGCGAGAATGAGAGTGAAGACATATAGCATATTCTTAATATTTTATGGCACAAATAATAAAATTCATAAAGTTTAAATACTGTACTATGAAAACTCTCATCTCAGGTCTGAGGTGGTTAAAATAGATATATTAATTACACAGGCCAACGATAAAAAAACTTTTTTATTAATTCTACCTAATTCTTATGTTTTTGGATGTTCTGAGTCCGAAAATAATGATAAAAAAGTTATATCACCCACCAATTTTTCACATTTTAATATTCAAAACGCAAAAAGTTAATTTTTTACCATTTAAATATAATGTATAACATAATACGTCGGCAGTAAAATGAAATGTTATTAGGTTGGCAGTTCTGGTAAATGGGGCAGTTGTTTGTTTTCTTTCAATCAATATAACCTCACTTTTCAGTGTTTGGCCCATGTGCTCTAAGTTTTAGTACTTATTTATTAATTTGCGCTCTAAGTATGGCTAGCCGTGGTTGTAAAAACTGTCCTAGCACTTTTTGTTATATATGTGGTGAGTTTGTAGTTAAAAAACATCAAAGAAACATTACTGACTGTAAAAAAAGTATACTTTGCATATTTTGGTATAAAAATCGGTGATCAAGAAAAATGTTGGGCTCCTTACAAGGTATGTTATGTTTGTGTCGAGGATCTTAGGAAATGGTCTAAAAAAAAAAGAAAGCTTTTGCAATACCCATGGTATGGAGAGAGCGAAAAAATCATTCAAATGATTGTTATTTTTGCAGCGTTGATATTTCTGGGTACAACTCCAAAAATAAGAAAGTAATTGTTTAGCCTAACCTTAATTCAGCTATTCGGCCGGTAGGACATGGACCGGGACTTCCTGTCCCTGAGCCACCTCAGTCTATTGATGACGTTTTACAATCCAATGAACCCGAATCCGATGAAAGTCGACCGGGTGATGATTAGTTCCAATGTTCTCCAGAAAACTAAAAATCGCAGTTGTTTACACAAGCTGAATTAAATGATTTAGTAAGAGATTTGGGTTTTGCTACGGAAAAAGCAGAATTGCAAGAAAAACATTTATTGGCATCCGCAACATCTATTTACCAATATAGAACAAGAGATCAACAGTTTGCTCAGTTTTTCAAGCAGGAAGAGGATTTGGTTTACTGCCATGATATTGGTAGTCTAATGAACGAATTTGGTATTGAGTAGCAGAAGGCAGATTGAAGGCTTTTTGTAGACTTATCAAAAACTAGTTTAAAAGCTGTTCTTTTACACAATGGAAATACTTCTGCTTCACTGCCTGTTGCTCATTCAATCCATATGATGGAAACTTACGAAAATCTTGACATGATTTTACAAAAAATTAACTATCCGGCTCACGATTATATGCTATATGGGGATTTGAAAGTTGTTTGCATGATCCTTGGTCAACAAAAGGGATTTACAAAGTTTCCATGTTTTATATGTGAGTGGGACAGCAGAGCAAGGGATCGACATTGATCCACAAAACAATGGCCCGTAAGAAAAACTAACACCTGGCGAGAAGAACATATTGCATAAATTTTTAGTAGATCGAGATCAGAAAAGATTCTTCTACCACCTCTATACACAAAGTTAGGCTTAATGAAACAATTTGTAAAAGCCTTGCCTAAAGATGGTGAATGTTTTAAATATTTGTGTGAAAGATTTCCACATTTATCAGAAGCCAAACTGAAAGAAGGTGTTTTCGTTGGGCCTGATATTCGTAAAATGATATTCGATTTCAACTTTGAAGCAAGGTTGACTACAAAGGAAAGGGAGGCTTGGATATCATTTAAGCAAGTTGTGACTAAGTTTTTCAAAAGTCTGGGATGTCTGATGAGCCATAAAGTCCACTTCTTGCACAACCATCTTGACTTTTTTCCTGAAAATTTGGGCGATGTGAGTGAAGAATAGGGGAAACGGTTCCATCATGACATAAAGGCGATGGAGAAACGGTACCGGGGACGGTGGAATATCAACATAAGGGGTGATTACTGTTGGTCACTTCATCGAGAACAACAAAATGCATCGCATCGTCGAAAAAGCTATATAGGAAGCTTTACAGAGAAAAGGAAAAGGAGATACAAAAAAATAAGCACCTAAAATATTTGTATTGAAGTGATATATGTTGTGGTACATAAAAATTGTAGCCTAATTAAATAAAAGTGGGGTTTAAGTTAAATGTTTTTATTTTTTGTATATCCAATTTTCCCCATGTTAAAATATAATCGATGTCATATTGTGAGAGAACTGTGGGTGATACAAAAAAACTGATACCAGATACGGTTCCAGCACCCAAAAACACATAAGATTTGGATGTATTTGTTTAAAAAGTTTTTACAAATATTTTTATTGTTGGCCTGTGTTATTGATTAAAAAAAAACGGAGCGTATCGTATTTGTAAAAAAAATTGTTTTAAATACGATCTTTCACGCTAGTTTTGTTACGTGTATTTGGCAGGCACTCGGAAGTAATTACATCCTCTGGTATCGTAACTTTAACATACACAATTTTTACTGTAAATATAACTCCTTTCTCGTGTAAGAATCGCACATCTAGAGATGAAAATATTCGATACAATCACAAGTAGTTTTGTTACGATAGTCCATGGACACAATTCTGGCTGATTGAATTCAAATATTGTTTTTATAAGACAGTTTTGCACAACGAAAGCCTTCGCATTACACGAGCAAAATTTTTTAAATTGATAATAAAAAGCAAGAACAAAAGGAGCTCAGCTATAGATCTCCAGACCATTCCCATGTTGATTGGCTATAATAATACAGTCACAAATACCCATTGCATAAAATCGTTTTTTGAGAAAATCTACCAATTGTGGTGAAGGCTCGCGAATGATCAAGAAACAACTCATTCAGTATCTTATGTGCATCTAAATTGTCACATAGCTCAGATATAGTTAACTGCAACTAGTCTTATTGACATTACTAATGCAGACTTTTTAAAATTTTACGGACGTTGGTATTTTTATAATGAACTATTTAATTTTTCATATAGTAACTGAAAAGACATCTTTATAAATTACATTATCGTAATTCATCCGTCACCATTTGTTTAGTAAAAGTGCACTTGCAATATCTATTTATTGATTTTGAAAACACCGTTGAATTGGGGAAACCTTCTTTTATAGTTGCAGATAACTTAGTTATTTAATATTTAAATCAAATAACTTTTTAATAAATGTGTATTAAAAAGATAAAATACTTTAGTGATATACACCTTCCATAAGATTTTTGTTTCAAAGCATTGATTGGTTGTAATCCAATGTATGTTATTTTTGAGAAGGTGAATAACAGAATAAAAAAGTAATTGCTTATAATGAGCACGTTGTAGAATGCAAGCAATCTACATGATTCACGGATATCCTCTAACTAAATCTTATTCATGCTTGCGGAACCGTACAGTACTTGTCGTTCTTATGAAACACCTTAAAGTACAACACTTAGGAAAAGCAAACAAGGCAGCTCGATCTCTCATTGTAACGTTTTGATATTGTCACTGCTAAAAAGTTTCTAGAAACTATTAACAAAATATTCCATTATTTGAAAATTGTGATGCAATTTTAATTGCAGAGACTGTACACGGGGTTATTCACGACTGTGACTCGACTGTCTGTAACATGCACTTCTAAAAGTGATGAAAACATCGTTTTGAAATTTTGGTGTTCGATATTATAAACAAAGACCTATTTTTTAAAAGCGGTTTAAATTGACGAATTCAAATTGACTAAGAAATTCAATAGCCCGTATATTGTGGATTCCCTCTTAAAGTCAAGTTAAATGCAGTGGTGGCTTTTCATAAAAGGCTCAAAGACCCGAGCCTCCCAACCATCGTCAATTAGAAAAGAGAAGTTCATTAGATTCCAGTGAATGTCTTTCTGGATATTTAACGTGTCAAAACACCTTCAAATTTACATTAATCTGAAAAAAGGTTCATAGGGATAATTATGCAAATGAATACTTTTTTACATCGATGTCTTTTCCTATTATTAAATACTGTAATGGTTTTTATGAACGACTGAATTATTAAGAAAGTGATCAGGCATTTACGTTCACTATTTTTTACTTTTATGTTGTTGCAAGTTTGCGAAGCAAAACAGTGTTGATGGCCTTTCCCTCAGAATTTTCGTATTTTTGTAACTATTTTATTATGGTAAGAATTTTATTGTAAAAAAAGTTCAGTCAACAACAAATATTATATAAATCGATGTTTTCATTTCTCAATAAAAAGCAATTGAATTAACAAAATAAACTTTATGGTTTTGAACTAATCACAATTTATTACTGTGATTAAACATGGCGCACCGCAGCAATGGAGATGTTTTCAGTTTCTTTTATATACAAGGTTAAAACCAAAAATAGTTACTGGAATTCGTAAAGATTTTGGGACACCACTTTCTTCCATTTTATCCAGATATCACTTTACAATTGATACAGAATTACTCATATATTCGCAATGATATGCACTTTTAATACGAAACACAAATGAAACATTTGTCGGACACTGAATCTACGAATCTCTGAATATTGTGATTCAAGTCTAACATTTTACTGTTGTAATTGGTTGTTACAATAAACAAAACCGAGCCCACCTTATTAATTTAGTTGCTATTTATTGGAAAGAATGTCAGTATTTTCTTTAAACGCAATACTTCGTATATCTCTCTTTTCTTCCATTCTGGTGATAAAGAGTTGATTTCAAGAATGTGTTATACCATTGGCCTAATATAGAGAGTTTAGACACAACGATAGAACAAATACAAGATCTCCCAGAGTTTTGGACGTAAATTTACCCCATCCCTCACTATCAAATCCCAAAATCCTACATAATGACAGGCAACTTCAAGTAAGAGTTAACAAAGTATTACATCCAGTATCCTGTGGAGTATCTCAGGGTAGCGTGCTGAGACAAATATTGTATCTCTTATACACATCCGATATACCAGTATTAAAAGTCTGTTGGGTACATTCGCTGATAATACAAGGGTCATAACGTGAGCTGAAAATCCTCAAACGGCTTCTGCGAAGTTGCACCTCTAAACAAAATTCGATGATGATTCTGTAGGAGAATAAAGGCCTAATAAACGTTCCAAGTAACGTATCTGTCTTGATAAACGACTAACGTGGCGGACATATACACATTTTGAAACTATAGCCCGATAATATGATTAGACAAATGGTACTGGTTAATAAGCAACAGATTTCAAGTAACTATGGAGAAGTATTATAAAAGCACATAGGATTTGCTGGTACGGACACATGAAAAGGTGTGAGCCCCACGCGAAAATAAGAAAAATCAGCGAGTGGAAACCGGGTGTAAGTAGACCAAAAGGAAGATCAAGGTCAAGGTGGGAGGACCAGGTGGAACACGACTTACGGATAGTAGGAGGCGAAGACTGGAGAAGCAAAATTGGAGATAGAGAGGAATGGACGAGACTTGCAAGCGAGGCCAAAACAGGGAAGTGGTTATAACAAACGGAGGAAGAATGTGGAGTGATTCACCACACTAGGAGAATCAGGGAGCTCTACTCAGAGCGGCTGCAATTCACCCGAGAATGTATAGCCTTATATATATATATATATGTATATGGAGAAGTATTGACATGGAATTGAACTACCACAGCAACCAATAGCAACGTTGACGTATTGGAAGAGTTAAAATCTAAAGCTATGCGCGCAGTTGTTAATAGGCTTAAATATATGTCAAACTAAGGGATAAATACTGATCTAAGAGTATTAAACAAGAAATAACGAGATACACTGTCAAATACTTCAAAAGCATTCAAACTCATCTCAACCAATTACCAACTTAACAAAAAGCAGATTCTTTAATAGGTAAAAATATGTTTGTCGGTTAAAAATAAGTTAAACTATAGAAATGTTAGGTCACGAGGTCTATGTTACTGCGCATATCATTTCAATCATTATACTGTTAATCAACTTGCTGAATGATTTTATATGGACTATTTTAAAACGCAGTTTTGAGTATCAAGTACAAGGATGTTCAAACTACAAAAATTACCTTAACCCTAATAAACATGACAAATTATTATTATGGTATGGTAAAAGAAAGACAGAGAAGGGGATCGTCAACAAAATTCTTACCAAAAGGGGATCCCGCTTTAAAAAAATTTGCGAATCTCCGTCATACAACAATGGTTAGGCGTCAGTGATAACCGACTTAACGCGATACGTTATCGCGTCCCTGTCTCTAACGATGATCTTATGGCGTAAGGGCAAATAGAACTCTGTTTGTACACCCCCCTTGTACGATTTCCTGCCGCATCCCCAATAATAGGTCGATCCTTTTACTCATATGTGCTTCAAGTGCGTCCGAAACGACATCTATGGGAATAAAAGCCTTCCTTTGTTCATCTTTAACAGCATTGATGTACCATGGACACATCCCTACTAACACGATCGTAGATTTAATTTCCTGCAATCCCTGTAATCCCAGAATACTTCGTTCAAATTTAGTTAATCAAGAAAATTTGACAAATGTACGACGAAGCGTTGTGTAATGTTTTTTATTTGTGTGGTTACAAACAAACTGCTTATTTTTGCAGCAAGGAATTTTATATAGTGCGGTCCTAAAGTTTCAATTTTTTATGTTGTTGATTTTACAGTGACCTCCGCTTAGGCCACGGAAGATAAACATCAAATACCTAATTTTAATATTCAGTGAATTTGGCAACAATTGCCACGAAATGGAACATAATGAACACTGCCCTCGTACAGCTGGAAATATTTGAATGCTAAGTAGGGATAGATAGTATAAAATGTACAGGGCGAGCTGCCTTAACAGAAGATATGATTTAAATTATTGCACAGTTTGTTGCGCAACCATGGCCAATAAGGTGATTATTGTTGCCAGATTTACATATTAAAATTGGCCTAGTGATTTTGCATGGTTCGTGCTAAAGCCATCATAAATGTATCAACACAAAAAACCTAAAAAAACAAAGATATTGTCTATCAAAAACTAACACATTTAAACAAAATTACCATAATTAATTAATTGCAATAAAGTTCGACAAAATAAAGAAATAACAATTAACAAAACAAGTTAAAATCAGAGAAAATAATAACGAGAACGCATGACAAATGCAAGATGTAATAACAGGATGCAGGATATAATAGCAATAAACAACAAGTATAACTTACGCTTTTGAAATTGAGGTTTGACAGTTTGGCATGTGTTATGATTTCTTTGCTGAGCAACGAGCTCTTTAGATCAGTCTGGCGTCACAAAAAACAATTTGGCGCTCTTTCCTAGCAAACTTTGCCTAACAACAGATACAAATTACCAAAGTCTTTATCGCTGTATATTGTCATAATTCTTAAGTTAAAATATAATATATGTGGTATCGTTGGATTCGCCTTCTGATTACCTTTCCAAAATGTAAACATAAATAGGGTGTTCTGTTTAAAATAAGAAAATTGACGTCACTTCCGGTGAAACCGGAAATACAATTGAACTGCCGATAACGGCAAAAGTTAGTTCAGAAAAAATAATAATCGACTTATTTTTTCTGAAAACCCTAGCTTCTGTCATTTAAAAGTTAGCATGAGGGGGCACTTTAGGACCGCACGTATATAGTTCTATTTAGTGCATTTTGATAAAAATTTCGTCACTTTAATTCATTTAATGCAACACTTGGTATATGTCCATTCTATGCCGAAAACTACGTTTTAAACCTGTTTCATAATAAAATGCCGCGCATTTGGTATATATGAAAGGCCCAAGCAATGATATATATGAAAGGCCTAAGCAATAACGTATGTATTGGTCGGCAACGTAGTATGGCCAAAGTATCCTATTTTTGTTGGTTTTAATTAAAACTTAATACAATAAATACATTCTGTAAAATTTTGGTTTTCGAACTTATTGCTAGAATAGTTCCGCGTTATGGTTACGAATATAATATTTTCCATTCTTAGCAAGCCTCGAACTGAACATTAAAATGCACCTTTACGGTGGTTCTTGCTTTCAAAACGCTCTATATACTTAATAATTAAAATAAGAAGAACGTCATGCAATATGCATGTAAGCCCATTAGATCTAGGTTATTCCGATCGCTGTCTAAGCTACAGGTGGTTTTTGAAATTTGCTATATTTGTTATGAAAAATATAAAATGGTTAAACAACAAGTAGTTTTACTTGTAGAATTCATTGTTGCGGTGACTTCTTTATTATACGCTGCAACAACGTTCGCTTTTATGAATTTGTATGTATTATTGTTTTAGTCATTATTATTTTAGGGGTTGAAATAACAAAAGTGTTTTATTTATTTAAAAAGTAAGTTTTACTTTATTTACAATAACTTAATGTGGACTATATCATATTAAAGTAAAAATCATTGAAATGCCGAAAAAGTGACTTAAAAATATACAGCGTCTTCCGCTTAACATACTTTGTATCATAGCTCTGTTATTATAGTGTACAACGAAAAACTAACCGCAGCAACGAATTTTGCAAATAAAGCTACGGATTTAACTATTTTAAAAATGTTTGATGATTGTTATAGGAAGCGAGATAATAGCAAATTTTGAAAACAGCCAAAACCTGAACATCACTCTATAACTCGTAATAGTCATGATTTAATAGGGTTATTATTATTAATACATACATATAACCAAGTTTCGGGAGGAAAGGGAAGTACATACATTTATTTAGAAAGTCCAAAAAGAGTCAAAACTGGGTTGCATTTTTTTATAATAGTTACTATAAAAATAATCACCAATTCAATTCATCATACCACCTAAACAGTTTGCAAAGGAACTAGAAGATTAAACATTAAAAAAATGCGTACCTATCGGGTGGTTTTTCTTATTTTAATTTTCGACATCCCAGACTCCCGAAACACATTCATATTGATTAAACTATCTAATCTAACTGACACCGCAACAAAACATAACAACATACAATATACTCCAAACACAACCTAATAAAAAAATAAAGAAAGTTTGTCACAAAGAGTAGCATAATAAAAATGCATTTTTTGAATTTACGTGTCAAATGTGTATATTTAAAGAACAAGAAAATTACTTTTACCACAATATGGTTACACCTGATACGATTTAAAGTCAACATGTTAACTCCTTTAATTAATTTAATTTGGAATTTTAGAATTTCATCAAAAACGTTGGAAATGAGATGCTCTGTCCATGTTATATTATTTTAAATTATAATCGAAACAACTAAATATATAATTTCAGTAAAGGAAAAAATGAAAAATAGTTTTGTAAGACCTCAGGTTATCCTCATTGTACCAATGTAAGGATTGTTTTTTTTTAAGTCGTGTTCATCCCGTTACTAATTAAACTATGTAGAATTAAAAAGAATATGTTTTTCTTGAGAGCATTGTACAATTACTAAACATAAACAAAACTCTTAAGGAATTGGGACGAAAATATTAAAAATATCTTTATAATAAAAAAAAATAGCTTAAAATTCAGTAACCTTCTTTGTCCAGAGCGAATAATGTATCAATCCCAAATCATTAATGTTTAAAATCAAATTACTTCGGAGCTGTACTGAGGTAGCTTTCTTATTATACAAAATTAGCAATTTAATGTAGAGACGTACTATTAGATTATAGGCGCTTTCAATCTTTCCGCTTCTGAAAATTATTATATAATAGAACCAGCACAATTATATTTTCTAGTATACTCCATTTTTATCTTCACTATTCTAAAATTACCATACATTACCTGCCTAAAAGTAATTCACTGAATAGATATATGTACCTATTCAGCTTTTTTCGTTTAAACTTTTCCTGTTTGAAAACCCTGAAGAAACGATAACATTCAATTACGATTTCGACAGGCCTGCAAGTCGTGCTCAAATCCATCATTAAAGCTATGGCACCTTTACTGCAAATTGGATTGTTAGTATTATTTGCCATCGTGATATTCGCCATCATCGGTCTGGAATTTTACTCGGGTGCGCTGCATAAAAGTTGTTACAGCCTATACGATATAGGTATGTATTTATTTAGAACAACTTTACCTCATGACATCAATTTTTGCATTCCCAGACGTGATAGTGAAAGAAGGTGATCAAGAGCTTCCTTGTAGCACCGATAATGAGAGTCAGGCAAATGCGCAAGGCAGCAACTGGTGCCGAGATGGAAATTCAATATGCCTTGAACGGTGGCAGGGTCCTAACAACGGAGTCACCTCTTTTGACAATATTGGATTTGCTATGTTAACAGTATTTCAATGTATTACTATGGAAGGATGGACTTCAATACTTTATTGGGTAATTATATGTAGTTATTAGATATCTGTAAATCACATTTTAAATCTGTAAGCAGCTAAAACAATACCTTTATTTTTAGATGAACGACGCTTTAGGATCTCATTATAATTGGATATATTTTGTACCACTTATAGTTCTTGGTTCTTTCTTCATGCTCAATTTAGTATTGGGCGTACTTAGTGGGTAAGCTATTACTTGTATCAGGTTAGGTAACTTTGTAAAGTAAGACATCTAATTTTTATAGAGAATTTTCTAATGAGAGACTACGCGTCGAGCGTAGAGCCAATTTTTATAAGACTCGCTCGAAAAAACAATTTAATGAATCTTTCGGACGTTATCTTGATTGGATAACTGAAGCAGGTGACTTACGTAAAAGTGTGAATTAATATATACGTAATGCCCCAAAGTAGTGTATGCCTTTTTAAATGGCTAGTACATATGTTGCTTTAATCCATTATTACTAGCCTTATGGTGAAATACCAACTAAACTAAATATTTTTTATATGAAATTATAAACCTCTTAGATTGCTAAAATATCCATTCAAATACTATTGACAGTTGAGAAATTTAACCCTAATCCTTGATAGGGATATGCGTGTGTAACCTATGTACGTTTCGGTAATATATAGGGTGCCCGAACCTTCTGGAATTGTGGAATTATTCCTATTCCGTAAATAGTAGGACGCTAAAATTTTCTGGTAACATAATAGACATCATAGAGTATCATCCAAAAGTATTTCCGTATATATGGAATTAGTAACGAACCAGGCACTTACTTTGTTATTTTTAAAACGCCCTGTAGATTATTACTTTTTTGGTTTCTCTATCTAGAAATAAACAAACACAATATGGATTTCATATATCTATTTTTAACAGACTTCCAGATATTTACAATTTTGCCCTCAATTGTCTAAATATGGAGATATATTCTTCCTTCAAAACATCTGAAATGCAAATACATTTTAGCGTGAATTTTTACGAAATTAAGTTGCATACTGGACTTTATCTAGGCATGGTATCAGAACGCGTTCGAAATGTACAGGTGTTCAGTGATGAACAGCAAATTCAAACACCAGAAGCGTCATTATATATATAGGAAATTTGTATCCCTAACGTTTTTGTATGATGCGCATGTATAACATTCAAAGTAAAGCGGATACTTACAGTTAAGTGGGGGTCCTGCATTTAGGTATTGCATCCAAGTAGTTTCTGGTGTTAGTATTGTTTGGTTACTATGAGAACAGTAAAGAAAAGGTACTGACGACGTTTTTGACAAACTATCGATTGAAAATGTCAAGTCCAAGTAGTTACTTGCAGTCAAAAGCGAGACTTGCATTTGGAAATTACGTCCAAATGGTTGCTGGTGTTAATATCCTTTGGTTGCAGAACATACAGATATTGACGATCCTAGACTGTTGATTCAAAATTTCAAGCCAAGGTAAAAAAGGGTTAGGTAATAGGTATAATTTATATATTAGGAAAAAATGAAAGAAACTATGTATTCTAGCTAGCAAGATATATAAGTTGCGCTATCCTGACTAACAACGTCTACAACCGAAAACATTCGTCAAATTAATGCTAAGATTTGATGTTGGTGCAAATATACATTCTGCTGACGTAGAAATAAAAAGAAAAGAATTATGGTATTGATGCATAAATAATAATAATATATTCACGTTATTCATTATACCAATTGATGGAATCACTCCCGGCAAAAACAATGAGAGAAGAGAAAAGCATTAACCAACGGACATTTTTCTGCCTACCGGCGTCATCAGCATTGTTCCGAACACTTTTCTTCTCCTGTCCACATTGCTGTTCGCCACTCAGTTTATGTCACTAATTTCCAAAAACAGCATTGAAGTATTTCTTGGCGCCACCTAGTGCCAATAGGCACTAGATGGCGCTCGGAATAACGCTGATGACGCCGGGTAGGCAGAAACGTGTCCGTTGGTTACTGCTTTTCTCTTCTCGCATTGTTTTTGCCAGGAGTGATTTCATCAATACCATGAGCTATATCGGCATTATCTTGTAATTGTTTCTATGCACTTTTTTCATATGTATCAGCTGATATACATATGAAAAAAAAATCGAAGCAAAACATTAAGAAAAACGTTAACATGTAACACAATTGAAATTCACCATGAACAAGTTTAACAATCACTATTGTAACTTTTGTTGCAATAATTAATAGCTATCTACTTATTTATCTACCGACGGTGAACGCTCGAAATTCCTTCCTTCGGCCTTGACATTTTCGAAATCATTTATACAAACTGTTCTGCTGTCTTTTTATCACACTAGCTGTTGCACTCCGTAATGTTTGAATTACTCTTAACTTCTTACATTATATATGTATAGCCTCTTTTTAGGTAATTCATTTTGCAAGTAGCTACTTAGACTTGAAAGATTACATAAACACTTAAGAACAGCCATACAGATCAGTTCGCTCAAGTTTGTAATAAGAACGTTAAAACTAATGATATGTATGTAATTGTTCAATTGTAATGCTGCTTGTTGTAAAGAACCAGTGTTTTCTACTTCAACGCTAACGAATATTTTACATACCGTACCGATATTGGGTGACTAGGCAAGCGAATGCCAATTTAATGTCATGTATGTATCTAGTTAGACGTACTGATCTGTATAAGTATGTTTTGTTTACTGTTACCATTATAACCAAACAATGCTAACACTGGAAGCCATTTGAATGCAATATTTAAATGCAAGACTCGCGTTTACCTATAAATATCTCTTTTACTCGGAATATTATAGATATACATCATAATACAAAAACGCTGAAGATATAACTTTCCTATACGGCGGGTTCAGAAAAAATATATGGTGCTATCTTAAACAATAACGTTTCTGGTGTCTGGATTTGGCAAAGTTTGTGGTTTAATACTGAGCACCTTGTATATTTCGAAGGCGTTCTGATTCCATGTCAAAATAGAGCCAAGTATGATATTTGATCTGGTAAAATTTAGTCCAAAATGTATTTGCATTTCGAATTTTTAATCATTTAGGCGATTGAGAACAAAATTATAAATAACTTGAATGTAATAGAGATAGATATACGATATTTATATTATATTGGATTATTTCTAGGCGGAGAAACTAAAAGCATAATAATATACAGGCTGTTCCATTTTAAATAATATAGTAGGTGTGTGGTTCGCTACTTATCGATCCTGTATATTCGGAAATATTTTTGAAAGATACCTTGTTTACATTATGTGAAAGTGTTGACCTTCTACCAATTGGCCAGTAGGCACAGTTTCTTATTTTTTTGAAGGCTAGAATACATTGTATATTATCTTCTTCATAGAAGTGTCAACTTATAGAAAAATGTGTGTAATTTTTGTTTTTATTTGAAAATTTAAAGTTACATATTTGTGACAAATATTAATTATGTAAATTTTGCATTTAGAATCTGAACATTTATTTTATCTAATTTCTTGTTTTTTAAATTTAATTTTTAGCTTCATTTAATTTTCGTTCAATTAATTTAATTCATTTAACATCACAAACATGTAACTTTTTTTCAAATTAAAAAAAGAACCACAGAATTCTTATTTCGTTATTTTTCTGGAGATCTATGGGCATCGAAAAAAAAAGGATTGTTTGAACAAATGAATGATGGAATTAGAGTTTTTATTAACCAACGAAAGAGCTTTTCTTTTGCATAATTATTAAAGACGTAGAATTTAGATACTTTTCGGTACTTGTACGTAATTGTTACTTCCGGCGATTGTAGATGTTTCTTTGTCTTCGGCACCAAGTACTTGTTTATAGTGCAATTAAAGCAGGTAGTATAGGTACACGAGCACTCGTTCGTAGTGCAGTTGCAACGGGTAGTCTAAGTATGTACACTAAGCAAAATAAGTAATGTCTTCCCCCTATCGGCCACCGATTATCAATACTACCTTCCGTGCCAAGGCAGATTCGCTATGCGGGGCACAATTGAACAACCAATGGAGAAAGATTTACTACATAGGCTCTTAAACCTGATTGCGGGAACTAACCTGTTCAAGTAAAACAAAACCGAAGCAGGAATAATACAATAAGCTACTAAGCTTCAGTGTTAGGGATGTAAAGACCAGCCCAATCAACCTTCCGTGCGTCAGAGTGCGAGCTTCGGGTGTTTTCGGAATCGCAGGCAGCAAACTACAAAGATAAATGTAATGATGAATTACTTGGGAATATACTGTCGAGTTCTATAATATATTTGCATTTCATTTTATGGTTCATGATTCTTCAAGCTTTAGTTAACGATTCTCAGTTACGTGTGTAGATCGCAACTATAAATACAGGGTGCGTCAAAGGAACCTGACGAGTTTTAATGTGTAACTACAAATGTATTTTCCAATATGTTTATTTTCACATACAAGTATTCGAAAGTATATAACATGCCATTTTATTTATGGAAAATAATTTCGCTCAAATGACGTCCTTCACTGCGGACACACTGTTCCAAACGGTTTCGCAAATTCCCCATTACGCGTTGTAGCGTACCCATCGGAATTGCGGTAATTTCATTGCGAATGTTTTCTTTCAATTCTTCAATGGTCCTTGGTCTCGTTAAATACACCTTACTCTTAAGATAACCCCATAACCAATAGTCACAAGCCGTGAGGTCGGGAGACCTTGCCGGCCAAGGAACATCTCCATTCCGCGAAATGACTTTTCTCGGAAACATTTCTCACAGTGGAGCCATTGACGCTCGTGCTGTATGCGCTGTGGCGCCATCTTGTTGGAACCATACAGTATTTAAATCGATGTTCCGTCGACGAAGCTCTGGTTCTAAAAATGTGTTTAACATTTCCACATAACGTTGCGAATTGACTGTGACATGATTTCCTGCATCGTCCTCAAAAAAATAGGGGCCAATTATACCGAATCGCCCCACTCCGCACCAAACAGTAACCTTGCGACTATGAAGCGGTCGTTGATGGAGTTATCTGGGATTTTCTGAACACCAGTAGCGAAAATTCTGCTTATTTACGTAGCCTGATAACTCGAAATGCGCCTCATCAGACATAATTAAGCCACCTAAATCATTTTCACCAAAAAGTTCCAGAAGTTGATTGCAACAATTCAAACGGTTTAAAAAGTCTTCAGCTGTCAGTTCTTGAACAATTACTAATTTGTAAGGGTGATAATGTAAATCCTTATGCAAAATACGCCGTACTGTACTTTCGGAAAGTCCTAGAGTTATTGCTTGTCGCCTTGCTGAACGACGTGGACTTCGCTGAACCGCTGTTCGCACCCTCTCAATATTTGCTGGAGTCCGAACTGTTCGACGCATTCCTGGTGGCTTATCTTTCATTGCTGATGCAGATCGACGAAAATTTTCAACCCATAACTTAATTGTGTTACGGCATGGAACAGAACCGTGACGTCCAATATTGAAGCGCGCACGAAATAAACGTTGTGTACTGACAACCGAGTCGTGATTTTTAAAATACGCCTCGAGAACGAATGCGCGATGTTCACTCGTCCACAGCTCCATGACTACTAAAATGGCATCTACTACCGATGTCATTCCCACTGTAACCGCTGTTCTACGTACTATAACGGCTTTGTACTATTCATTATAAAAACGTCAGGTTCCTTTGCCGCACCCTGTATATACAGCGACAGTCAGACAATTCTAAAGGCCATTAAGGCCTACACATACGAATCTGCTCCCATACACGAATGCGTACACAATTTAAGGCAACTGGAACGCAATAACCACGTTACTTTGCGGTGGGTCCCAAGGCACAAAGTGATCGAAAGAAATGAAAAGGCAGATAAGCTCGCCAGAGAAGCAGACTTTTATATAATTTCTTTGTAAATATTCTATGTATATGATAAATTAATTTGAAATAGCAATGTAAAATTTGGGTTAATTTTCAGTCGTCAACAAACTACAAATAATACATGTTGTCATCATTTCTATAAAGTATTTTTTTTTAAGATTATCAACAAGATACTAATACTTTTTATGCTGCCACCGCCCATAATTAAACAAATCTTAACTGAATTAACACCGTATAAAATCCGCTATATATTATTTTGTTCCGTTATACTAGTTAGAAATATCGATACATAGTTAATCCGAAAGAATTTATTTTTGCTCTTTATACTGTAATTAACATTAATTTTCATTTCTATAAAATCTTTTAGAATGCTTTCAACCAGATGCAAATACCTCCAATATTTTAATCAGTAATATGTATTGTGACATATTCATCCTTTCGTACTAAGCATACTATTCTAAAGAAAAGTAAGGACAGAATTATTAGGCTTGTTCCAACACGCCCAGAAAACCGTAAATTTACCGTACAGTACATGCGCAATATGCTATCTGCAGCTCCTTTTTTATATTGCGCATGTACCGGACGGTCAATTTACAGTTCCGTGAGCGTGTTGGAACGAACTTATTAATTATACCGCATCTACTAACAATTATTTATGCATCATATAATAATTGCAATACCGGAATAATTATATTTTTGGCAAAGCTTGAAGAAATATAAACCATTAAATGAAATGCAAATATATTATAGAACTCGACAGATAAGTAGAGCTCGGTAACTGGAGAGCAATCGCAGCGGCGGTGTGACTGTGTTTAGGTGGGTGGGTAGGGTTGGTTGATTATGATACGACACGACAAACCGTCATCACTCAATTCAGTTTAGCATTGGATAGCGGATAGGGCGTATTGATTTTATTGATATAGACGTAGTTATTAATTGTAGTTATTATTTAGTGTAGTGCGTTTTAATTTTATTGATACAAACATAGTTACTACATGGGCTGAAAAGTCTTTGGCCTACCAATGAAAAAACGACATTTTTAATGAAAAAACTGTTTTATTCTTCGACATAATCTCCATCTAGAGTAAGGCACTTATTGTAGCGGTCCTCTAACATTTCGATGTCGGTTTTGTAGTGCTGCCCGTCAAGTCCTTTAAAATAGGCGTCTGTTTCCAACCCTACTTCCTCATTTGAGTGAAATCTTTTGCCAGAGAGCCACATTTTCATTCGGGCAAACAGGAAATAGTCGCTGGGGGCTAGGTCGGGCGAATACGGTGGGTGGTGAACCAATTCGTAGCGCAATTCCTTCAATTTATCGGTCGTATCGCGAGCAGAATGAGCTGAGGCGTTGTCGTGGTGAAAGAGCATTTTCTTCTTCGCCATGTGCGATTGTTTTGCCTTGTATTCGACATCTAATCGATCCAATAATGCACAGTAATATTGTTTGTTGATTGTTTTACCATGTTTAAGGTAGTGTATAAATATTATACCGTGCGCATCCCAAGAAATACTGGCCAACGCTTTACCGGCTGATTGTTGCGTCTTTGGGCGCTTCGGACGACTCTCACCAGGCAATAATCACTCTGCCGACTGCCGATTGGAATCAGGAGTGTAGTGGTGGATCCATGTTTCATCCATTGTCACGAAGTGCCGCAAAAAAATCCTTCTTATTGCGCGTAATAAGTGCCAGATTCTCCTTCGAAAGTTTGACACGTTGGTCTTTTTGATCAATTGTTAAGAAACGCGGCACTCAACGCGCGCAAAGCTTCTTCATGTGTAAACATTCATGAATGATATGACCTACACGTTCCTTTGAGATGTCTATGGTCTTTGCTAGCTCAATCAATTTCACTTTGCGGTCATTCAGCACAATTTCACGAATTTTTTTGATATTTTCTGGCGTAACTCCCTCATTTGGCCTTCCTGAACGTTGTGCATCATTTGTGCTGGTACGATCACGACGAAATTCAGCATACCAATACTTTACGGTTGCATTGGCTGGGGCAGATGTTCCGTAACATTTATTAAGCCATTGTTTTGCTTGAACAGTTTTCCCATCAGGAAGCAATGTTTTATCAAAACACGAAATTCACTTTTTTCCATGGTAAACGAAAATAACAGAGGTAGCGTCACTTCGAGAGCAATAACTTGAGAACGAGTAAATGAAATGTCATGAAATTTTGACAACGTTCTAGTTAAGGTTGGTACTCTCCGGCACGCATATGGATTTTTGATTTCTGACGCCATCTATGTGTCCGGCCAAAGACTTTTCAGCCCATGTAGTATTAATTGTAGTTTTTAGTAAACATGAAGGCTAAAAAACGACCCTTTCAAGACATAGTAAATAAATTTATTTCTGACTCTCCCGATTTGTTTTACAACGGGAGTAAGATAGTTTGTAAAGTGTACAAAATACATTTGATGTCAAATAAGAAGTGAAACTGTAGACACGTAAATTCCGCACAGCATAGAAAACGAAAATTGGGCATGCCACCGAGAAGTGCATTTTTTTCTGTAATTCTTATGTTGATAAACTGTAATTTGCCACTAGGCATACTCGAGAAACAACCGTTTAAGGACTTTTGAGACAAATACAATCCCGAGTTGCGGTTGCCAACGGAGAAAACGGCACATAAGCATGTTGCATTTGTACGCGATGACGTGAAAAATAAAATGAAACGCATATTGAAAAAACAGTTTCTTTGGTTATGTGTTGACGAGACAACAGACTGTAAAAAAAATTCAATTACAAATATTATGGTACGCATACTAGACCCTAGTAAACCTACATTACCACTGTTACTAGCCAGCCGAAGACTACAAGAGTGTACTGCTGCAGCAATTACGAAGGTTGTACTTAGTACGTTGGAAAAATTTCAAATTTCAAAAGATAAGGTGTTGATGTTTATGAGCGATGGCGCAGCGATAATGCGTTCGGTAGGCTGTTCTCTTCTTAAACATGGTTGCAAGTGTTTACGTGTTACGTGTAAAGTGCATGCTTTACATCTTGTGGCAAAAATCATTCAACAATGCTCTCCCGACGTAGATGCATTAATAGCAAGCACAAAAAAAATGTTTTTGAAATCTCCCAAACGCCTACGATCATTTCACACAGAGTGTCCTGGTATTCGTCAACCACCGGAGCCAATTCTTACACGTTAGGGAACATGGTTGCAGGCAGCTTTTTATTATGCTGAACATTTCAAAGTGGTAAAGGCTGTTGTTGCACAATTCGATCCTGCCGAAGCTGCAGCTATTAAGGAGAGCCAGTCGAAATTTCATGATATTTCCGTTGAAACAGATTTAAAAAATATTCGTAGCTACTATAAAGGATTAGCTGACGCAATAGACCAATTACAAAATAGATCGAATTGACTCCGGTGGTTGACGAATACCAGGACACTCTGTGTGAAATGATCGTAGGCGTTTGGGAGATTTCGAAAATACTTTCTTTGTACTTGCTATTAATGCATCTACCTCGGGAGAGCATTGTCGAATGGTTTCTGCCACAAGATGTAAAGCATGCACTTTACACGTAACATGTAAACACATGCAACCATGTTCAAGAAGAGAACGACTTACCGAACGCATTATCGCTGCGCCATCGCTCATAAACATGAACACTTTATCTTTTGAAATTTGAAATTTTTCCAACGTACTAAGTACAACCTTCGTAATTGCTTGCAGCGGTACACTCTAGTAGTCTTCGGCTAGCTAGTAACAGTGGTAATGTAGGTTTACTAGGGTCTAGTATGCGTACCATAATATTTACAATTGCTTTTTTTTATAGTCTGTTGTCTTGTCAACACATAACCAAAGAAACTGTTTTTTCAATATGCGTTTCATTTTCTTTTCCACATTGCGTACAAATGCAACATGCTTACGTGCCGTTTTGTCCGTTGGCAACCGCAACTCGGGATTGTATTTGTCCCAAAAGTCCCTAAACGGTTGTTTATCGAGTAAGCCTAGTGGCAAATTACAGTTTATCAACATAAGAATTACATTTAAAAAAATGCACTTCTCGATGGCATGCCCAATTTTCGTTTTCTATGCTGTGCGAAATTTACGTGTCTTGTACAGTTCCACTTCTTATTTGACATCAAATGTATTTTGCACACTTTACAAACTATCTTACTCCCGTTGTAAAGCAAATCGGGAAAGTTAGAAATAAACTTATTTACTATGTCTTGAAAGGGTCGTTTTTTAGCCTTCGACATGTTCACTAAAAACTACAATTAATAACTACGTCTGTATCAATAAAATCAAAACGCACTACACTAAATAATAACTACAATTAATAACTACGTCTATATCAATAAAATCAACGCGCCCTATCCGCTATCCAATGCTAAACTGAACTGAGTGATGACGATTTGTCATGTCGTATCATAATCGACCAGCCCTCCCCGCCCACCTAAACACAGTCACACCGCCGCTGCGAATGCTCTCCAGTTGCCGGGCTCTATCATTACAATATATTACAGTAACCTACTTTTAATATTATTAGTTTACGTTTTTTTGCTATGTCTGCAAAAACAATATTTTACAGCTTTGAAAATAAACAAGCACTTATTTTAAGTTTCAATAGACATAGTGCCGTGATGTGCAGAATTATAGAGGAAAAGATGTGCGGAATTAGAAAAAGAAGTACATCACTGTCATCAGTAGCGGTGAGTGATGAGAAGGCGCGGACAGCAATTCAATTTCCCCGTGTAATCTCCTTGCATATTGCGCACATTGTGCTATGCAACGGAAATACGAGAAAATAGAATCATTATCCGTGCTCGCTTGCTTACGTCAACACTAAGGTTCGACAAACGAGTGGAACGAAAGAGACGTATCGCGCAAAAGTAGGTACGTGAGATACAGTATTATTACAAAATTATATATTCGTACCTTTTATTGACGTCTTGATGTCCACTGCGACAAAATACCACTGCCCCGGTAAGCCGCGTAAAACTGCAACGTAAGCAACGCTTCCACTGGCTTCGCATCGACCTAAATCCCCTTTCGGCGCTTCTGCCGTAGCACGCGTTTGTCGAACCTTAGTCATCACTCACGCTACGGATTGTCATTAAGAAATTTGTTCACTTTACTTCTATTGCATATACATCCACACTTTCATAGATATTAAACTTTTTAAATATCTAATAATACATCGTCCAATAGTATATCCTAGAATAAAAACAATGAATGCTGTCATATATATCTACTTAAAGCATTTCGTTACACATCATTAAGCCTGGCACAGAGCGCTTGGCGCCAGGTTAGAAGTAAAATTGCGTGGCCCGCGACGCAACGTATGTATGCAGAGGAATCGGCACTAAGGATGGCATGTATCAATATTATCGGTGCCAATATATCGATATATCGTTTATATAGAATTATATTTGAAATTGCACATTGGCACCGGCGTTGTCCCATTTTGCAAGACGGAGTAGGTTCAAAATTTGTCATTAGCATTAGTCCTATTTGATGATTTAACAATATAAATTCACTATGTGTTATATTAATTAAAATGTTAAAATTTTATATTTTCTACTAAATTAATCTTTGATTGGGTTTAACAATTACAATCCTGAATTATATTTTCCTTTTGTTACTTGAAAATAGTAAGAATTTGTAATAATAACATAAATAAGTGATGTGGCAGAGTAGTCTCAAATAGGGAAGTACATATTATAAGTCCGGCGAGGGGTAGACCGTACTTCAGTAGCTTACAATTAGCGTTTGCGAAGAGGTTAGAGGTGTTTAGAGCAGGTGCTTAACGTTTCATTTTTCTGTATTTCTTATCGTTTTATAAATTACTGCGTTTTCAAGTCTTCGTCTGTTCAAGACATTTGAGAGCTTCTCATTTTTGTACAGGTAAAGACTTTACACAATTTATTGTTTTGGATTTTGAATAACCTATATTAATCACAATACTACCGCAATGACAAGTTTTGTTCGCGCCGATAATGATGACGTAATATGTACTTCTCTAATTGCACCTACTCTATCATACTCTCTACCGATTGGGGAAATCTGAAATTAGCCAAATCGCTATCCCCTCCTCGCGCTCAAGCGGAGGGGTTAGCGGGCAGTCGATGGCTCAATGTTACCGATGTGGTTAGTTACGAGGTAGACTGCCTTATATGCGGACGATCGTAGTAAGAATTTCTAATGTATTTTTTTTTCTTTTCTTTCATTTCATCAGAATCCGTTTTTATTTTCGTTTTTAGAATCTCTTACTCATTTCGTCTAAGCTTCGTAACAACAACAAAATAAATATGCGAAACTCTCATTTCCAGGCGACTTTGATTTCAAATTACTACGTGCGCTCTTCGAACAGTAGGTCTGCATTCCAACATTGTTCGATATATACTAGCACGAATTGCTTGGATTTCACTCAGTCCTCTCCACGCTTTATCACATGTACGGCGAGAGAGCGAGGATGGTATACCGAAATAGCTAATTTCTCATTTTCCCAATCGGTGTATGTATATACTTAATCATTGTCACCACTGTTTAAAATATAGTATTATCCTTTTTATGGAGAATAAGTACATACTTAAAAGAAAAAATCTTGTATATAAGTACATTTATTTTAAAACACAAAAAATATTACAACTTATGAATGCTATTTTACCTAGTGGGCACCTACAGATTGCAGATTATTGTTTCCACTAATTATGGTAGTCGCCAGGTCCATAAAAATATTTATTTAAAAATACTCATTACTCAATTACGTTTAATATATTTGAGAATATATCGATATATTACTTGATGTATCGGAAAAATATTTATCGATATTTCTTCTCCATATTTTTTCAGGCATATGAATATATTTAAATATCGATATATCGTTGCCCTCCCTAATCGGCACGAGCTGTCTCAGTGAATGAAATTATTGATTTATTGCAACAGTTTTTCCTCAACCTTTCGCAGAATTACACGTAATTATAAAGATAGGCATATGTATGTATGTCTAATATACGCAAGGAAAATAAACGACCGTTGGCTGATAGAGTCACTGAATTTATCAGTGAATTTCAGAATTTGAATTATAATAGAGCTAAAGTAGTTATTGTGTAATGTTCACACAACGAACATCCTTCACCTAGTCAAGTGTGGAAACAAACCTGATGGTGCAAATTTTTCACCAATCTTATCCACGTTGTTAAGAAATTACGTTTATTTATTGCATTATATTATTTATTGAAGTAAAACTTCTTATGTGGCGTATTAAAATTAACATAACCTTAATTTTAAAAAGCAATCAATGGAAATACATACATTCGTTATCTTTGAAAAACAAAAGTGCTTTTTACTACATACCTGTTACTCATACATTTGGGTATTAAGTACAACAGATTATTGAAGAAACTACTTTGTTTACTTTTTACGGTTATTACATTACATACAAAACAAATGTCGTTTTCAAACAAAAAGAAAACAAATAGTGGCAATAAAAACACTTCAATATTGTTATTGCGTCTGATTTTATTTTTTACTACAGGGTATTGATTTCTAAATTTCACTTCTGTCGGGCGAGTCACACATTCACTCTTTATTTATAATTAGGGAGCGCACCGACGGCTGTCCCTATCGCATCGGGAAGACCCTAGAACATAGATGTATTCACACCTATGCACCGTCGCTCTGTTAAGCAGTCTCTCACAAAGTTTTATTGTAGGATCGTTCGCGCTCTATGTAACTATTTACCTATTTACCCCTAAAAATTATGTTGTTAAATTTACGGTTGTTTAATTTCAATTTCTTGATAGATATTTATTTCCTTCCGTTTAAGTAATGTCACAATTATTCTTTTTTTATTCTTTGATCAGGTTTAAGGTTAGTTGTATCAGTCCAGACGAAACAACAAATACATTAAGAAGAAATGTGGTTAACGTTGTTATTGGTAAACAACAATAGTCTCGGCACACTCCACACCACATAAATTATTAATTAACTCGGAACGGCCGTTTCGAAGGCCCGTGGGTCTTCGAAACTATTGTGTCGAGACTATTGTTGTTTGCCATACTACCCCACGGTTCTTGCTATCGTTGTTGTTATTGGGGTTTAGATCCAGATACGTATATCAGTAAAACTATATTTAATAGTAAATATGATTCTTGAGCCAGTGAATACAAACTCAATGCTTATTTTATTCTAATGTAAAGAAAGTTGGAAATATCGTAGATAGTTTATATGGGGATACATAAACAGTTTTGCAGAATCCATCTCCACATACTTCAATTTTATGGATAAATATTTTGGAGATTTGGCTAAAGAAGTAAATATTTCGAAACACAAATAAGAAATAATATTCCAAACAAGCTGAAGAATATATCCAGCAATTTTGGTACGGGTTTGAGTAAAAATTTGACCCAGTTTTTGCTCTTAATCCTGTTCTAAATATACAAAAAATTTTTTGCACCGAAAATATTGCATATAATGAAAATGACGAATGCAGCAATCTTATATCTCCTTTTCAAATGCATACTCACTAATTGTGACGGTAGAAAAGTTTTGCTATATTTAACCCTGGAATGCTACACTTACTTTTCGAACTTAATTCAGTACACTAGGGTACAGCCGTACCCCAAATAAAAAAGGCCAAAGACTATTTTGTATACATTTTTACATGAAAATAAGTAAAAAACAACTTAAAGTACAACACTTAAAATGAATTTTTGTACCCTGAAAATTATTTCGCACAAGTTAGACAAATTTTCGTCTGATATTGCAAACAAATGTAGGTTTTGTAGATAGCCTAGCTAACCCTAGATTTTCTACCTGCAGACCTTAGACAAAAAGTGTATCTCCCTGAGCTAGCAGCATGCCTTGTATGCACTTCTTCTGGAGGGGATATTTGCAAAATATGGCATGTGGTTTCTCTAAGATCGCCCCTCAAAGTTGGAATTTCCAAACGACTTAGCATATGTGGTTTCACAAAATCAAGGGCAAGCTTTTTTAGACATGATTTTCGGTTTTTAATTATTTCCTTATCGGGTACACTAGATCCTCGTAAAAGGATCGTTTAATTAAGCTCAACAATATTTAGTAAGTTGTAAAATAAACACAAAGGCCATCGACGTGTCTTTCTACTACATGAATAAGTACGACATAGCCGATCCACCGTGTCAACGCCTCCTTTAGTGCCATTTTAGAACTGCATAAATAATATCAGTCAGTTCAACTGTGCGTGGCTCATCCCCTTTTTCGTGCATCGTTGGAAGCATTAGAACAATTTTCTTATTTTTTGGTGGACAATATGACAACAATCTCAAACTTGCACTATAGCAAAACATTGCCGAATTTCTCTCTCTCTCTCTTTGTCACCTAGGAAGGATGGCGATATTTCTTTTTTATTTTTTCTTACAGTACCAACTACTGTAATATTTTTCTCTAATAGGCTTTTTCTTTAGACATAAACCAATTATCTATAGTTAAATTTCTGTTGGTTCCATGGAATGAGGAAGTTTTTCACAATAGTATTGTGCTACAGGCACATTGTCGGGTGTAGAACCTTTGCCTATATAAACTTCAGCATCAAGGACATAATATGTCTTGGCGTCACTGCACGTTAAAATTTTAATCCAATATTTATCTGGTTTGGATGGAATATACATTTTAAATGAACATCGGCCCCGAAAACCAACCAGTTGCTCATCAATTGTCGTGTACTCTGAAGATACATACTAATCTTTCATTTTATTTATTGATATCTCAAATACATCACGAAATGCTGCTAGTTTGTCGTTCGCTTTTCGTTGAACCCTAGTATATGTCATCGAAGCGAAGGCAGTTCACTAGAAATTTAAAACGCGACTCTTCCACTGTCTTTACCGAAAAGTTCTCTGATAAAGACTACGCCCATCTTTATCACTCCTGCATAACACAATAAACCGAAGAGAGCTTCAATTTCCACACTGGTAGTTGCCCTACTGTAGAAGGCTTTTTGGCTTGTGGTGTATTTTTAGTTACATCATTAGTGTCTTCCGTTTCATCGGCATACCTTGATTTTTGAAATTCGATTTCTTTATTGGTATATTCTGTGATCAAATCCAGATTTTCTTGAGTAAAACATAATCGCCATGCTTCTAGACCTGATTTTAAATCTCTAGACTCGTTTTTGTTGCCAGGTAGATACACAATCAGATTTTTTTTTTGGTATTCGGTGAAGCACTCCTTTCTGATCGGACCACATAAATCCGTTTTTTCCCTTCAGTTTAGCAGCAACATTTAAGGTCTTAACTTTTGATTTAGTCGCATCCTACCAAAGGAATGTCGTCCTCCGGATCGGAAACTGATATTGGAGTATCTGGAGAAGCAGGTTTTCTAGGAAAAATATAGATTCTTTCTTATTTTCGGAATCTTCTTCTTCGTCTCTGAAGTCTGGTACTACTGCATCGTTTTCATCATCTTCGTCCTGAGAGCCCTCTGAGTCAGAATCGTAAAGTATTTTATGTATTTCAGAAATATCTTCATCCTTTGTTAGGGCAAAAAACTTTTTTGGAACCGCCATGACTGTGATCTGAAACAAAGAAAGCATATTAAAAAATGCGTTATGGTTTTGTTGTGTAATTTATTGTTTGCTAATTCACATAATACATTTTGTTTATAATCTGCTACACTCGGGTACACCTGTACCCCAAATAACAAATATCTTGAAATCACAAAACACTCTGCTCGCGACCAATAGCGTACACGAACTGACGTCGGGCAAACATAGACTACCTAAGCGCCCAATAATATATCGCCATCTGTTAGTGATTAGCAACACTTTTTAAATATGTTGGGGTGCAGGTGTACCCCGAGTAGCATTCCAGCGTTAAGGATGTTCTGACTGATAGACAGACCCATTTCAGATAAGAAAATTTAGAATATGTGCTAATAATTAATGTGAATAACTCGTGCCTAACGTAACTTAATTTGTATATACTTTCATTTTATTAAGTCAAGTACAACCTCATGTGCCACGTATGATAAACCTAACACGCATCTACGGCACTGAAAAATTATATTTTGCCAGCGTGGGTTTTACGGCGAAGGTTGAACAAACGACCATGCCGGTAATACTGACTGATACGAGTATCTCCACCTCTAACACATATGCATGCCAAAGCTGAACAACTGCAGCTCGCCGATGCTGTGTGATTCAGAGTCAATAGAGACACTCGACGATCCGCTCCCTATTTATAATACGCGGCCCATGCGACTGATCTGATTCTGGCAGGAAAACCGATTATGCCAGGCTTACACATAATTTTCGGTTAAAACAATAGTAATTGATAAAAATTTCTTTCGAACAGACAAATAGTAGTCATTACGCAATGCATTAAGTTCAATCGAGTAATTGATATACTTATGTAGTTTATGTACCTGTAGTGATAAGCGCTGTAGTAAGCTAGTATTTCTTCTGCCTTTAGTGAATTTGCAAAAGAAAGAGAAAAGGTCGAAAACAGGCAAGCATTTTTGAGAATAAGACGTGCGCAACAACTTGAAAAAGAATTAAATGGTTACGTCCAGTGGATATGTAAAGCAGGTAAACGCTTTATTTATTGACACGTATAAATATAGTAAAATCAACAGTTTAATAGATATGCTTTGTAACTATCTGCTACAATGTTGTAGAGGAAGTTATCCTAGCTGAAGAAAGAACAACAGAGGAGGAGAAAATGCATATAATAGAGGCTAGGAAGAGGCTGGCCAAGAAGAAGAAATTAAAGAAAATGGGCAAAAGCAAAAGCACGGATACAGAAGAAGAAGAACAGGAAGATGAAGTGGGAGAAGATGGTAAGACGTTTATTTTTTGTTTATTATAAGAGTTTTTTGTAATTTTGTTTCTGAGACAGAATGTTATTTAGTGAAAAATTGTTCTTTTACATGTTTTTAATAGTCACCTAGTATGTTTTTTCCTGCTGTTACTCATGTCATTAACGCATGTGACCGTCAAATACATGTTTCAAACATTTCTTCTTCTGGAAGTTAATTTTAGTGTATTTTTGATGCTATCACTTAATTATACGGTGGTTACGTTTGGCACGTCCATACAAGCATATTCTATAGTCAGTTATTTTTTATTCTCAGAACAAGAGAGAAATAATAAATCATTCTTTCGAAATTATAATGTCTAATGTAATAATTCACCATACTGATACCATGTTTTAATCCACAGTATTTCTTACAGAGTCTAAGAAAAAACTAAAAGGTATGAGGGATATCTGGACTACACAATAATGTAAATTATAACTTAGACTTATTTAGTTTAACTGCCAACAGTACGTCTCTGTAGTGCCTACTGCGGATATTACATTGAGGAGTAAACTGCACACTTATATGTCTGTCTAGATATTTCGCGTATACCGTACCCAGTCAATAACATTCTTAAGCCTTTTGTGTTGCGTCAGAATCCTGGATTTTTTTAAATTAAATTGTTACCTTTGTAACGGATCCACTCTAAAGAAAAACGGACAGAAATAAAAATAAATTCACAGTAAAATAGACGGGTTTTCCTTCAAATAGATATCTTAGTTTATTTATAGAAAATTGCATTATTATTTAGATTTCTTTAAATAAAATTGCTAATTATGGTTAAGAAATATATTGTAATGGACTTAATATGTGTGAGAAAGAGTTGTTTCTTCAAGTTTATTTATGTTTACATTTCTTTGCTTATTGTTACAAGTTTTGAGTTGAAGCAATACGGTGGGTCTTCCCTCGGAATGTTCCTAATTCATTAGTATCTAAAAAAAAGCCCCCTCAACAACACTGGTCGAGGAAATTGAAATTTTATTATCTTTTCTGATTGCTTATTATCAGGGATGCGATTTTCTGCCCACCGCCGAGATACAAAATATGAAAATTTGCTGCTCCGAGTGTACGCATAGACAGGTGGGAATATGGACGGGGCCGCTGGTAGGTACTGCGGTCTGCCGTATTTAATATAATATGTGTCTATGTGTAAGTGCATATGTATATGATAGGAACAGATATAACAATAACTTTTAAGATGAAAAATGCATGTAGTATTGTATTGAAAGAATGGATTTAATTAATTCGTAGGCATAAGTGCTTAACGCTATATGATGTTTACACAAATATTTATATATCAAGTGCTTTTTTTATATTTTCAACGATAAATCGCCTTCGATTGTCTCGTAACAAAGGTTTATATTGAGGAGAAACTTCTCTATACGTTATTATAAACTACCGGTGCATAAGATGGTTTTTTTTTATTTCATCTTCGTTATAGTTTAAATTGTGAACAAGAACATTATCCCAATTTTGGCGAAAAGCAGATATTATTTTCAATTTACCTAAATCAGGATTTTTGTCTAGTCTGATTCCTATTGAAATTAAGATTTTTTATGATTAAACGTATTGTGTCACTTACAAATAACACTGTGCTCGAATTGGAGACTTTTTTTCTAACAAACTGCGCACCCGGGGGGTGAACCTAATTCGAGTATGCTCGAGTATAATCCTGGCTGGTATAATCCTGGCGCTAACCGTTTTTACAAGTTAACTCGCGTATTCGAGCAATTTCAATTCAAAAATTTTAGACCCATAGACCCCAAAAAAACGTAATTTTTATCATTTTTTGAGCATTTATGGAATTTAAATCGATGGAAATTGATCGAATACACATCGAATAGAAACTATTTTTTAAAAATTTAATGGATTCAGTCGATTTTTATTTTTCATTCTCTGACTGCCCCGATTCTTCTGTATCGTCATCTTCTTCTTGTAAATTCCAACAAATGTCACCCAAAAGAGCACGTAGCTTTTTGTCACTGTAAAAATGTTCGACCGTCGCCGTCACTTGGTGAAAACGCTCGCCATGCTCATCGGATTCGTTTGGTGATTGTTCGGCGAATTTTTCTACATGGGAATGCAAAAAAAGAATTTTTAATGACATTCGAACATTTAAACGGTGAAAAGCAGTGAGCATGTCTTCAATTAGCATGCGCCAATTTTCGAATCGATGAATTCCGAGAATATTATCAGTAACCGCTTTTACACATTCACATGCCACAAACTCCATGTCAATGAGTGCATTTATAAATCGTTTGTCCCTCAACAAACGACGAATGTCTGGTCCATTAAATGTTCCTGTAATACAAAATGAAATTTCAATATATCAACATTCAGATTCAGACATCTATCTTCTTTCATTTTCATCCCACTTAACCGTGGAAAAATACGACGCAATTCGTTGAATGCATTTCCTTCTGGGTTCAATGCTTTTATGAAATGTTTAATAATTCCTAGTTTGATGTGGAGCGATGGTAAGAAAACCTTTTCGATCGGCACAATTGGAATCCCAATAATATTGTTTTGTCGCAATCTAAATTCCTCACGTAAAGGCCAGTTCCGTTCGTTATATTAGTCGCCGGAAAAACGGATATTCCACATGCACATGTAGCACATATTTTTGATATAACCCGCTTGCATACCTCTTGAAAGGGCTACCACTTTTAAGTCGGCACAAATTTTCCACTTTTGATCATTATATTGCACTAAATCGATTATTTTTTTAGCGATGCATATATTATATGTATTGCTGCCCAGTGCAATCGGAATGAAATATTTCAAATTGGTGTTATGTAGCAGAACCGCTTTCAAGCTGCTTTTTGACGAGTCGATAAACAATCGCCAATGCTCGGTATTATATTCATTTTGCATTGTTAAAATCAAACCATGGATATCAGTGCAATAAGCGAGTGAATTATTCTCAATGGATTTGAAAAAATTCGTAAAACGTTGATGACGATCGATTGCTCCGTATATCCGAACATCTGCTGCCAAAATGTTCGTTTGTTTCAAGTCCTTTGACAAAAGAATGGATTGTCGCTGTGACAGTTTCAGGCTTCTTATCATATCCTTCAAACGAGATTGCGTGATTTCAATGTGATTGCATGGGGCAGTGACATTTGATGGTTCATACATTGATACGCTTGCTTCTTTGGTTTTCATGGTTTCTAATGCTGATGGCTCAGATTGTTCTGTTGAAATTGATCTTGTTGGAACAGGAATTGTATTTGAATGCGGCAGCGGCAATTGCGTATATGTTGTTGGAATGTATTTCAAAGAACCATTTTTTCTTTTGTTTATACCGTCAGTATAATTCACGCACGCATAACATTCAGGTGGATCGTGTTCTCTTGGATCTATCGAAATCATCGGAACAACAAATGGCATAGCGGCTCCGGTTTTTGTCCATTCATCCATTTTTGATATTTCAAATTAATTGATTTTACAAGCCAATACAATGAACAATCTCGAACTTTTCACTATTTACTTCGGTTTGGGTTATTTGCTTTAATATTTAGATGTTAACACTTTGACTTCTGAAAACAAATTGTGCTCTCAGCGGTTAACAGTGCCGTTTGACCAAATAGCAGTAGCGGGGATGGAAGTTTCTAGAAGGTTCACGAATGGTACATTCTCGAAGGTTCCAGAAAGCTCTTCGGCCATTGATCAGATTTTCCTGAAAATTCCAGAAGGTTCTTTGGGCCTAACATTTTTAAATTGAAATTGCTCGAAAACGCAAGCCAACTTTAAAAAACGGTTGGCACCATTGGATTGAACGTACTCGAATTAGGTTTACCCCCGGGTGCCCAGCATGTTGCATTTTGCAACTAGCACAGTATAATTATTGCAAGTATTGCCGCAGCGCATTATTATCACGTCGGTCGACCATTCAATCACAGTATATTCTCACATATGATAAACTGTGGATGGGGGAGCGTATGTTTCAGCCAATACCGATGTCAGTGCAGTCAAGTGAAAAATGCTACGTTAGTAGGTGGCCTGAAATCGCATCCCTGCTTATTATAAAAAACAAATTGTTATGCTACTCGCACCACAAAATCATAAATTAACGATGGATTATTTTTGATTTTCAAAATTAACCTGCGCTACCATAGATACGCAAGGATATTCAAATACATACTGGGCATATTTTTGATATTCTGTCTAAATTAAAAGAGTAGGTACGTCCGATGTAAAGAAAAACAAAGGAGAAGTACGTTTGAAAAAGCTTTTGATTAGAAAAGACGTATCAAGAGGACTATAGCATGTTTTAACTTACAATTAGTTAAAAATTTAAATTAGAAATAAAAAATGTTATCTACTACGAAGAAAATTGGAACGTATAATTTTTGGAACAGGTTATGCAGAATTTTCAGGGTAGTAAAACAAGAAGGTTTATTCTTTTTCACTTTTACTTTTTGTTTGCTTTGATTTAAATTACGCGTTCTTCCAAATTCTAAAATTCTACTAGTTTTACTTCTGTTCGATTTCTTTCGCTGAGAGAGATTATTTACATTATTTATCATTACAACTTTTTTCGACGAAGTTAACTGGTTAACTCCATTAGCATTGCAGGTGATTTAGCTCTACTTCATCTAGTACTAAAACTCAGATGAAAAATATTGTCAAGGCCGTCTAACACAACAACATTTTTGATGTAAAATTTATTATTAAATGAGAAAGAACCACCAGTAAAACCAATAAACATTTAGGATCGCAGTCTGTCCTTGTTAGTTTTCAGCCCATATCTCGGAAGAAAATTCGGCATCTTCTGTTATGTAGTTATCGATTAAATAGTGTGCACGTCTTTGAAGTTTCTCATTTTGAGGTTGAAATGCCGGCTGTAGAAGCAATAGTCCAAAATAATAACCCAACCACTGTCCGAATTCGTAGCTTCTGTCCTTATAATCTGCAGTTAATCATAGCAGTTGAATTTTCCGCCACCAGGCTTGCGTCAAATCGAACCTACATCACACAGTTCTGGTTTCAGGCTATACATGTTGCACTCCATTGCTATGGTTTTCTCGAAATCTGCAACTGCAGTATTTGATTTTAATTTTAACCTATGTATTATAGTATGACGCACAAGAAGTTCCAAACAGCGTTTGTAAGTACATTCGTGCTTATCTTTTAGTAAACAAAAAATAATGGGATGTAATGTCCGTTGAGAAACCCATGAACGATAAAAAGTTGCGTAAAATATTTGGTTTAATAATTAAACGCTCCAGCTACGTAGATCATTTTAGCTTTTACACAAACACTGCAAGTTTGTTTTAGTAGTAAAGATGTGGATATTGTAATGATTATTTTCTAACAGAAATGTATGGTTCCTGTTGGTATTAGGTTGCAAGATTTCTAACACTTTTCGTGCTTCTTCTATATCTCTTGGTAATGCTGGCTAATTTTCTTCTTGCATTATACATGTTTTCCATAATACACTTCAAAGCGTAAAATAGAGCACAAAACTTTCAATGGTCGATCACACGGTTCGCTCACAGCTTTACGCTTCGCGATGGCAGAAACGTGCTGCCTTTGAACAATACAATTACTTATTTTTTCATGATTATGACAAAAATTTCCAGAAGATAGCGTTCTTCCATTTCCCTCACCAACAATAAAATGAAAAGCTTGAGAGCATGTTTTTGAAACACATCTCCATCGAGTTTCACCAGACGACAACACACGATGAAAGCTGAACTTGTAGTTTTCACAGACAATCGGGCTTTTACCCCGTTGATTAACAGTTTCACTTATTGGATATTTAGCACTTGTTGTTACAAAACTAAGCTTTGAGTTCAATCTTTGATGCTAAATACAAAAGTTTTAAAAAGGCGTTAACAAAACTCAAAATTGTTCCTAATAATGATGTATAAGGTGTGACACATTCACAATTAAGGGATTAGAAAGTATAGAAGAACGGCGCCAATACTTTCACGCCCCTCCGCCGTTTGGGGATTCGTAGGCAGTTTCGTACTGCCCATAGAAAATGTTCATTTTATATCAACTAGATTCTACAAAATAACCATCGACATCGTTGCGAACTATGGTTTTTGTTATTTCAATTTTCGGATGTTACATAGGGGGTGGGACAACTATCTGTACACGGTGAATTACAGCTTATCTATTCGAATGATACACCTTATACTTAAAATGAACAGTTGTTGAAATATTCGCTTTTCAGGGGAAAAAATGCGTTCACAATATTTTCTGAAAAATTCGATATTTCGTTTATTTGTCATTATTCAACAAGAATTTCTTACTGTCACTGTGGCAATAGTCCAAGTTTACTAATCAATATCAAATATCTTTATTTTGACATACAGGATGTTCGGGAAGGTAACATTAATTGGAGCATTTTGAATCAGTTGAAACTCGTTTTTTTTCAAATAAGAACACGTTGCATGTTTTTACCTCATTCAGTACATATTTAAAATCTCTTTGATTCCTATAGAACACTTCCTATACCTAAAGTTAATACTTTCGAGTTATGTTCAATATAGAGCATAATTTCGAAGTAAAAGTAGTAGTCTGTGACGATTAATAAAAAAGTGAAAATCTAATTAAATGTTAAATTCTGTCTTACTGCTAAATCGCCTATAGATAATTATTTTTTACCCTGTATTATTGAAACCCAACGAAATTGTTTGTTGGCAAGTCGTTTGTACAAAACAAAATACCCTAATCGAAGCTGATGTTCTCAAGTATCAGCACTTAGGCGACTAAAACCAAGGCTTATTGTTGATGTAAATGTAAAATATGAATTCCATTTGCGCCCAAAAACAGTGATTATCGAAGAAAATGAAGAAGGAGTTCTAGAAGCAGTTTTAGTTTTATACGTAAACATTGCGAGATTAGTGAAAGATCAATTTCAAGCATATTAAAGGCTGATTTACACGGTCAAAGAAATTGTACAGTAAATTGTCCAATTTCTTGTCGAATAAATTTAACAAATTATTGCAACATAGTATTTGTGTTTACATAATTCAATTTCTTGGTTCAATTTTCTGGGAACATAAATTACTGCCAATCACATACAATATAACCTCTGAAAATTACTAAACAGTTTCTAAACTGACATTTGTGATGGTTGATTGTGGTTATGCACTTAAAATTTAAATTTAATTGCCTTAATTGATATATAACTAATAAATACAGTATGTTGTGTAATGCTAATTACTAATTACTACGTTCATACACCAACCATGTGCTAATGATAGAACGATATGGGTTACGTTACTATGTTATGACTTGTGACATGAACCAGCCGTGTATTTCAGTCAGCGCAGGTTAGGCATAACAAAATCTTCAGTTGCCATACACAAATGTAACTATATTCCCCAAAAAGATTTGACGAAAAATTGGACCTGTTCTATTACGTCCAATTTCTTGAACAACTTCTTGATTCAGCTTATTCGATGTCAAATGTCTGCTTTACACGGTTCAATAAGTTGAATATTCAATAAATTGTACAATTTCTTTGACCGTGTAAATCAGCCTTAAAGAAGAACAAGTTTCATCCATATAAAATACAATTGTACCAGGTTTTCTAAATAATATACTTTGGGCAGACAAAACCATATTCCATAAAAATGTGCATGTGAAAAGCATAATTTTCATTTATTATTAGGTTTTAGTTTTTATTTATTCATTTTAAATATAAACTGTTTACTGCATGAAGTTTATTGTTTATTTTCTAATGTAGATGTTATTTTCTATGTATGAAGTAACATCCTGCTACTTAGCCTTCTACATTTATTTGGAAATTAACAAAGAAACGCATGAATAATAATGGACTATACAGTTAATTAACAGTAACACATTTTGTTTCTAGCTCAATAAGTCTAAAATCGTTATTGCATTACAGTTAGTCGTAGTTTATGTTATAAATTATGTATGGTCTACACTAAACACAATACAACTCAACGAATATTAACTTTAGGTATAGGAAATGTGCTGTAGCAAATAAAGAGACTTTAAAAATACATGGAATAGAGTAAAAATGTACAAGGTGTTTCGTTAAAACAATAAACGAGTTTCAACTGTTTGAAGATGCTCCGATTAGTGTTACCTTCCTGAACACCCTGTATGACAAAATAAAGATATGTGATATTGATTAGTGCACTTGGACTATTATCACAACGACAGTAAAAAATTTTTCTAGAATAATGATAAATAAATGAGATATCGAATTTTTGAGAAAATACTGCAAATGTAATTTTTATTCTTGAAAAATTAATTATCTCCAAAACTATACATTTTAAGCATGTGGTGTATCATACACAATCATCATCAAAGAATCTAAAAATGTAATAATATACAGGACGTTCTGTTTAAAATAATAAACTTAATGTACTAGAAAAACTAAACACCCTGTATACTTCAAAATAACTTTCGATCATGGATCACTTGATTCTAAGCAACTTTTGTTTCGAACATTGTTCCATTAAATGAATAAATAAGCTGTAATTTGATACAGTTTCAGTTCACTAAGTTGTTATTAACGAATGGGCTAGCGCAGTGTCTTAATAGTTGAATGGGGAGCATGAGTAAATAAAATCCTGAAAACTAATAACATACATTTATTGTTAGAGATAAAGAAAAGAGGTTAACAAGCATAGAGAATACAAACAAGTTCTAAATATTAAATATATTGTAAGAGTAATAAGTCCAACGGTGCTCAAAATTTTACTCCATGACGATGTACGATAGATAAGGAAGGTAAACCAAGGATATAATAAAACAATGTAGATGTAACTTTATTAGACTATTGCTGAAGTCGTAAGTGGCATTCGCACGTTTTTTCACGATGACGACGACTCGGTATTCGAACTCCTGGGTAAATAATTCGATGTTCAATAGGACGCCACTGAATGTGTTTAATTCGTAGTCTTGCTCGATGTTGAAATGCTCGGAGAGTTTTCAGGGATAGGGAAGAAAGGAATCGAACGAATATTCAAAATAATTCAGCAAAAGTAGGTTAAAATATTCAGCAAATTTAATATTGACCAAGTAAAATATGAATATAAATTCAGGCAAATGTGACACAGAAATATCTCAAATATCTTTAGTTACTAGCAAATTATAGTGAGTAAATGCGCCAAGTTATTCAAGTAGAATATAAATATCACATAAGAATGTGTAAGTAACATTACCAAGAAATCTCCAAATATTTGGCAGTGTAGCTGTGTGAAATGCAATTCAAATTCTCTTAACTTAAATACAAAAACTAATTCCTCGATCGAGAATACTTCGAGGTTACGAACTATAAGTAAATATGCACGCTAAATGACCACAACTAGTCATACAAAACAACGCAAACAGGCAGCAAAAGGTATTAATTATAGTTCGTGATGTTACACAAAATAAAAAACTTAAGATTAACTCACATGGAGGTACAGGCGGTGACAGGCTGTGGAGGTTTTCTCGACGGCTGTAAGTTCGTGTTAGTGCAGAGGCTTGCCAGGCTCCGTAGGGTAGAAGAAAGAAGAACTAATTCAAATCCGCACCTCAGTGCGTATCCTAGGCGATCGACTCAACGTGAGCTATTCGCAAACCAAATGATCGCGAGGAAATAGGCCTTGCGTACTAGATATCACCCAGAAGGGTTATGCCAGACGACAAATGTGTACTACGCCAAGGTAACAGGGGTTTCTCAGCTACTTAACCACTCACGGCTACTCTTACCGGCCAACGGTTCAACTGCTAACGGATGAATTCTCAATAATCATAAAGTTGCCTTTTTTATGTATTTTACGAATCGCGTAGGCTCCTCCCATCGCGATATTCCGTACACCAACAATAATGCAGGAATAGATGCATTAGCTATGACGTAAGCGAGATGTGCTTATAGAAACGGATTAATTGCTAATTACTGCGATTAACTACGGATAAAATTCAATTCAAATATGACCATATTGTAGAGCAGGCCAGAAGTATTATTAGACTGAGTATTGTTTGAAAACTAGGAGAAATGAAGATTTCCAGGTGCCTAGAAACTATGCGTACGACGGTCGGTCACTGAATGAAACAACTAATAAATGAATTATGAACGTAACACAAATTAACTGCTACCATATGTAAGAATAGGGTATAACGGAGGTACTTAGCCGGGTAGAATTTTGAAATATCAAATATTAAGGGTTTTATTGAAAAATAAACATAGCAATGAAACTCAGTTTTAGCGTAAAGAGACACTGATGCGATCAATTAGGGGCGTGAACAGTGGTGTGTCATAACAAACGGTGGGAAATATCGAAGTTCGTTAAAATGATGATATTGGCGCGAAAATAAAGCTGTTTGAAGCATTTTAAATGTAGATTCGACAGAATCGCTAATTAGGGTATAACAAATTCACCGCGTACAGATAATTGTCGCACCCGGTATACAGTAGTGCTCACGTCTCTACTCTAAATGATGAAAAGAAAGAATATAAGCGCAGTATGCATCACTGATGCTCCCACCCGTATTCTCGGTTTCATATATTTACGTAGCGGCTTGAACAATACGGTATGAATGTCGACCCCTATTTACTTCAAGGCAGTTGGTTTAATTTTAAAACTACTTGAAACGATGGAATTCACTACTAATAGGCGGCTAAATTAAAAAAAAATATATCGGTGCACTCCGCACCACGCAAATTTATTTGGAACAAACGTTCCAGAAATTCGTGCATTTTCGAAGTTATACCGGGTGTTATGTGTCCGATTAGAGCTGGCATAAACTAAACCGAGTTGCG
Source organism: Dynastes maya (assembly GCA_029619315.2). Taxonomy (NCBI): domain Eukaryota; kingdom Metazoa; phylum Arthropoda; class Insecta; order Coleoptera; family Scarabaeidae; genus Dynastes; species Dynastes maya. Next base: position 35,796,759 of record JAROYE020000004.1, read on the forward strand.
ATTCCGATTCAATTCGAAATTATCGGGGCTCGGTTTAACTAACCAGGCATAAAGTAAATCGAGTTACCATTCAGGTTTGATGCGAAATCTGACTAGCCCAGCGTAAATTAAAACGGTCCGATTCGCAACGGTTTTAGAAACTACGCGAGTTTTCGAGTTTGATGTTCAGCTGGAATTGGCGAGTTCAAATAATCGATTCATTATATTAGTATTATTGAGTATACCGACACATTCTGTATATGAGAAAAGGAGTACTAACCGTTCGAATATTGCCATCTCAAAAAAGTTAATTGTATTTACAATAGGTATTAAAATAATTCTCGATATAAAGCTATGAATAGGAGGAAGCAAAGTATAAATACATTTCTATTCAAAAATAATATTTTAATAAAAAAAATCAACATATTTATGTAGACGAGGGTTATAAGATAAAATAACAGCAGACCTGTTTTTAACTTTTTCTAATTTTGCGTTCTTTCATTTATGTACCTGTTACTAACAACCTTAAGTTTTGCTTTTATTCGAATACTTTTTATTTCCTCAAATATGTTTATTTCATGCCTGAACCTAATTAATCAAAGAAAAAAGTATTCTGTCAAGCTCCAGAATCGTTTTATCTTTTAAGATTTTCGTCCTTTTTGGTAAATTTTGTATAAGCAAGTAATATGAATAGTTTACTCCTCACAAAATAAAAAGTGTGTGACTTCGTGAAAGAAGCGACATGGATTGGCTTTTGGCTGGAAAGCATAGTTTTTCTATGACCTTCAAAACCGCATTAGCGATTGCTAAAATTATTGTAGTGTAATGTAGTACAAAACTTAATTCTTCTGATGAAAACTATCGTAGTAGTTTTGGTAGATCATTCCAATATCTTTCTTAGAGTAGTAATTCTATAATACTTCTAGCTCCTATTAATAATGTCTCTGTTGCTAAGAAAATATTACTAAACGCATCAGAATAAATGTAATCTTAAATAGGTTTTTTTTTTTATTATTATTTTTAAGATTTTAGTATTTGCAGAAGAAAATTTGCCACATAGTGAAAATAGCTTTGTTGACAGGTTTTGGCCGAACGACATATATGAAATCAAGGGTGAAAAATGGAGGTAGTTGTGTCCAATTTTGGAGAGCTGAAAAACGACTTCGTTTTGCAATTAGACACGCTGTCAAAACTCAGTGGTTTTATTGGTCCGTTATCGTATTAGTTTTTTTCAATACAGTTTGTGTCGCAGTCGAATATCATGGGCAGCCGCAATGGCTCACCGATTTCCTTTGTAAGTAATGTATAGTACTGAAAGAAAATAAAGTATATTAGTCAAACGTCATTTTGCAGATTACGCCGAATACGCTTTTTTGGGTTTATTCATGACAGAAATGTTTGTAAAAATGTATGCTTTGGGTCCGAGAATCTACTTCGAGTCGGCTTTCAATCGTTTCGACTGCGTAGTAATTTCAGGATCCATTTTTGAAGTAATATGGTCGGCAGTGAAGGGTGGCTCATTTGGTCTTTCCGTATTAAGAGCGCTTAGACTTCTAAGAATATTCAAGGTTACAAAATATTGGTCATCACTACGAAATTTGGTCATATCACTGCTCAATTCAATGCGCTCCATTATTTCTCTCCTATTTCTTCTTTTCTTGTTTATCCTAATTTTTGCTTTACTCGGAATGCAACTATTTGGTGGCCAATTTAATTTCGAAGAGGGCACTCCTGAAACTAATTTTAATACTTTTCCAATAGCACTACTAACAGTTTTTCAAGTAAGTTATTTTTATATGAATATGCCCAATAGTTGCATATAATAATTAATAATTTTTTAGATATTAACAGGAGAAGATTGGAATGAAGTTATGTATTATGGTATTGAAGCATCTGGCGGTCACAAATCTGGAATGATTTATTCCCTTTATTTTATTGTACTTATGCTATTTGGTAACTACACATTGCTCAACGTATTTTTGGCCATCGCCGTCGATAATCTAGCGAATGCCCAAGAGCTTACGGCTGCTGAAGAAGAACAAGCGGAAGAAAATAAGGAAAAGCAAGCGTTAGAGTTAGAAAAAGAAATGGAAGCAATCCAGAAAGAAGGTTAGAATACTTACTTTCAAGAATAGTAATAAGCAATCTTTTAAGTTGTAGGTATGTCCAGAAATGACTCAGCCTTACCACCCAGCCCTTGTAGAAGTAAAAAAAAGAAAGAAGAAAAACTACCAGACGAGGAGGAAGAAATAGCAGGACCCAAACCTATGCTGCCATATTCAAGCATGTTTATATTATCACCTACAAACGTGTAAGTTGTTTTCTTTATTAGTGAAACATGTTTCCATGCTGTGTGTGTGGAAAAATAATCTCGAAATTTTCATGTTATGTTATTATCCGCATATGAATAAATTAAATCCCAGGCAAAGTAAACACATTCTTGAAATTATGTAAAACAAAAAACTCTAATAAATATTCAGTGGTGAACCAATAAAAGTTTATCAGAAGTCAACACCGAAGAGGAGTTGCTGAACCAAATTTTTTGTGTTTTTGCTAACCCAACATGTTTGGAAGTTATTAAAGCTGATTTTCAACATTTTTTTATTATTTATATACATATATATACAGTGCGGTCCTAAAGTGTCCCCTTCCCATACTATCTTTTGAACGACAGAAACTAGCGTTTTTAAAAAATAGATCGATTTCTATTTTTTGTGAACTAACTTTTGCTGTTATCGGCATTTCAGTTGTATCTCCGGTTTCACCGGAAGTGACGCCAACATTCTTATTTTAAATAGAACACCCTGTACATTTTTACGTTTTTGGAAAGGTGATCGAAAGACGAATCCAACAATACCACATATATTATACTTTAAATTAAGAAATATGACCATATACAGCAATAAAGGTTTTGGTAATCTGTTTTTGTTGTTACGCAAAGTTGGCTAGGAAAGAGCGCCAAATTGTTTCTTGTAACGCCAGACTAATCTAAAGAGCTCGTTGCTAAGCAAAGTAATCATAACAGTTGCCAAACTATCAAATCTCAATTCCAAAAGCGTAAATTATTCTTGTTGTTTATTGTTATTATATCCTGCATTTGTCATACGTTCCTCGTTATTATTTTCTCTCACTTTAACTTGTTCTGCTAATTGTTGTTATTTCTTTTATGATAGCTTCGGCACGAACCATGCAAAATTGCTGGGTCAATCTTAATATCATGTAAATCTGGCAACAATTACCGGCTTATTTGCCATGGTTGCGCAACAAATTGTACAATAATTTAAATCATATTATCTTCTGTTAAAGCAGTTCGCCCTGTAAATTTTACACTATCTATGCTTACTTAGCGCAAAGTTCAAATATTTCCGGCTGTACAAGGGCAGTGTTCATTATGTTCCACTTTGTGGTAATTGTTGCCAAATTTACCGAATATTAAAATTTAGTACTTGATGATTATCTTACGTGGTCCATGCGGAGGCCATTGTAAAATCAACAACATAAAAAAAGAAACTTCAGCACATTGCCTGTCAAAAACTTCAAAAACTGTCAAAAAGAAATTTAAACAAACCTACCACAATTAATTAATTACAATAAAGTTCGATAAAGTAAAGGAGAAACAACAGTTAACAAAATTAAAATTACAAAATAATGACGAACACAAAGAACGAAAGTATAACAAATGCAGGTTATAATAACAATAAATAACAAGAATAATTTACGCTTTGGGAATTGAGATTTGACAGTTTGGCAATTGTTATGATTACTTTGCTTAGCAATGAGCTCTTTAGATCAGTCTGGCGTCACAAGAGACATTTTGGCGCTCTTTCCTAGCGAACTTTGCGTAACAGCAAAAATTTCCAAAACATTCATTGCTGCATATCGTTATATTTCTTGAGTTAAAGTATAACACATGTGGCATCGTTGGATTCGTCTCTCGATTACCTTTCCAAAAACGTAAAAATATATGGGTGTTCTACTTAAAAAAAGAAAGTGACGTCACTTCCGGTGAAACTGGAAATACAACTGAACTGTCGATAACGGCAAAAGTTAGTTTACAAAAAATAAAAATCGACCAATTTTTTCTAAAAACGCTAGCTTCTGTCGTTCAAAGGTTAGCATGGGGGGCACTTTAGGACCGCACTGTATATATATTACTTTATAACACACCTGTACATTAAATGTTGATATAATTTTGATTGAAATTCATAGTACTGTCAATTATTTCAATAATGCCGCCAATGCCGTCGTAGTGTCAAAGTTTGAAGTTGCATTATTTCGCGTTGTGCAAGCCTTGGCATTATAACTTAATTTTTACACTAATTTAACGCCACTCTACTTTAACGCAGCTTAAGGCTGGGTTCATGTAGGGTAGCGCGAAATTAGTGTAAGAATTTGACAACTGAGACCAATGATTTGCTTGTCACAATCTAGCTTAAATTTATCTGTTGATATTAACAATTGCTTTTGTAGTGCACGGAGTGAGTTGCACAGAAACATTACATGGTATGTTCATTAGCAGTATCCGCTATAATGACATACAGAAAAAATCAAAAACAAACGCAGAAAACAATGTTAAAGTTTAAAGTGTGCATAGTTTCGCGTTACACTAATTTCGCGCTTCCCTATGTGAACGCTAGTTTACTCTTTAGACATTTTATTTCAACTCACTTTTAAAAGCTAAAGATTGCTTTTGTTAACATTATCGACGTGTAAATGTTTATATGCTCTAGGCTTACACAGCCTATTGAACAATTAAATATATATATTAACATTTGGAATTAACCGAATTAATGCAGGGTGTCTTAACTCTTGAGGAAATTATTCGAATACACTACATTACCCGCTAGTACGTCTTAAAGAAAATATTCACCTCAACTTCATTTATTAAACAGTATTAAGGGCGCTTACTTTATAGCAGATTTTCGACGTTACTTTAATACAGAAGCGCGCCTATCGCAACCACAATTCGTAGTAGGCTCGCATATCCTGTTGTGTCGTTGTAACAATTTAATTCTATTTTCTCCGTAAGTGAATTTAACGGAACTGCAATCACCCGGACCTCGGTCATATAGAGACATGTGATTGTCGGGATCAATTGAAGCCAAATAAGGTAACGATGCAGGTCTATGGTGTGATGACTCATGAATGTTCGTCTAACTTCATTGATTATTTACTGTCAAAAACTGGGTTTTTATGTAAAAAAATAGCGTTGTCTATTGAACTAATTTCCTCAAGACGCCTCTGAATTCTTATATTTTAAACTAATTAATTGTAATTTCAGTGTTAGGAAAGGAGCGCACTGGGTAGTAAATCTTCGATATTTCGACTTTTTTATAATGGTAGTGATATGTCTTAGTTCAATAGCGCTAGCTTGTGAAAATCCTGTGGAGGAAAATTCAAGTCGAAACGACATTCTAAATAAGTTCGACTATGCATTTACCGGTGTGTTTGCAGTCGAAATGTTATTGAAAATCATAGACTTGGGCATCATTCTTCATCCCGGTTCTTATCTGCGAGAGTTCTGGAACATCATGGACGCAGTCGTTGTAGTATGCGCTCTGATATCGATAGGATTTGATCTAGCGTAAGTTCAATTTACATTAATAGTTAACAAGCATGTATATAATACAGTGTCTTGCTGCAGGCAGAGTCCATCAGCTGGCCATCTATCGACCATCAAATCTTTAAGAGTGTTACGTGTGCTGAGACCTCTAAAAACAATTAAACGAGTTCCAAAACTTAAAGCAGTGTTTGACTGTTTAGTGAACTCTTTAAAAAATGTGATAAACATTCTTATAGTGTATATATTATTCCAGTTTATATTTGCTGTGATCGCCGTACAGTTGTTCAACGGAAAATTTTTTTACTGCAATGATGCTAGTAAATTTACACAAGCTACCTGTCAGTAAGTACAGAAATTAGTTAAAATTATTGTCATATGTAAATTTTATGTGTGATTCGGATTACCACTTCTTAAAAGAACAATTTTATTATATTTTTGGATATTCACAGAAAAGGGAATCCTAAACCGACAATAATACGCATTCATCAACCAATATAATACGAGGATTGTTTCTCAAGCTCATTTTGTCTTAGTGTTTGTGACTTAAAAATAGTTAGCCAGACGACAACTTTTTACTCCCAGATTTTAAAAACACTGATCCAAAATAAAAAATAAATAACAGACTGTAACCTAATAATTGCCTACATGGCGAATTTAAATTGATAGATATAAAAGTTGCAATTTAATTCTTACAGTGCAAAGCTGACTTTAAATTTAAAGTAGCATTATGAAACCAAGTTTCATAGGATTTCTATTTTTTTATGAACTAATTTTTGGTATTATCAGCAATTCAGTTAAATTTCCGGTATCACCGGAAGTTATATTAAATAGAACACCCTCTACATGTTTACGATTTTGGAAAAATAGTGCAGAGACGTATCCAATTGTTCGGGGACTTTCGGGCGTTCTTTCGTTCGGCGAGTGATATACCGGTCGTGATGGTTGGTGATCTCAAATCCAAGCGTGTTGCCTGGGGTTACAAAACCACCAACATTTATGGTAGACATTTAATTTTTTTCCAGTGGGATGGAATAAGGGTCTATCCTCCCTCAGAGCCAATTGATTTTAGAGCTAATGCCCGACCGGATATCTTGGATTTGGCATTGCCCAAGGATTTCGTTGTCAATCTCGCCGTCGAGACTGCAGCTGACCTCTCTTTGGACCATAATTCAATATTCATAACCGCCTCCTGTGACTGCCGTGCCGCTCCGGAAAAGGACTGATTGGAAGCTATTCACTCGAGAAATCTTGCGTTGTAAACTGCAGCTGTAATTATAACCACTGTTAAAACATCTTTCGTTGAGAAGGTCTCCACCGTCCAACTCAGACCTAAAATTCGTCGGCTTCCTTCTGACATAAGAGCACTTTTTGCCTTAAAAAGGGCTAATTCATTCAAGAAGGAACTGTCAGAACACCGCAACTGCGGCATGAGAAAGATGAGAAGATTACCAAAATCCTTAAAAAAAGTGGTCAATTCAACCCCTGCAGGGAGAAGCGGTGTATTCCAATGAGGATAAGACTGAATCACACGCCGATTTCCTTGAGCGGGTTTGTTCTGATCGCATGCAAAGTGGGTTCGTCAGAAATGTTCAGCTTCGTAGGAACCTCCAAATCAGTTCACTACAACAATATCTCCGTGAGCTGTCTCGAAACACGCTCGATAGAGAGCAACTTGGCAAATCCACTATTGACGCGTATGGTAGAGGAGCCCCAGAATCGCCCTCCATCACGATCTAACGTGATTAGAATTAAAAACCGTATTTTCTACATCCGGTGAATGTCTTTTAGGTTACTTCTCTCGGCGCGGTGTTAAAAGTATGAAAGAAAAATCTGACGGGGCGATTTAAGCTGTATTTTTGTGATGGGAAAGCTTAAACACCAAAGACCTAGCTCTGGTGCGAGGAGAGGATCATCGAGACGTATCCAACAATCCACATATATCTTATGCTTTAACTTAAAATATATCATGATATGCAGCAATCTTGAGAGCTTTATTCTTATAGTTCAAATTATTCCCGTTTTTTATTATAAAATTCTGCGTTTTTTCATATTTTCGTTCTCATTATTATTTTTCTTTGGTTTTATCTGTTCTGTTAATTGTTTTCTTTATTTTTTCGGACTTTGTTGCAATTAATTAATTATGGTGGGTTTGTTTAAAATTATCAGCTTTTGAGTAATTTTCACGGTCGTAGATTCAGGTGTATCACCTAGGTACTGTTGCTACAGTTTAGAAAGGGTAAATTGCAAATAACAACGGTTTCGGAAATTGAATGAATGGAGTAAAAACACCAACCTCAAAATTTGATGTTTACGCTCCCTCTCTCTGGTAACTGGTTACGTAATAAAACTCCGCGATCCTTTGAATGATTAGCTTGAGTTAATCTCCTATTTGAAGTAAAATTTGAACAACACTGCATTTGAATTTACTTTGAAAATTAACCTTTTAATAATTAAACCTAGACAAAAACGTTTTCCTTCAAAGGCAACTAAAACTAAAAGGGACAGATTGTCGTGGAGTCTCTTCTCTCTTTTATTACCAACAGCAGTTGTCAAGTATAAATCACGGTCAGTCTACGTTTCGCGTAGAAAAAATTGTATATTCTAACAACAATTTAAATTTCACTAAAATTCAACCCAAATCTATTTTCTCTAAAAATACCATATTGCAACGTGCCATATGGGTTCGCGATCTAACGTCTGACATCAGCAACCGTACAATATGGACATTTACTAGCGGGCGAATTATTGCCAAGTTGATATTTCATTTGTGAAATTATTGTAGACACAAAAGAATTTATTTTCATCGCATGATGAAAATAGAACGAAGACGAGTAATATTGTTTCTCTAGATATAGATTTACCTGAAACGCCGGGAACAAAGAGAAGGGGCCAGATACTATATAAGTCGCTCCTTAACGTCACTCCATATTGCGCTAATGACAGCGATTTTTCATGTTGTATTTGTTTTTTTGCATAATAGTACATATCCTTATTTTACAGTTTTGTATGTTGCTGCTTTAACGATGGCCTGTGTATGAACCACGTAGGCTAAACTTGAGATAATTTTAATGTTCGGTGGATTTGTTGAAAATTACCACGAAGTCGAATCTAATGAATACTGCCATTGTACAGTTGAGAGTATTTGAAGAATAAAACCTACAGAACGACCTGCTTTAACATAAAACAATAAGATTTAAATTTGTTGTGTAATCATGGAAAAAGGGTGATAATTATTGTTAGGATATTAAAATTAACCAAACTTTATTTGTTATGGTTCACAGAATTCCTATACCAAAAGCAACAACATAACAAACCTGAAAAACAGCCATATTTTTTGCCAACAACTACACTTTTAAACGATTTTACCATAATTAATTAATAGTTTGTGAAAAACATACTTACCTTACCGGGCCTGTACATATGTATACGAGTGCGCGGTATTCGTAAAGTAAAATTATGAGTTACTCACTGACCTGCAACAGCAGCATAGTTGCAGCAAACATGGCTTTAAAGATAAACATCTCCTACTATCTCAAATAAAAAATAAGTTTAATGAAAAAGACCGATTCAAATATACAACCGCCTACTAGCGAAACTTATAGACTTGGAAGAAATTCAAGCAAAAGTTATATACCTAACTTGTGAAACGTGTCTTGTAAAGGAATTTTTTAGTGAGATTGCAGGCTGCTTCTTTTGAGTAACGCATTTTTTGTTTTTGTCTTTTTTGTTAGTGTTTCTTGTGTTTGGCTATTTATTTTATATTTACAATTGCAGTTCACTAGTATCCTTACCACAACACTGGGCGCACGGTTCGATAACTAAGCTTCATTTTCAACAGTAAAGCTGAACTCAAGTTCTGAAGTAAGGATGCCAGTGCAGGGTACCAGTGTTCGAATACATGATTTAATTATATTTTTGTACAAGCTCTAAGATATTAATTGCCACTGATAAATCTATACCCCACAGACATAAATAAAATAATCTGATCTAGTAGCACCTTTTTCTCGCATAAAAACGAAGAACAAAACTATATATGATGTTCAATTTAAGATAAGAAGGTTGGCATCACTTCCGGTGACACTGGATATATAATTAAACTGCCGATAACACCAAAAATTAGTTTATAAAATAATAGAAATCGACTTGTTTCTTTTCAAAAAAATCTAACTTCTGTCGTTGAAAAGTTAGTATAGAAAGAGAGCGATCCCTTTGGACATCACTCTACATTTACAGAATCGTTTGACCATGCACTTTCCTCTATTATTTGTTAACGCAGTATTTGCTGTAAATTTCATTAGGATCTCGCACTTAGATCTTAAAATCTCGTATTGAAACATCGATATTAAGAAAGCCATCAAAATTTAAGACTAAACTGCTTTCTTAAACTTACAACTGTTATATTTGTGTTAGAACCTACATGTATTTTACTTCCAATAAGTTTACTTAGTATTTATTTCTCTAAAGGTATATTACTTAATAACTAGTCATTGATAACGAACAGTAGTAATGTAGCTTTATTTTACAACTTGTTTTATGTAATTCCGTCTGCTACTCAGTTATGCTTGTTAATTATTTTAAGTCGCCCAGATCTATTTTAAATTTATTAATGTTAATAAATTTCGACGTTTTTCAGGGGTCAATATTTCATATATGAAGATGAAAGCGACGTGCCACGAATAGAAACTAGGGAATGGAAATTACAAAATTTCCACTACGATGACGTTGCCATGGCCATGCTCACACTATTCGCAGTTCAAACAGGCGAAGGCTGGCCGGCGTATGAATCTTTTTTCTTATTTTTTTAAAATTCTAACAATACGTTTGCCTTTTTTTCTGCTAACAGTCATTATATTTACTAGGGTTCTTCAGAATTCCATGTCTGCCACATATGAAGATCAAGGCCCTATACAAAATTTTCGTATAGAAATGTCCATTTTTTACATTGTGTATTTTGTGGTATTCCCGTTCTTCTTTGTAAATATATTCGTCGCCTTGATTATTATTACGTTTCAAGAACAGGGTGAAGCTGAACTACAAAGTGGAGAAATCGATAAGAATCAGGTAAGAAATACTAGGTTTTCCAATTCGTGATTAGAAAGATTGTTTCGCGCAATTATTTCACTTCTGTTTTATTACTTCCTGCAACAATTATCTATAAAATAATCTTAAACATTTCACAATTTTCTTGGAGAAAATTTCCATAACTGTTTAAGTAGCACTAAGTGAAACGCGCGAATTTTTTTGTTGATAGCGGTTTTTTAGTTCAAGCTAACAGTTTTATGTAAATATATGTGTACATATGTTTATTTACCACCTTTTTATTTAAATGCCGTCCCTCAAATAGCTTTCATACCTTGAAAGTTGGTATTCGCCGCGTTTCTTCTGTTTTCGAATAAAGGGAAACGAAACAAAAGAAGAGTTCAAATTCTGAATACCAACACTGAATATGTATGTAGTATAATTAGTATAATTTTTAAACGATCCAACATAGCCATCATCTCTGATTGACTATTCTGAATAGTTTTTAGTATCGCCACACAATAGCTAAATCTTATAGTGAAATACACAATAGAATATTTCTATAATTTCAATAAAATACAATATTGCTATTTTATTTACTTACATTTTATTTACTTACATGTACTGAATGTTTAGATAATAGAGTAACTAGACCTCAGAAAAAAAATGAAGCTTTTTCAACAATATTTTTTAGTTTAATTGTCGACAAAGTTGTTTTATCGCATAAAGTATTACACATGGTAACGTTCAGGAAATTTTAATACTATAATAGAACGTAATAGCATATTTTCTGTGACTTAAGGAGGTGTCGAAACTTTGAGCATCCCATCGTTTATAAGCATTATTATTAATGCCTATTAAACGATGGGATGATCAAACTTTCGACTTTCTAGTATTAAAATATATGTGTATGTTCGGACAGCATGTATAAACAGGATGTGCGAGCCTGCTGGAATTGTAAAATTGTGCTTATTGTGTAAATAGTATGAAGCTGCAACTTTCTAATAACATAATAGACGTCATTGAGTATCTTTCAAAAATATTTCCATCTATACAGGATGATCGACAAATAGCGAACCAAGCACCTACTTTGTTATTTTAAATGGAACAGCCTTTATATTATTACGTCTGGTTTTCCCATATAGAAGCAAATCAATATAACGTGAATTTTGTATGCTTATTTCTAATAGATTTCCAGATAGTTATGATTTTAACTTCAATCGCCTAAATGTAGATATATCAATTTCCTTCAAAATATCCCAAATGCAAATACATTGTAGCGTAAAATTTTACGAGGTTAAATTACATGCTTGGCTGTATCTAGACATGGTATTAAAACGCCTTCGAAATATACAAGATCTTCAGTATAGAACAACAAACTTTGCCAAATGCAAACACCAGAGACCTAATTTTTTAAATAGCACTATATATCTTTTTGTATAATGATTTACAGTTAAACGTGAATCCTGCATTTGGATATTGCATCCAAATGGTTTCTGGTCTTAGTATTGTTTGGTTACCGTGACAACAGTACGCGAAAGATACTGACGTTGGCGTTTTTAAACTATCGATTCAAAAGTTTAAGTCCAAGTAATTGCTTGCAGTCTAAGGCGAGTCTTGCATTTGGAAATCACGTCCAAATATTTTCTGGTGTTAATATAGTTTGGTTACCATGGCAGTAGTAAACAAAACACAGTGAAACTGGCGATCTTAGACTGTCGATTCATAATTTCAAACCTAAGTATTAAAGCGTGACAAACAGTTGCACCCACTGTGTTTACTATGTACATGCAAGGAATCGAGTGGACGTTCGGTTATTATCGGTTGATCGGTTACACGCACACCGATCAGCCGATAATAACCGAATGTCCACTCGATTCCTTGTATGTACAGCGGTTGCAACCGTTTGTCACGCTTTACTAAGTATATAGAGTTAGGTAATAAGTATAATTTATGTATTACGATAAAGTGGTGTATTTTAGCTAGCAGGGTGTATAACTTCAGCTACCCTAACCGTTGATATCCACAACCTAGAACATTTGTCAAACTAAAGCTAAGATTTGATGCTACTGCAAACATTCATTCTGCCGATGTAGAAATAAAAAGAAAAGAATTATAGTACTAATGCATCTTTTTATCGAAACGAAACAAAGGAAACGATATTTTAACAAAAAATCATACAGGCTAAATGATGTAATTATAAATATTCCAGTGTAAATTTAAAACCAAAACGGAAGGTCTAAAAAACCTCTAACACAATCATTGAAATACGCTATGAGCAAACTTAATTAATTAATAGTTGTCTGCTTATTTATCAATCTATAGTAAACTCTCGATATTCCTTCCCTCCACCTCGATACATTTACACAATTGTTTGTAAAAGCTGTTCTGTACTTTTCTTAGCATACTAACTGTTTGACTACAGAATGCTTACCTTATCCCTAACTTCACACATAAATCATATTCATATATATTAACACATTTTATGTGATTAATTTTGTAAGTAGCTACTTAGGTTTAAAATTTCGTATCAACAGTTAAGAACAGCAATGTTAGTATGTTTTATTTACTGTACGATGGGACAAGAGTAAACTTGGACGACTGGCAAGCGACGAGGTAATATCGGCAGTATATACAATGCTTAGTTTCATATAGGTTTACTGTGTATCGTCCAGGTTTACTTTTGTACCATTGTACATGGTAACAAAACAATACTAACACCGGAAATCGCTTGAATGTCCAAATGCAGGAGTCGCGTTTAACTCTAAATATCTCTTTTACTTTCAATGTTAGACATATACATCATTATACAAAAATGTTGTAGATATAAATTTCCTATTAGGATGGATACAGAAAAAAATATAGTGCTGGAGAAATAACGTTTCTGGTGTTTGAACTTGGCAATGTTTGGTGTACAATACTGAACACATTTAAATTCCCGATATTTTAAAGGAAATAGATGTATCTATATTTAGATGATTAAAACCAAAATTATACATATCACTAAATCTGCCAGGAAGACATATGAAACCCACATTACGTTGATTTATTTCTAGCTGAAAGAATTAGAAATGTAATAACAAACGGGGTGCTCTATCTAAAATAACAAAGTAGGTCCTTGATGTGGTTGTTACCAATCACCCTGTACATCTAGAAATATTTTTGAAAAATGGTGTCTATTACATTATCTAAAAATTTTGACCTCTTACCATTTACACAGTAGGCACAATTCCAGAAGATTGGGGCCCCTGTATATTTGGTAGCTCTCGATAGAAAACACTAGATTCCAGAGGAAAGAAGGATCTTCATGTATTTTTTTTTCTGTAGATGTAGGACCTAATCACTAATCAGGATTTTTGACTAAGAATTTTACCAAGAATATGTCGCTTTTTCACGAATTTATACACTATATATTTTTAAAATAATCACGAAGTAGTACTACTCTGTTTCTTTGGCTGCATCCTCCTTATTAAAGTTAAACTGCAATTGTTTATTTATTTCTGTACAAAAAGTAAATCTTAACAGATACCGACATATTTTTATTTTTTCACGCGATTTATTCTTTTCACAGTATTCAGGTGTTCGTATACAAACTACTTTTGCAGTAACTAATTGCTCAAATATGGTGAACGGATGTAGTATTGCAATGAATTGAGCAGTATGGAACAACAATAATTTTGGAAATTATTCCGGACATTTGTATTTAGTTGATGTTAATACATTAATCCATATTGTTAGATACTATTCAATAGCCAATAGAGCCGCAGGAGTGTATTATAGAATTAATATCTGTTATAATTTTCAGAAATCTTGTATAGATTTTACTATACAAGCACGTCCACTGGAGAGGTACATGCCGAACAAAAGGAACAGCTTTAAATATAAGATATGGAGATTAGTAGTATCTACGCCGTTCGAATATTTCATCATGATGCTTATCGTTTTCAATACGTTATTACTTATGATGAAGGTATGTTTTATAACACTATTTATTCGATTTTTTATTTAGTTGTATCTCTCAATAATTAAATTTCAGTCGAAATTTTCAGTTTAGGTAACTTATTAAAAAAAGTCGGCAGCCAATGTACATTTAACTATTTCTATAAAAAATATAGTAGCACATTTTAACACTAGCGTAAACTACAAATTGCAATGCACATACAAACACACACTTTCAAGCATCTTGTTTATTTTCTTAACACTCGTGTGTTAGTGCTTACATTTTGTTACTGATTTTGAAAATGTACCTGTTTTCGATGTGCAAAAGGGTCTATTTTTGTTTTCATATCTTAATGACAGTAGGGTGTTCTATATCTTGCGATTTCTGTTTTTCTTTTGTTAGGATACCTCCTGAATTAATTTTATACCGCAGCTTTGAGGATTTAACGCATAACGTAAATAATTTAAACGCATATGAACTTTTAATTACAACAAATAGTAAATGCACTTTTTTCTTCAAATATAATTCAAAATAAATATAAGAAATGAATTGTAATTCTTCTACATTCTATGAAATTGTATTTGGGAGTAATTATGAATGAAGTGACTTTGCAAGTGTTCGTCTCAATAAAAATGTTCCTTTTTTCCAATTTCGCCGGTCAATTTTTTTTTTAATTTTCTTACATTCGTGTAGTGTATTAAAATGTGCAATGTTGAATATGATCACGAAGTGTTTACGCGTTTAGTTGTTCTATAGACAATGAGCATCAGAAATATAATGAACGATTAAATATTATAAAACTTTAAAAGATCTTAAAAATAATCAATTTTTTTGTTCGTGACTTCATTATTGTGTTATGTGGTAAGCTCCATTATAATCAATGCTTTTAATTCGTTTGCAGACTGATGATATTTTTAAAAATGTTCTTCTCCAATTATTATACTATTTCAACGATTAATTATTTTCTCGGCGTTGTAATCCTCAACAACAGTCTATCTTTGTATAATCGAATTAGAAATTTAAGAAGAGGTGTCTGATCAAAAATAAAAATAGAAAAATCCTAGCGCAAAGAAATGGATCACTCGAAAACACTCAAGGTGAAATAACTCTAGGAGGGATGCCAATATAATATACCGTAGTGCAAAAGTATGAAGTGGTGGTTTCCTAAGGCGAGCATTTGTGAAAGGAATATTATAAAGGCTGGCCCATCGGGTACGACAGATTTAAATCTCCCACTTTTTTACATTTAAGTTGGCAACCGTAATGTTTGACGTGTGTCATATTATAGTCATTGAAGTTATTAAAAATGAGTCGCTATGTAAAAGGACAATGTATTGTTATTGTTAAAACACAACAAAATTTGGCGAAAGTTTTGCGGAGACTGTTCGAAAAGTTCGTGGAATTGTTGTTATCCATATTTCACTTAATGAGGCCACTGTTCGAAGATTAATTAAAAAATTTGAGGAGATTGGTTCGGTTATGGACAAACAAACTCTACCGCGTCCTCGTCCTGTGCGGTCGGCCGAAAATATTGCGGTCGTCAATGAGAGTATCGATGAGAACCCAGGAACATCAAAACGTCATCGTTCTCAACAATTGAACATTAGCAAAATTAGTTTGCAACGAATTTTCATTAAAGACCTTCACCTCCACCCTTACGAAGTTCAATTAACTCAGGAGCTTAAGCCACGAGACCATTTGCAACGGAGACAATTCGCTAATTGGGTGATGGAAAACCAAATGGTGAATGACAATTTTTTTTTTAATATCTTTAGCGATGAAGCTCATTTTCATTTGGATGGTTTTGTTAATAAGCAGAATTATCGGATTTGGGGCAATAAAAATCCTATTGCTATACTTGGAAAACCGATGCACCCGCAAAGAGCCATTGTTTGGTTAATTGGACGATACAGACCTCGAAGGAATGTGGTTTCAACAAGATAGTGCCACATGCCATAAAGCAAGAGAAACCATCGATTTATTAAGACATCGTTTTCCAGGTCGTGATTTCCAAAAAAGCTGACGTTAATTGGCCACCCAGATCTTGCGACTTGACGCCACGTGATTTTTTCCTCTGGGATTTTGTAAAGTCCAAGGTCTATGCTAACAAACCACAAACAATTCCTAAACTGAAAACAGAAATTCAACGCGTTATTGCTGAAATTGAGCCAACTAATTTGGAAAAAGTCTTCGAAAATTTGATCAAAATGGTCAGGACATGCCAGCGCAGCCGCGGCAGCCATTTGGCCGACATCATATTCCATAATTAATCTTAACATGTTTACTTTATAAATCAATAAAAATTGCCCAATTAAATAATAATTTACTGTGTTCCATTTTAAAATTAAATCCGGAGTATTCGACGGGCCACCTATATACTTATATGTTATATGTAATATTCCTTTCACACCAAGATAGAACCACTTTGAAGCGGGGTTCCTGCCCATGCATTTTAATGCAGCATTAAATATTGCATAAATGTCCTGCATTATTTAGTGCTCGACGATTAGGTATTCACATTAGTGCATTTTTTAAATGCATGCATCACTTGGTAGTAACTTTTCAGTAGAGAATTTGTTTTTCGACAACATATCTTCTACAATAATGGAGATACATCAAGGCCAAAATACAAAACCTTACTTTTTTTCAACGGAAGAAATAAAAAGCAGTTGAATACGCTTTGCCTTTTTGTCCATACTATTTTTCATGTGTAGTTATTATTGTATGACGATTTTTTTGAACTCATAACCTTCATAAAAGTGATGTAATTGTAAATTTAAACGATTTGTAGTTGAAATTTGATTGAAATATCTCTAGAAAGTTGCTAAAAATATGGCAAGAAATGCATAAAATTGGAATACGTTCTAAAGCTTGTATTCCGATGCTGCATCAAAAAATGCATAATGTGTAAAATGCCCCCAATTCACGCCGCATGCAAAATGCATAGATGGGAACCCCGCTTTAGATTAAACTTTCTTAAAGAGAATGCTTAGAATACAATTTGCATTTGAATATACATAATGTCCGCATGGAGATATTGTTTCCAAGTCATATTTCATCGCCAATTTTGAAAAAAAACATGCATTTTGTTTTTCTTATTTGGAAATATATACAGTGTGTCTGAGGATAGACGTAATTATACTTACAATTTTTTTTTATTTTTCATTTCTATAGAAAAATTATTCTGTATCAAAAGTTTTGCTTATTTTGAAGTGATAGTAATACATATGAAAAAATTCCTAGTAACAAAACCAAAAATAATACTAATGTAGCTCATGGCATTGGTGGAATCATTCCCGGCCAAAGCAATGCGAGCAGAGAAAAGAAAGCACTAATACACCGACATGTTTCTGCTAATCCGACGTGGTTACGAACACTCCCGGTTCTGCTGTCTGCATTGTATCTACCTCTCAGTTCATGCCCCCAATGTCAGTGCTGTTGTGGACATTGGGGTAACTACACTGATGACGCCGGGCAGGGAGAAACATGTCCGTGTGTTAGTGCTTTCCTTTCTCTGCTCGTATTGTTTTTGCCGGGAATGATTCCACCAACACCATGAGCTACATTAGCATTATTTTTGGTCTTATGATAATTACAGGAATCAAATTTACAGGATGCTAGAAAATTAAAAGAATCGAAAATTGTGCCAAAAATAAAGAACCAGCTGCTTAAAAAGAGCGCAAGTAAAAGTTGTTTCAAATATCACTAGAAGTTCGTATATGAAATTTGGATGTTTTTCGTTATTGTTAACATTTTTATTTTGGATCTGGTTTTATATTAAGAAGCTAACGTATTGTCGAGATTGAATGTAAGTAAAATAATTATCGAAATTTTCATTTACATTTCTCGTACAAAAAGTTAGTCGTATATCTGCTATTATTTTTATAGATTTAAGTACTATAAAATGCAGAGGGCCACTTGGAACCTGAAATGCATAGGAAGTTGCCTATCTATATCAGTACATAAATTATTTAATCTATGGTTACAACTACATCTGACAGTTAAATTCAAGCTTGAAACTTCAAATTACGTTTGACATTTATTGACAATTCAAATTAGTTGTTGACATTTATTGACGTATCTTATAATTTTTTGTTTTGTATCATTGGAAGCTATTTTCGTAGTGGACAAAAGCAACTGAATGGGGAATGGTCCTATTCGATGCAACTATGTATAGATGAATTTCGTCTTCAGTTTCCACATTTTGCTGTATCATATCTTGATTTATATCTATAAATTATTCGCCGCGTTACTAAATTTCGTGAAGCTGGTGCAGTAACTCGCAAAGCTGGTAGTAGTAGTCTTAAGAGAAGAACTGCTGAAGCTGTTACGGCTGTGAGGAGGTGTATAATAGATCATTCATAAACAGTCAATTATAAAGCTTTTACAAGAAACTAATTCGTTATGTGATACTTGTCAGCATAAAATTCATGTTGTACAAGAACTCATGCCCGTTGATCATGTGAGAATGCAATACTGCGATAGGTTTGAAAATCACATGAATGATGATAATTTCCTTGACAAATATTTATTTTCAAATGAAGCTTGGTTCCACTTTAATGGTTCTTTTAATAAACAAACCATGCGTCTATGGTCCAGTGAAAATCCTTTGTAATGATTCAGAAAGCATTGCGTTCTCAAAAGATTAGTGTTTTTTCATGCCTAAAAAATGCAATTTCTAAAAATACACCACACACAATACACAATACGGAGATCACTTTGAGCATTTACTATAATCGTTTGCTAAATTTTGTTACTTTTACTAGATTTTTTTATTCTGCTGGCTTTATTATTATTGATTTAGATAGATTACCACATTAGCCATTTACGCTTCCAACAGAAACTTATTTACATCATTACTGTCAAATATGCCAAACCTAATTTTAAGTTTCAATCTTGATATGATTTAAGTAAGATTTAACTATCAAAAGTAGTTGTAACCAACATAAATAATTCAAATAGAAAACATGGCTCTCTCGACTATGTTCTTTTTATGATCATGTATATAGGTATTATTGCACAATTCGTCCGCTCTAAGATTGCGTAGGCAGAGGGTCGGGAAGTCGCACGATGCACAACGACAGGAATCAATCTATAATAATCTATAGCACGTCTCAACCTCCGCAGTATACGTCTTATGGGAATTCAATTCACGGTTGCCAAATCGTCCAATCATATGTTTCATTATTATTTCCGGTTCATTATTTAACATTTCATGCAATCAAAACGGAAGTTGATATGAAATCAATTTAAAAATGAATACCAAAAAGTTAAATGAGAAGAATGGGTAATAATTAAAACAAAAATATGTTAAAATTTTGTGATTACACTACTTCATAAAAATTTGTAAAAATATGAAAATATACACAGTGATACAGACAGATTTAATATTTAGGTTGTCAAATATTTATTAAATCGGATGGGTTTATAAACTATTTGTGATATTGTGTATCAAAAAAGGGAGCTTATATCAAAAATTCCTTTAGAAAAAAATATATAATGTGAAAAGTAAGAAAACATTTTGTTTTAAATCCAAAAATTAAGAAATAATAAACCTACAAATATGTTAATACTCTTCACTGACGTAAATATCCATTAAAAGATTAAATAATTACAAAAGAATATATATTGTTTTTTCTGTACAAATTACATATGCCGCAATTATAAGATGGTAATCGAACTTTACGTCCTCCTCCTTTTGCAAACACGTCAATTCTGTTTTTATCATATTGCCGTTTAATTGATGGTACGCAAACCAGTAAGTCTCTTTTTAGAACATTGTTTAGTGGTTAATTTGGTTTTTACTCCATGCTGTCGGATTTTTTTATAATTTTCTTCAGCGGTAGGAGGAATTATGAAGAACAATTACTGAGCTCTGCGGTATATTTGTATGTTTCTGAATCTGTCTCATGATGAGTGTCAGCAGTGTTTTTTGCAAAAAAGTGCGTAGCCCAGAGTAAAACTTATCTGATATTAATCTAGCCTTCGATGATGGCGTTACGTGAGAACGAATTGCTCTCGGTTTTGACACCTACCATCCATCATATGACGTCTGTCAAAATTTCAAGCAAAAAACGCAATTAGTTTGGTTTTAACGCTCGTCGTAAGCAAGCAACTTTTGTGTTTTTTGAAAAAGGAGAAAGTCGAATATCGTTCGTAGCTTCATTTGAAAAGGAAAAACAATCAGAAATCAAAGCCGAACTGGATGCTGTTTATGGCTAGTCTGCAGCGTCGTTAGCAACAGTGAAATTTTGGAAAGCTGAATTTGTTCGTGCTCGTAAGAGTGTGTTTGATGATGAACGTCCAGGTGCCCCAAAAACCGTCACTACACCAGAAACCATCAACAAAGTCCATGATATGATCATGGCAGACCGTCGAACCAAAGTGCGTGAGATAGCAGAAGCTCTAAACATGTCAACTGAGCGTGTACATAATATCATACACAAACATTTGAATATGAAAAAGCCATCCGCGCGATGGGTGCCATGTTTGCTCACTGTCAATCAAAAACGCACACGTGTGACGGATTGGAATAAGCTTTTGGCAATGATAAAACGCCATCCGAAGGATTTTTTTCGCCAATACGTCATTGTTGATGAAACGTGGGTCCGTTACTGCATGCCGGAGACGGAGGAACAGTCAAAGCATCGGAGAAAAAGCGGCGAGGGCCCACCGAAGAAGGCCAAGGCCACCCAATCGGCCGAAAAGGTGATGGCGACTGTTTTTTTGGGATGCGAAAGGCATTATTCACATTGATTACTTAGAAAAGAGTAAAACAATAACTGGCGTGTACTACGCAGATTTATTGGACCGTTTCGACGCCGATTTGATGAAAAATCGCCCTGGTTTGGCTCGCAAAAAAGTTCTCTTCCATCAGGACAACGCACCCGCTCACAGGATGGCCGTTGCACAGGCAAAATTGCACCAATTGGGCTACGAATTGATCGACCACCCACCGAATTCGCTAGACCTAGCCCCCCGCGACTTTTTCTTGTTCCTAAACCTAAAAAAATTGCTCGGAAGACGCCGTTTTACAACGAACGATGAGGTCATGACCGAAACTTCACACTATTTTGAGGAGCTCGAGCAAAATTACTTTTCGGAAGGGATAAAAAAGTTGGAAAATCGTCTTATCAAGTGTATTGAGGTAAAAGGAGACTTAAAAATAAATGAGAAAAAGAACAAAAATCGTGCGTTTTCTTACTTAGACTAGATTAATGTCAAACTACCCTCGTATAAAAGGGTCGACTGTTTTGAATAGTCTCTATACATTTTTTATTTACTGCGTACCCTATGTTCACCTATAATTCATCTGTGTATATTATACTTCGACCTGAAATAATATAAAATTACAAGTAAATTAACAATTTGTATACATGTAATATATAAGCAAATGGCAAGTATTAAATGTTAAGAAGTAAACTGCACCTTCTTTAAATTACTTGATGTTTCGTAAGCATTTGTGTCTCCACAAATAATATCATCTCATTCGATGAGTATACTTTTCCGTTCTATGTATTTAAACTAAAGCCCCATATGATGAAGTCAAGGAGATCATCATTACCATTAGCACAAATTAGTAGGTGGCATATTTTGCATAAAAAGCCATGCTCTTTACGTCAAATACATTCGTGCGTGTTCTCATTATATGTATGTAATCAGTCATTTACTTATGCCTTTCCTTTTCTTGTCTTTTTGAGCGTGATAATATAAACCTCTTTGTTGCTTCTGTTGTATATTATATATTGTACGCTCTGAGCAACCTAAAGTTTTACTTGTAGCAGCACTGTTCTGTTTAGAACATTTCTATCACTTTCGAATGTGTACAGGTAAATATGGACATTTTCCATAGTTCTTATAAATGTGTTAACTAGAGTTAGGCGGACCTTGGTTGAATTTCATCGAATCGCGTCATACGTCAGAAGCGTACGCATGGCTTATACAATTCTATCTGCGAACGTTAATATCCAGTTAACATCTGGTTAGTACTGTTCTAGCTATCGGTTGTGTACTACGTATCGTTGGATTTTCTTATTATTTTTTTAATTTACTTTTTCTTCGATTTCTCTTATACTTTCCGCAAAGCTTCTTCATATTTCTTTTGTTATATCGTTCCATTATATTATCACCACTTCGTTGTTATTCATAGTTTTACTATATAGTGTACATAGTTTTTTATATGAGAATCATTTTTAGTTTATTTTTCTATCGTTTATTTTTTGCACAGAATCCGCTGTGTGTCAATATGTCGGCTGAAGGTAACTCAGGCCTTGTCTTCTTCAGTGGATCGCTGAATATAACAACACCTTTTCATTTTTAAATTCAATAGTCGTTTATTGCAACGTTTGCAAAACAGACGTTAAATGTATGCCAAAATCGCAACTAACAGAATATCTACACAAAAAAACACAAGCAACAACAACTGCAACAAGATCAAGACGAACATGAGCCGCAGCAGGAATCAAATAATGATGACGAGGATATATTTAATAGGGACTTATATGAAGCTTTCATTGCGGCCAATATTCCCCTGTCAAAATTACAAAATCCTGCTTTAACAAATTTTTTGAAAAAATATACCGGTAGGCATATCCCCCATAAATCTACAATGCGCCGAAAATATTTACCCCAATGTTATGATAAGGTCATAAATTCAATAAAAAATTATATTTCTAATAATTTTATTTGGGTTTCTGCTGACGAAACTACAGATATTTTAGGTCGATGTATCGTTAATGTTATTTTTGGTATATTGTATCTAACGGTTTTGTATACGCCCTATTTGATTTCATGGAAAATATGCAAAAACGTTAACACAGAAATTATGTGTAAAATTATTGATGAAAGTCTTGACATTGTTTTCGATAATGTGAACGTAAAGCAAACAAAAGTCTTGCTTTTTGTATCAGATGCAGCACCATATATGCTTAAAACTGGGAAGCTTTTAAAAGAAAAATATATCAATATGATTCACATTACCTGTCTGTCACATGCATTGCATCGTGTAGCAGAATACATCCGCGATGAGTTTTCCGATGTAGATAAATTAATAAGTTTAGCAAAAAAAATATTTTTGAAATCTCCTAAAAGGGTACACTTATATAAAGAAAAATTTCCATATCTACCTTTGCCACCTTCACCAGTTATTACCAGGTGAGGCACCTGGCTGGAAGCTAGTTTGTTTTTATTGTAAAAATATAAAACATTGCAGATATAGTGTTTAGTTTAAAAGATAATTCACGTAATATTAAAGAATGTAAAACGTACTACAAAAACCTTCTTTAATAAATGAACTAAATTTTATCAGTAAATACTTTTGTGATTTGCCAGCTTGGATTACATTCTTTGAAACACAAAATATTACTTTAGATCAAGGAATGCTGAAAATAAATGAAGTAGTTAATAGTTTAAGCACAGTTCCAAACAAATTTAGAAATCGACTACGATAAAAAATCGCAAAGATTTTTAATAAGAATCCGGACCTTACAATGTTGCAAACATTAACAACGGAAAAAGTGGTAATGCTGAAGAAAAGTACAATGAATTGAAAGAATATTTCCACCATCCTCCTCTGAGTAGTACAGACGTTGAACGATCGTTTTCTCTGTTTAAAGATATTTTAACGTCAAAAAGAAATAAGACTATCAAAAGAAAATATAGAACGCTTAATAGTTGTAAATGTCAACAAAAGAAAATTATAGAACGACGAAAAATAATGTATTACGTTTCATCTTCGATATTGGTTCATTATTTAATTAGCCCATCACATGCTGTTTGTCGACGCCTATGGCAGCATGCTCGAAAAGCGGCGTGTAATCGAATTGCGACTGCGTTGCCTAGTTGAATACACCATTATCAGAGCGGCATTTGATATTTATATGCGCTTAACGACACCGCTAGCGGCATTACGTGGGGCCGCTCTGCTGGAACTAATCCCGGACAAAATATGTGAAACCTATCACTAGTGATAACCTATACATTTTGTTATAGTTTTCACTACATTAATGGAGCCTGTAGACAGAAAACGGAGTAAGAGAGAAAAATTTAATCATAAGGAAAACATATTGCCAATGTGTTTAATTATTTTGATAAATCTCTAAAGAGATATTTTGATAAATCTATAAAGAGATTTATCAAAATAATTAAACACATTGGCAATATGTTTTCCTTATGATTAAATTTTTCTCTCTTACTCCGTTTTCTGTCTACAGGCTCCATTAATGTAGTGAAAACTATAACAAAATGTATAGGTTATCACTAGTGATAGGTTTCACATATTTTGTCCGGGATTAGTTCCAGCAGAGCGGCCCCACGTAATGCCGCTAGCGGTGTCGTTAAGCGCATATAAATATCAAATGCCGCTCTGATAATGGTGTATTCAACTAGGCAACGCAGTCGCAATTCGATTACACGCCGCTTTTCGAGCATGCTGCCATAGGCGTCGACAAACAGCATGTGATGGGCTAATTAAATAATGAACCAATATCGAAGATGAAACGTAATACATTATTTTTCGTCGTTCTATAATTTTCTTTTGTTGACATTTACAACTATTAAGCGTTCTATATTTCTTTTGATAGTCTTATTTCTTTTTGACGTTAAAATATCTTTAAACAGAGAAAACGATCGTTCAACGTCTGTACTACTCAGAGGAGGATGGTGGAAATATTCTTTCAATTCATTGTACTTTTCTTCAGCATTACCACTTTTTCCGTTGTTAATGTTTGCAACATTGTAAGGTCCGGATTCTTATTAAAAATCTTTGCGATTTTTTATCGTAGTCGATTTCTAAATTTGTTTGGAACTGTGCTTAAACTATTAACTACTTCATTTATTTTCAGCATTCCTTGATCTAAAGTAATATTTTGTGTTTCAAAGAATGTAATCCAAGCTGGCAAATCACAAAAGTATTTACTGATAAAATTTAGTTCATTTATTAAAGAAGGTTTTTGTAGTACGTTTTACATTCTTTAATATTACGTGAATTATCTTTTAAACTAAACACTATATCTGCAATGTTTTATATTTTTACAATAAAAACAAACTAGCTTCCAGCCAGGTGCCTCACCTGGTAATAACTGGTGAAGGTGGCAAAGGTAGATATGGAAATTTTTCTTTATATAAGTGTACCCTTTTAGGAGATTTCAAAAATATTTTTTTTGCTAAACTTATTAATTTATCTACATCGGAAAACTCATCGCGGATGTATTCTGCTAGACGATGCAATGCATGTGACAGACAGGTAATGTGAATCATATTGATATATTTTTCTTTTAAAAGCTTCCCAGTTTTAAGCATATATGGTGCTGCATCTGATATACAAAGCAAGACTTTTGATTGCTTTACGTTCACGTTATCGAAAACAATGTCAAGACTTTCATCAATAATTTTACACATAATTTCTGTGTTAACGTTTTCGCATATTTTCCATGAAATCAAATAGGGCGTATACAAAACCGTTAGATGCAATATACCAAAAATAACATTAACGATACATCGACCTAAAATATCTGTAGTTTCGTCAGCAGAAACCCAAATAAAATTATTAGAAATATAATTTTTTATTGAATTTATGACCTTATCATAACATTGGGGTAAATATTTTCGGCGCATTGTAGATTCATGGGGGATATGCCTACCGGTATATTTTTTCAAAAAATTTGTTAAAGCAGGATTTTGTAATTTTGACAAGGGAATATTGGCCGCAATGAAAGCTTCATATAAATCCCTATTAAATATATCCTCGTCATCATTATTTGATTCCTGCTGCGGCTCATGTTCGTCTTGATCTTGTTGCAGTTGTTGTTGTTGCTTGTGTTTTTTTGTGTAGATATTCTGTGTTAGTTGCGATTTTGGCATACATTTAACGTCTGTTTTGCAAACGTTGCAATAAACGGCTATTGAATTTTAAAATGAAAAGGTGTTGTTATATTCAGCGATCCACTGAAGAAGACAAGGCCTGAGTTACCTTCAGCCGACATATTGACACACAGCGGATTCTGCGCAAAAAATAAACGATAGAAAAATAAACTAAAAATGATTCTCATATAAAAAACTACGTACACTATATAGTAAAACTATGAATAACAACGAAGTGGTGATAATATAATGAAACGATATAACAAAAGAAATATGAAGAAGCTTTGCGGAAAGTATAAGAGAAATCGAAGAAAAAGTAAATTAAAAAAATAATAAGAAAATCCAACGATACGTAGTACACAACCGATAGCTAGAACAGTACTAACCAGATGTTAATTGGATATTAACGTTCGCAGATAGAATTGTATAAGCCATGCGTACGCTTGTGACGTATGACTCGATTCGATGAAATTCAACCAAGGTCCGCCCAACTCTAGTTATCACATTTATAAGAACTATGGAAAATGTCCATATTTACCTGTACACATTCGAAAGTGATAGAGATGTTCTAAACAGAACGACTTATACAATTACAAACAATTCAACTGAAAATATATAAAACTACGACGATTAAGATTCTCGACAGTTAGATAGATATTTCAATAGATATTTGTTGACATAAATATAAATGCGATATCGCAACATCGCAACCAGAAATAAAGGTAGCGTTGTTGATGAGCCTCGAGGGGTAGAAAGAGATACGCTGTTGCTATTAAATCCCATACTGCATACGGAGGTTGAGACGATCTATAGTCGCTGCTGGGATAAGATTGCACTAGACTCTAGTCATGCGTTATACCCTCAGTTTATTTATACCTTTAATTATTGTTACCTCTTTCGATGTCTTGCTCCTTTGTTATTTTATAATTTTATATTAGGTAAGTAGTTTCCTTTTTAATTATGTTCTTGTAGACTAGAGAGTCGTTAAATGGTACTACGTTACTAGCAGTGCTGCAAATGATTAGTTTTTTTAACAGCTTCAGTTGAATTTTTACATATACAAATGCCATTTAGTTTAATATAAAGTTCCATTAATTAGATTTAGAAACAATAAAAAAACTTAATATAAAATCAGACTCAATTAGACGTATTTGTATATACCAGAAATTTAATTTTTGTTATAGAAATCTCATTGTGAAATGAATTTCATCGATTTTACTACTTGTACGTAAAAGCAATCTACGGTATAGACTATATTGGAGCTAGACTAATTGAGTGTAAGGGTATACTAAATATTTTCTCTTTTGCATGTTATAAATCTTAACATGTATTAATTAATGAAATAAAAGTACTAATATATCCTTACAGAAAATAATAGTCTTATTTGGGATTCAAAGAAGTTTAACATTCATACTTTATTCCAATAAATTAACAACCATCGAATAAATTATTCACAGATACAGAGAAGCATCAGAACTAATCACACTGCTAAATCCAAAATAATACACCTTAAATCGTAGAAAATGCTGAAATTACTTGCGCAATACATAGATTATATTAGATTTAGAAACCAGTGTGTTACAAGCGTATTAGTAATTACATTAGATACATAGTTATTCTATCTAACTTGGCTGTACAGTTTACAGTACACTTACTTAATTCTATGTAAATCACGGCATGTGACTGTATGTATGTACGTGGTTTTATGATCTCTCTTCAAGAACTTTCCTCAACAATACTGACAAACAT
Organism: Dynastes maya; assembly: GCA_029619315.2. Lineage (NCBI taxonomy): Eukaryota > Metazoa > Arthropoda > Insecta > Coleoptera > Scarabaeidae > Dynastes > Dynastes maya. The sequence continues at coordinate 35,824,868 of JAROYE020000004.1, forward strand.
ACTATTTTTACTCTTACCATAAAATCAATCAAGCATTATGCAAGAGAAGAACTGTGTAAATGTTTAGCATGTTTATAATATATGTACAAAACCCAAAACAAGTCGAACAACTGCACTTGTGTATGTGTATCTGCCATAGGTTTAAGCAACTTAAAAAGATGTAAAGCTGATGTGGCTGCAGTGCACTACCAACCAATCCTGTAGGTCTCTTCCAAACGAAAATATAATTGTTTTCCCAAAAAAATCCAACCCCAACATGAATTTTCATATTTTAAAAAGTACCATACACCTTGTACATCATTTTATGTATGTAAATCACAAAAAAAAGAAATGTAGTTATCCATAGAAAATTGGCCAAAATGTATATGTTAACAGCATGATGGTCAAAGCGCTGAGTTCAGCAAAGTGCTTAAGTACCTGAACTGGGGATTTACTGCTATGTTCACTGTGGAGTGCATCTTCAAGATACTTGCTTTTGGCGTTCGGGTAAGATAAACTAGAAACATGCTTGCAGTAGATTTTCCAGTTGTAATTTCTTGGTATTACAAAAATAATTACACTCACATCAATTTATACGTTACAAAGCCTTATCACTTTTGTTACGATTTAAGTGTAATTATTGTACCGTATCAAGACATTTTTTGGTATTTTTTCAATTAAAGATTTTGTATTATTGTAAAATATTTTTATATACGTACTGTTCCAAAAATTCGACAATCTGTGTCCCTCATTGCTTTTCCAACTCCTATACATTCCCTAGTATTAGATAAAAACGCCTTTCACCAGAGTTACTGCATGTAGCATGGCTGTATGGTAGGTGCATATAGCATGCTTGATTCAATCTATGCACAATTACTATCACCACACTAACACACAAACTATCAACATTCGGCACCACGTTTTTGAAAAGAGAGAAATGCCAAATTACAAATTCTTTCGTTTTATTAATCTAATGTTGAATGACAACAAACAATTTTGACGATGTACCATGGCAATGTCGACTTTTCCGTATGAGTAACGACAGTGAATAAAGTATAAAAGAAGGTAGGCAAAGTGCTTTTAGTGCAGTAGCTACATATGTAAGTTGTTGTAGTACCATGAATCTCCGCCCATACTCTCCGACACCTTGGCAGCCATGAATATTGTGTTCACTTTTCTCTTCCTTTGTGAAACTATACTCAAACTCATCGCTTTTGGTATTAAGGTAAAGCCCATTTTTTCTTTTGGTTTGTTTTATTTGCTACAACTAACTTTTATATTACATGCACTGTTTGTTTCAACATTGCAACTATTTAACAAAAACATTATAAAATTTGGTGAATTGATACTAAAGTTATTCTTTGACTTTCATGTTTTCACGTTTTCAATATAAATCACCCTTAAAGATATTTTACATAAAACTGCAAATCAAATATGTTTTCAAGCAAGTACTTTATCTCTTATTGTCTATCCAGCTCAAATTTTGATCAAGTGGTGTAAAAAGCTACACGCACTGTAAATGCATAACCTGAATTAGGTACCTAAATTGAGTAAACCATAAGATTTATTCGTAAATAAGCGACTAGTTAACGAACAGTGCAAGTAATTATTTTCTGATTCTACGGTTTTATGTATCAATATCACTAAACAATGTAATTCATTTTTATGTCATATGTACATACATATTATTATGCATTCATAATACTTAAAGAGGAACACTCCTAAATTTGATTTAAGAGGAAGCCAACCCATTTATATCTTAGAAACGTGACCTGGGAATCTTTAACATTTTTATTTAATTTGACAGATTTGTTTAGGCGTATAAAGTAAAATGTAAACGACTAAATTTACAAAACATTTCCACATAAGAATTTAGAACTATTCGGCAGCGTGCTACTCCACTCTAGTTCTAACATGTGTACAGAGATGGTCTATTGAGAGATTACGATCCGTTTAAATTCCATAAATTTTCAACGAGCGTGAGATCGTGCGATCTTGCTGGCTGCGGTAAAGTGACACCATATTTCCCTTAAGAAAGTTTAATATGGCTCGTGATTATCATTGTTCTAGATGTTAAACCGTTAAAATAGCGAGCAATACTTTGAGTAAACTTACTAAATGGTTAACTCGATTATTAACAATCCTTTCAATTTCCTCAGAAACACGATTTTCTCGGAGATTAGTTTCACTTCTCTCGGCAGTGTACTGAATAACAACAATAAATTACGGACCTGTTTCAAATACGGATGTTGAATGTTAAATAGTATCCAATTCGTATAAATACATAACGAATTACTATTTTGGAATTTTGTCAATCGTGTGTAAACTAGAGAAAGGGTCGGGTCAGATTGGAATATTCCACTTATTTCTTCGTGTACTACATGAAAATTTGATCTTGATTGCCGGAATTGTCAACTTAATTTGTCCGCTAATTTTAAAATTTCTGCTTGGGCAAATGCTCACTTAGAAGGACAAATATTTCACATTTACACTAGCAGCAGATTTCCCATTTTCTGTTTCATTATCTTATTGTAATGTTTCAAATTTTACAATAAAAACACTGCTTTGAAAAGCATTATCATTATCGATAATTTTATACGAAAAAATGTAATTCGCAAAACTAAACAGTGTTGTCATAAAGAAGGAAAAAATTCTTTGTATTTTAATATACTCATGTTACTTGTTCGGATTAAATAAGTCAGGGCACAGACAAACAAAGAGTGCGTCAGATAGACCTCTCAGAGCTACGGTTGTTGCGCGCGGCGAGGCTGGTCGGCGGGGATAAATGCAAGTATGCTAGATCGCTATGTACAATATATCTCGCATGTGGGCCAACATGTATATTACTATAAAGATGTTACGTTCAATTCGATAATGGCTCCTACTGTTTTCTTCTGGCAAATTCTGAAACGCTATATATATAGTTCAAGATTATTTTTCAATATAGAAAATGGAAGAGAACATCGAATTTATGTTATTTGGAGAAGTGCGATAGTTTTTAAAATCTATGAATAATATTGATTTTCCATGCGCACAATTCAAAGTTACTTTGTATTACATACTTAGCTGTTCAATAAATCTGGTGGTTGTTACAGCTACATTTTTTGATAATTACTCCACCTATTACAGGTTTTCACGGTTTACTACGAAACTTTACACTACTTAATATTTGCTTGAAGAACATATCGGAGAACGGGGCTGGATTGGATAGAGAATCCGAAGAATTTCGGATAACGGATCCAGATCCGAGGTTTCAAATAACGAATCCGGATAATGACACTAAGATCCGGATATCCGGATAACAGCTCTAATAACACTTCATTCAATTATGAAACAGTTCATGGAATCTATATTCTATCCCATTGCAATTGATATTCTATCGTTATATTTTCACCGAGTGAGAATGTATATCACACCATAATAAAACGATTTTATAAATTTACCTTTTTCAAATCACTATAAAACACTTCCAGATGAATAAAACATTAGGCGAGTTCGGGTATTCGTTCGGAGTAACTCCATTTACTCCAAACACCCTACTCACGCTCTTTAGCGTTCGGAAATGTCCTAGAGTTACTCCACCCATTCGTTTAGAAGTATAGCTTGAGTGATCCACTCTTGCTCTATTCCTGATCCAGTCCACGTGTTCTGCACTCTTGATCTGCTCCGAATGAATACCCGAACTCAGCTATAGTAGCCACTTGTCCAGCTTGTAACCTACTTGTGAATGACGCAAAAACAGCGGTTTCACTTCCCGTCAAAAGTCAGAATAATAATACAAGAATAAATACTAACACAAACTGTTACTCTTTTATATATTAGAAATCAGCGAATTCTTCTGATTTAAACTCGTGTGAATCCCCCGCCTTCGGAGTTGATTTGCAGTATTATCTAATTCTTGCAATTTGTTTTTTTCTTTCCAATGTTTCATATTCTACTTTGCTCCAGTAAAATTCGCAGATTACCTTTTATTCCTTATCGAACAATGTTGACCATTTCATCTAATTCCCTTTTGTGTTTAAAATAATCAAGCATGAGCAGGAGCAAATCGAGAGTGCACTTCATATTTTTAATTTCAAACCTCATCCTACTTTGGTTTAAGCTCCATTAAAATTCAAGCACGCGTTTCACCGAGTGATTTTCTCATTTCACGAGTTGTAGTGATCGACGATTTTCTAAGGAGTAATTATCATCTATTTCTTTTATCTCACTAATTATAAAAAAGTAATTAAAAGAAATTGAAAGATTGTTTTCATACAGGATACTATGAAAGGCATGCATTTGTCAATGTTCAAGTTCAAATTCAGACAACATTTACTAGCGCTTTAGCGTATTATTTAACTTCATTTATTTTTCATGTCCAATTTATTTTTTGTTTTGTTACGAAATTAAACTCGCACAAAATAGGTGTAGGTTGCTTCATTACTAATTTGTTTTCATTACTCAGGGTGCACTGGTAAATCAAAACTAGTTTCACTGGTATTAAAGGGCATACTGTGGAATCTTCTGTATGTGGAAAAGACTATGCTCGTTTATATTTATATTGCTTATATTGTTGCACTTGGAGTTACAAATTTATTGGTATTATTTATCCATTACTTTTATATTATACTACGTTACCCTTTATTTTGTCGATACACTCTTTGCAAATGATAGAGATATATTACTTTTTTATACAGTGAGGTTATAAAGTGTACCTTAAAGTGCAAATTGTAAGATACATAAAATTGTAACATCAGTAGATAAGATATATACTTGAAAGGGTTTCAACTACTACGAACTGATTTCCTGGCTAAATTATTTTTTTATTACTATGATAATTGCTACAGCGCAAATTATAATAATTGGCTTTTTTGTTTTCGTAGATCAGGCATGTTAGATACTCTCCAAAAACTATGTCCAATTAGGATAACAAGTATTATAGTCACTCCTTTAAGGTTTTCAAGAAAAAATAACATAGATACATTGGTTTACACAAACCTTCGAAATGAATGCGAATATAGAACACTAATACGCTTTATTTCCAGAATTTCTTCAAAGACCCATGGAATACGTTCGATTTCGTAACGGTTATCGGCAGTATAGTGGACGCTATGGTAGTCGAATTTGGTGTAAGTATATAATTTCTCTTCCGTCTTTATTTAAAACTGAAAGCCAAAGAGCACACACACCTACATACACTGCACATTTACACACTCAAGCTTTTGTTCATTTTTAATTTAATCATGTTTTATCATTTATATGATTTAAAGGAAAGAGCTGCGAAGAGCGATTCCAAAGAAAGAGTAAGTACCCTCATATACCAACTTAAAATCAATTTTTCGATTAAAAAGTAGTAAAAATAATGCCAATTCGCAAATATAAGCCACTAGCACATACTATTACACTTTTAATTACAGAATTGGGACATTTTAAAAGTATATTATATAAGAGGGATATATATATATATGTAGTTGCTATGCATGGAATTAATGTTTTCAATTGTTTGTAGCATACAATCTTTAAAATGTTTGTATAATACAACTATTTAGTAAATATACTGTTTTTCTGTACAAGAAACAAACTTGAATATAACGAGCAATGCGCAAATGAAGTAGCGATCAAAAGTCTAAACGAAATCTCGATTAAAATTCATTATATCAATTTTTTTCTCCAAATATTTGGAATATTTAATAAACATTCAAAGTATTATAGCTTTATTATTTCAATTTAAATATTTAATCCATCATTTCTGATTCATAGCTTAGATGTTGCCGTAAAACATAAGAAGTCATTATGCAACATTATAAATTTACATTCTGAAATTAGTCGCATCTGCAAATTTGCTAAGTGAAGAACCATAAGATATTGTTATGTTCAACGTTGTATCTACCATGTATCTACGACAACAACAACTTCTCTCAGTTGTCACCTCAGAACGACTAAATGTCAGGCTGGCCACCCGTTGGTAACTAAATATCCCTCTTGCGGGGAAAATTGGAAATTTCTTCGTTACCATCCCCCCTCAGCCGACTGTCCTTGGAGCGAGGACATTATATTTAAAATATAAGTCCAGATAATGACGAGTAGATTTGTCCATGCTACCCCCATGCAGAAATAATATCATTTGATCGAAAGTCATCGTAAAAGTTTCTATTTGGGTTAAATTATCAAAATTGCTGTGAAATAAAACAATCGCCGGTCTTTTGCGATTTAAAATAAAAGAAAGATGAACGACGCCATAATTTTTCATCAATCTTTATTCGGCCTTGGTTGAATCAATGTGTGTCTTAACTCCGGTCCCCATATAAGTGCTCGATTGTGAAATCAAAGTCTTTATTAGAAGAGAAAAAGGGTTAAATATCCAGAGCAGGCAGTTTCCTGTATTGGTTATATAAACAGAAGGTTTATATACATTGGCTTCGTTCAAAAGTTAAAGGTTAGTTACTCTTAAAACCTTAAAATTCGTTAATTTTATTTTACTGAGTTGGAAATTCATTCTAAAATTGCCGTAAGGGTATCCAGGGATACCCCCGAACCTACAAGAATCGTTTATTCAATTTAAAACTAGAAAATTTTACAAAATTTGAAAAAAACTCCCGAGAAAGATATTTCAATATCTACAATAAAAAATTTCGAGAAAAATCACATTATACGAATTATAGGCTATCAACTTCAGATTGCCTTTTTAGAAAGTTATAAAAAAACTGTTTTAAACCAGATTTTTTTAATACCCTGATATTTTTTTCTGATTGTTTATAGAAAAAATATTGAATCAATAACTTACAAAGTATATATAAAAATTGTAAGAATTTTAACAAGTATTAAATTTGTAAACAAACTCTTTTACGAAAAATAGGACGTAATATAGACAGCGCAGCGTGTCCACCTAGTACGTGGGCGGAAGATAATTCCTTTCCTGCGCAATTAAAAAAAAGTTTTCAAATAATTAATATTCGGCGACAAGTTCTGTATAACATAAACTTATGTGCAAGTATACAGGATGTTCAGTTTCCACTACAAACGATACAACTTTCGTTTTTAAATGGGACTCCTTACGTATTATTACGTTTTTGGATGCCCCTCTTCAATTCACATCAACTTCTTTCAATATACATCACGATTTATATTGCCTACACGCATCAATTTGAAATCGTTCCGAAATTTTGTCTGTCGGTGATTTAAATTTTATTCGATTAAGTTATCCTTGGAGTTACGCAACATTCTTTTTTTCATAGTAACAAAGTTGTTTACTAACTCTAACATAATAATAATAATATACAGCAAGAGCGATTGTCCTATGATTACTCGATTTTATACGAACTCGGTGCATCTAAACGTGTGCTGTGTTGAACGCCACCGTGGAATGTCATTTGGTTGTCAAAACTACATGAACGCAAATTCATTTGTGCACGTTGTTCACGTTATAAACGACTTTGTCTGGTAGAGCTTTGCTTTATCGCGCGATTTAGTCTTTAATCGATCATCAGCAGACGCGGCACCCATCTTGCCGATAGCTCTCTCATACTCAGTTTTTCGTGAAGGATGTTTTACACACGTTCAATTGAGATGTTTACCATATTAGCAATCTCTCGAATGTTCACCCGGTCTGCTAACACGATATCGTGAAGTTTATTGATCATATTGTCCGTGGTCACCTCAATGGGACGACCTGGCCACTCCTCATCAAAGAGGGATGTTTGGTCACATTTAAATTCATTAAACCAGTATCTGGTGGATGGTAGTGGTCGAAGATGTGTATGGTGCTTATAAACCGCATCCAACTTTTTTTACATAAAAAAAAGAAATCGAATTACTGGCTGGTGTTGTTCTTTTTCCGTGATTTCACAAATACGTAAACTTGCTCATTTCCAACAGCTCTCAAAGCAACACTGCTAAAGAATAGTACTCACAGTCACTAACGCACCATCTGTCTCCAAACGTGGATACTTCTCATACCACCCTCGTATTACTATTCGGATTGCGTTCATTGCTATCCTCTTCGTGGTTTGCTATTGTGCATTGCCAACCGTCATGTGTTGCTTAGTCTGTAACCGTCATCTCTATTGATGTTGTTGGTGTTTTTCATTATTTCTAGTAATTCTCACAATTCGCTGATAGTGTTACTCAACTTCTAACTTGTCTGTGTGTTCTTATTGTGTGTCTCTTTGGTATTGCTTAATTCTACACTGTGTACCGCGTCCGATTTGTCCAATATATGTGTAATTTGCCACATCGGCGCTACATTTCGTAGATGCCTTTAGTTTGTAACTTCGGTAACTGATGCTTATAAAGACGCAAGCCGTCTTCTCGCGTCTTCTCTACTGTGTCGTATCCGACTTTTAAATTTGTCTTCTCCAGGACATTGTTTAGATTCTCCGTCACTCCGCAGACGTATGGTAGATAGACGTAACCAACTGTTCTTCTTTGGAGTTATCTTTCCTCTTCCTAATGGTTGTCCAGTACAACAAGCACGGCAAGTCCCGAAAAACATTACTTCAATATCCGCGTTTGTTCGATGTTGAGAATATTCCAGAAACTGCGTGACTATTTCCCAATTATTTTCAGATATTTCATTCCGTAACGTGGCGTTGTTCTTACAGTAACATATTAATAGTAGATATGTTATAAATTAAATACTACTTGAATGAAAAATTTACGTATAGGTTGATTGATTGATTAATTTTCCTACCAAAGCAGGGCTGGTCTTTACATCCCTAACACTGAAGCTTAATAGCCTATTGTATTATTCCTGCTTCGGTTTTGTTTTACTTGAACGGGTTAGTTCCCACAATCAGGTTTAAGAGCCTATGTAGTAAATCTTTCTCAATTGGTAGTTCAATTGTGCTTCGCATAGCGAATCTGCGTTGAGCTAGCGCTGCACATTCGAAAATAATATGAGGGGCTGTTTCCTCCTCCTCATTGCAAAGTCTACATAAGGGTTCATCTTTGTAGATCCCCATCTTATGCAAGTGGCCTGTCAAACAGCCATGTCCTGTTAATGGACATGTTGCTGCCCTAAGCTGTATCTTGCTTAATTCAAGCAAGTCAGCAGCCAGATGCTGCGACGGTCTTCCCATCATCCGTTTGCTGTGCTTTTGTTCAGCTGCATGTTTCCAATTTAATTGGTATTGTGTTATGACGCACTCATCAATTGCACCACGCACTGCACTCTTGGTAATACCTAGGCCCGGTTCAGGGCCTATATAATTCATTTTTGAGCCTTCCCTCGCTAGCTGATCTGCAATTTCGTTGCCCGCTATGCCCCTGTGCCCTGGCACCCACACCAGTGTGACCTTGTTGTGTTTAGACAGAACCATTAGGGTGGTTAGGCACTCCCATACTAGTTTGGAGGTTATATGATAAGATGCTAGTGCCTTTAAGGCTGTCTGACTGTCAGAGAGAATGCAAATCGTCTCACCCTGCGGTCGCCGACGCAGACTCTCCCACGCGCAGGTTTGTATAGCATATATTTCTGTTTGAAATACCGTGGTGTATCGCCCAAGTGGTACACATACTTTGTATCCCTGGTTTTCCTCATATACACCAACGCCAGAAGTAGTGCCCATTTTGGATCCATCTGTGTACCAGACTAGTGTTTTCGGTTTTTTCCCCTCTCCATCCCTCCATTCTTCCCAATTTAAGAAAACTTTGAAAGGTTTGTCATAGGAGATCCTGGAGATTGTTGTATCACCCCATATCATAGATAGGATTTGTTACTACTGCTTCTATTCTGGTGTGCCCAGATCCACTGTGGGATCTCCAGTTGCTAGAATAGGTACTCATTTTATTACCATTGTTACTGCTGCAAAAAAAGCGAAATTCGGATGTCTAATTATTAGTTATCCAAATAAATGTCGCAGTAATTCCATAAAAAAGAAACCAGCAATTAATTCTATTTACAAGAAAGAAGAAAGAAACAAAATATATACATGTTGTGTATATACATGTTGTTACGTTCTATTCGGGGCTCGATTTAATAATACGATATAAATTTAGTTCAAAAGATTTATTTATTTAGGACGCATAACGTTCGCTGAATAACTTACTTCCTCGTCTCATTCGGATCCAGATTCTTTTTCCTTAGTAATGCCGCAGCGTTCAGGTGTTTTGATCATGTTTTGTAGTCTTAATTAAGCAATGTTATTTTTCTGTAAAGGAGTATTTTCTAATTCTAACTGTTGTCTATTGTTGGGTTTCTTGACTTCATCCTTCCATTGAAGGTCCTCAGCAGGTTTTCGAGTGAATCTAAGTTGTATATCTTTAGATCCTGCAGCTCTCGGGCAGGTTTCTCCGACAATCGTATTCATTTGGTGCTTTATACTCGTAAATTCAGATCTCTTCTTGGGCTACTTCTTGTACTGCGGCCTCCTTGTCATCATGCGAATAATCCTGTTTTAGATTTTCTCCAAGATGTAGAAGAACCACACTATCGCCCCCGTAGTGGGTAGGTAGCGTACATTATCGTAGCGTCTACGTAGATCGTGACTCCGTCCTCCGTGAGAGTCCGAGTTTAAATAATATCGAAGTCCGTTATATCGTATCACTCTATACATCTTGGGATTGGTACACCCGTCAAACAAAGGTCAAGTATATGTTCATATCTAAAAACTTAAACAGTAGATATGCGCACCTCTCTGTTTTGTTTATTTGCGAAATAATTTATCTCTGTTATACTTTTTGTTATATTTGTCAGTATGTTTGATACATTCGAGTTCTGCCAAAGTCGGTAGCAGATTTTTTTTATAGGTTTCGAGTTACCATTCGCATCTCTTTCTGGTGAGGGGGTAATAGTAACAAAGCCATAGAACACTTTACCCTCACCACTTACAGATGTGACCGAAACAGCGCAAATGCAAGCATGTTTTTAATTGTTCAGAATGGCGTTGATACTTTATTGGTAACCTTATCAAAACCGGGAACCTTCTTATTCTTAATGGTTATTTAAAGCTCCTGAAAGCGGCGGAGAAATCGGACATCACAAATGAACGGTAGTACCATCTCCCAGCTGATCTGGAACACGTGCTCCGTCCTCTATGGGACGGGAAAAAAGATCCGCTTTATTATCATTGCTACATATTGCCGCGACCTACTTGCAAGAGTCGCAAGGCATCCTACCTTTTCTTTTCAACATTTTGGCAAAACGACTCCCTCGTACCGTAGGCCGTATGCTACCTACAGTCAGTAACTCATATTTTTTTGAAACATCCAGCGCGTTTCTGGAATGCTCTCGAGCTTGGTATTTCTGCACAATTGTTTGCAGCTTTCGTAACAATACGAAGACGTCTAGCATTGAATTCTCTAGCTGTTTCTCCGAATGAACGATGATTGTCGCCCACTAAACGAACTAATTCTACTTTGTCAGCAACCAATAAAACCGTTCAGCCATTCTTCGCGACGCAATAACCACAAAACTTAAAGTAAAATACAGAATAAACAGTTTGACTGGATATGTGACAATACGAGACAAATCAAATTTCCGTTGCCGTCCTCGTTATAGCGTTCAAGTACTGCAGTGAAATTTAAATAAAAAGTGACTATTTGTAATCGTATTAAACAGCCATGTGATCGAGCAGCTTCAATAATAGCTTTTAAACAGAAGCACTGTACTAATGTGTAAAATAAAAAGTAAAAACGAAATAATTTTAATTTAATTTTAATATTGTATAGAACAATTGCTACTCCAAAATTTGAATCTAGGGTTTTCAGGAGGTCCCAAAACAATTTTCCCAACTGCTTTTACGATTAAACAAGGCCTACTATGTTTTTTCGATTTTTTGCATCTAATTTTTGATTGTGGTAGGCTAGTAGTGGCTAGTACAGCCTTGGACAAAATTATTAGGCACCCTCGCATTTGGTTTATATCTCAACTTTCACCAGTAAATAAATGAAACGGATGGTATAAATGTAATATTTTATTTAAGAAAAAATAAAATTCAATATCGAGTTGATCCACCTTGGGAGTTTATTGCAGCAGTTATCCTTTTCGGTAAACTAGCAGCATGTTTCTCGCAAGTAGAAGCTGATATTTTATTCCATTCCTTTATTACCGCTCTTTCTAACTTTTATTTGGATGTACATTTTCGAGTACGTACCTTCTGCTTTAAAATAGCCCACAAATGTTCTTACACCCTCATATTACTGTCGTAACTAATAGCGCGAAACGCAATAAGCTCTATTAACTTCCAAACATGCGATATGACTCGGTAATTCCCCGAGGAATATTTAGATATACTATTTATAATTCCCTGAATGATTAAATAACTGCATAGATGGCATCAGTTTTCTAATATAATGAAATATAAGGGGTGCCTAATAATTTTGTTCAAGGCTGCAGTATATCAATTTTCCAATTATACAACAATTTCGTTAAAAGAGTTCTATAGCTCGTAAAAATTTGAAATCAAACGGGTTTACCAATAACAAAGATACAGGGATGTCAAGCTATAAAGTGAAACACACTGTATATCGGAGTTTTCGGTAATGATCATTTCAATAAAAATATTTATATCGCTATCTTGCTTCTGATTATACCGGAAGTGAATGTTACTGCTTACTGAGGGAACATTCTGTACGTTTCATTATTTTTTGATTATTGGATATTATTGTAGGCACTTTAATTTTATTAAGATTGCTTCTATGTGAATTATATCGTTAAATATGTTAAAAAAAACCTTTTAAATCAGTTATGCAGTGACTAAAAATGCCCATAACATGCAACCAGACACCTTAAGTCAGTTATTATAAATAGAACATCCTGTATGTTGGCACATCTAATTTACCTAGTCGTCCTCATTCAAAATATTCAGATCTATACCTATGGATTTTTTCTAAGCTGGGCAAGGATTGATATGTACTGTTTTGCGCACTAGAAAATATTCATATACATATGTATACTAGGATAAGTAAGGATTCATTTATAAGCGCTGGTCCCATAGATATAGCGAATAATGTTGTCGCTTGTGCTTGGAACGCCCTCTTCACCCCTCTGCCCCTAGACAATCCCTCACAGTCGCAAGTCAGACAGTCGCCTAGCGTACGTGCTCGAGGTATCTGCTCGACACAGATTTATGGAAACACGCAATACATCTATCTTATTTGATTTTTATCCTATTGATGGACTTTAATCGTTCATTATTTCCAAATAAATACTTAAATGTAACATTGTCGTATACGAAACAAAGAAAACGTTCTTAATTTAAAAGGAAAACGACGAATTCCAAAACTAAATAGAACCTCTCATTATAAATTAACTAGATTACATTTTTGCATTTCCAAATATTCAATGTATTAAATGTTTAAATGATAGCAAGTGCGTTACAAATACTCAACTTTTAAAGCTAAATTCCAAAACGAAAACATGTTTTCTAAATCTAATTAATGGAAGTTTATGTCAAAATGAATCGTATTTGTATGTGTTACGATACGATTAAAATCAGAGTAGTATTAATAATTCCCAGATGTCATTGATAATAACCAATGACATTTGATCACTATAATTAATGAAATAATTACATTTATTGGTAAGTATTTTAATTATTACCAGTGAAGGTAAATTTGATAAAAATATATTTTACGTCACTTGCCAACAAGATTTCTACTAATAGGAAATTATATATGCTATCAAGAAGTATACTGCAACTGCAAATAAATGATACAAGTTTCCTTATTACTATCAGCGGCGGCTTCTCCATTAGGTCAATTGGTCAATGACCTTCCAAAAATATTTCCAAACAACTGACAAAATATTTTTTTAGCTAAAATTTAAAAATTTATTTATTATTTAAAAGTGTAATATATTCGAGATCGTTCGTGAACGAATATAAGCGAAGTCCTAAAGCCCCCCCCCATGCTAACTTTTTAACGATAAAAGCTAACGATTTCAGGAAAAATTGGTCGACTTCTATTTTTTGTGAACTAAGTTTGGCCGTTATCGACAGTTCAATTATCATCGGAAGTGACATCAACATTCTTATTTTAAATAGAACATCCTGCATATTTTTACGCTTTTGGAAAGGTAATCGAAAGGCGAATCCAACGATACCACATACGTTAATCTCTTTTTGTTGTTACGCAATGTTGTCTAGAAAAGAGCGCCAAATTGCTTCTTGTGACGCCAGACTGATCTAAAGAGCTCGTTGCTAAGCAAAGTAATCATAACAATTGCCAAGCTGTCAAATTTCAATTCCAAAAGCGTAAATATTATTTGTTGTTTATTATTATTATTATGTCCTACATTTATCATACGTTCCTTCTTTGTTCTCTTTATAATTTTCTCTCATTTTAATTTGTTTTGTTGATTGCTGTTATTTCTTTACTTTATCGAACTTTATTGCAATTAATTAATTATGGTAAGTTCGTTTAAATGTTTTTGATAGACAATATGTCTGTTTTTTAGGTTTCTTGTGTTGTTACTTTTATGATGGCTTCAGCACGAACCATGCAAAATTGCTGAGTCAATTTTAACACTATGTAAATCTGGCAGCAATTATTACCTTATTTGCCATGGTTGTGCTACAAATTTTACAATGATTTAAATCATATTATCTTTTATTAAAGCAGTTCGCCCTGTAAATTTTATACAATTTGCGTGGTAATTGTTGCCAAATTCACCGAATATTAAAATTAGATACTTGATGTTTATCTTTACGTGGTCCATGCGGAGGCCATTGCAAAATCAACAACATAAAAAACCGAAATTTAGGCACATTGCATATCAAAACTAACAAATTTAAACAAACCTATCACAATTAATTAATTACGATATAATTCGATAAAGTAACGAGGAAACAGCAATTAACAAAACAAGTTAAAATGACATAAAATAATAACGAGCACAAAGAACGAAAGTATCACAAATTAAGGTTATAGTAACAATAAATAACAAGAATGATTTACACTTTTGGAATTGTGATTTCACAGTTTGGTATTTGGCGAAACAATTTGGCGCCCTTTCCTAGCCAACTTTGCGTAACAACAAAAATAGATTACCAAAATATTTATTGCTGCATATCGTCATATTTCTTAAGTTAATATACAATATATGTGGTATCGTTGGATTCGCTTTTCGATTACCTTTCCAAAAACATAGAGATATACAGGATGTTCTATTTAAAATTAGAAAATTGACGTCACTTCCTTTGACACCGGAAATACTCCGATAACGGCAAAAGTTAGTTCACAAAAAGAAAATCGAGCTATTTTTTCTAAAAACGCTAACTTCTGTCGCTCAAAAGTTAGCATGTGGGGAGGACACTTTAGGACCGCACTGTATATATTTATTAAGAACGAATAAAATGACACTCGGCATACATACAATCATCTCGCCCTAAATGTATGCATGCATATATGCAGGTGTGTATATGTAGTGACGTGTTCGCTTGACGCGGCTGGTTTCCCGGCCTGACCCCGTTGTTTTAAATGGAGCCGAAGATTTTCCGAACTTGCACGATTATAGACTGAATTGCAGTTACATATAGAATGTGCAGCTTGGGTCAAGAATCCAGTGCAGTAAAACACGTATTCGCTGCTTGGTATATATTTTTCATGTTCGGGTTTCGGTTTCGTTTCACTTGGTTATCGATGTGCTAATCAATGGTCTTTTTTTAAGTTTTGAATTTTAAGTACTTGTTATTAATTTTTATTTTATTGCCTATGCGTGCGTGTAATGTAAATAGTGCCTGTGGTGGAAAAAATTAGAGAACTAAGAAGTGTAACCATCGGTTTACGGAACGCTTTTTAATTCCGAAATAAGTTAATTTTTAATCAAAATTTAATTCGTTATTAAATTAATTACTGTTTGCATGTACATTTTGCATTTTACATTAATTCGTGATTAACTAATTAGAACTAAAAGTTACACGCACAAAGGTATGTTAGTGTGTATAAACAACTATACTTCGATTATTATCTGTTCTATTTCAAAGGAATTTTTATTAAGTTTGGGTAAATAACAGCAATATCCTTGATACTTTACTTTTTTCTCGTTACTATTGACATATGTCAAAGTAAAGTTTGGTTTTTATCGCGAATTAATTTTATCGATGACTAAAGTTACTTAATCGTGATTAGAGACGTTACAAAGTTTTGAGAAACGCTTAGAGATGAAAAGAAATGGTCGCTGTTTGCCAGAACTTAAAATTAGGCAAACTAGTAAAGACAAGAAAAAAAGAAGTACATCGTAATTTCCGTAGATCCATGTATGATTTGGCTGATTGGATTTGTGGTTGTGATGTAAGAAATACGTTTTACTGCTTTGAATGAATTATATTTTCGAACGATTCCAAAAGAACGAAGAGTTGCTCTGATGTTCAAGTCCATATAAGGTAAGATATACATTTACTTTTTTGCCAATATGACCACCACGTAAATTTGACCGCGAGCCGCCACTGATTGCTATTATTATTGCATACCTCGTTTAATTAAACTAAAACTAGCCTAATTCTCGTCTTTCAGTTCAATAGGCCTCACTGAGAGACCAGTGCTAGTTAATAAACAATTGTAAATATTAACTATAAAAGACAACGCAATGCATCAATTCCTTTTTAATGTTATTTCTTATATACATATGTCTAATAACGTACATATTTCCATCAATGAATGCAGTTATTGAAGATTTATGGGAGCCGATAATACTTGAGAAATGCGACGTACAATCTAATCCCAGATGTGCTCTATTTAGAAGAGATCCTGTGAATGTGCAGGACATGGTAGTCATGGCACATTGAACAACTAGGCGGTTTGCGTTTTGTTTTGCTGACATATCACCTCCTCCATAACTAGATGTCTCCAAGACTGATAACCACTCATACCTCAAACCCCTGATGTAGGTTCTTTACAGTATGCACTCACAACTATAGAGAGTAATCTTCAATTTTCCGAAAAAACTCAAATACGATCATCACTCTATGCCATTCTTCTGACCAACCGACTCGTTGACGATACCACGCCAACCATTTGCAGCAATTGTTAAATATAAAAGTGATAAATGACCCAACGGAATGCGTTATCGTCTCATATATCTCTAAAATCTCACTATGTAAAAAAACACGATGAAGACAAATACTGCCCTGAGCCTCTCTGCAATTATTGTGTGGTTGCTTGAAACCTTCCTTATAATACGCTAATCCTCTCACACATCTGCGCCTGTCCCAAATCCAAATCAACTTCTGCTGGAATTAACACTTTGCCTGTCCTGTTAGGTTTTTCGTAGTCCCACAATCCGACCTCCTCCAAATTCGGTTAATTTCGAAAGTTGGATACAACCAATTGGCGAAGCATTATACAGAAGTAACTTAGACATGCATGTTAAAATACTTTTTAAGTATACTATTTTGATACTTGTTTATAAACACGTGCTGCAACTCGTTCACATTACAGTTGACATACACTACCACTCGTAGGTATTTGGGCACCCGTGCATTTTAGATTTTTCTACACAAAGAATGTATGTAGGAAATACATTCCAGCATTATCGAATAGTATGCTAATAATCAGTAAGATTCACTTAAATTCATTAAATAATATCGGTCTATTTATTTCTTTTATCTGTATGAGAGGTAATACCGTTATAAAAGCGCAGGTAGTAGCGACAAAAGTGAGCGTATTTCTTGAAATTCCGGGAAAAATGTAACAGTTGGTAATTTTACTATGAACCATGAAGCTATGATAGTGCTATGTGATGTAATATTTTTAAATTGCGGTCAGTTATCGTTCCATGTTAGTAGCGACAACATCTCTTAACAAATAGTGTTTATAATTTCGTTTAAAATTTTAGAACGTGCCGAAAAGGAAAGATATTAGGGTTGAAACGCGTGCTCTGATGGTAGCACAACATAACTTAGGCATAAGCAATCGTCAAATTGCTAGAAAATTATATTTAAATCCATCTACTGTTGATTATAACATCAAAAAACACAGTGAAAGTTGCAGTTTGCCGCAGAAATCAATACTATACTTCCGAAGCCGATTAGGTTAAACGCCGTCTGCAAAAAGCCGGTCTTCACGGACTAATTGCGATGCAAAAGCCCTTGTTTCGCCAAATTAATAAGAAAAAGAGGTTACAATGGACATGTAAACATCGAAATTTGACGGTAGAAGATTGGAACAAGATATTGTGGACCGACGAATCAAAATTCGAGATTTTCGGTTCACGAAGACGAATGTTTGTAAGAAGATCTATAGGTAAACGTGTACTAGAGCGATGCATAGTCTCTACCATCAAACACGGCGGTGGTTCGGTAATGACTTGGGGTTGTTTTGCGGGTACATCCACAGGTGATCTCGTAAAAATTCAAGGTATAATGAGAATAGAGCAATGCAAACGCATCTTAGAGGAAAATGCAATACCCTCTGCTGTAAGAGTTTTGGGTCAGAATTTTTGTATTCCCTTAAAACACACTTCAAAATTATGCAAGGAATATTTAAAACCGTTGGAAGAGGAAGGGACGCTGCCAATCATGGAATGGCAACCCCAAAGCCCGGACTTGAATCCCATCGGGTTATTATGGAAAGAACTCGATCGGGAAGTAAAAGAACTGCTCCAACTTCTGCAGATGACATGCAGCAGATCATATCGCCGGTGGTCACCTCAATGGGAATACCAGGTCGCTTCTCATCAAAGACGGATATTCGGCCACATTTAAGTTCATTAAATCAGTATCTGGTGGTAGTCATCGAAGGTGCATTGTCCTTATAAATTGCATCCAACTTCTCTTCGACTCCTGTACACGTTTCTCTATAAAAAAATCGAATCACTGACCGGTATTGTTCTTTTTCCATGATTCTACAAATACATAAACTTGCCGCCTTTCAACAGCTCTCAAAACAACACTACTCGAGGAATCTCCCCGAAATTTTGCCAGATGTCGACTAAAAAATAGTACTCACAGAGTGAGCCAAAATAACTCACATATCAAAGTTATATTTATCAAATGAAACATCCTGTCTATTAGCAAACATTTAACTTCTACTGAGAAAGCTATGGTCACTTTATACAATAATACCCTTTATTCAGTATGAATTACATAATGCATTGCATACGTCAACATTTTCATAAACAGCTATGTACATTAGTTCAAGGAAGACAAGATTACCGATATCTAAATCTAACCGTTTTCGAAAAAATTATTTTTGTCGTATTTTACCAAAATTGCTATAGTTTGCACAGTGTTTAATGCTCTGCTTTTCACTTTGAATATTACTTAATTTATAAAATTAGGAATATTTAGATTTTTAAAAAAGAAACCACAACATTCAGCAAGATCCTGGCTCCCAAGTCTGAAGCTCTTCAGGATAATATATACTTGTGGTATTTTGCTTAAGTTGCTATTACTGCAGCGACTGCTAATAAACATACAATGTAAGTTTTCTGTGCAATTCCGTGCGTTATAAATAGAAAGCGGAATTATATGCAACGGAAATCGACAAAATATGCGCATATGTATGCAGAAAAATTACTTAGACACTACATATTTTTATTATTAAAACAATTTAGAATTAAATGCTTTTCTAAATTTTCTAATGAAAAATTATGTCGCCTATCTGTGAGAATGCATTTATATATCGAAAAACTTCTTTCAACATCAACGGAAGTTATTGGTCCGTACTTTAATGCATTCATAATCTCAGGACTTAATTCTCTACGTGTTTCTGTTTCATCCATTTTTAATTTACCAGTTAAAATCAAACTGATTTTTACAAAACTTTTGTATTCTTCATTTTTATTAATTATTTCTTTAAACTTTTGACTTATTGAGTTTCCTATTCTACCCGGAATATTTGAAACACTATTTTCTAAATCACTGACTAATTTAACTGATTCAGTTAGTGGCAGCGATTCTTTTTCAAGTTTTGTTATTATCAAAGAAACAAATTCATAATTGGCTTTAATAAATATCAATTCATTAGGCAAAGAAGAATTTTTCAAAATTTCTTGACATTTTGCAATAGGATTGCAGTTGTCAGTAGAGAATTCTGAAATAATGTTTTTGATCTCTAGATAATGGTTTGCATAAAATATTTCGGCATTTAACCAAGTACCCCATCGGGTAATGACGGATTCAGGTGGTAAAGCAGTATCCGGCAGCTTTTCTCTATAAATCTGAAATCTCAATGGTGACTTTAAGAAAATTTTCTTAACGTTACCGACTAATGTATTTACTGCTGGAAATTGCTGCCGAATTTCCTCAGCCACCCTATTTAATCCATGAGCCAAACAAGTAACATGTATAAAATTAGGGTACAAAAGTTTAAGCTGTTGACCCGCTTTAATCATATATACCGCTGCATCGGACAATATGAAATTTTTCCTGTGGGAACAACATCGGGAAGAAAAAAATTCATGAAACGTTCATTAACAAATCTTAATATTGTGAGATGGTTTGTTTTTTCTAATTGTTTACAAGCAATTAAATACGATCTAGCAGGCTGTTTATTATTTAGATGACCAATTAATAAATTTGCTATATAGCGGCCATAGGAATCTGTCGTTTCATCAACGGTAAAATATATATACTCATTTTTAACAATTTCCCTAATGCTATTGATCGTTTCAGAATAAATATCGGTTACGTAACATTTTCTGAGCAAACTTTCATCCGGAATACTCTTGGCAGTACTTTTCTAAAAATTGCCGAAAATACGGATTTTACAGCTTTTTGAGCGGTATATTGGCAGTAACCATCGCTTTGCACAAATCTGCGTTAAATATTTGTTGCTCACTTTGTTTTGAAGTTCCGGCAAAAGATTGTGTTTTGAAACTTGAAGTTTGAGACAGTTTCTTTTATGCATTTCAGTTGCAACATGTTGGATGACATGAAATTTGCGTTCACATGGCACCTGTAAAGAAAAAAAATATCACCAAAAACTTACAAGAAAATCGTATATGGCTGTACAATTCTAAATACTAGTGTATTATACATAAAACAAAACTTACCGTTTTCCCACATGCTTTGCAGAAAACTCTTTCATCCGTTAGAATAAGTTCTGAAACATTTTTGGTCTGGTTATACAATGAATAAGAAACATTTTGGTAAATACTTAGACTTCCTATGAATCAGACAGTTATCGGTATGGGGGTTGTTGAAAATTATATGACAATTTTATCTAGTGAATTTGCGACAGTAGGCCCTTTGTCAGTGGGGAGGTCCAGCGACAGAAGAGCTAACTCCGCATCTAATACATAAATATCCGATAAAGTGTTCGTTGGTAAAAGTTTTGTTGTATTACAGGAAAACACTAATAAAGTGCAAAGAAAAATTTTATTTTGGTTCCAAATTTGCTAAAAAATGCACAAATATGCTCTAGTGTGCAAAAATATGCAATAATCGCTGAAATATGAAAAAATTACTAACATATGCGAAATATGCAATAATTAATCTACGTCAATCAATTCGAAAAGTTGTTATTCGCATATATACTGAAGCATTTGCTTGTCATATAAAAAATATAGGATATGCAAATTGCATAAATTCCGCTCTCTAGTTATAAAAGCAATTCTTAATATCAACAGATAAATTGAGGTTAGATTATGACAAAAATCATTGGTCTGAATTGTGAAATTCTTACACTAATTTCGTGCTACTCTATGTGAACGCAGAACTCTCTGGTAATTACCACTTCTGTATTAATTATTTCAAAAAATTGCAACTTCGTTCAACATTTCCTTTTAGTTTTATTCTGGAAAAAAGTCTATATGTTAACGTGCTGCAACGCGATTTGCCTCTTCAACAAAAGAACTGATGGCGAAGACTTCTTCTTTAACATAGTACTTACGCCAAACAAAACTATCAACCAAAGAATAAGATACATTGAATATGATCTACAGACCTTCTTCCACGTAAGTCATAACGATATTTCTATTTAAATGAATTAGTTCCGCTATAAACTGACATTAATGTTAACATGGTAAATATGCGACTACTAAACATGAAAACGAAATATTAACAGATATCCAAAATGTTATTGAGCACCAACCAAATACATGTTCAATACTGTTGTTGCCAAGTTCATACTACTTAAAAAATACTTTGAGAAATTCAATTTTCAGTGCTCATTTTTATACAGGTTGTTCAAAGTTATCGCGCCACTATTGCTAACTTTGTTATTATTGTAGCTACAATGTTGGTTAAATTACCAAAGATTTCCCCCACTGATCACAGTGGCATTGAGAAGAAAACAATTACACATCGCATTTTAACGCTGACGTGAGTTGTTTATATTTTTTAAACACCCTGTACATTTGAGAAGTGGTGATCGATGAATCACCGCCATCGATCGATCACCACTTCTCAAATGTACATCGTAAAAGAAAGAATTTTAGTTCGCCAGTTCGGTCTATCTACTCAACTCATTTATTGACCCTGATGAAGCGTTAAATAAAAGCGAAAAATTGGTAAAAATTTAAAAGAGTTACATTTTTTGAAATCTTGGTCGTCATCCCGACAGTTTAGAACCACGTGTTAGTTCCTAACGACCACCATCTTCCTTGGTGATTTATATAGTTATAGGTAAACTTAAAGTGACAGCAAGTCAAAATTCGGTAAATGTCCGTAAGCTGTTCCAACGCCATGATACGGAATCGGTCAGTATATTTTTAACGCATGCGTAGAAAGCGGTTTATGAATTAATCCATGTATCGTACATGTACGATGCACAAACTACATGTTGGAGCGAACCTTATAAATCCGTAAAATTACCGTCCGGTACCTGCGCAGTGCAAACGAAATGTTCCAACTACATTACGTACCGTACTTGGAACGATAATAATCGTAATAATGATAGTAGGGACAGTGGTAGTATAGCAAACAGCACTGAAGTATTCCGCACCACACAAAAAGCGCAAAATAAGACGAATGCCAATGCCATATAGTCTCGAAAACGCAATCTCCACTTCGGTTCCAATTTTTAGAGCTTCACTTTCCAGGAAAGGACATAAGTTACGATCTTTAATGAATTTTACACATACTAATTTAATCCGAAACAGCTGTTTCAAGGATTCGTCGATCCCCATTTTCAACCTAATTCGGTCATAGGGATTAATTAATAACTTGTGTGGTGGTCGATTCCAAAAAGCGTTCCAAGGTTTACGACACCATTTACTAATTCACAATCGATATATATCTGACGCACGCACAATAATTGATAAAGCGTGACAAACGGTTGTACCCGCACAGGCGCCGTAAAAGGAGCTGTGTTTACTGTTACATACTAGGAATCGAGTGGACGTTCGGTTATTATCGGTTGATGGGCGTGCGTGTACTATTTATAATGTTCGAGAAACTAGTGGAACCGTCCGGGGCGTACCGCGCAAAAGTAGACACAGTATTAATAATAAAAAAATAGATTGTTACCTTTTATTGACGTATCGATGACCACTGGGGTAATGTGCGACTGCCATGGTACGCCGCGTAGTACTGCAACATAAGCAATGCTTCCACTGTCGATTCGGTCAGGCCTCGACGACGGTCTGAAAACGTTCTCGTATACTTTGCAAATGATCGTTCAGCATCCAATGAAGTAAGATTTGCGAAATTCAAATACTCCCGTATCTCTTCTGTACAATCTTGAATTCCAGATATAGATCGAACCTTTTCTAAATCCGGACTTTTATTTAAAACTGCACGAAACTGCACGCGACATCTAGTCCTATAGGATCCGTCAAGCTTTCTAGAGCGGCTGCTAAATTGTTGATGTTATTTAACGAGTCTTGTATAGATAAGTGAGTATTGCGAAATAGTTTGTGTCACGACAGAATGGCTTATGGAAATGTCATCTATTTCTTTTTGAACGTCCGAATCGGAAAAAAAGTTGCTGACTCTCGCGAACCGCTTGAGAATTAGAAGAATTAAGTTTGAAAATGACATCTTTCACTTGGGAACAATATTTGCGATAATAAGATACTGCCTCGATCCATGTTCCCCATCGCGTCAATACAGGTTGAGGTGGTAGCGGAATTTGCGGATACAATTGTTTGAATACGCGGATATGTTTGGGAGATTTCACAAACACTTTTTTGGTAGATGATATTAAATCATTCACCCTAGGATACTTGCTTCGAATTGTTTCTGCTACGAGATGACATGCGTGTATGGGGCATGTTATGTGAAGAAGAGTCGGAAAGCATACTTTTAACATCCTACCAGCTTTCAGCATTGTTGCGGCTCCATCAGAAACTAACATGGTGATTCGAGCTAATACAACACAAAATTCTCTTAACATATTTATTATTATGTTTACAACGGTTTCGGCATCAGTTCTTTCAATCCTTTTACTGGCTAGCAACAAGGAAGCTGCTGGACCATTACGTTTTAAAGAACGCGCCACAATATGAATCACGCTGTGTTTCTGAGCATCAGTAGTTTCGTTCACAGTGAGCCAGATTTTTTAATTTCTCAACTCGTCTTTTACTGTACTTTGCACATGTGGTAAATTGTACCGCAATTGTCTTTATGTTGGTAGCTTCCATGATGGAACATATTTATCCCAAAAAAGACGAAAGTTTTCATTATCTACTAGGTGTTATGGGATGTTGCACGTGCTCAACATGAAAATAAAGTCATACAAAAATTGCCAGTACGGAATATTGTTTCTTGACGTTTACTTTCAATATGACTTCTACATTCAAATGTCGTGCGACCTAGCAACCCTATACCGCAAAATTTGCAACGAATGTGCGAACCTGTAAATTCCAAACCAGGGAAACGCCAAATATATTTCTTCACATGCGATGCAAAAGGTACACCAGGCTTACGTCCTATGTTTTCGAAAACACACAATGAGAATCCGATAAATAACCGAACGACCAAACTCCTGTCTACCGCATTACTGAACTCTGCATCCACATACGTACATACCCCCCCCCCCGTACAGGCGTCTCTGCGGGTGCACCCGTTTGTCACCCTTTAATAATCGATGTGTGAACTGGTACGTGTACCGTATAAGAACCAGTAGTTGGAACAAACCTATTTTTTACGCGCTCGGTATGCATTCATAAAATAAATAATGATGATATTAATATGTTTTTTTTTTAATAACAACTCTGTGCATATATATATGCGGGAAACTACTATTAGAGAAACCGAGTCCCGGCAACTACTTATAGAAATAGAGTAACAATTAAGATTTTACGAATTTGTATACGTATCTATGTAATTATGTGAAATAAATTATCGCTTCCTTCAAAAATGGTTAAAGTACAAATCTTGATAGATAGGCAGGGAGTGGCTAATATTTTCGTTTGATTAATACCGATAAATTTACCGGGAATCATATTGGCATTATTCTCATTAAATATTTTCACATGTTACTTTAGTAAACCTTTTAAATATTGCACGAACAGAATATCTCTTAGTTTTTAAGATAGTCCCATGTAGTTCCTATGTTCTGTTTTTTTTCTTTGCTCCTGCTTACTTTTTTGCAACTTTGAATTATTCAATAAATTTAAATTTATATTGCATAAGTTTCGAAACGAACAAGCGCAATATGCCACAAGCATGTTTACTACCACTACCACACATCGCATGCCACTAACAATTACAAATATATACTTGCACGATGTCTGTACAGACTTTACGCCGTTTTTGTGATGGGTAAGTAATTATGAAGGACATTTTTTTGTTTTATAAGTATATTTTATTATATTATTTCATATTTTACAATAATTGTACTGGTCTCATACAAGATGAACAATATCAGCTGCGAAAAATTCATTACCCAGCAACATTTGCCAAAAACAGTTTAAGTGCTTTAAAATTGTAGAGGAAAATCCTGCTCTACTATTTAGTGAATATTCACAGCTTATTTTGGAACATTTACTTATATGCTACTATAGAAATTCTTAGATATTAGATGAAAATATTCCTTAGATGATCCAATTTACATATACATTTTAATCCTAGCTCTAGATCGTTGAAGTTAGAGTAAAGTATAAACATAGGTTTATAGACAACGTTTTTTGAAAATATTAGTTATAAGTGCTTTTTTCTTTAAAGGCATTAATATTGGCATTTATTTTTCAGGAAAACTTCATTAATGTTGGTTTCTTACGTTTATTTCGGGCCGCTAGATTAATAAAACTACTTAGGCAAGGATACACGATACGCATTCTTCTCTGGACATTTGTGCAAAGTTTTAAAGCTCTTCCCTACGTTTGCTTGTTAATAGCAATGCTATTTTTTATATATGCCATTATTGGTATGCAGGTAAGGTTATTGTTTGGACGTAACGACCAATGATGCGATATTTATAATGCCAATAATATAATTATAGGTATTTGGAAATATCAAGGAAGATCCATATGAGTCCATTACACGGCATAATAATTTTCGAAGTTTTATTCAGGGTCTTATGTTACTTTTTCGGTAAGTATAACGAAATGAAAATTGATTACTTTTTTCGTAATTATTATTAACCCTACTTGCTACTGTTAAGACTTTACTGAACTTATGCAAAAACATTAACTGAAGCTATAGCTTATTATTGTTAATTATCATCCGGAAATTCGAGGATATTTAGGCCATAAACCTTATAAATTGGCAAGTTATAGTAAAACTGAAAGAACGTAATGCTTTCTAGATGCGATAAAATAGGGATCTCGGAATATTGTTTGATGCCCAGCTCACTTTTATCGAACACATTAAAGAAATCGTTTCCTCCGCCGCAAAAACCATGGGTTTCGTATTGCGTAACACCAGAATGTTCACAAATCTATCTTCGATCAAGACGCTATACTTTTCCGCCCAAAATTTGAATACGCGGCAGTGATATGGTGTCCCTACCATAATGTACATAAGAAAGAAATTGAAAGTGTGCAAAGACGTTTTCTAAAGTACCTTTGGTTCAAGGAAATAGCACTTGCCCCTGCAGAGTAAATCAACTAAATATTAGTGTTTTTCATGTTCATTAATACCGTCATATAGGGATATAATAATAATAATACAGTTAATTAAATACGGTATACACAAACACAAATATGAATGCATTAAATTTACAACATCGAAGGTAGTTGTCATTAGCGTCAGATGGAGTGACGTTGAGCCAAGGGCTGTCCGAGAACCCGGTGCGATCGATCCTTGTTTCTGATTCATTTCTTCCATTCTTCAGCGATTTGTATAGCCTCGAGTCCCCCTCTCTCTGCCCGTGGCGTTTTATTAATTGATAAGGAATGCATTTTAAGAATAACTAAGCTAGCCATGAAATTTCAAATCTTAAAACACTGCAATTGTCGTTCATTAGTAATAGAAAAATATCGCACCTACGCCAACAAAGAGAAACGAGATCATTCATTGAACCAAAATACAACAATAGCTAGCACAAGGTATTTACAATTGTACCCAGAAGAACAACAACCATGTCGTACAATTTTTCTAGATCTTGATAAAACCTTGGTCGAGAATGGATCATTTACCAAGCCGCGTCATGTCTATGTCAGTGGCGGCTGTTGGTGACGTAAATAGGAGGTCAAGGACAAGGCTTCGAATCCTTCGTGTATGTCTGTTGCATGTCGTGTACTTTGTACTTAACAAAAAATACACATAAGACGACACAAATAATTGGCCATTTTCATTAATGCACAATTACGAATGGTTTCCGGAATTTGTTACCACCATAATTGTAGTTGATTTAATGGAATATTGTTATCTAAGAAGTTAGATACGTATATGCGAAAACAGTTTAAGTATCTTTGTCCATTGGGCTGTCTGTGACTGCGATGGAGTTGTTCCGATCTTATTTAGGTAATAGGCGGCAATGTGTCAAACTAAATAACAATATTTCTGTGTTTAGGCTTGTCATTAGGGGTGTACCGCAGGGATCTGTTTTGGGACCAATTTTATATACTAT
The DNA here is from genome assembly GCA_029619315.2 of Dynastes maya. Taxonomy (NCBI): domain Eukaryota; kingdom Metazoa; phylum Arthropoda; class Insecta; order Coleoptera; family Scarabaeidae; genus Dynastes; species Dynastes maya. The sequence continues at coordinate 35,852,666 of JAROYE020000004.1, forward strand.
CTACACATTGTTATTTCATAGATTTGTTGATACATGTAAGTTGCAGATGTATGCCGATGATACCCAGATTTCATCATTCATTTTATATGTCTGATTGCCAAAACGAATAACGTCAGATTCAAAATAATTTGGATTCACTAGTGAAAATATCAACTCAACACGCTTTAGTAGTTAACCCTTCTAAATTTGCAATTCTATTAACTGGTAATAGGAAGCATACATCTGCATTTCGTGGCTATATTGACTTTTCGATCAATGACTTCGTGTTACCTATAGTTGGTGAAGCAGAAAATTTAGAATTGATAGTAGATAGCAGTGAAGATAGCTTTACCGGGCCTCGTTACTTGGATTTGTTAAAAAACAATATTCTATCTGCTATTGCCTTGCTGTTGTCTTTATCCTTATTTATTTATACGGTTTCAGCATGACGGTGCGCCTGCACACTATTCTACAATTGTAAGAGAATGTTTGGATAAAGTTTTTCGTAGACGATTTCCTAGGGAGAAGAGATGCAATGGAGTAGTCGGTGCGTTCTCCTCACCTCACGCCTCTGGATTTTTTCGTGTGGGGTTATCTCAAAGACTGTTTACAAACGCAGACCTGCAAGTTAAACTGAGTTAAAGATCCGTGTAATAAATGTATTATTTCAAATGTTAGGCAAATTTTTACATTTTTCGCAAGAATGAATACCGTTTAGGGCACTGTCTGTTAGCAGAAGGACAACATTTTTAACATTTGCTGCTTAATTTTAAAATACCTAAGATTCTATATCTGGCTGCCCCTAAAATTATTAAAAGGTTTTATATTTCTCATAGCTGATAGTATGTATCTATTTTTTGAGTGAATTTGGTAAATGCTGGGTCCCATTTAAGCACCTAAGTCATTTATTCGGTACTACTGATGTATATGTATTTAGTTTGGATGTTCTTATTAACGGCATAGCTATTTGTAATCTTCAACTAATATCAAAAATATAGTGTTTCGTATTTTAACCGTATTTACTACTCCAGCTTAACTTGATCAAATCAAGATTGCATCTGGCCGGAACTAATTTCTTACGAAATTATTTGAAAACATTTACAACATATTTTTGTTTAGTAGAAAGATTCGTAAGGAAGAAAAACACTGCGCAGGAATAGCAGGCCTGTCAGTGTAATGGAGAATCTGCTATAGAAACGCCTTTAAAAGGTGCTGTATGCCTGGTAAGGGCGACAGGTAGAAGAAGAAGAAAACGATTACAGTTTAATACACTTGAATGTTTGTCCAAAGTACATATAAATATCGCAAACAGATAACACAATACAAAAGCGAAACCTGAATACTGTTGTGGTATTAGCAATCAAAAATATATTTTGTTATAGTTGGTAGCACTGTATTTGAACAAAAAGTGGTTAGATATAAGTTGCAATAATCATCGAATAGAGACATAAGATCGCGGGTGGTAAAAGTTCGTAAAGTAAATGTTAACTTGTAAGAAGCATCTTGTAATAAAACAATAAACGTGCCTACTACAGACGCTGTGCAAGATATTACAAAAGAGGGGAGTGGATAGAAACATAATAGAAATAGTAAAAGACACGTACAGGGATAACACAAATATAGTAAGAACAAACAATGAAGAGTCCAAGGAATTTGTTACACGACAAGGCGTTAAACAGGGACGCGTGTTGAGCCCTCTCTTGTTTTCAGTGGTACTGGACGAAGCAATGAAAAAAGCCAAGAAAAAGATAAAAAAATTAACACTCGGATACTGGCAAATGAAACAAGCAACTCGATTTGAAGTGTAAGTCGCTGATTGTGCAGAGGATTGACGATACTCACCTAGAATACATAAAGGACTGTAAAACGTCAAGTGAAATATGGAAAACTCTAAACAAAATTTTTGAGAGAAAAGGTATAGAGTCAATTATATTTAAGACGGAAGTTACTCAGTATGAAATATAATGATAGCGACATCTTACAAAGTCACTTTTTAGAGTTCTACAAGTTAGTCCAGGAACTGAAAAATTGTGGGGGCAAAACTTGAAGAAGCAGATGCCGTTTCTACTGTACATCTACTGTTAACGTTGCCTAGGAGTTTTGATATTATAGTGACAGCGTTAGATACTATTGCAGATGATAGGATTTAAAGAAAACTGGAAATAATGACAGGACGAATAACAAGGTGATGACTACCGCATTCACAAGCCATCCTAAATTTAAATATAAGTGCTTCTGTGTGGTAAAGGAGGATATCGGAAGGCAGACTATAAATTTCGTACAACTAAAAGGCAAGAACAATATAGTGCAAATAAAGTGCGCGAGAACAATGACAAGAAAACAAATTTAACAGTCGAAGAGGACAAAGTGGCATTTATGGTCTGTGACGATGAAGACTATACTGATTCAAGTTGGTTTTTAGACCCAGGAGCCAGTGACCATATGGTGAATGATAAACAATTCTTTTCATCTTTAAGAAGATTGGATAAACCAATAAAAATTGCAGTGGCTAAGCAAGGACAAACATTAGAGGCATATAATGGAAGCTACATTTGTTCGTGGTTCTAAAATGTAACTCTTTTAAATTTTCACCAATATTTCGCTTTTATTTAAAGCTTCATCAGGGTCAATAGATAAGTTGAGTAGATAGACCGAACTTGCGTACTAAAATTCTGTCTTTTCGACAGTAGAACCGCGTGTTAGTTCCTAATGACCGCCATACTCCTTGGTGATTTGTTATATTTGTTGTCAATGGTAAGGATATTAAAATACCTATATAAATTGTATTACTGTACGTACCAAATTTGCTGCATAACTTGGTGAGAATTTATTATAGAAATGGCTTATTGGCTGGAGGAAATAGAAATGGAAAATTGTATCAACAAACATAACAGTATACTCAATCAGGCAGAAGCAAATTTGGCAAGCAACAACACAATAAATTTGTGGCATTCTAAATTAAGACATCTTTGCAAAGAAAATACTAAAAAATTATTAGAAAACGATATGATTGAAGGTATAGATATTACCGTAACAAATGTACGGAAAAACTTTAACAAAAAATGTGAGGTATGCATTATGAGAAAACATCAATTTCCATTTGGCAAAAATAAAGAAAAAAGTACTACAAGATAGTGTTGGGCGATTATGAATGATATAATCCAGATATATCGATTATACCCGAATAATCGATCATTCGGTTATGGTTCAGAAATCATTCATTATTCGTTTCGACTGCGCAGGAGCACACAAACATTACGATTCGAGATCTGTATTCGAAACTTCGAGGTTTCGAGTTTCGAAATAATTCACTCGTCACTCGGATTCTGTCAAATAATCGTGGAAAATAGTCGAAATCGTTAGTAAATTTCGAATGATGGTTTCGAATGATAATTCGATTATTTTAAACGATTATTTCGATTCATTCGATTATTGGAATATATCGATTATGCCCAACACTACTACTACAAGACCATTAGAGCTTGTGCACTGTGACATCTGTGGTCCAATAACTCCTACAACTTAGGATAACAAACGATATTTTCTGAGTGTAATTGATGACTATACACATTTTGCCATGGTGTATCTGCTTACTAACAAAAATAAAGTTGTACAGTGTTTTCGAGAGTACGAGGCATTAGTCACAGCTAAGTTTAACCAAAGAATATCAAGATTAAAGTGTGATAATGGCGACTAATATACTAGCAGAAGACGGAAGTATGAAATTTTGTAAAAACAAGGGTATTAAAATTGAATATACAGTGCCGTATACGCCACAACTCAATGGAGTGGCCGAAAGGTATAGGACTGTTTTAGAAAAAGCCCGTTGTATGATGCTAAATGCGAAGCTAAACAAAGTTTTTTGGGGAGAAACCGTTCAAACTGCGGCCTATTTGTGCAATCGCAGTCCCACGAGCTTGAATTTGAACAAAACTCCGGCGGAACTATGGTTTAATAGAAAAATTGATTTATCAAAATTAGATCCCAACAAAAAAATGCATAATGATTGGATATGCTGTACATGGGTACAGATCATGCGATATTGAGGAAGAAAGAATCATCGTGGCAAGGGCATGTTGTATTTAATGAAATCGAATGTTTGGAAAGTAGATCATTAAGTGTTGGTAGTAACAGTAGCAGCGAGAATGAAGAAAAGAAGGAACACGGAGAAGTATTTAAAGAAAAAGAAAGAACGTGTGGATGAGAGAAGTGAAGAAATTGTGTGATTCTGGTAGAAAAGAAGAAGAAATGAATACTTGTGCGTGAAAAGCACTTGTGTGGCATGCCGACTGGGATTTTAGCGCTTTAGCGTTAAATGCGCAACATCTATGTATTTGAAGTTCTTGATTTATATCAAGAGGTCGAAAATTTTTCAAAAAAACAAACTGGAAAAATGCTATGAATGAAGAATATAATGGTTTGATAAGAAATAACACGTGGAATTTAGTTAAAGTATCGAAGAATGAAAAGAGTAGACAACAAATGGGTATATAAGATAAAGACTAATGAAAAGGGAATGTTAACGAAGTACAAAGCAAGACTTGTTGCGAGGGGATTTACGCAAACCAAAGGATTGGACTACGAAGAGACGTTTGCTCCTGTAGCTAAGCTGCAAACTATACGTGTAATAATCGCAGATGCCCTTCACAACAACACGTTTTTACATCAAATTGACGTCAAAAGCGCGTTTTTAAACGGAGTGTTAAGTGAAACAGTGTATATGAGACAACCAAGAGGTTTTGAAGTGAAAAAACCTACAAATGAACAATTAGTATGTAAGCTAAATAAACAGCTGTGTGGTTTAAAACAAAGCCCTAGACATTGGAATAATAGCTTTAATAATTTTATTGTCAACTTAGGTTATAGTAAATCACAAAATGACTTTTGTCTCTATACAAAAATTGAAAATAACTGTAGTCTACTTAGTGTGATATGTAGACGATTTAATTCTATGTTCAGATAATTTGGCAGAGATTAACAATTCAAAGAAACACCTATGCACAGAGTTTAAAATGTAAGACTTAAGGTATCTTAAGGTATTTTCTTGGTATAAATATTGTTAAAGAAGATGACAAATGTATAAGATTAAATCGGAAACAATGTATAGCAACGCCTTACGTAAATTAATATGAAAGATTGTAAGGACATAGCAACTCCCATAGAGCCAGGCTTTAAACTATAAGAAGCGGTAAATAATTTTAATAAAAAGCCTTACAGAGAACTAGTACGTACCCTAATGTACGTTATGTTAGGCACAGGGCCAGATTTAAGCTACTCAATAAATTTTTCAGTCGATATCAGACCAGTGCCTCAGACACTCATTATAATTATTTATTAAACCGTTTGTTAAGGTATTTAAAGACTACATTAAATTATGAATTAGTATACACAAACAGTATATCTAGTGTACCCCTAGTTGGCTACGCTGATGCAGATTGGGGAAACGAGCCTGATCGACGATCAGTTACAGGATACTTATTTAAAGTTTATGACAATACTGTTTCTTGGGTTCCACGAAAACAAGCAACTGTATCATTGTTAACAACTGAAGCTGAATATATCTCTTTATACAACGCAAGTACAGAAGCAATTTGGTGAAAAAGACTATTGTTTGATTTAGGAATAGAAACTGGAATTTTTGGTATTTATGAAGACAATTTGCATAGCTATGTCAAAAGATCCGACGTATCATAGGAGAATCAAACATGTGGTTATAAAATATCATTTTATAAGGGTGGGGACCGGCGATATCTTGGAAACTATAATAACTATAGTGATGGGAAAAAATTTTCATAACTAAAGTGGTAAAGAGAAATTTTATTAACATATTTTTAAATTCCAAACATGACCGCTGGGGGACGCAGTTGTTAGGGTCAACAGTAAATTTGAAATTAGTCGGTAAAACTCCCTGGATTAACTATGATTTAAAGCGCTTTATTAAAAAGCTTAGTTAATTACGCACTACTTTGGTTAAAGACGTTTTGTCATATTGTGAATAATAAGTGTAGTAGGCGTTACCGAATCATGTAAAACTAAACCTGCTATAACTTCTGAAATTTCTAGACGAATTAAAGAAATGTGGACTTGTTTGAAAGGGCTTTCAGCACCGTTTTAGACGTCGCAATTTTTGCCATCCGTTAATGTTCAAGAAATCTACCAGATGGCGTTATCCTAACTATACGAAATTTTCTCAATTATCTCTAAAAATTCAAATGTAACAATATGCTTTTCTTATGTTGTGTTTGAAGAGTTTTGACAGACTAAAGTAGTGACGAAAATCGCATAGTGATATCTTTTTCCTTTTTCCATGTTTTGAAAACGCGTGTATTGTTAAACATGAATATGCCGGTAAGTATCCAGAAGGAAAACATTTCAGCCCAGAAGTTTTCTAACGTTTGACGACACGATTACATGAAACAGGGTATGTTCAACCTCGTGGAAATCATACTAGAGCAGGTGTAGCTAGAACTGAAGCTAATGTGATAAATGTCCTTGCATATGTTGAAATTCATCCTCACGCAGGCACTAGAGCCTTCCGTCTTACGTTGTAGATATAGGTAAGTCATCAATTCATCGCACCCCAATAGACAATACGTCATACCCATACAGATTTTGACCATAGACTCAATAATTGTAATTAGTTAAAAGATATCTACCACAAAGATGTTGCCTTCCTACACTGTATTGTGGACTAATGAAGCTACTTTTGCTGACGATAAGCCAGTAAATTTGCATAATATGCATTACTGGTCCAGAGAAAATCGTCATTGGATGAGAGAGGTTGATCATCAACACAGGTGGATTATAAATGTTTAGTGTAGCATTTTGGGCGATAAAATTATTGGACCATTTATTTTTGAAGGCAACTTAAACAGCGGAACATACTTAAACATTTTACGTAATGAATTACCAATACCTTTAGAAGATGTTTCGTTGGGAACTCAAAAAACATGATGGTTTCAGCATGACGGCTGCTCAGCTCGTTTACGAATCTTTCGTGACTATCTTTATAATACGTTTCCATATCAGTGGATTGAAAGAGGATATATTTTTCCATGGCCAGCTAGATCCTCAGATCTGACTGTGTTTGGCTTTTATTTATAGGGAAGGATGAAAGATCTGGTTTACCAAACACGTCCTACAATGGAAGCTGATTCAAGCGATTCATAACGATATCGCCAGCCTACCAAGAGTAAAAATCGAAGCAACCGTTATTAGCACTTGTTGTAGACTAAATCTGCGTATAAGTAATGACGGCAAACAGTTGAAACATTTAAAATAGATTTAAATTATTGTTTATTTTCATTTCAAGTAACACTATATTATGTAGTATTGGTACTGTCTTGGTTTTGCACTGTCATTTATTTGAATATTTTGTAACTGCTACATTTTGTTATTGTTATCATTCCTTTGTTTCATGGCAAACTAAGATAAGTTTCGATATTACTAAGTAGGTATTTGTAACTAATAGGGAAATTGTTACTGATAATGGGCTGTTTTCATTATTATCTGGAAAAAGGAAAAAGATGTCACTACGCGGTTTTCGCCACTACTTTAGCCTGTCAAAACTCTTCAAACACAACATAAGGAAAGCATATTGTTGCATTTGAATTTTTAGAGATAATTGAGAAAAACCCGTACAGTTGGGAATAACGCCCTCTGGTACGTTTCTTTCACATTAACGAGTGGCATAAATTACGACGTCTAAAAGAACGCTGAATGCCCTTTCAAACAAGTTCACACTTCTTTAATTCGGGTAAAAACTACAGAAGTTATAGCATGTTTAGTTTTACATGATTCGGCAACGCCTACTACACTTATTATTTACAGTATGAGAAAACGTCTTTACCCAAAGTGTTGCGTAATTAACTAAGCTTTTTAATAAAGCGTTTAAAATCATCAAATGCTGGGACTTTTACCGACTAATTTCAAATTTACTGTTGACCCTAACAACTGCGCCTCTTAGCGCTCATGTTTGGAATTTGAAAATATTTTAATTAAATTTCTCTTTAGCACTTTAGTTATGAATTTTTTTTTTTCCCATCGCTATAGCTATTATAATTTACAGAATATCACCGATCCCCACCCTTAGTGGGACACGCTGTATATATATCAACTCAAGTATTGAACCTCATTTACTTATTTATTTCATTGGGAATGATTACATCCCTTCAGGTTTGCTCTCACTTGCAACTTTATTGATCACTTGAATGTTGGACACTTTTTAAATTAATACCTAATATTCATTCTTGCAACTAAACTCATTTTAAATATTCGCTCCCTTTTTTCCCTTTTTTAATTAGTATTTTTCAGTGTGGTTAAATATTTTTTCTACTCCCGCAGTGTTTTCATTCGTTCCTCTGCTCTATTTGTTCATCGACTAGAACTAAGCAGAATATATGTTTGATGCATTAGTACAGAACATAGAATATAAGTTTCCCGTAAAATATTTTGTTTAACTGTTGGAGATTGCATACATATTAAATGTCACAAATGTATTAACAAAAATATTTTTACTTCCAGATGTGCAACTGGTGAGAATTGGCCAAATATTATGCTTTCTTGCATAAAGGGTCAACCGTGCGACAAAGATGCTCAAAAATTGGAGAATAGCACTTGTGGAAGCAATTTAGCCTACGCCTATTTTGTGTCTTTTATATTCTTTTGTTCCTTTTTGGTAAAATATTCTTTATAACGTACATACCGCGCTTATATCCTGAATTTGTCTCTTACAGATGTTGAACCTCTTCGTTGCTGTCATCATGGATAATTTCGATTATTTAACTAGAGATTCTTCGATTTTGGGTGCACATCATTTGGACGAATTTGTTCGTATTTGGGCGGAGTATGATCCAAACGCAACGTAAGTTGATAATAACTACAATATAGTGGCATTTTCATGGCAAACTTTTCTTAATAGAGGAAAAATTTTATATCAAGAAATGTATGACATGTTGAAGAACATGGATCCACCATTGGGATTTGGGAACAAATGTCCGAATAGATTAGCGTATAAAAAATTAATACGTATGAATATGCCCGTCGACGATGACGGCAAAGTTAATTTTACCACCACGTTATTTGCGCTTATTCGTGAAAATTTAAATATCAAAATGAGACCAGGTAAGAACTGTTTTTACTTGACATTATAAAAGGGATCTAGTTCAGATTAAATTTTTAAAAGGTTTAGATTAACCTCTACTGGCCTGGTATACAATGGGCTCCATTGGAGACCCTATAAGTAACTTAATTTACAACAAAATGTTTCTCCTCGAAAACGTATTTTTATGGAATTCTCGTCCTAAGTTAATTTATATGGGACATAAAGTACTTTTTCTGTCAAAAATAACTTAAGTGTATTCTGTAATTAGACTAAAATGAACGTAAATTTACTACGAAATTTAATGTTGACTATATACAAATCGTGTAGAATTGTGGAAAACTTTAAGAATGTCGGGTTTACAGAGGTTAAATACTAAGTTTTCATCGTGCGGCCCATTTTTTATTTAAATAGAAATTTGAAATATAAATATGCGTCCTAAAAAAGCGTGCGCTTTAATGCCCGAGCTCGTTTCTATTGAAAGTGACACCTCTGCAGTCTGCACACGAAGTACTACAGCCCGAGCCGCAAGTTGTAACACGGTTACACAGAGCGTTCCAAAAAATGATTCATTTACTCCAGTGGATGGCACTATTCGCTAAATAAAAACCCAATTTGAGGAAAATATTCACACAAGCCTCGTAGTAGTAATTGAGAAATTACTTGTGTTGATAAAATGTAAAACCTTTAGAGACGCTGGTTGGTTCACTTTATAACAAAATGACGTTAACTTAAATGCAAAAGCACGCTTGCAGCAATCACATGCATAGCAGGCTGTCATCCTAAATCGTTGCGACGACGAATTCAATGTGTTAATTTCCATAGCAAACGAAGTATTCTACAGGCTTCTTCAAATATCCTCAGGAAACTGTAAATTTGCCGTCCAGTACATGCGCAATACAAAAAAAGAGCTGCATTTAGCATATTGCGCAGGTACTGGACGATAAATTTACAGTTTTCTGAGGATGTTGGAACAAAGATTTCGTGTCAAATAAAAATTAAATAAATTTAAATTTGGCGATTATACTAACTTAAAATAAACAACATACATAAATAACAAAGAAATAAATACAATAGTACAGTAAAAATAAATAAATAACACTAATACCGTGTGATCGATTCATACTCATTTATCATAGCGACAAAACGATTGCTGTATCGTCATTACAAATTGGCGTAATCTAATGTTTTGACATGTCGGACAATGATACTTAAAATAAACAACAACTTAAAAATACGAACGAAATAAACAGTAAAATACTAAACGAGTCCGTAAACACTAAGGTATCGGCACACTCTGCACCACACAAATTATTTAATTAGTTCGTTTCGAAAATTCGTGGATTCCCATTGTCAACACAAAACATAAACCATGTGTTGCAGGTCAGTACTTTTTTACTTCAGTTCTGAGTATTTCGCATGTTTTATTTTAGGATAGACGATAAAAGTAGGTACTTGTAAATATCTTTTAAAGGAGTGATAGAACAAGGCATGTTAGAAGAATTGAGATCTTTTTCTCACATCATTCGGTCGTACGGTTGACAATGGGAATCCAGGAATTTCCGAAACATGTCCCAAATTAATTAAATATTTTGTGTGGTGCGGAGAATCCCGATACCTTAGTGTTTGCTATACTCTCTCACATTCCTTGCTAACATTACTATTTACTAAAAAAGTAACAATGTTTAACATCTTTGTTGAACAATATAGGTTGTTTTTTTAACATTTTTAACATTTGCAAATGGGTAATACACGATATGTTTTAATGGTAGCTGATTCAGATTTAAAAATCGATATTTTTTTAATTACAAGTTATTATAAATATATATTTAAACTGAAAAAGTTGCTATTAATTATTCGAAAACCGCCGTCTTGAATTTAACGAAGGAACTTTTACCTGAAATATTTTTTTCGTATCTTTTATAATTACGAAGGTATTTTACTTGCAGAAATCGGTTTCCAGTTCTTTCCCAATAATTTCTGAGTGTTTGGAATTTAACATTTTTCTCAACTGAATATTAGTTCATGAGGGCACAACTTTGCCAATTTAAACACATCTATTTTTGATAATAAGTAATATACTCCTATTATCCTACTCCATTTGGGACATGCTATATACATCACATCTCTTTATCGTAGATATAACGTTGGATTAGAAAGAAAGGCATCCATAATCCTTAATGCCAATTCTCATAACAGCTGCTGATGGTAACACCGCAGTTCAACTTTCACGGACCGCATCACTCATAGGAACTTCTTGCGCGTTTTTCCGTGTGTCGTTCGTTTAACTTGTTTTTTTTTTATTTCTATCAGCAAGTTCTACTTTTTTTTTATTCAAACGAATGACGGCAAAATCCAAAAGAATTGTTATAAGCACCATAGCTGTTGAAACGTAATTTGTATTCTTAAAAAGAATCCAATCAATTTAAGATAATTTTCTAATATCCAACCGTGGCGTATTACTATACGTTTGTCAAACAACGGCCACATCCATAAACAATACCTATACGATTTTACATTCTTTACCAGTTTTGAAAGTTTTGTTAGTTGAGAAAGGAAACCGCCATATGAATTTTAACAGTCAGACTGGTGAAACACACAAAGTGTCCCATCCCCAGTGAGCACTGTTAATTTCATATGTGTACGAGGTATGTCCCAAAAGTATACAACCTATGTCCATAATTCTGCGCTGGCATTATTTTTCGTCATCTGGCAGGTGGCATCCTTCGAAGTAATTCCCATTCGACTGAACAACACGCTCCAATCGATGTTTCCACATAGTGAACCAATTCGTGTAGTCAATTTTTGAAATGGTCCTGAGTGTACTTGTCGCATTCGTTTGAATCGTCTGTATGTCGTCGAACCGGTGCCTTTTGAGTGGAATTTTTAATTTTGGGAATAGCTAAAAGTCACAGGGGGCTACGTCGGGACTGTATGTCGGCTAGCGAAGTTGTGTGATGTTGTGCTTTGCCAAGAACTGTTGCACTAGGCTCACGGAATGCGCTGGCGCATTATAGTGATGCAGAACTCCAAGATAAAATTCCTTATTGATTGTCTGACCTCTCGGAGCATATTTATTATGCACAACACTTTCATAATCGAAGAAAACAATCATGAAGGACTGATTGCTCCGACTTTGACGTGCTTTTTTCGGCCGTGGCTCGGATGGGAGTTTTCACTGTGAAGACTGTTGTTTTGTTTCGGGATCATAACCATAGACTCACGATTCATCACCAGTAATGATCTTTTTGAGCATATTTTCATCATTAACGACCATTTCCAAGTTATCCCGAGCGACTCCAAAGCGAAGCGTTTTCTGCTCTACAATTTTGGGATGAATTTCGCGCACACGCGTCTCATTCCCAAATTCTCCGTTAAAATTCTCCAAACAGATGTTTTTGGAATGCCAAGATCACTTTCTAATTTACGAACAGTCAAACGACGATTTTCTGCAATCACAAGTCGCATACGCTCCACATTTTCCGGTGTTATTGTGCCCGAAGGTCGGCCAGAACGTGGATCACTGTCAACAGAAGTACGGCCATCTTTAAATCGCTTGTACCTCTCTTTTATCTGTGTGTTTCTCATACACTCGTCTCCAAAGACCTTCTGCATCATTGCAATAGTTTCCAGATAACTTTTTTCGAGATTAAAGCAAAATTTGATGCAAATTCGTTGTTCACATCTCTCCGTCATTTTCAGCGATAACAAAATCCAACTAATGTAAAAAATACATTGTAAACAAAAGCACTACATACGCGAACTAACACGGCCAATCGGCAACTGCCGTAATCGGCGAGTTGGTGAGGGGTCGCTTGTTAGGCTCCTACCCCACTGAGGTCGCTCTAACTTAATGGCGCGAAGCTATGAACGCAGGTCAGATACTTCTGGGGCACACCTCGTATATGCTGCAGGGTGGTATGGTTGGTATACAGTGTAATTCAAATTAAAGTGTGCGTCACTGCTAGCTCCGTTATTACTAGTACCACAGACTAGATCAAATTAACTGCATATTTTTAATTCTTTAAAGAAAATTGAATTTGTGATATAAAGCTGATACAAAACGAATACTAAAGAATTTCATTATGTGAAAGTCATAATTGGCTGCCTATACTACCAAACCAAATATACCTTTATAAAGTACCAAAGCCATACCTATTGACGAGTAATAATTTCTTGCCCATTTATCTGTTAAAGATACCTTTTATTGGAAAATTGCCAGATTCATGAATTTTTCAAAGTAACTCAGAAATTAATGGATAGGTGCCAAAGCATGTTTTGCGGACAACATTTTACGGAATGCTATGTATCAGACTTTTTATACTAGTTGAAGATTACAAATAGCTATCTATGTCATTAATGAGAATCTCAAAATTCCAAATTTCTAATAAAAAGTATTTTTAGCAGTTGAACACGCGAAAATATTTGATTAATATGTTTCTGATATTTTCGAAAGGTGTAGTATTTTTTTCATAGTGAAGGCATACCTTTCACCATATTTTTATTATTCATTTTAGCATTTATTATTGTCTAACTATTAATTGTTGTAATATTTGTTATAGGCTATTTTATATTTAGTTACAAAAAGGTTTACTATGGAAGAGCAAGTATTCAAATGGTTTGAGTGATAACTAGAGCAACGCAACTGCGCTGAAAGCCAGTGGCGGACGCATAAAAATTTACACAAAATAAATTAAATGTGATACGTGCTCAGACACTTACCGTTTTAAGAGTCCTCCGTGAAATCACAAAGTGGATACTGTCTATTTAATATTTGTAACATTAGATATGTTTCCAAAGTTGTTTCGGCAGAGTGAGTGCGGCGTGAAGAAAAAGTGTTTTTGTATGCCGAAAACGAACGTTCTACATCTAGTGACGTTATATTTGCGTAAGCAAAATAATCTTTCAAATAACTTAACGGTTCTGTTGACGCACCTTCACAAATTTGTTTTAATGTGCCAAAATCAGAGTCTTTATCTAAAACACTTTCAAACCTTTCTAAAACACAAACATTTCTTGCGTCTTCTATCGCGCATAGCTGTGCGTGAACATGTTGCACTATTTGCAAAGATTCCACTAACGACACCGAAGAATTTTGTAGTTTTTCTATCGCATCCGCTAGTCCCACGTAATTGTTCTGAATAATTTCCAAATCTGTTTTAACTTGACTATCCTAAAATTTCAAGCGGCTTACCTTGACAGCCGCAGCTTCCTTTGGGTCGAATTCTAAAATCACGTTCTTTATATTCTCAAAATATTTAAGATAATAAAATGCAGCCTCTAACCATGTTCCCCAACGAGTAAGAATAGGTTGTGGTGGTTCAGGAGTACCGGGGCATAGTCTATGAAATTCCCGAATACGTTTTGGGGATTTTACAAACACAGCTTTTGTATGTGCTATTAGAGCGTCTACCTCGGGATAACATTTTCTGATACTATCTGTTACGAGACTGAGAGTATGAATTTTACATGTAATATGCAACAAGTTAGCACAATGTTTTTTAAGAGATCGACCTACAGCAAGCATGTTTGCGACACCATCACTCATAAACATCAACAGTTGATTTGTTGAAAGTTCAAACTTTTCCAATGTATTTAATACCAACATTGAAATTACTTCGGCAGTGCATTGTTGTATTCGTGTGGAAGCTAGTAAAATTGAGGGTGACAGTCGATGTGGTTCCATTGTGCGTACCATTACATTAACTACAGAATGTTTTTTTACGATCTGTTGTTTCGTCCACACATAACCACAATTTTTTATCTTGCAACTCCGATTTAATTCTTTTCTCGGCATGTCACGAGCAGACGGCACAACTCTCTGTAATGTTCTCTCACTTGGTAACTTAAAGTCCGAATATTCATTCCAAAACGAGACGTATGCTTTCTTCCTTAGTAAATGAAATGGTAAATTACATGCAATAAACACATAAATTAAATTTAAATTTGTCATAATCTCGTGTGGAATTTTTTTTTGAAACATGCTCTGCACTATTTACGTGCCGTAGACAATCACTTTTCGACCAACACATTAAATCTATTTTACACACTACACATTGAATTTTAGCGCCATCACACTTTAAATCAGGCATTTCTGCAATAAATTCTCTTATTGTGTCCAACTTTGGTCGTTTTCGCGACGTAGGAAACATTTTCAAAACAAACGTAGAACTACGACATAGTATACGGCAGCGTAGATGGATACACAACAGATCGGCTTTCGAGTCGCAATTTATACTGACGCTTATACCGAATTATCCCGGCCGTGTTTATTTTGTGTAAACTTTTATGCGTCAGCCACTGGCTTTCAGCGCAGTTTGCGTTGTTCTAATGATAACTGTGTACAGTATACGTAGTTGTTTTTAATTAATTGTTATACACGATAAATTTTTTCTTAAAAATTATTTTGTTACCAAGTATATTGTAGGTTAATAGTGTTCACATCTACTATATTTTAGCCGAGGAAATGGACCAAGCCGATGCAGAACTCAAAGAAACGATAAAAAATATATGGCCGCTGCAAGCAAAAAACATGGTAGATTTGTTAGTTCCACCAAATGATCAACTGAACACTGGTAAGCTGACCGTAGGGAAGATATATGGGGGCCTTCTGATACTAGAAAGCTGGCGAACAACGAAGTTTGGGCAGATGGAACCCACCGGTGTCCCGGTATGAAATATTATTGTCTTTTACGCCTTTCTATATTACTTCTTGTTAATTAGTGGTAGGTACGTTGAGGTACATCTTGATTTAAAAACCAATCAACAAAATCATATCAATTAAAAATGTTTTACTTTGGTAATGTTCGCGTACTATTATAACATTTTCTACGCATGTATTTGTACTCTAAAAAGTCGCGTCTGTTTAATATCAAATCGAATTCTTCTACAGTGTCACATAAAGTCCGCACAACATAGACGCAGCAATAAGAGTAGCTATTCATATCAATAATCAATTTTTTTCATGTCCAAAACACAATAAACAATTTGCCATTGGTGTGGTATTGAAGAATATCCTTTACATGAACTTCGCTATAATTGCAAACAGTCATTGCAATAGTGTTTCCTTCTGATATTTCGTATGTGTGAACATGGCCCTTAAAATAGAGAGTAATTACGTAGTAGTACATTTAGTATAGAAAATAGTATTTATTTCAATATTATATATACAATATGAATGGTAAGAGGAAGTTTACGTAATTTACTTATAACATTAACTCTTTATCGTATTGTACTTATGCGATGATGGATTAGGCAGATATTAGGTTATGTTTACAAATATAAAACTGCTTTGAGTTATAATTAGTGTTGCAACTTTCGGACGGCGCGCCAGGATCGTAGTAAGTATTTTCGTACGCACAAAAAGATAGCGAATATTAACATTGACCGCCGATCGGAGATGTATGATGTATACACATGTACATACTACGTATGAGGTGTGGCAATTAAATAACCGGACTGGTGCTACTATCTGCAAACAGCGAGCACGCCACGGCAGGTTTGAATATGTCGGTGCTTGTAGATGCTTCCCTCATCCTGAGCTCGATGGGCACGGTTATACGTCGCTCAGTCTCGCTGTAGCAATCCTCCGTTCAAGTCCTTACGCTAGCGTCGCGTCGGAAAAGTGTTCAGATCGAGCAACGAGTTAACCTCAAGTTTCTTGTGAAACACGAGGTTCTAGCTACCCTTCGTGAACGAGTGAGAAGACGAAGACCAGATTTGTGGAAGAGCAAATCCTGGATGCTCCACCAAGATAATGCGCCAGCCCATTCCGCCTTGTCTGTGAAGGCGTTCTTTGCGAAATCCGGCATCACCGTGTTGGAGCACCCACCGTACTCGCCCGACCTGGCCCCCAGTGACTTTTTTTATTTCCTAAGGTAAAATCGGAGCTTAAGGGGACAAGATTTGACAGTGTGGAAGCGGTGAAAGCGAAAGCGACGGAGGTTCTCAACAAGCTGTCAGAAACGGACTTCCAGCACTGCTTTCGACAGTGGAAAATTTGTATGGGGCGTTGTAGGGATCGGCAAGACGAGTCCATTGAAAAGGAAAAACTTTGTAATGTAATTGGTGATCAATAAAATGTCGCACCTCGTAGATATATCTACGTACAACAAAGGGTCCGAGCCTGTCGCGCCGCCGAGAGTTACAATAATACAATTTTCTTGCTTACCTTTAAATACATCTAGCAATTGAGCAAATCCCCAATCTCATAATAATAATAATATTATTTGTATTTCACTGTCAGACATGTTAAAATTACATTGAACACTATACTAAGTATAACAGTGGCAGAACACCTATGCATAAATAATATTTAATAAAATGCAGCGAAATTTAACACCTTACTTTCTTTCGTTTCATTGACTCTAAGCACAATGCACATCTATTATACATTCAGCGAAACGTGATAATAAAACTGGAATAAATACTGACGCCGAAATAAACGGTATAAAATTAATATAAAGATAACCGTGATTGGTCAATGCATCATCATGTGACTGGAGTTAGTTGATTATGATATTAATTTTTCTCAGTGTATAAATATTTAATTGATTGAACAATAGCTTGAAGAGTAGATGCAAGTCGAATGGATACCTAATTATAATATGTGTAATATGAAGTTATACCGACTATTTTAATAAATTTCTTTCTGTTGGATATTTGTACTTAAAGAGGATGTACATTATACGTCCGCTCGTGGACGTCCATTAGACGTTCATAAAACGTTCGTTCAAGGTCCATGGACGTGTGGATCTGTTATGGACCAAAAATGGACGTACTGTGTTGCATGGATTTTTCTGTTCTTATTATATTTGGAATGTAAATATTGCATAAAATATTTGAGATATATCTTCTAATTCTATACCGACGTTTTAAATGTTTTTATTGTGTACTAAGCTTTAATACAGTAATAGTATATTCTAATAGTATAACGTGGTTAGAGTGAAATGTTAGTCGGAGTTACGGACTGGTTCTGGGTCTATAAGACCATTTCATGAATTCTTATCGTATATTCTCAAATGTCAGCATTAACCAACTTTTAAAAGAAATTGATTTTACTTTTCCACGTTTACAACCCTTTAAATTGGTGACATTCAACTTTACTCCTCCTTCTCTATGTATCTCAGTACAATTCACATATGGTAATACCGAAATCGTCTTACTAATGCATTGGCCTCAAACTATGGCGCGTTCGTCTTCAAAAATGTGCATTTAATTAATAGTATTGGATTGGCTATCTCTACGCCCTTTTATCTGTGTTATAGGCATAAATGGCTCCACGCGTTCACCTAAAGTTAAATAAGAACTTTTTGCTCATTCAACGAAGTAAACGTTGCATGCGTGCATTGCAATTTTTGCCTTGATTATTTCCATTATATCTCTTCCCTACCGATCACAAAACACGTTTCTACTCCAAATTACTTTACTGAAGTTGCATCTACTCCATCTTAACAGCTCTAGTTTTTCATTGTGAAGACACTCCGGAACTTGTCGGTATAAAATGAAAATAGCGACTCGTTAGAAAGTCTTCTCTAATTTTTTCGTTTTCTCCTGAAATAATCGTTTCCGTATTTTTCCTTTTAAAGTTGTTTATATAGTTCAATTTACTTTCTCAATTAAATATTTGGAAGTATTGATGTTCTATGAAATTATGATTGGTGTCAAAATAATCACTATTTAAAACGAATACTTAGACAAGAGTTATGGTACGAATCAGACGTATTTGAGAGTGGGCTCCGTTAAGTATTTGAGTGATAAATAATTAAAATTGATTATTAAACATATTTGAAGTTTTTTTATAATCATTTCGGCCATCTTTTAAATAAATGCAGTTTATATTTAGCAGATTCTTATTAAACGTCATATAAAGTACACTTAAACTGAATAAAAGGGCGCGGCGAAATTATATTTCGAAGATTAGTTTTTAAAGTTTTTTTGGAGATTAATTTTCGTAAATTATTCATTCATAATCTACATTAAATCTCTGTTTGGAAAATGTATTATCTATCTATCTAGTTCTCTAAATTTTAATTTATAACATTACCGTATATATTTTAAAATTGTGGTTTATAATGGATGAATTGGTTTTTAAATCAAGGTATAGGGAAATAATTAATATTTAACCATTTTCGTTATGAAAATGATCAAAGATTATGCTATAGCAAACGTGATATTTACCCCTTAATAACTGTTTTAGTTTTCTTAATTCAGCTTACCATTTCATGAAAAGCTCTAAAAGCTTCATAATGTAATAATAGATGCGTGTATTATTGATCTACAGTCATATTTACGTATTTAAAACTGCCTTCTTTTAGAGAATAACCGAATTGCCACAAATACTTCGCTACTTTTTAAAGCGCGTTTCGAGTTTTTGTATTTCAATACAAACTAAAAGTGTTCTGGTCTATGGAGTGCTGGGAGAAAGTTAGAGTTTTGATGAAATGTTTAGCTCTTCAGAAGGAATTCCATTTTGAGAATTTTGTCCAGTGCAGATCATTTAAGTAAATTAAAATACTAAATGATATTTGTACTTGGTTTAAATGTAATCAGTAGAGTTGGCATTTTTTAAATTTCGCGGATTTAAGTTGGTAGTCCAGACAGTAAAGAACATTTTCGTCTGTATTCCGTTAAGAAAATAGCCAATATGTCCTTTATTGCCGGAACTAAACTAAATCATCCGCGAAATTTAAAGAATACCAATTCTAGCAATCAGTATACGACAATGGTTAAATTTTTAAATATCAAATGCTATAACGAATCGATATATCGGTTGTAATATTATTTTAGAAATAGTTGTAACAGAAAATATTACACTAATTACACTAAAAACAAATGCCCTAAATAATGAAAAAGATAATACGCAAATATAAACAAGTATTTAAAGAAAGTTAGTTTAGTGGAAGCCTTCAATGCATAGTGGGTGTTGTGTATAATTCATGCCGTAGATTAAATATTTGTTCGTTAGTAAATAATGACACTTACTATTATTGTATATGTGTAGAACCTGACAGGTTGTTGTCCCCTAATATAAATAATTTTCTATATATTTATGTTTATGTATTATCAATGAGAAAGTACTTATTAGATTTTCCCTCCATGCAAGGTTAGCACGTATGTCACCAAAAGAGAATTTAGATATATTAGTGCCCTATAACTATTGTATATTTATTTCAGGGTTTTGGAAATAGTCCCTCGGCAAATCACGCGGTAGTATATAAATTAATCCCTTTAATATCATTTTTACTAGCATTTTAAAATTAGCAGCATCTAGCTGATGCAATTTTTTCAATTCTCATTCATAGTACAGTCCTGTCATAGACACGTAGCCTTTTGTTAGTACGTCTTAACCTGTTGTCTCTATATTTTAACCTTATCCCTGCACTTTTTCTTGTTGAAAGTGTTCTATATACTACTTCGTACATTTTATACATACTTAATTATATATACAACTATTTTCTATCGACTTTGTAGCCACTTCTGCATGTGTTTAAGCGTTATATATTTATTCATTTTTAACAACGTAAGTGTATTTGGGATAAGAATTGACGATCATATGCAGTGACATATAAATTTAAGAAACATTTTTAAATGGTAGAATAAGTTCAGTAAGCCATTAAGTGTTAGACATTCCAATGCGTTCTTTTTTGTACTTATAAAAATGGATATGACACCATCGTTGCTTCTTCGACTTATTTGCTCATTCGCGTTTTAATGTTATTGCGGTTAATATTATTACTTATCACTAAAGTGCGGACGATCTGGGCTCCTATCGCGTAAGTCATTTTATGCACGTGCTCATACAAAGGCGTATAGTTCACAAAAACGCGAAGGTGGAACTCGCACTTTCGGTATCGCCTACATGTAAAATGCAGCAGGCAATAGATAGTGTTTTCTGGGTGCAGTATTCACTCGAAGTGTACTTTTCGCATTTTATTAGTCTATTGTTTCTATTTATTGAGAATTTGATAATTTTTCTTATTTCTTTGAATTTGTTTAAGTATATTTATAATATTTGTTTATTTTAATTATTTTGGTAGTTTGTTTGTCCATATGCGATTTATAATACGATCTTCTATTTTTCGTTTACTGCAAAATAGTTTACTTTTGTTTGTTGCTTTAAAATTCAATTTTTTGTTTCTTTCACAACATTATTAACTCGTTCTTACTTCCTTGAAATTATTCAAATACTAGAATTTTCTTTCACGTGTTTGTCATACTTATTTTTTTTTTTTTTGTTAATTTACTTAATATTTGCTATGGAGCCCAAAAAGCATCTTCGCCACGACCTAATGTAAAGTTGGAGCATTTTAGAGAATTCGCAAATACAATAAAATATTTAAAAACACAGAATTTAAAAATAACAGAAAACATATTTAACGAAAGCTACGAACAGAAGGAAAATGATCAGAAATTTTATAAATTAAAACCGTACTTTCGATACACACCTCTAACGAACTGTGATGTTGAGACAAGCTTTTCCATTTCTAAAGAAATATTAGCTGACAAACGAAAAAATTTTACTCAAGAACATTTAAAATAATACATGTACGACATCAATCTAGTACCTAATATTTATTTATTATTAATACGTTATTAATATCTATAGAAATAGACATATTATTACCTTCTTATTTAAATATAAAATGAAAAAGTAGTGCGTTAGTGTTAAAAAAAAAGGCCATTGACCCATTTTCTTACAATACGAGTGGAGCTGGAATAGTTAGTGTAATTCGCATATACCTATATTAAGTATGGAACTGGGCGGCTGCACTACATTGGCTACTGGTGACACATAGTCGATAGTAGACTCAATCATCCGCACACTAATTATAGTTATCGTTTTAATCAAGTAAATATTTTCGTATATTATTGTAATTGGTTCAGTTATTGTTGCCACTCGCCCACTCTATGTTGGCACTAATGAGTCATTAGTTTAAACCACATTAGCATTATCAGATCATCTCAATAGTAAAGTGACGCGATATATGAACTTTTTTCAATTTTCAATAAGGTACGATATCCAAAACACATGAATGTAAAAGAAAAGATGGTTATTTTAGAAAAATATAAACAGCGAAACTTCAGTTGTTGTTTTCATTACTGGTTATTGTTATCAAAACCTTTAAGTCCAAAAGTTATTATAATAACCGAAGCCTAATAATGGCATTAATTTGCAACAACTAAATTATTTCGCACGATATTCACAATTTACAATAGTTC
Organism: Dynastes maya; assembly: GCA_029619315.2. Classification (NCBI taxonomy): domain Eukaryota; kingdom Metazoa; phylum Arthropoda; class Insecta; order Coleoptera; family Scarabaeidae; genus Dynastes; species Dynastes maya. Next base: position 35,874,966 of record JAROYE020000004.1, read on the forward strand.
ACGTGTAAGACCCAGACGCAAGGTTAAATATAAATTCAGCACATTCATACGATCGTCAATTTATAGTAGTGTAGTAGTGAGTTCCAGCTGTAGAATTCGTATCTAACTCACTGCTGCGTATCTTCATATTCATGTTTCAGGAAAGTAGTCTTAACATTTTTATGCATGCGTTTTACTGCATCGGAATGTTTTTCTTAAATTTATCATTGCATTTTATGCAATGTACTTTCTTGTACTATATTATATATACTTAACTCTTTTGGGCACATTTCTTTAAAAACTTGATAGATTTGGGGGCGCTCATTTCAGTTCGTAGAACTAATAGATAAATAGGTAAATTTTGCCGTAATGACAATGATGTTGATTTCAATGAACTGGTCAAGTAGGGGAACAAACTTATAGATCCAGTTTTATTTAGACAAATCTAGAATAGTGTTGGTTTAAGCTAAAGTTGTGTTGGGTGACAGAAAGCATCGTTTTTTGACTGCCTCCTGGATATGGCCGAACAATTGGGAGGTAGTCGCGCCGGATCTCTGAGTCTAGAAGGTGCTCCATTAATGGGGGGACAAGAACATTCTGACGGACCTCATCATGAAGAAAAATCATTAATTGCCCTGGCTCGACGCAATACCAAACGGAATCGATCCATGAGGTTTGTCTGCAAGGAATTTAATACCATTACGTGTCATTAATTCTTCTTTCCTCGTTTCAGGACTAAAAAGGTGAAGATCAGCAGTTTGGTGATAATTTGTAAATACTGTATTAGGTCAGCCGTTTAGGATTAGAATCAGTGCAATAAAAAATCGATACGAAATTTAATTATTGAATGTTTTTACAGATCCACAAAAGATAGTAATAAAATATAAAATAAAATAAATAGTCTCGACTAGAAGGTACAAATAGAAATAGGGAGAAATGAGTAATACATAGAGTTAAATTTTTTAGAAGTATAATTTATACAATTTGATAATATTGAAATTACTTTGAAATACCAGTAGATTATACAATACATGATGCATGACGTGAGTTTTTTTTTTAACAAAACTTTTATATTTAGAAATGCTTTCACTTATTTTGGCAAATTAAATGTGTAAGGTATAAATAGAGCTTCACTAGAAAACAATAGAGACGATATAAATTAAATTGTTTTTTGGAACGCTTAAACAACTTGTAAATGAATACATTTAGAAGCTGTTTAAAAAATATCTTACATTTTACAATTTCATTGGTTATCTAAATTTTGTAAATTATTAAGAAACACCATGTCTTAAAATGTTTTTCACCATTTTCTTAATTAAACAATTTTTAATTTGGTTATTCTTTAAGCAGCCACATTTGTAATTAATATCCTCTAGTTCTGGTGAAAGTGATTTGAAGAATACAGTGCTCCAAAATGCAATTCCCTTGATAAGTATTATTTTATTTTTAATGGTAGAGATCATTTGAAAAAAGTACGATTGGGTTTTGATCATAAAAATTATTCCATGGTACTTTTTTCTTTAATGTAAACAAGTGCAATTGTACTGTAGAATTAATAATAGTTGAAGCAATATTTTGCCAAATCAACAAATAGTTAGGAAGGGAAGAATCGAACAGTAGTTTTGTGTGACCGTCTTAAAAGTTGAGACGGTAGGTACATGTAGGACACTGTGTGTTTTGTCTTTTCAGTAAGCACAAGTTTAGCATGCGTTTTAACTTGCATGAATTTGTTTCATCGGGACATGGTATGAATGGGACTGGCTATTTTTTTTTCTTATATATACATCATATTTTCTAGCTGTTTTTTACATTTTTATATACTCAATAAGTTTACTATTACACTCTCTACTCAAGTTCTCTTCTATAGTTTAAGCACATAGTATATAATAATAAATCCTGTTCTGTTATTGCCTTCAGGCCATGGAAGATATCATAGGGTCCAGAAGACCGTCCTGTGATAGTTTAACGGAACAACAACAACATCTTCCATTGCCAACTTATCCAAATTCGCATCGAAGATCTCCAAGTATAAGGTACCAAAGAAATATTCAGTGTAATCTGAAAATATACGTAATTGTTCTTTTTACAGGCGCGGTGGCAATTCGCCAATACTCAGGAGTCCGTCACCGCGAAAGCCATATCAACACACGCACCATGACATCGGCTTTTCTGATACTGTGTCAAATGTAGTAGAAATAGTGAAAGAAAAGAAAACCTCACAAAAGCAGTATCCAAGAGGTAAGATTCTTATTGATTCTACTATGGTATCTATAATGCGTAACTAACGTTAGATAGCTAATCTGTGATAACAATTCATGATTTTATTCTAAACGACGCCGACGACACTACTCATTAAAAAAAAACAATTTGGAAGAAAATATTCACATAAATTTTGTAGTAACTAAGAAGTTACGTGTATTCACAAACTTAATGAGTAGTACGGTAGTACACCTTATATTGTATTGTAATTAAAAAATATAGCACGACGACAGAGCTCCAAAGAAATACAGTTAAAATATTATTAAAAATATCTGCAAAAGCTCTGCTAAATATAATTCAAGTATCCGTGCGTTTTCTTCAAATATTCGTTTTTATTTTCTATCGATTATTCTTAGGGTACTACGCATTTTACATAGATTAAATGAACATTTTAAAAGATATTTATTTTCTTGCGAGGTGGCATCAACATCACTGCCTTCTACTGTACTTATACTATGTGATTTTATACAAATGAACCTTTTCAGTTACATCATATAATGTTTTATCTGATTTTTTTTTAAGATTTTGATCTTAAAGGAAATAACTTTTCCCGAGTTATCGTAATATTTGTTTTATGCAACTGATAGTATTACTTGTTGGATATTTGAAATATGTAGCTAAATTATACAGGATGTCCCACTATAAATTGCAATTATAGATATCTGGAAAAGTATTAATTGGAAAAATCTTGTAGTTTATAGTGGGACTAAGTCACCTACATTTTTTTAACCTGCCTGCCGCTTTTGGAACTTCCTTATTTTAAATAAAACATCCTCTATATTATTATATTTTGAAACATGCATCAAATTTTGAACTCAATTTGTGTAAGATTCCTAATACCTACAGCAGAGCGAGATATATTGTACGTAACGCAATCTGGTATCCTTGCATTTATCCCCGCCGGCCAGCCTCGGCGCGCGTAGCTCTGAGAGGCCTATCTGATGCACTCTTTGTTTGTCTGTGCGCTCGTAAGGTTCTAACAAGCGAACGTGTATTTCGAATACACTATGTTAGTTTTACAACCGCAGAGAAGATATAGATCATTAAATGGTATTTTGCCGGAAATTCCTACCAATGCACGGCCGATCTATTTGCCGTAGAGTACGTGGATCGTCCTATTCCTTCGCATTCGACGATTGAAAGAATCGTCAAAGCGTTTGGGAAACTTGGCTGCGTGGTCGGGAATTGCCGTAAATGCCAACAAATAGGCGAACAGCCTCGAATCCTTCTAATGCATCTCGAGCGGGAGGAGAGAGAAATGAGAATAACGAATGCATTGAATAGAGACTGGGCCAAGAGATACCAAAACACTTTTTTGTACTACTTCTTTATTTGTTTTCGAGTGGTCTCGTAATAAGAAAGTTCTTGATCAGCTCTACCAACGCCGCCCATCGTGTCATTGCAGTCACATATCAATCGAGGTTTTATAATTTCGTCACCTTTCCTTGATTTTACTATACACGATGCAGTACTATGAATTGTGCTCAACGCACAAATTGTTTTCTTATCTTGCCATTTTAGGGCCATGACTTTGCCCCTTTGATAAGCTCTGATTTCCCCTTTCCCAGGTTTTATACTTGCAAAAGTTCAAGGTAGATCCTTTCGATTTGCTCGAAGAGTTTTATAGATATCAGTTTTATGTTGTAACAAATAATCAGCAAGTTGAGGAGACGTGTAAAAATTGTCGGTAGTTACACAATAGCCTTTGTCCAATAAGGGATCTATTATATGTAATACAGTTTTAGTAGACATAGGATACTCGTCATACTTATCCATGAATAACGTACTTTTACCAAAATAAAATAAAAAAATTCCGTATGTAGCCTGATTGCGATTCACATAATACAAATGATTTTATTCCAAAGTGAGACTTTTTCATGGAAATGTACTGTTTCCAGCCCAGTCTTCCTTTGAATGTAGAGTTATTGGAAAAGTGCCAGTACTTCATAATCTCTCTAAATCTATCTCGTGGCATGACCTTTGAAAAAATTGAAATATGAATTGACTCGCGTTTCGACCAGTACGATTCTTGTTCAGGTAATTTGATTATACTTTGTAATAGCAAGATACCTATAAAAATTTCTTCTTCACTCACGTCCATCCATTTCTTTGATTTAGAATATGCAGTTGTTTTGGACAGCTTAGCCAGTTCCTGGCTTGCGTATTTATTAGCTTTAGGGAAAGCTGGTGGAGCAGGAGGAATATTATTTATATCAATTTCATTCCATACGCGACAAGTTGAGAAATCATCATGCTCATCTGAGTCTTCATCGTTCATTTTCCTCAAAACTGTTTTCACTCCCTAAATTTACGCTACCGTCGCTGGAGTCACAATCACGGTATTCTACGGGTTTGCAATAAAATTTCATCGTTGGTCTCCGTATTGAAAGAAATTGCGCCTTTCGACATATTATTTATATGACAAATGTAATGTAAATGGTTCAATTGCTGATGTACAACTAAATAGAAATCATGTAGTGCATAGCGTGTTAGAACACGTGGTAACTTATTTTTAGATGCGAACAAATGTATGTATGTATAGTGGCTACATACCCCTTGTGGGGTTGCGCCTCCTCTTTAGAGGATTTCTAGATCTATTTCACGGGATGGATCAGTCCCCATTGTCACTTATACTTCGCTGCATATTTTTTCCCATGCTATTCTGTTCTTCGCCTTCTCTTCTGCATTTCTTATTCCTGCCCTCTTTAAGTCCTCTTTCACCTCCTTTATCCATTTTGATCGAGGTCTGCCTCTTCTTCTTCCCGCCATCCCCCATTTCGTTATTACTTTGATCGGGTCTTTCTCTTTTGCTCTCCATACATGCCCTACCCATCTCATTCTTTGTTGCTTTATCTTTCCGACAATATCCTTCCCTTTCATCTCCTCTAGTAGTTCTTTGTTCGTACGTACTCTGTATTCATTCTCCGTTAACTTCATCGGTCCCAATATAGTTCTTACATTACTTCCGCTCCATACATCATTACTGATTTTATTATATTTTCGTATATTTTCATTTTTATTCCTTTTGTCAATATCTTGCTTTTCATTAATTTATTTGCCATTATCTTCTCTTTAATCTCCTTTTCCCTTCCTCCGTCATTAGTTACCATCACACCTAAATAATTAAATGTATTTACTTCCTCGAAGGAGTGACATCCTAATTTAATTTCTCTTTTACCCGTTTTCACTCCTACCCTCATAATCTAAAAAAGAATTGCTTTCGTTTATCTGCAATCCTATTTTACCTTCTTCTGGTATTATTTCTTCTAAAGTTTGTACCATTATGTCTCTTCTTTTATTAATTATTACGTCATTAGCATAACCTACTACTTGTCTTCCTCCGGTTCTTAGTGTACCTCTGTTTACATTCCTCAGTACATACTACCACTTCGTTCTCTCCCTCACTTTTTCCTTCACTGCTTTTACGTAGTTCTCGTTGTACCATTGCTTTCTTTTGTTTTGTTTTCTCTTTCCTACTATTTTCCTTCCTGAGTATTTTATTGTTTCTTTTATTATTTTCTATTTTTCCTCTATTCTATCTTTCTCTTGCTGCTGATTTATCTCCTTGTTTATTTCTTCTTGATATAATTGTTTGATTTTTTGATCTTCAAGTGGTTCTATTTCCCATTTATCATGTGTCTTTTTACTCTTTGTGATCTTTTTCATTTTCTGATTTAACGTTGCTACTACCATGAAGTGGTCCGAATCACCACATGCCCCTCTATACGTTCTTACATCAATTACGGATGGTTACCTCTCATGACCAGTATATGATCAATTTGGGACTGTGATCTCTGTCCAAGTGATATCCATGTCACTTTATGTCTCCTTGGGTGCTTAAATTTTGTACTGCTTATGATTAGGTTGTTTCGCGTTGCCATATTGCACATTTGTTTCCCATTATCATTAGTTTGTTGGTGTATAGTTTTCTTTCATGCCACATGACTTATGTAATCCTCTTTTCCTATTTGGGCGTTTAGGTCTCCCAAGACTATTATTACGTCCTCCTCCGGTATTTTCTCAAATTCCTCATCAATTTTCTCATAAAATCTATTTTTTTCTTCTTTTTCTGCTGCTTCTGTAGGCGAATATAAATTTAGCAGCGATATATTACTTGGTTCTGCTTTAATTCATATGTAATACATTCTGCTGTTTATTTGTTTAATTTCCGGTATTTTATCTCTTATATTCCCCTTCAAGACAAACGCTACACCCCTCTGTCCTTGTTTTTCATCTCTTGAGTATATTAGTGTACTGTTTTCTCTGTCAATCCTGCCTTTTCCTTTTCACCTTATCTCTTGCAGTGCCGCAATATCAATACTATATCTTTCTAATTCCGCTATTACTTCATCCAATTTCGTCGTTTTCTTTTCTCTTCCCTTTCTTACTTGTTTTTTTAATTTATTCTTTTCCGTTCGGGCGCCATTGTCTTTTACCGGTGTCTCCATCCTGCTTTCATTTTTTAATAGTTTTTTTAGCTAGTATTTGCCTCTATATTGGAACTGGTTCTTCTTATCTTCCTTAACCCTTCTCTCTTGTCCTCTTCAGTTGGTGATCGTTCACTAAACTTTCTGCTTTTTGGTGATTGTTCACTAAACTTTCTGCCTTTACTAATTTGGTTCACATTTTCTTCCTCTCATCTGTTTCAAATCATACATTTCTCCATTGACACTTATCTTGTTATATATCAGTTTAGCATTACCACCATTTCTGCCCATTGTTGCCCCTCCTCGTTTGATTCTTCTGATATCCCTTGGATAATTATCTTCTTTTTTCTTACTTCTCTCTCTAGTATTTCAATTCTCTTAACCTGTTCTTCCACTTTCTTCTTTGTGTTTCTTTTTTGGTTTTATCCATTTCTTCTTCAATCTTTACTATCATTTTGCAATTCATTTATTTTTTTCTCAATTCTACAATTCTGCTTTTCCATAGCTTCCAGTTTTTCCATTATTCTATCCGTTTTTGGACGGTAAAGGTTTTACCCGAGTCGACCCCTCGGAAGTTTGCCTTTCTCCTTATTTACTATTATAGAGTGTAGCTTCTATAATTCGAAAAATTTATTAAAATTAGATATAACTGATTTTTTCTGTGGCGGCCTCTATAGACGTTGGATCTAAAATGCTGTAGGCGCGGTCTAGGTCTCAGCGCAACAACAGCTCCTGCTTATGGTAACTTACAGATGTCGCTGTGACGAAGCATCTATTCTAACCTCTACGACCCACGCTATGTCTTTATTTATTATAATCGAATTTCTATATCTATACTTTCACTGCTCTTTACACTCCCAATTTCCCTTTCCCTCTGGGTACTAAGTGGCAGCCAGGAAACCTTTGATTTTCTTTTATTAACTGTTCAAGATTTAATCAAAATAACACACATACACACTTGACCTCTAGCGGCATGAAAACTCGCGAACAAATTTATCTCGTGAAAAAAAACTGCTTCCAGACGTAATAAAATATAAGAACGCAGAAATAGGGTTTTCCGATGCTCAAATACCCTAAAAATTATATGCAACGCGATAGTAGCGTACCCCGCGGAATATAAAAAGCAAGTGAAACGCGATTTCTACGTTACTCGCGGCTAGAGGGTTAAGTAACCGAATTATACATATCGTTGCGATATGTAATACCGACGTGTAGTGATTGTGGATTAATAAAAGCCGCCGAGCCCCACCACCGTAACAGGTCCAGTATTTATGTACTTCGTGTTAGAAATCGAAGATATCTGATTTATACTGAAACAGTTCACTAAAACCCTTACCACAACACTTAATTCGTACTGGACGCACGTTTCGATAGCCAAGCTATCATCATCAGCAGCAAGACTGAACTGTTTCAGTGTACGAATTAAGTGTCGTGGTAAGGGTTTTAGTGAACTATTTCAGTGTTCCAGTGCCACAGTTTTAGGGTACCCGTTTAATCTGATTTATACTTTATAAATCTTCATTTCGTTCTTTATTTTGCGCGCCACTTAAGGTTACGTGTAGTACTGCTGTTTTTATTTATAACTCAAAAACAACGTATTTCCTAGGTTTATTAAGATACGTACTTTGTTCAGTATTATGGCAAGTATCTCAACAGTAAAGTTGGCGAATTGATACTGGGATACCTGTGTAATGTTCAGTACAGTGCCGGCTTTAGGGGGGGGGGGGCGTCACGGGGGATCGCCGGGCGCCAGAGCCTAGGGTGCGCCGCGCGCGCCAGCACGTGGCGCCTAGTATATGTTTTATGAATTACAAGATGTGGTGGAATAAATATATTCTTCATTGGTTCATTAGTATTAAATAAGTAAACAAGGTCCAAGTTGGACCAACGTAAGCTATTCAGTTAAGAAATTCAATCGGATAAAAAATAAAGCAAATGTTCGTAAAAAGTAATTTTTCCCTGTGTAGAGCGTACGTAGAGTTTTGTACTTTAAATGGCAACACCCTTGGCGCGCCGCGCATCTCTATCTTGTTCTGTCTTATGTCGCTGATCTTTACATTTTAAGGTGGTTAACGGGAAACTCCCTGTAAAGTGAACTAGTCATTAGATTGGCGGGGAACTCCCTGTAGTTGTCAGTTATTTTGTGGAGTTGTTCATTAGTCATCTAGATAATGGGTACGGTTCAATACGACATTTGTACTTGGTTAGACTAAACTAAGTAGTTGTAAATAGATGGAAAATTTTGACCGAACATTTGAGAACTTATACTCTGAAAAAATTAAGCGAAATCCCCTGGGAGCCCGAATTGAAAGCGTTAAAGCGGTTCGGTATCAAATTTGTGAAGTCCATGATGCTTTAGTTTCTTTGGCTGATGAGACCAAACAGAGTGATGCTGCGACGTCACACGAAGCGACCACACTTGGAGAACAACTGAAAGATTTTAGCTTCATTGTTTCTCTTATAACATGGTATGATGTTCTTTTCCAAATCAACGTTGTGAGCAAAGCAAGTCAGTCACCCAAAATCGACTTTGTCTAATTTACAGAAATGCTTAAAAAATGTTGCTCATACTTGGAAAATTACAGACAAACAGGTTTCGAACAAGCTATTGTAACAGGAACTGAAATAGCATCAGAACTGGATGTGCAGCCATTTTTCAAACAGTAAACGCGACTAAGACGCATTAAGCGCCGACCGGGTGAACAGGCTGTTGATGAATCAATAAATGATCCAAACAAAATGTTTGAAGTGGAATTTTTTAATGCTCTTTTGGGCACTGTGCTTATGTCTATGAAAGAAAGATTTCAACAGCTGCAAGATTTTTCTATCACGTGGAGTTTCTTGTTTGACATTACAAAAATTCGAAATAAAGAAGAACTGATGAAGCATTGTTCCGCCTTGCAAGAAAAATTAACGGTGAACTCGAAATCAGACATTGATGGAGATTTGTTGTGCGACGAAATCTTGGGTCTGCAACATTACTTCAAGGACAGTCAGGCAACGCCTATCGAAGTTTTAAATTTTATCAAAAAGAGTTCAAGAGTTGTTCCCTAACACATGGATAACGCTGCGTATTCTGTTAACAATGCCAGTGACTGTTGCAAGTGGGGAACGCAGTTTTTCAAAACTAAAATTAATAAAGACCTATTTACGATCTACAATGTCCCAAATAAGATTAACTGGTCTAGCATCGTTGTCCATTGAAAATGAAGTTGCAGAAAATCTTGATTTCTCTAGTCTTGTCAAAGAATTTGCCAATAAAAAGGCTAGGAAAGTTAAATTTTGTTGATTTGACACTTAGTAATTTGATTTATTTTCATTTAATTTGAAGTATAAAATAATAACACGTCATGGCGCGTTATCATGGCGCCATGACGTGATCGTTGATTTTTAAACTCAACAGAAAAATATATGGTAAGTAATTCAATTTTAGTTTAGATTTTTTTTTGCCTTCGTGTAAAATGCTGGTTATGATAAGGAATAAAGGGCGCTGAAGAATGTCCCGTCCGGGACGCCCGGGTTGCTAAAGCCGGCGCTGGTTCAGTATCTTTGTCTTAAATGAGTAACGTGGCGGTCAGATGACAGTATATAAAAATTGTTCGACCAAGACGGGAGTTTGCAAGTATACTGATTACTAAGGTTCGACAAACGAGTGCAACGTCAGAGGCGTATCGCGCAAAAGTAGGTACGTTAGATACAGTATTATTAAAAAATAATATATTCTTACCTTTTATTGACGTCTTTATGCCACTGCGACAAAATACTACTGCCCCAGTAAGCCGCGTAAAACTGCAACATACATCCTCTCTTCTGCCGTAGCACGCGTTTGTCGAACCTTACTGAGTACTACACACTAATACTACACTGTCCACACTACTTGATATTAGTAACAATACTAAAGCTAATATAATTCCGATTCTCTTTTATACTTATAAAAATGTGAACCAATCTAACTTTCTGCAAATCGCTTCTATTGTTACAAGGCGTAATTCATTGATGCAAAATAAGTACAAGGCTTAATTTGTATACTCAAACTGTTATCACTGGATATAGCTCGTATATAAATCTGTTTGTAATAAATATATAATTAAACGTTTATGCTAAATATGCTTTGCTTCCCCTTAGGTTCGTGGTCAGCCTCAACCAGTCCCGCGCGGTCACCTTCACCAACCGATGGTCGTCAGCCTTACGGCTGGCGTTGCGGACCAACGAGATCTTCACATAGAGGCGGCTACGGTACGACTAGTTTATGCCAGAGATCTCGATCTCCTAGTCCAACTCACCCTGTGCCTCAGCATGGTCCACCTACGATAGGTAGCTTTTTACACAAATGAAGTTTTTTCAAAATTTCATTAAAATAGAGTTCGCGTAAATAAAAAAATCTGATTCCTATCAAATCACTAACTATATATATGTATATAATATAATTACTGGCAAGGCTATATCATTGTATTATCTTATAAAAGCTACATGCAAGCGCGTGTAACAAACTCGGTTAACGTCTAACGACTTGTTCTTCCATATAGTATTAAATACAAGATGAAAAAAACATCTTTCTATTGAGGCTGACAATAAATAACTAATGGTGTAAGGAGCTCTATTTATTATCATAGCAAATATTAGTGATGAGCAAGATCGAGTGAATTAATTCGATTATTAAGATAATCAAATAAAAGATAGTACTAGCCAATGAAAGTAGTCGATAAAGCTATTTCTTTAAAAATAATGATCAGAAAAAATAGTCTGGTACGTAGGCTTCCACTGTTGTCATTTGCACGACTGCTGGTAGTACTGATGCTGCTACTAGCGACTATTCATTGCGGAGAGGTTTATGGATGGAGTGTAATTGTTACGGATCAAGGAAGCCTGGCGGTTGCTAGAAGGTCTAATCAGTTAGGATTTCCATGTATGACGTAAGGGGTAGCCATTTTCGCAATCTAAATTGTTGGGATGTTTGAAAATCTCTATAGATTCACGGATTTTTCCACTAATAGTGACGGTTGCCAGACAAAATGGGCGCAGAGTTAAATTGGATTTGGTGACCAGTTTCCGGTCTATCAGCCAATGTGGACCTGGCTACACGCAAAAGCTGCGTACAACGCTGGTGCTAGGTAATACGAATGCTAGCTGATCGCTGTGTTTTACCGATGTACACACCACCACACGAATAAGGAATTTGGTAGACACCAGGGGCTTCTAGATAATTGCAGTCTTTGACGGGGAAATAGTCCCAGAGTTTGGAGTGGGGTTTGAAGATGCTTTTTATGTTGTTCCTGAAGAGAATTTTGCTGATGTGATCGGTGGCACCTTTAATGTAGGATAGATACGCTTGCTTACGGAAATTAGGGTTTGATGAGAGGAGTTGCTATGGAGCAGGATTAGTGTAGCGGTTGGTGGCAGTTTTATCTTCGCTAGAATAATTATTGTGGATCAGAATTTTGGTGATATAGTTCAATTCTTGTGGAAGCGAATTGGTTCATATATGGAAATATTGAATAAAAGAATTCATAACACCCTCTTTTTAAGCTGATTGTGTGAGAGGCTGTTTAGATTATCTGTCCCTGTGCGACAAGACGATAGTGCACGAGAATATCTGCGGAAGGAAGGGAAGCGTCCGATTCGACCTCCAAGGTGAAGCAGAAATGCTAGGAAATTATCTAAGAAGTCTTGTTCATGAGACCAGATGTCAACAGTATTATCAACGTACCTGTATCAACACTCGGTCTGAAAGTTGTAGGATAATGGGGCTTGCTGTTCAAACGCTTTCATAAAAATGTCAACGACGACGGGAGACAGAGCAGATCCCATAGCTGTACTTAAAACTTGCTCGTAGTATTTGCCATGAAATTGAGAGTAGGTAGAGGAAAAACATACTACAACAGGACGTAAGAGGATTTTAGGTTTATTAATTTTAGTGAGCCCGCTTAGCCTAGGAGCTCAAGAATCACTGAGGAGAAATGATTTCTAGGTATAAATAGCGGTAGATGATGTTTTAATGCAGTTGATGATGGAACGCTCAATTCGGGAAGTAGATTCGCCTTTAAAGAGTTAATAGAAGCTGTTTTGGATGTCGAATGGGACCGTTTCCTTCCTTTCCTAGATGTTCTCGTGCACCGTCGTCCTGAAGACGTGCTGGGACATTTCGTCTACCAAAAACCCACGCGCACGAATAGACATCTCAATGGCTTTTCACACCATCATCCAGCCCAAAAAAACACGGTGATATCAATTCTTTTATTCAAAGGACCATTTCCATATCTGAATCCAATTGGCTTCCACAAGAATTGAACCATATCAACAAACCTCTACACCGCAATAATTATTCTAGGACCTACCACTAACCGACACACCAATCCTGCTCCACAGCAACTCCTCTCATCAAACCCTAATTTTCGTAAGTAAGCGTATCTATCCTACATTCAAGGTGCCACCGATCACACAGCAAGGTTCTCTTAACAGCATAAAAGGCATCTTTAGACCTCATTCGAAACTCTCAAACTACTTTCCCGCCAAAGGCCGTAATTATCTGGAAGCCTCTGGTGTCTACCAAATTCCTTGTTCGTATAATGATATGTGCATCGGCGAAACAAAGGTATAGTAGGAAACACTCCAACAATTTAAATCGCGAAGATGGCTACCCCTTGCATCATACGTAGAAATCACCACTGACAGAACCTTCTAGCAGCCGCCTCGTTTTATTGATTCCCAACATTCACTCTCCATTCACCCAAAACGAGCCTTATATACAGTAAATCCATCCGGAATGAATAGTCGCCAGTCAGTTGGCAGTAGCCACAGCAGTACTACCAGCAGCCGCAATAGATGCCCTGAAGATGTCCCTTAGGAATGTAGAAAAACCACACGACGCGGTTCCAGCCCGGAAACCAAGGAGATAGAAAAGGTATTGTAAGAAAATTGTTGTAAAGTAACTAATACTTTTGCAATTTATTATTTTTAAACGTTAAAATAGTTTTATTGACTACTAATTTCTATCAACTATTAAGTTTAGAATGATTTATATCGATTACTAGTTTTGACAATCTCTCGATATAATTAATCAAGTGAATCATTCGACTTTATTATTCATTCAATTGCCAATATTTGGATTATTCAAATCACTCGGTTTCGCTCATGACTAGTAAACATATACAATTTCAGTAGATAGGTAAAGTTGTACAGTATGTTTGGTGTACAGGATGTTCATTGAGAAATGTAATTAATACCAGGTAAAGCACGAATGGGAGAAATGTGAAAATTTCACAGCAAGTGAATACCAAAATTTTATTGTTAAGTTTGTACAGCACTCCTTATGTAAACAGCTTGTCCACTTAGTCTGTGCGTGGAAGACATTTTTTTTCCTGAATAATTTAGAGAAAAAGTCTTCAAATAAAAATTACTAAGAAATACTTAATCGAATATTATTTGAATCACCAATCTAGCACTAAAGACATTTAAGACATCAGCGTTTCGCAGAAATCTTAAATTGTCTCAATTATACTATACTCTTGGTTGCCGTATTGGAACCGCGTCGTTGTCGTAGCTCCTGGGCAGATTATTACATAATTATTTTAACTCCAGCCAATGACAAACGTGGTGGAACGGTGAAGTTATTCCTCTTTGTTCATTTTCTTATTTTCATAACTCCTCAAAATTAATAGTATATCTTCCTACAACAAATAACAGTGTAAATTCAGAGGCATTTCTAGCATAATTTCGTAAATTAAATATGTTTCGTCATGTTTTTATCTAGAACGTCAGTAAGTTTTATTATTATTGGGTTGTCAGTGGAATTTTGTAGCATAGAGAAATATATTTTGAGTCATCTAGTCGCGTCACTACATTCATTTCATAATACTACATTGGAAAGGAATTATCAAAAGTTTCAAAATAAGGAAGTAGAACGACGCCAATTAAATTTGCTGACTTTGAGTAAAGTTTTCATCGAGGTAACACGTGTCTGGCTGTGTTGCAAGTTTCCAAGTGTTTATATTTCAAATCGTACTATAAATTCAAGATAGAAGTGAAGGTTGGTGGTTAAGAATAGACAGGTTTCCTGTACATGTCAGATAAACATAGAGTTTAGATGGCATCGGCATAAAATTCAGGTTAGTTCTCAATTTTCGTTAAAATCTTATTTGTCGATTTTAAAATTCGTTTAAATTGCCGAAAAGGTATTTGAACCCTTAGTTCATAAAATAAATCAATTAATTTTCGAAAATGTTTTTTTTTTTCAACAATTGTCCACTTTTAAATCATTTCACTGTTGCACTGTCTGCAAATAATTTTTTTGAAAACATTTTCACGAAATTGGTCAGGGAAGTAATTATCTTCTACCCACGCACTAGGTAGGCAGCATATACGATTATTATAGAATAGGAATGTCATTGAGAGACAGGAGCTAATGCTGAACCTTGTAAATAAATAAAGTATGTACTGTATTGTTAAAAATAATACTAGTTTAAACTTAATATTATCGCTGTTCAACCATGTTTACGTTTATGATACAGTAGGAGTAGTATACATTTCTAATACGGCGGACAAAGACAAAATATATGATGCTATTTAAAAAGATGACGTTTCTGGAGTTTATGTTTGGCCAAGTTTGGTGTTCAACACTGAACACTCTGTATACTTCGTAAAACTTTACGTTAAAATGTACTTGCATTTCGGATTTTTTGAGTAAATAAGTTTATTTTTAAGATAAGCTTATTTTTAAATAGAGAAACCAAAAACGTAATAATATGTAAGGTTCGACACGTGCCACGGCAGAAGCGCCGAGACGGGATTTAGGTCCATGCGAAGCTAGTGGAGAGTTTAGTCATTCGATAGGCATGGAAGTAAACTGTGTACTGAATTTAAGCAACAATATTCCGTACTGGGAATTTCTGTATGATTTTATTTTTAGACTAAGTGTGTGCAACATCCCACAATACCTAGTAGACAATAAACACTTCGTCTTTTTTTGAATAAATATGTTCCCTCGTGGAAACTACCAACCAATAGACAATTGCGATACAATTTACCACATTTGCAGGGCACAGTAAGAAACTGTATAGTAGACGAGTTGAAAAATAAGAAAATTTGCGTAAGTGTGGATGAAATACCTGGTACACAGAAACACAGCGTGATTCATGTTGTAGCGCGTCCTTTAAAACGTAATGATCCAGCAGCTTCCTTATTATTAACCAGTAAAAGGATTGAAAAAAAGTAATGTTGAAACCGTTGTGAAGATAATAAAAGATTCGTTAAGATAATTTTGTATCACAGGAGCCTAAGTCACAATGTTAGTTACTGATTGAACTGCAACAATGCTGAAAGTTGGTAGGATGTTGAAAATATGCTTTCCGACTCTTCTTCACACAAACCATTCGAAAGAAGTATCCGACGGTGAATAACTCAATAGCATCTATCGAAAAAGTGTTTGTGAAATCTCCCAAACATATCCGCCTTTTCAAACAATTGTGTTCGAAACTTCCACTACCGCCTCAGCCTGTAATAACTCGATGGGGAACATGGCTCCAGGCAATATTTTATTATCATAAATATTTCGCAAATGTGAAGGATGTGATTTTAAAATTTAAATCAAATGAATCTGCAGCGATTCGAAAGAGTCGGCAACTTTTTTCCAATTCGGACGTTCAATTACAAATAGATGAAATTTCCATAAACTATTCTGCGGTTGTACAAGCTAACATATATCGCTGCTACAAAACAGTCACTTATCTTTACGAGACTCATTAAATACCTTAGATAATTTACAAGCCGCTCTAGAAAGCTTGACGAATCCTATAAGACTAGATGTCGCTCAAAAATTCCGTGCAGTTTTAAATAAAAATCCCGATTTACAAAACGTTCGGTCTATTACTGAAAATAAAGAGTGCATAGAAGAGATAAAGGAATATCTGAATTACGCAAATTCTACTTCGCTAGATGTAGAACGATCATTTTGGAAATACACGAAAACGTTTTCAGACCAACGTCGAAGGCTAAGTAAATCGACAATGGATACGTTGATTATGTTGCAGATTAACGCGGCTTACCGGGGCAGTAATATTTTGTCGCAGTGGACAGCACTCGTTTGTCGAACTTTAAAATATGTATATATGAAATTTTATTTAAAACAAAGTAATTGCCTGGTTCGCTACTTATCAATCACCGTGCATAGACAAGAATACTTTTGGAAGGTATTGGATGTCGTCTATTATAATTTCAGAACATTTTACCTTGTTGCTATTTACACAATAGGCACAGTTTTTACCATATAATTAATAATAATTTTATTCTCATATTTGTTATGCGAGATAATTTTTATAGTATGAAACATTATGTATATTTTTGGTGCAGTTTTTAAGCAAAATTTAACGTTATACTGCAATTTCCATTACCTTTTCAAAATTTTGTGTAATGTTGTCATCTTTTTTTAAAGGAAATTGTAGTTCTTGACATAACCAAGTAGTAAATTTAACGAGGTTTCTAAATATGTGCAACTTCATACATATATTTTAAATGTTGATGAGGATATTAAATAGGAGGATTAAAACTAGTACCGCTCATAAATTAAGGATAAATAGATATAAGCCCTACAAAATAAGGAAATCGTTTTCTCTATCATGGCGATTATGAAAGGAATGTAAACTTTTATTTATTTGAATTTTCATTATTTTATGGAAGTGACCATTAGAGTTACTAAACATACATCTAATCACCTTTAGTTTTTTTCTATGGAGTTTATTACATTTTTAAATCTAGTAGCAACACCGCTGAGGAAATACGTGAAAATCTAAGCAATGCTCTTCATTAACACCGACTTATTTAATAAACTGTGTAAACACAAGAAATAACGGGTGCTAAGAGTGCATTCAAAAGGTTGGAAAGCAATTTAAATCAAAATTTTTAAAAAACATGTTTGTCAATATTTAAGCTTGTTAAAATTCTATGCCTGCTTAACTATGTTAAGGCTTACTACATTTTGCAGTTTTGACACTACAACTTTTAAAATGGCGGCCTATTAAGTAACATACATAGTATTAACTAATAAATAATTGAGGTTGATGAAATTTCAACAATCATAATAACAAAGTTATCATCAGATCGGTTTATTAAAGTATCTATTATTTTCAAAAAATTCGTCGTTAACTTATAATTGACTTTAAGCTATAATTTTTCTAAAGTAGACCTACAAGAGATGAATTGTTAATGATTTATGCGAAACATTAATATACAGATCAGTACGCGTAACTAGATACATACATGCCATTGAATTAATACTCACTTGCCTTGCCACCCAATATTGGTAGGATGTGTAAAATATTCGTGAGCGTTGAAATAGAAACCACCGATTCACACCGAGGTGTATTGATTCTTATTTGAATAGAGCATTACAATTGAACAATTACATACATAATGATATGTATGTAATTGTTCAATTGTAATGCTCTATTTGTTTCAACCATGTCTTTGTTAGTTATTTTATTTAAACAAAAGGAAAAACCGTATTAGACGTTAACAAACGCTACTTCTTTATTTAATGAATAACTCCACACTTTCAACTCTGAAGTTAGATACATATATCTAACAAAAACTCTTTTACTATATAATGCAAGGCATACCCTACTCTAGTTAGTTATGCATACTTAGTTGCCTATTCAATAGCTCAACATTTATCCATTAAAACAATATTACTAAGACTTGTCCTTATTGAGATGTTGAATAGTCACGAACACAAAAATATAATCGTTATCTATATGAAATACAATTTGCTCTTCATCTTCTCCAATTTTCTTATCTTTAAATGGGAAATAGTCTTCTTGAAATATCACATCCCGGGATAATTTTTCTGTTTTTGATATGCCACAGTCTGTAACCCTTTGTTCCTTCCTGATATTTTAAAATTATGCATTTCTCTGCTCTACTATCCAATTTACTTTCTTGTTTCACTAGTGCCCAAACACAGCATCCAAAAACTCTCATTGTGTCTAATTCCTCCTTGTCAAGTTTCTTTCCACTTCAACGCTCTAGTGGAATTTCATTGTTTATAGATTTAGAAGGACATCTATTTCTGATATAACATGCAGTGTTCAATGCTTCTGCCCAAAAAGTGTGGGCCAAACCTGATTCCGCTAGCATACACCGTACCATATTAAGTAATGTTAAATTTTACCTCTCTGCTTTTTCATTCTGTTGTGGCGTATACGGCACAGTTTTTCTATGTAAGATGCCACACTTTTCTAAATGTTCCTTGAATTGTGTACTAATATACTCTCCATCGTTATCACTTTGTGACTGTTTTATATGTCTATCCTGTAAATTCTCCACCTTACTTTGATATTTTTTAAATTCATCTAAAGCATCCTGACTGCTACATAGTTGGAATAATCATTTATAAACGTTATAAAATACTGTGCTTCACCTAATGATTCAGGTAAAATTTTTCCTGCAATGTCTGTGCACTAATTCTAATTTTTCAGTCATCTTCTCAAAATGATTTTTAGGAAAAATCGCTCTTTTCATTTTTCCTTCTATACAAATGGTACATTCCTTTGAAGTTTCTTTCTTTATTGTGTCTAATTCAGGTATTCTTCTAATTGCATCAGTATGAACATGACCAAATCTTCTATGCCAAGTATCTAGACTTGTAACTTTGGCTACTTTTCATGTTATTTCTTCTGTTTCAAATGTGTAACAATGAATTTTTCTTCTTTGCTTTTATGACAACCTCTCCATTATTGATTATTTTTGCAATTCCTCCGTTAAAAATGATTTCTGATCCCTTCTTCTAGTCTACTTAACGATAGCAAGTTATCTTCTAATTTTGGCACATACAATACGTTCTGTAATTCTATACCCCAGCCACCATATTCATTACTTATATTTAATAATGCTCTTCCTTTACCAAAAATTTCTACTTTATTCCCATCTGCTGTTGTTACCTGACCAAACTTTGTTTCTACGAAATCCGATAAAATTTCTTTATATGGGGTCATGTGATCAGTAGCACCCGAATCTAATGTCCATTTGTTTATTTTAAAGCTTTCATATTTTGCGTCTATGAATTCTTTTGACATTAGCTACTTTTCCTACTGTATCATCCTTACCTTCGTCAATTTCCCTCTTTTTATCTTTTTCTCTGTTACTTTGCCTTCTACAAAATTTTGCGATATGTCCTTTTCCACCACATGAGAAACAGAATACTATCTTTTGCGACTGTTCATTACTGTTATGATTTTTACTTTTATCATAGTTTCTTTTACCTTTAAAATTTTTCGTCATTAGCACTTTACTGTCGCTGTCCATTTCATCATTTCTTTGTAGTCCCTTTTCTTCTAATAATAGCTTCGCCTTTACTAACTTCGTATTTAATTTAACTTCTTTTTATTCTAAATTTCTTACTAATCCTTCGTATTTATTCATAGGTAAGCCCATTAAATAAAAACATGCGAGTAGATTATCAGGGAATTCAATATACACCTTATTCACTTTCCTATTTATATTTTGGATTTTCGAAATATAATCTTGCATAGTCATGCCTTCGGTTTTTGTAATTGTTACTATTTCTTTGATTAACATTACTGTGTGTAACAGCCCAAATTTTGTGTGCATTTCTTCTAATGGTTCCCAAGCCTCCTTTGCAGTTTACAATGCTTTTAAGTCTGATTTCGTCTGATCTTCACTTAATTCCGATCCCTTGTAACCGGGGTCAATGGCCTCCCAACACTGCTTCTGTATCAGCGCTGCCTTCATTCGCACGGACCAAGCGTAATAGTTTTCTTCTTCTAATTTCGGAATTCTAAATTCGTCACTGGCCATTTTGTTTAAAGTTTCTTCTTTTATACTTAACACTGTTTAAAATACGTGGCTTGGGCCCATAACCTGTTAGTTATTTTATTTGAACAAAAGGAAAAACCGTATTAGACGTTAACGGACGCTACTTCTTTATTTAATAAATAACTCCACTTCACTCCACGTCACTTTCAACTCTGAAGTTAGGTACATATATCTAACAGAAACTCTTTTACTATACCGTAAGAGCGAGCGTACTTTGATCAGCCAGCATAACCGGCATTTTTCGGAAATGCGATAGCAAAGTCGTGTTTCACATGTGTACCTGAACGAATATCTCGCTTATAACGTAAGCAAGGTGTTTTTAGAAATGCAAGAGCGAAGTTGTGGCTTGTACATGTACGTGAACGAATACGCCGTTTATAACATGAGTAAGGTGCACAAATGAATTTGCGTTTACGCAATTTTATCAAGCAACTGACATTCCACAGTGACATTCAACACAGCACACGTTTAGATGCGCTGAGTTCGTGTAAAATCGAATGATCATAGTACACTCGCTCGTACGGGATAATACAAGGCATACCCTACTCTAGTTAGTTATGCATACTTAGTTGCCTATTCAATAGCTCAACATTTATCCATTAAAACAATATTACTAAGACTTGTCCTTATTGAGATGTTGAATAGTCACGAACACAAAAATATAATCGTTATCTATATGAAATACAATTTGCTCTTGAATTGTTTCTTCATCTTCTCCAATTTTCTTATCTTTAAATGGGAAATAGTCTTCTTGAAATATCACATCCCGGGATAATTTTTCTGTTTTTGATATGCCACAGTCTGTAACCCTTTGTTCCTTCCTGATATTTTAAAAATATGCATTTCTCTGCTCTACTATCCAATTTACTTTCTTGTTTCACTAGTGTCCAAACACAGCATCCAAAAACTCTCATTGTGTCTAATTCCTCCTTGTCAAGTTTCTTTCCACTTCAACGCTCTAGTGGAATTTCATTGTTTATAGATTTAGAAGGACATCTATTTCTGATATAACATGCAGTGTTCAATGCTTCTGCCCAAAAAGTGTGGGCCAAACCTGATTCCGCTAGCATACACCGTACCATATTAAGTAATGTTAAATTTTACCTCTCTGCTTTTTCATTCTGTTGTGGCGTATACGGCACAGTTTTTCTATGTAAGATGCCACACTTTTCTAAATGTTCCTTGAATTGTGTACTAATATACTGTCCATCGTTATCACTTTGTGACTGTTTTATATGTCTATCCTGTAGATTCTCCACCTCACTTTGATATTTTTTAAATTCATCTAAAGCATCACCCTTACTCTTGATGATCCTGACTGCTACATAGTTGGAATAATCATTTATAAACGTTATAAAATACTGTGCTTCACCTAATGATTCAGGTAAAATTTTTCCTGCAATGTATGTCCACTAATCCTAATTTTTCAGTCATCTTCTCAACATGATTTTTATGAAAAATCGCTCTTTTCATTTTTCCTTCTATACAAATGGTACATTCCTTTGAAGTTTCTTTCTTTATTGTGTCTAATTCAGGTATTTTTCTGATTGTATCAGTATGAACATGACCAAATCTTCCATGCCAAGTATCTAGACTTGTAACTTTGGCTACTTTTCTTGTTATTTCTTCTGTTTCAAATGTGTAACAACGAATTTTTCTTCTTTGCTTTTATGACAACGTCTCCATTATTGATTATTTTTGCAATTCCTCCGTTAAAAATGATCTCTGATCCCTTCTTCTAGTTTACTTAACGATAGCAAGTTATCTTTTAATTTTGGCACATACAATACGTTCTGTAATTCTATACTCCAGCCACCATATTCATTGCTTATATTTAATAATGCTCTTCCTTTACCAAAAATTTCTACTTTATTCCCATCTGCTGTTGTTACCTGACCAAACTTTGTTACTACGAAATCCGATAAAATTTCTTTATATGGGATCATGTGATCAGTAGCACCCGAATCTAATGTCCATTTGTTTATTTTAAAGCTTTCATATTTTGCGTTTACACATAGTACTCTGAATTCTTTTGACATTAGCTACTTTTCCTACTGTATCATCCTTACCTTCGTCTATTTCCTTCTTTTTATCTCTGTTACTTCGCCTTCTACAAAATTTTGCGATATGTCCTTTTCCACCACATGAGAAACAGAATACTATCTTTTGCGACTGTTCATTACTGTTATGATTTTTACTTTTATAATAGTTTCTTTTATCTTTAAAATTTTTCGTCATTAGCACTTTACTGTCGCTGTCCAATTCATCATTTCTTTGTAGTCTTTTTTCTTCTAATAATAGCTTCGCCTTTACTAACTTCGTACTTAATTTAACTTCTTCTTGTTCTAAATTTCTTACTAATCCTATTTATTCATAGGTAAGCCCATTAAATAAAAACATGCGAGTAGATTATCTAGGAATTCAATACACACCTTATTAACTTTCCTATTTATATTTTGGATTTTCGAAATATAATCTTGCATAGTTATGCCTTCGGTTTTTGTAGTTGTTACCATTTCTTTGCTTAACATTACTGTGTGTAACAATCCAAATTTTGTGTGCATTTCTTCTAATGTTTCCCAAGCCTTCTTTGCAGTTTTGCACTCCCCAGTATCTTCAATATAGGAATCATTTACGCATAGTAATAAAAACGACAATGCTTTTAAGTCTGATTTCGTCTGATCTTCACTTAATTCCGATCCCTTGTAACCGGGGTCAATGGCCTCCCAACACTGCTTCTGTATCAGCGCTGCCTTCATTCGCACGGACCAAGCGTAAAAATTTTCTTCTTCTAATTTCGGAATTCTAAATTCGTCACTGGCCATTTTGTTTAAATTTTCTTCTTTTATACTTAACACTGTTTAAAATACGTGGCCTGGGCCCATAACCTGTTAGTTATTTTATTTAAACAAAAGGAAAAACCGTATTAGACGTTAACAGACGCTACTTCTTTATTTAATGAATAACTCCACTTCACTCTACGTCACTTTCAACTCTGAAGTTAGGTACATATATCTAACAGAAACTCTTTTACTATACCGTAAGAGCGAGCGTATTCTGATCAGCCAGCATAACCGGCATTTTTCGGAAATCCGATAGCAAAGTCGTGTTTTACATGTGTACCTGAACGAATATCTCGTTTATAACGTGAGCAAGGTGTTTTTGGAAATGCAAGAGCGAAGTTGTGGCTTGTACATGTACGTGAACGAATACGCCGTTTATAACATGAGTAAGGTGCACAAATGAATTTGCGTTTACGCAATTTTGTCAAGCAAATAACATTTCACAGTGACATTCAACACAGCACACGTTTAGATGCGCTGAGTTCGTGTAAAATCGGGTGATCATAGTACACTCGCTCGTACGGTATAATACAAGGCATACCCTACTCTAGTTAGTTATGCATACTTAGTTGCCTATACAATAGCTCAGTATTTATCCATTAAAACAATATTACTAACAGCCTTAACGTTATTATGACGAACTGCCAATTTTTGACAGATGATTTCGCAACACGGTGATATATCTACTTGAGCGAACTGATCTGTATAAAAATACATAAAAATTATACCGGATGTACCATTTAAAATTTGCATATTCACCGTGGCTCTTGCTTTCTAAACTTCCTCTATATTTAAAGATAATTTTACAAGATGGACCATGTAATCCTGTACAACTCTAGTTCAATCTAAAAAATAATATACATTATATTGTATTGAAAAAAGTACGATTTATGTACATCAAAATTGACTAAATAATGCATTTATTTTCACCGTTTTGCTAGTATCGCCGCTCTTATTGTTAATCTCAGCTGCTGAAACCGAGTAAACTTAAACAATTGCATACAGAATTGCAAGAAGTAACGGCAGTTTCACAATGGGCTTTTGGGCATTAAAAGATCGCAATACGTCACAGAAAGAGCACTGCGTAAAAAAACATTATGTAGTAAACATGTATACAGCGCATTTATGATTAGAAACCACTTATTCAACATTGTTAATACTGCCAGTAGTCAGTCTATAGGAAGTTCCTGAAGAACCTCGCAATACAAAGAGCAAAACGTCCGTTCAAAGGAATGATAGGAGGCAAAACTCGAAAAATTTACTGTGAATTACACTTTTTATTTACATTATTTTTTTAGTTTGAAATAGAATTGTTTTCTGATTCCAAATATACAGGGTGTCAGTTTAAATACTTACGTACAATGCGTATATTTCGGGTTATAAATTTGGCATTCTAGAAATTCCTCAAATATTAAATAACCTTACCTTTCTACTGAAAAAGAGTAGATAATAAATAAGTTATTATGTATTGCACTAAATGCGTTGATAGCAAGTCGTAGATGATACATAGATGTTTTAACGTGTTTGCCGTATTTTTTTATCTTGACAAAAAGCTTGTTGTATGGTCAATTTATCTGATGAATTGTATGCGTAGTCGATAACATACCGAAAGATGTACGACGATAACTCTGATAAAATTTCTGTTTTGATTTTTATTGTAATTATAATAGAAAATTGCGTTAGACTAGCGAGGTGGTGAGGTGATGTTAAGAAAAATACAGGACTCTATAACTAAAATATTATCAATTCTATGTTCAGCTGTAATAGGAGTAGGTACTACTTCTTTGTATTAAGAAAAATATTCTGAATGCATTGTGCTAATAGATTTTACATTCTGTAAAGCCTGTATTTGTTGATCTTCTTAATTGGACATGAATACCTTGTGCAATTTGGAACAAATTAGTGGTTATAGCAAAGAAAGTGCTTTATAAATTTAGATAAAATGAAAGTAACATTAAGATATGAATAAAAATATAACGTTGGTGTTAGTTCAAAATGACACTCCTCTTAATATGGGAAAGTTCGTACCTATTCATGACATAATTAGAAATTAAGTGTTACCAATATTTTTTGCCAGAGAGCTTTTTCGGTACAAATGTACAAAATATTGACTAAGTAGTGTACGAGAGAGCGATGTATGGCTGCGTGTAGTATTCGAGAATAAGTGAGAGGAACCGCTTTTACTGCTGGCTGCTAAATATGCGTCTTTGGAGTACTGGAAGCAGCATCGCCTATTATTTGCTTTGTGCTTAAGTGAAGCCAACATAAACCACGAATTTGTGCACAAATACGTCGTTGTCACCACCACACAGTAGTGTACCATTTTTGCTATAAAATTGTGGAATATTTCGCCAGCGGCATAACGTACTTAATAAGGATAGAAAAAATACACATGTGACAAATTTGTGAAAATAAAATAAAAATTACGCTATTGTTTTATACTATAGTACTTTTCACATACACTGCACGTTTTTACCATCTTAATACATTATAATGCACAAGATGCGATATCAAGTTTAGAGACGTGGACAGCTGGAAACACCAGCCGAAAATTGACATTACGATGAGTTACGATTAGAAACGACGGAGTTTATCCTGTTCTTTCCCCTCTCTTGTAAGACTTGATGTAAATGCTTTTGGTTTATGTTGGCTCCACCTTCAAATGAAAACAAGCGCTTCTTTTACCCCAAGTAGTTTCGTCACTTCTCTATTGTGTTAGTTGTGAGGTGTACGGTGTATTAGGCTACATATGCTATAAATCGCTCACTCTTACTACCTATGTAAATATCAAGCTTGTTAGTGATAACATTTATGATACGTAACTCGTACAAATTTTAAGAGCATAGCTTTTTCAATTGATAACATAATTTTTAATTGTGATCATACATATCTATGATGTTTTCTTTCACTATGAAAGCATAAAAAGATTAAGTCAACGCACATATTACAGCATGTGCTGTTGTTGGCTTGCCCGTGCATCATTCCGCCGCTCATCAGAGTAGCGTTCAGCATAGTCATCCTATGTTAGGATCCAGACGTGGACAAGGCAGAAGATTGCCGCCTACACCCTGCAAACCATCTACGCTGCAATTACGACCAGGGCCTATAAATTTTCCAAAACTTAATGCTTCTCCGACTCATGTAGGCGTAAGTATTACTTTCTTTTTGTAAAGTACAACATCGATTATCGGTGTCGAGAGCTTGTTGCATATTTACATATTTATAAGGAAGAAAATAAATGTATTACAAATACAATTATGTTTCGTAAAATCAGCTTCGGAGTAAATAAAAAAATTACTTCAATACAATAATGATGCGTGTTTTGTATGTCTTTCGTAATATCTCCTTTAGCAAAAAGAAAGATCCTTGAACTATTACTCTCATGGTTTTCGAAGTTAAATTAAGGCAATACGTTCCATAGTTTGAAGATTATCTATTACTTACCTTTAAAGTTACTTAATTTTCTATGCCACTTTTACATATACACGTTGGTCCAGATACGAACGGGCGTTGATTTTGTGAATGGCGAGTCTCACTGAGAGATCCGATCCAGTCGTAGTATATCATAAAGCGAGCAGCAGTACGCACTATTTTATAAACACGCTCAATCACGTAACATTATAATTCAACGCCTTCTGACAAAATGTATTAATACAGAATTACTGCGAACTTTTCTGTATTCTCAGATTATGTTAGAAACTACAGTTTCTTATATTCATTTTGTCGCTGCTATGCGATGCAGGAGATCGAAAAAATAATTGTAAGTAGAAAAATAAACAGCGATTCTTACAAAATTAAACTAAAGAGAAATAAATTCGATAATTATACAAAATAAATTGAAATTCTAACAATGTTACTTTATTAAGGAGAAAAATCTCTTGGCAATTTTGAATTTTGTAACTTTTGTATTTGTAGCGTTTCAAAATACGTTTCACAGCACTTCTATTAACACCGATTTCGTCTACAATTTTCCGGCTAGATCCAGGTTCGTCCATACCAATTAACGAACAAACCCTCACTTCTCTCTCCTCCCGCTCGAGATGCATTAGAGGGATTTGAGGCTGTTCGTCCATTTGTTGGCATTTACGGCAATTCCCGACCACGTAGCCAAGTTTCCCAAACGCTTTGACGATCCTTTCAATCGTCGAATGCGAAGGAATAAGACGATCCACGTACTCGGCACAACTATCGACAAAATACCATTTAATGATCTGTGTCTTCTCTGCGGTTGTAAAACTAACATAGTGTATTCGAAATCCACGCACACTTGTTAGAACCTTACGAGCGCACAGACAAACAAAGAATGCGTGAGATAGGCTTCTCAGAGCTACGACGGTTGCGCGCGACGAGGCTGACCGGCGGGGATAAATGCAAGGATGCCAGATCGCGCTACGTACAATATACCTCGCACCCCGGTGAGATCTGAGCCAACGTGTATATAATGTGTGTTTAAGTGCAACCTTGGTACTGATATTTGGTAAAACAAAGAAAAGCGCAAGTTTTGCATAGGGGCTATACTTAGAGTTTGCATTTATTAGCAAAACAGCAGATATACAGGGTGATTCTAAATATATACGACGAACTTCAAGGACTCATTCCTTGAGTTATTTAGATCATAAAGGGTTATATGAACATATATCCAAAAAGGCTTAGTTATAAAAACAAAGGATGTTTAATAAATAGAGGGTCTAAAATCTAGCTGGCCCTACAGAAGCAATCGTTTATTTATTTGTCACACAATATTATTGTGTTAAAGTATTATTCGTTAAAGTTTATTGCTAGTTTCTTATCTTTAATGTGAATTATACAAATGCTGAGATGTGCGATGTCAATTTTCTTCATGAAGAGCGGAACCTGAACCGTGTAATCTCGCATCTTTCGGTATTTACTTCATCTTCACCAGCATCTTAGTGATACGAGAAATTTTAGAAAACATACGACTGATAATAGGCAACCTCGTAAAATTGCTTGAGTGTAAACATAAGTCAGTCCACAGCATGAAGGTTATTGAGAATTCATCTTTATCACATTCAACGGGTGGAGACACTTTTGCCAGGCGATTTCCCGCAAAGATTGGCCTTGTTCTAATGGATGGAGGATAAAATCGCACGAAATCCTCAGTTTTTGACACAAGTATTCCATACCGATGAGGGTTCTTTCTCCAAAATTGCTATTACAAATTACCGTAATGGATTCCAAATTTGTTATCTTCAGAATTGATAGAAGATTCAACGTTGTTGGGAGATCAACTGGAGATGGTTGCCTCGTTGCTTTCAGAAACAACATTCAAGTTACCTTAGTGGATGTATCTTCGCTGATTGATTTGGTTCCTTTAATGAATTTTGCGCATATATTAAATCTAAAGGAATGGAATAATGCTTAAAATATGTATGTATGACAATGTTCTGGATCTTGTTTTTTTGCAATATGTCACGTGAATTACATGTCCATCACAGTTCGGGACCCTTGGTGCTTTTCACCCACCACTCGAAATTAGGATCATTTTCGACACTTGCTATAACTTTAACAGAGCCAAGTTCTTGACTTCGTATAGTGATATGCTGGCAAACAAGTAGAGTTTCGTAGATGAGCACAATGATGTGGATACTGCTGTGGCTGCATTTTATACTACATTGTATTCCGTTATAGATCGCTCTGTTGTGAAAACTAAACGACCTACCTCTACATTTCCTCAATGGTTTAGTACTGAAATAAAACAACATATTAAATTAAAAGAATTTTATATAAAAAAATGGAAAATAAAAGCAATATACTTTCTGAATGAATATAAACGAATGAGATCTCTCATAAGGCAGGAAATCAGAAATGCTTATTTGGCAGATGTTGAATATAATATCAACAGAGATCCTAAGTTATTCTGGCGCTTCATTAACAGTAAGAAGACCTCCTCCAGGATTCCGGGGGATAAATTTGGTTTCGGTATAAGTCTCTTATCATTAATTAAGTCTTATTTTACTGGAGGACAGTGTTATGTTTACTACAATGGTTGTTTCTCTGGTCCATTTTCTGCAACATCGGGCGTTCCTCAGGGTTCAAATCTCGGACCTCTTCTCTTTAATTTGTACATGAATGACTAGCTCTTCCTATTTACTTGTCACGTCTTAGCATACGCAAATGACAAAAATATTTAATACAATTAATAGCTTTCACAATTGTAAACACTTACAAGCCAATCTTCTACAAATTAATGTTTGGAGCCAAAGACAACTATCTCTTTTTGAACATCAATAAGTGCACTGTGGTTTCTCATAATAACACTCACACTATTACATACTACAACTACCAGATTAATGATACCGCTATACCACGCAACATCAACACATTAGATCTTGGTATCTTGTTCGATAATAGCTTGCTATTTACTGAACATATTTCATCAATGTGTTTATCTGCTTCCAAAACTCTAGGTTTTGTCATACGCCCCTGTCAGCAGTTTTCAGATTTAAATTTAATGAAACGTTTATACAATGCTTATGTTCATTCTAAGCTTCGATATGCCTCCATTGTTTGGTGTTGTGTCTGTACGAGGTGGGGTAATCACAATTAGAATAAAAAATGCAACAATACAACTAAGAGCGTTTAATGTAACTTCTTGTATACAACTATTATTTTTGGGTGTGGCGCGATAGCGCAATATAATGCGTTGAGGCAACTTTTACATATATAGATGTACACATATACATAAGTGTATAGGTGGTATAAAACTATAAGATACTCTTCATTTCCTCCCACCGTAAGTGTTGTCGCACTACTCACGGTAGCGGCTTGGAATATTCCGCGTGCGAGTGCTCCTTCGCAATGGGATTGCTGTAGTTGCTTCGGGTGCAGGATTGCTTGGCATAGGATTCAGTTGAGGGGATATATTTTCGGATTGCGGAGATTGGGTTTTAGGAATTTCGGTCCGGTTAGGTTGTGATGTACTTGGTGATATATGTGAGTCATTGGTCACAATGGGTAAGTTGATAAATGGTAAGTCATCATTACGCGTACGAATATGGTCTGCATGACGTCTTCTCTCGACTCCATCATTTGTAATCACTTTGTATGAATATCTATTGGTTCGTTCCATAACTTTCGCTGGAGTCCATTGCTTTTCCAAATTAGTTCGAACGTAAATGTTATCACTACTCTGAAATTGTCGATTATGATTCTCATCATTCTCGATTTCTCGCTTGACATTGTTGTAACGTAATGTTCCTTTGATATCTGGCTTAATGTTGTCCAGAACTGAACGTAAGCGATGTCCAAAAAGCATTTCGTTCGGGCTCTTGTGAGTTGTACTGTGAGGCGTATTACGATAGTTGAATAGAAAATTTCGTAAGCGTTGAACCGTTGTTTGATTGTCACTCCTACTTGTTGTCATCCTGGTCTTAAATGTCCGTACAAAGCGTTCGGCTAATCCGTTGGTTTTGGATGATAGGGTGATGACGTAATATGTTTAATATTCTTTTTTGTACAATAACGACGAAATTCTTCTGACGTGAATTGACGTCCGTTATCTGACACTATGATTCGTGGTAAACCAAAGTTAACGAATATTTCATCTAATGCGTTACAGAGTGTTTGTGTCGTAATGGTCCTCATAGGTTTCACATCTGCCCATTTCGATAAAGCATCTACTACCACCAACCAATATCTATCTTCAAATGGTCCGGCGAAGTCGATGTGCAGTCTTTCCCATACCTCTTCAGGAATCGACCATGAATAAGTAGGTAGTTCAGGTTGCTGTTGTCTGTTGTTTTGGCAATTTCGGCAGTCTTTAACATAGTTGTCGATATCTGTGTCCATCTGCGGCCACCAAATGTAAATCTTGATAAAGCACGCATTGCTACTATACCCGGATGTCCGGCATGTAACAACTTTAATATTGTTTCCTCAGCCTATCTGGGATGATGATCCTTCCTTGCCACATTAAGATGCCATTTTCAATGGAGATTTCGTCTCGTTTGTTATAGAAAGGTTGCAGTTCTGCTGTAATGGTGTGATTCCAAGAACGTGTGTTCACTAGATGTTTAACACTTCGTAACAATTTGTCAACGTTCGTTTCTTTGCGTAATAATTCTTCCGTTAAGTCCATGTCATCAAGTTTCATAATGTAAGAATCGTTGTAGACTTTTAATATGCGTTGTTCGTCGTGAGTTAATGTCTCATGTTTATTAGGAAAACGTGATAGGAAATCAGCGATGGTGTTAGTCTTCCCTTGGCGGTACATTATATCATAGTCATATTCGCCAATGTATAATGCCCAACGTATTAAACGATTGTTCACCAGTTTAGGTAGTGTGCGTTTTGATCCAAATAAATGTTCTAATGGCTTATGGTCCGTTAGAAGCGTAAATTTGCTTCCTCGTAAGTATTGATCAAATTTTTTAATAGAAAAGAATATGGCTAAAGCTTCCCTATCTATGACGGAGTATTGTTGTTCTGCGTCATTTAACTTCCGAGATGCAAACGCAATTGGTTCCTCTTCGCCCATGTCATTCATGTGAAAAAGTACTGCTCCCACTCCTTTCTCACTAGCGTCGCTCGCAAGATATAGTGGTTTATTCTGCTCGTATGGCACTAAAGCGTTTGCGTTAAGTATAGCTTGCTTAACTCGCTTGAATGTATCGTTTTCGTTACGTTTCCAATTCCATTTAACATTTTTTCGCGTCAATTTGTGTAAATCTGCACATAAGCTGTGAAGATTAGGAATAAATCTTTCGTAAAAATTTATTAAACCAAGAATGATTTCAATTCAGTAATGTTGCTTGGCGTTGGTGCGTTCCTGATAGCTGCTAATTTGCTGGACGTGGGCTTAATTCCATTTTTGCTAAATTCATGACCTAGGTACTCGATTGTGGATTGCATGAATGTGCACTTGTTTAACTGTACCCGCATGCCTACATCCCGTAAACGCTTGAATACTTCTTCAAGATTTCGTAATGTTGTTCATCAGTTTCACCCGTTACGGCGATGTCGTCAAAGTAAACAGCGACATTATCAATTCCATCTAGCAGGTTTCTATAAATCGACAGAAAGTTGCTGGTGCATTTACAATTCCAAAAGGTAATCGATTATATTGAAAGTAACCCTTGTGCGTTGAAATAATTAAATATTTACGAGACGTGTCATCAACCTCAAATTGTAAATACGCGTCCTTGAGATCAATTTTTGAATAACTTAGTCCGTTCGCTAATTGCCTTCTCAGTTGATCGAAAAGTGGTATTGGGTGTTTTTCCGTGATAATAACTGGATTAATTGTTGTGCGAAAATCACCACATATTCGTATGCTTCCATCTTTCTTAGGTACGTTAACCGTTGGTGTTGCCCACTCTACTGCTGTCTCATTGGGGTCAACTGGAGAGAGTACTCCTTCTTTGACGAGACGTTCTAATTCCGCTTCAACGTTCTTTTGTAGTCCAAAATTTGATAGGTCGTGCTGCGGTGTGAACAGGTTTTGCGTTTTCTTTAAGATGTAATTTGACTTTGTAATTTTTGATTTTGCCAATTGTTTTGTCGAATAATTCTGCATTATCTTTGATTATCTGATCTAATCGCTTGTCGTTAGCTGCTTTTGACAATCTAGTCTGCTCGTTTGTTTCAATGAATACACTTGTTCGGGGAAGGGCATGTTGAAAGCTTCGCTCCATGTTAATCCAAATAACATTGGATCAGCACCATCTATTACAACAACTGGAAGTTTTTCTGTGTTTTTGTCTATTGTAACGTCTACTTCTGTTTTCCCCCTGGGTTTAAGTTTAAAATTGCCGTATGCTTTTAATTTTGGAGGTCTTGTTAGTGGTGGTTTCCCTATTTGGTTCCACATTTCGTAGCTAATAATTGAATGAGACGCTCCTGGATCCCAGTCCATTGTGCATTTAACGTTGTTAATAAGTACATTAATTTTCTTACCACGTGATGCTGATGATGTTTTGAAAATTTCTTCGTATTCGCTGTCATCACTTTCCATTTTATGTATTTTACGATTGTTTGTATTGTCTTTTGTTTTAAAATTGTCACGTTTGCTAAACTGTTTTATTTGAGCTTTACCTGACTTAATACATAACTTCTCAAATGTCCTTTTAAATTGCATTCTTTACAAATGTGATTGTATGCCGGGCAACTATTATTAAAATGTTTAAATTTACCACATCGTTTACACTGTTTATTGTTTATAACAAAGGTAGTATTGTTTGCAGATCGCGATTTTTGTTTATTTTCGTTTGAGCTTTTTGTTTTAACTTTATTAATGTTTACATCATTTTCATCATTATAATCTTTTTCTGCTGCTTCACGCGCCTGTGCAATTTCAAACACTTCTGCAAACGTTATTTCACATTCTATGTTATTTATTGTTGTTTTTAAATCTGGCCACTTTTGTTTAAGTTCAATTTCAAGTCTTTTGTGATTTAATCCCGTAGCAAATCGATCGCGTAACTGTCTATCTAACATTTCGCCTTCATACCCACAGTGTTGTGCTATTTCTTTTAATTTATTCGCGTAATTTTCAAATGTTTGATTTTTCCCACGTGTGCAATTCCAAAAGTTTGTTAAAGCTTTGAACCTCGTAGTTTTAATTTGAAATAAACTCAAAAATTTTTTTGAAATGTCTTTGTATGTTTGTTGTTCGAAATTAATTTCACTATTAGCAAAAGCTATCTTTAATTCTTTATAAGTCTCTGGTTTTAAACACGATAGGAATAATTCACGTTTTGCGTTTAAGTAATTTACGTTACCTGGTTTGTTTTCAAGTCCCCACATTCGGCACTGCGCTTCAAAATAGTCCACAAACGTTTCTGCTGCTGTGTTTTGTATCATATTTTTCACATTTGAAATTTTTTATAATGTTTCTCACTTCACTTTCACTATCATCGTTTTGCGTAGCATTTGAAGTTTGCGGACGAGCTAACTGTTGAAGTATATTTGCAATTTGTTGTTGTTGCTGAGCTTGTATTTCCAAAAATTGTTTAAATTGATTGCTATCCATTGTTGTTCGATGCTATGTGTGCTTCTTTTGTTTTTTTTTTTCCACTGAACTTACAGGGAGGGCTGTTTGTTTGCAATTAACATAACGTGTTCATCCTCGTCGCCAGTATGTTGTGTCTGTACGAGGTGGGGTAATCACAATTAGAATAAAAAATGCAACAATACAACTAAGAGCGTTTAATGTAACTTCTTGTATACAACTATTATTTTTGGGTGTGGCGCGATAGCGCAATATAATGCGTTGAGGCAACTTTTACATATATAGATGTACACATATACATAAGTGTATAGGTGGTATAAAACTATAAGATACTCTTCATTTGGTATCCCCACTATTTATATCAAAATCTTATGATCAAGCCTGTTCAAAAACGTTTTCTAAAGTATCTTTCCTTCCAAATGGACAATGTGTACCCTGATAGAGGCACTAAATGTTATAGCCTACTTTCGAAGCACAATTTT
Source organism: Dynastes maya (assembly GCA_029619315.2). Taxonomy (NCBI): domain Eukaryota; kingdom Metazoa; phylum Arthropoda; class Insecta; order Coleoptera; family Scarabaeidae; genus Dynastes; species Dynastes maya. The sequence goes on from JAROYE020000004.1 coordinate 35,909,749, forward strand.
CTGTCCCTTGCTAATCGCTGCGAGCGATATGTTTCTTTGCAAAATCAAAAAATAATATCGATTCACCAGCTCTTCTATCGCAAATAAACTTTACAGTACTTACTCATCATAGTCGGTTCTCTAATGCTTTTGAAATACCTAGAACTAACACCAACATTTTACTTAAAGCACCTAATAACCACATGATGAGGAACGCGAATAAACAGGATCTTGATCCATTTTTGTGAGTCTGCACATGTATCTACTTACTTCCACTTGCTTCCCCCCTTTTTTCCCTGCCCCTTTGGAATATATTGTTCTTGTTATGTTATACATTTTCAGCATACTTTCTATTTTTTCTTTTTTTGTAAGGATTATTATAGGCAACTTGTATTGTATTTTTTTATTGTTTACTATTTCTGTAAGTTTGTCTAGTAATTGGCTTTTGGGTTATAAACGATTATTATTATTATTGTTATTATTATCACATATGGGCCGAAGAAGACTAACGGAAAATTAAATGTCCGTCATCGTCACAAATTCTTTGTTAGTGCGCGGGCTGGAAGTGTTGGGGATCATTTGATAGGTCACAGTTTTTGCCAATGAGCTTGAATGGAGCAGTATATCGTTATTTTCTTGAAAAGGTGCTGCCACTATAGTTGGAAGAAGCCCAATTGTGTCAATTAAGATTTCAAATGTGTGTTGTGCACGATGGTGCTCCAGCACATTTTAGTTTAATTGTTCGAGAGTTTTTGGACGGCGCCTATTCAAATCGAGGGATAGGCGGAGAAGGTCCACAACCGTGGTCTTCTCGGATTTAAGCTCTTTCGATTCCTTTCCTCTGGGACCACCTTAATTCACTAATTTATACGGCAACCATTGAAAATGTCGATGAACTTATAAATCGCATTGTTGCAGCATTTGAGACAATTCGAAACACCCCCGAGAATAGAAACCTACATTGCAGGTGGCGGTGGCTATTTTCAAAAATTATTATAAGTTAATTCTGTTTATTACCTACGTTGTATTATTATGTACAAACCGTTAATTTATTAATCGGGTACTCTAAATCTGTGGCACTGGAACACTGAAATAGTTCACTAAACCCTACCACACTTTTATACGACCACATACTCTATGAAATTACATTATGTGGTACGGTTATAGTGACTATCAAGAAATCCATACAATCAGTGTTTTTACTAATTTGTGAACTATTTCATCGAATTTTATTACTAAACATCGTTTATTTTTATAACTAAACCGTTTTGGGTATATGTTCATCTGAACTTTTATGATCAAAATAACTCGGGGAATCAGTGATGATATACATGGTGACCCAAATTAACAGGCTGCTATTACCATCTCCACTACTGTTCATCCTACAAAATCGATTGAACTGTTAAACTTGTAGTGTTTTGCTGTTGGTATATGCAGTTAGTAGTAGAACGGGTGAATTTATAAGAAATCAAAATTTTTAATTGTTTTAATTGAACATCCTATATATTTTTCAACATTTTGAAAGAAAATTCAATTTTTGATATAAAATCTTAATAGTCTATTATTCTGAAACGTATGCTAAGAAAGTTAGAGTAGTTTCAGTTTTCATTAAAAGTACTCGTTTGTATAAATGCGTGGGAAATTTATGTACTACACATATATACCTTTTAAAAAATTGTAAATATTTCCATAAGTATTATACCGTAAAGTTGGGTTACTTTGGTCCACTTTTGAACTTTACAGTGTAACAACTTTTAAACCAAATGTTATTAATTTTTGTTTTTGGTCGCATTTTATAGGTCTGTATTAGTATTTCCAACTTTGAAATTGACAAGACGCTAAAGGCTTTCTAAATACATGTTTTCTAAAAAAAAATAAGGGTGGCCAAAGTCAAACGACCAAATTGGGTTACTTTGGCTACACATTGTTTTATTTAGAAAACGCAAGAGCATAGGTAAGTTTGGCCATTGGTATGATTGCCAAGTAAGTTTTGTAGTCATTTTTGAGGCTTTTTGACATAGAAATAAGTCAAAAATACATCATTTTTATGTTCTATTATCTAGCTTATTATAAATAAAGTAACGAAATGTTTTATAACTGTTTTAATTGCAAAGTAAAAAATACATTCTTTGTTAAAGAAAAACACATTCGAAAATGTAATTTAGAATAGTTTAAGAGTAATTTTTCATTTCCGGTATCTTGAAGAAACCTCTCTTGGATGGGATAGGTGTCTCTATGAACAAATTAGTACCAAACCTGTTAGATTTTGAAGCTTCTTAAAATAAACAAATACACACTCAATTACCAAGTGACAAACAGGGTAACCATGTGGTGGCCAAAGTCAGGCCTAAATTAATAATTTTGTTGTGGGCGACGTTGGCCACCCTTTGGCGGCAAAACCTACAAGTTTAAGTTTGCGGCGACCACTCATGAAGCTTCCTAAAGGTTTTATGATTTCGTATTTCCACATGAAAATCATGGATGCCGCCTCTTCATTCACCTACGAATCAAATTTTTGAAGGTAAAAAATGATCGTTTTTCATAAATTTCTTTATTTAATTTTTTCAAGAACTAAAAAAACAAATTGTGTGGTGTCAATAATTTTGTTTTAGTCCAATATAATCTATAGAAACAGGAAAAAATCACATTTGGCCAATAAGTATTATTATAACGTAATTGTGCATAATAAAACAAATATTGAAAAATGGCCAAAGTCAAAGCTGGTGGCTAACGCCACCCAACTTTACGGTACTGTGGCATAATATATTCCGAATAAAAAGTATTCAAAATGTAATGTAGAATGAAAAATGATCTAATATTACGATGCTCTGTTTAAAAAGAATGAACGTTGTTGCACCACCATGCGTATAATTGTCCTCGGCAGTTCCAAATATTTTTGGGTTGACTAGACGTCTATATTCGTCTAATGATTTTATTTTTGGGGAATAAATTTACCAAGCTGTTGACTCATCCTGCATATCAAATTTTATGTTCACAACAGTAAGCTTTGGAATGAATATCTTTCAATTAATAATTACAATTACAAATCGCATTTATCCTTTCGATTTCAGTTACAATCCCATTCTGCTCACACAACACCGCATAGTCTACCACATAGTTTTCCTAGAGAAAGAGAACCGTTACGGGAAATTATTCCTCCCAGGGAGAGTAACCCAAATCCAGCGGCCCCACTAAGTTTCGAACAAGCAGTCGCTCTAGGGAGAGGTGGTCGAATGTTACCCAGTCCAGTGCCTAACGGCTACAAACCTAAAACTACGTTATCGCGTCATTCAGATTCAGATGACGATGATTGGTGCTAACACAAGGAGTTCACTCAGTTGGATGAGTAAAAAAATGTAATAGTTTTCCAGCGATAATCGTACACGTCGATATACCAACGCCATACGGACGTTTTCGAAACTGTCAAGAACCAAGATAACTTCTTACGTTATAGGCCTTCGAGGAATTGAATTAACAAACAGTGTATCATGTTGTGTTGGACACAACACCGATAACGGTGGAGAAAGTGTATAATTCGATATCTTCGTATAGTTCAAGGAACACTAAACTGTCACGTAACTCAATCATGTGAACATTTATATTAATATAATTTTTGTAAACTACTGCCACTACCAATTTATGAATTTATGCTAAATATAAATTAGTACTGTTATGTTCATTAAAACCAACAACCAAAAATGTAAAACCAAAAACAATAAAATGAAAAATACAAAACGGTCGCGTATATGTGTGTAAATATTTGCGAAAGAAATCGAGATATAAATTACAAAAATAGGACTAAATTATTATTTGAATTTTACATAAGTGTAATTTATACCAATACCATTATTACTCTGATATATAATTATAAATTCTTCCCTAAAGTGCTTTAAAAACACAAAATTTACGAGAAAAAGAGAGAAATTTGAGCGAATAAATAAAACCTTTTTCTTATTACATAATGAAAAATAGCTGACAGAATACGAATATTTCTTGGATTACTTTATGTATATAATATTATCAAAACAAAAATTAAATGAAATGTGGTTTGTTTAATGTTATAAAATATATACATATATATAATATAATTAGTTTTTTCTGTGATATGAGCTCTGTGGTCTGTGGACGTGGAATATCGCGTAGGAATCGCTCTTTGTTCGTGATTCCTGTTTGTTTTAGGAATTTTTCCTTATTAAGAATTGCGTTATAAAATATTTTGAAAATCTACTTTATGGAGTTCTACAACCGCGATGATTTTTTTGACCAAAAAAGAAAAGAAAACGAGATGTCGCGGAGAAGTCTACAAGGTAGCTTTACTTAGGTTACTAACAAAAGGATGCCTTATAACTCTATACCGAAGTTTACGCAAAGAACCATTAAATGCACTACGTCTCCGATATTCACATGAGTCTAGCGTGTATTTCGGTACATTAAGAAATAAAATAAGTATAACAAATTAATGAAAAATAACGTAATCGTAATTTTTTATATACTTAATTCATGTTTACGTAAACTATGCTGAATGTAGGCGGTACTACAGACGGTATAGTACAATGCACGAGTTTTATTTTTTTCCGTTTAATTTGTAAGAACCCAAAAAATACAAGTAAAGTCAAAGAAATTTTTTTTGTATGTTCCGCTCAATATGATTTATTCTTTCTGAATATAAAGTACTGTTTCATACATAAATTGACATAAAATAGAACTTGTGTATTGTTATTAGTAGTTAATAGTTAATTAATATCCTGTTTACGTGATATTGGTTATCACACAACAGTAACTTGTACTGTCTTAAAGACAAACTTTAGTAATTTGTGGAGCCCTTCCTTACAACCGTGGTTGGCTTCCATATACCCCTCTACCCCATCTATTTTATTATAATTACTATCTCTGCCAATTGAACAAAAATGCGGGTCTTGTATTCAACATAACTTTAAAAGTAGCTTAGGTTGGTATGAATGTGTATTATACCCGTGAGTGTGTATTTAAAAATGTTGTCATGTCTGTGTGGCTTTGAGAAGCAGGCATGTGGACAAATACATTTGCAGATATATCCACGATGCTGTGTTCTTTAGTTAGTAGTTCATCAGTCTTTATTATAATTATTGATAGTGATAATATTGAAAATGTCCAAATTTTATATAATTCAGCATCTGTACATATAAATATAATATAAATATATACATAAAAAATATATATACATACCTTAAATTAAATATATCTTATAAATGGTATATATGATTGAGTATTTCAGGTGTATCTGTAAATGTATTTTGACCTACATATATTTCAAGAATGATGCTGTGTTATACTCTGTTAATAAAAATAAAAAGTATTATCGTGTTATATAATTAGGTACATAATTTATCTGTAGTTATTAAGAAATCTACCAGCAGCATTTTTGAAATTGGTAAAAATGTTATATACAAATTTATACATCTTTTTCGTAACTTACGTTATTAAATACTTATGTACTTATCTATATCAGTTAGTCTTTGCATTAGTGTTAAATAATATCATTGCTTAAAAGCCCATTTTTTAATGAAAATCATAAATAAATGATTATAAAACAAGTATATTTCTTTGATATTTGTGACTCCTTCCGGGTTAACTAGATTATGTATTTGCGCTTACAATTGTATTGTTAACACTAGATTTACGGACAAAATTGCATACCTTTTAATTTGATATAAAATACTAAATTGATATATTTCATCATTTATTTCATTTAAAAAAGGAATAGAATTTTCTCAACATAAACTTACGTTCAAAATTAATGCACCACGCAATGTTTCCGATGTATTTTCTACAATTTTTGTATTTTCTAAAAATTTTCGGTTTAACAGAACATAATCTATATATGATATGATATAGTTGATGTTGGCGTTGGTACTGTGCCATTAGCCACTTACATGTACACATATACATATAAAACCTAACAACCCGAACGGGTACCAGGGCTAACATGAGACACGCTTCACACCCGGGGAAGAACGGGTGACTAAACATAGACACACACAGGTAGGCCACCGGCAGGAAAGGATAAACCCACAAAGGACAGATCACATGAGGAACTTAACTAAATAATAACACGTAAATTACACATATGTTTGTAGATTAAACAGTTCACATCCTCTCTATCTAAGGCTATTAAAGAATTGATATTAATTGGAAGTTGAATATTGATATTAAGCAAGTCGATGACAAACAGGTTGATTTTTTCTGTATGCTTTTTGCATCCCAAAATGATATGATTGGTATCTCCGTGTTCGACCACGCAGAAGGTACATTTGTCACTATCAGAAATGTGGATTTTATGAAGGTGAGCAGGAAATCTTCCACGATTAAAAGATAATCTTAGAATTTGTGACATCATATTTCTTTTAACAGTCGCTTTATTGTACCAACGGTTATTTGTAATGTTGGGGTAAAGCATATAGTAGTTGGTGGAGTTTCCCTTGTACAGATTGGGAAAATGAGAAATTAGCTATATCGGTATCCCCTCCCCTCAGCTCCCTCACCGTACATGCGAGAGAGCATGGAGGGAACTGAGTGATATCCCAGCAATTCGATGCGGGAGATGCTAGTCCACTTGGAACAATGTTAAGATGTAGACCCACTGTGCGGAAAGTGCACGTAATAATTTGAAGTCAAGGTCGCCTGGAAATGAGAGTTTAGCATTTTGTTGTTGCTACGAAGTTTAGACGAAATTAATAAGACGTTCTAGACGAAAATAAAAACAGATTCTGATGAAATGAAAGTAAAGAAAAATAAATACTCTAGAAATTCTCACTAAGATTGTCCGCACATAAGGTAGTCTACCTCGTAACTAACCACATCGGTAACCTTGAGCCATCTATTGCCCGCTTGAGAGCGAGGAGGGGGTAGCGATATGGCTAATTTCGCATTTTCCTAATCGGTATATATCCATATAATGGTTTTGCCAATCTTTATGCAAATTACTTCTAAATTCCGCTAAAAAGTCAGAATGTGGTATTAAGACGCCTTCTAAAGTGCCCTCGTGACTGCATGCTGCTTTTGCTAGTCTATCTACCACTTCATTAAACGAAGTTCTCGAATGTCTTTTTATCCAAATATATGTTACAGACTTGCCACGTAGTCTTAGACAAGTCTAACAACAGCATTTCTCTGATAATTGGAAATGATGAGAAATTAAAATTTTGGAAACTCTTGAGCACGCTTTTGGAATCAGAAATGATAAAGTTGTCACTTTATATCTGGAGTATGTTCTCCATCGCTTTTTTAGTTGCTGTTGTCTCCACCGTAAAAACGCTAGCTTCTTTCGGTAACGAATATCCCTTGCTGTATTGTATCTCTGGAATAAAGAACGCACATCCACAACACCTGCGCTACTTTTCGTCCCGTCTGTGTATATATGGATGTCTTGAAAGAAATGTTCAACAATTTCATAATGCAATGCAAGTGAATGTCTTCCGAGAATTTGGGAAAGAGTATCACGAGCTTATGATTTAAGCATGGCGTCGATCGGAGTGGAATTCATAGCTCCCAAGCAAGGTCGAATAGCTCTGTTTACATCTACTTTTTTCAAAAGAGATTTGCATGCTGAACCATAAAGGAAACAGCCATAATCTAACAAAGATCTCGCTGTAGCTCTGTAAACCACTGTGGAAGAATGTAGATCTGCTTCAAAGGATACTTTATTAATGACACGTAATACATTAATTAGAGGCATCAGGATGTGAACTACTGTAAACTTGCATCATTGCATATGTTTCCACAGTTACTTCTTTAAACCTTGTGCGTCGACAAGAAAAAATATTCCTATACATAGAAAACGATCTCTCCACATCTAAGGAAGTTACATTTGCATGTAGAAACTGTTTTCCAAAATCACTTAAAAGTTCACTATTCTTACACTTATTATAAACGGCCACTAAAGTATTAAAATCGGGATTTTTCCTTAAAACATCTGCCAACTTTTGACTAGCGCATAATCCTGGCGTATCATTTAATGTGTGTAATTTATTTTTTACACTCTCCACTATGTCTAATGATTTCTGCAATGACAATTCAGTACATTGTAGTTTTCTGATGGCATCTGTATAATTGGTACATATTGTTGTTAAATCTTCTAAAAGTTGAGGAATTTGAAATTCTCTTTGACATTCTCTAATTGCTTCGGATTCATTCCGATTATATCGCATTATAACTGATTGAATTTGTTGAAAATGGATCAAATAGTAAGAAGCTGCTGTTAGCCAAGTACCCCATCGCGTTAAAATTGGTTTAGGAGGTTCTGGAATACCTGGACAAAATTTACGAAATTCTTTTAAACGTTTAGGAGATTACGAAACACTGCTTTAGTACTTCCAATCATCCGATCAACGTTTCCGTAATGTTGTCGAACAACTCCACCAACTAAATGCAAAGCATGCAGCACGCAGGTTATATGTATTAAGTTAGGAAATATATGTTTTAAGGATCGCCCAACACTTAATATCGTTGCTGCACTAGCTGTCACAATCATCACAACTTGATCTTGGGCAATTTTAAATTTTTTCAAAGCGTTCATTATCACTTTTTGAATATTTTCCGCGGTACATTGTTGAACACGTTTGCAAGCTAACAAATATCGAGATGCTGTGTTCTCGCTAGATAAAACGCGAGCTATTACATTCACAATACTGTTTTTCTTTATATCGGTCGTCTCATCCACGGTAATCCATATTTTTTTGGAACGCAAATCACGTTTAACACACATTTTCTAGCATCTCTTTCATTCGCAGCAAATGATTCTGTAATTGTGTTTGTGAGGGTAATGGGTACTTTGGAACGTATTGTCGCCAAAACGTTTTAAAAGCTGCTTTTCTCACCAACGACAACGGAAGATTACAAGAGGTAAACATAATTAATAAATGTATGAGGAATAGTGTATAGGGTATTTCAGTTCTTGCATTTCTCATATGGTTAATACCATTGACATGCCTCTGGCAATCAGTTCTGTCCAATGCAGCCAAACGAACATTGCATATTAAGCAAAAAACTGCACTACCGTCATATTTTAAATGGAGAAACATTGACACATACTTATGTACATTAGTAGCAAATCTATTACGAGGCATTGTTTTCTCAGGTATGTAAATATTAGTTCTATATAAAACGATACACTAATTATGTACTTGGTATAATACTACAACACACAAAAAACACCAGCTATATTTTCAAAAGCGACACGTAAGTACATAACCTTGACCGTTCGACTAATCTCTGCAACAGCTCAACCGGTACTAAAACGAAATCTCTCTCAGCGCGGTTTAACATGATTTATATTCAAGGTCGACACTACATGCCTGCTTCTCTACCGGTTTAGTTTATTTATGAATTTTTCGTATACTCATATTAACCCGTAATACCGACGCCTATGCGAGTCCGCAAGTTTAGGTTACTCTAATTATTAGAAAAAGAAAGTATATATACAGTATGTTTTATTTGCATGGTTTATAAAAGACTATATTGATGTAAATCTACATTGAAATAGTATTTGCATGTCTTTGTCGCCGGTCGTGTAGCGGTTCGGGAAGTTTACAGACAACATCAAACAATACAAAAGAAATTTCGTCAGTTATTAAAAATCGTATATGAAGGGAATTGTCTTTTGTAAAATTGCACCTCATATCCTTTAACTATATTTTCTCTCACTGTCGCAATAAAATGTCTAGCTGCTGTTGTCCCTTTTGTGTTTTCATTGCCGATTTCTTCCTCTGTGTCAAATAAATTTTCTCCATCTTCACTATAGTTCTCTATCCATTCTTCTGTTTCACTATCCGATGACGTTTCAACAATGTTTTTTTAATCTTCTTTACTTGTGCCTTAGAAACTTTCTTAACTCTCTGTGTATGTAACTTTTCTTTCTCAGGCGTGTCAGTTGGAATAATTGACTTTTTTTGTGCGACTTCGGTTGCTCTGTTTCCTTGGATCTAGTTTTGGAAAGGGCTTAATTATTTCCGGACTAACAAATTCTTTTGTTGAAGTTTGTGGAGTGATTTCATGTGATGGATATATAAAAATTGGCACATCAATGTCTTCGGTAGCATTGGGATTCGCTTGAGAACAATCTGCGGCAGCTAAAGGTACATCAAGTTGGTCAGGTCTGTCTGTGACAGAAGATGACAGGAAATCTTCTTCAGAGAAAATATTTTTATCAAAAGGCCAAATTCCTGTGCAACGGAAACCGGATTTAATATTTACAGGGGTTGCTGTTTTATCCCATGCGCTCGAACAGAGCTGTGGTAAGTCATAGTTTGATCCGGATGTGCCAATATCGGCAGTCGGCTTTTTGATTGAAGAAAGTTTTGAATGGTTGGGTTTTATTCGACGTATGAGGAGGTAATGTCAGCATTACAATACCAGTAGCTCTACAATAATCAATTGATTCAATAGATACATGAGATTCATGATTATCAAGAATCAGTAAGATCTAATTTGCAAGATTACAATAGGTGTGTTTCATTATGTGTTTTAAGACTATTGTAAAGTTGTCATTAGTCATCCAACCTGATTTGTGAACAAGCCCAAAAGCTCCAGTGTGTGTTAAACCTTGCATCGTCCTCTTTTCATCATATCTCTTTCTAGGAAAAATCCACACGGGAGGTAGCGCTGCACTATTAGCACATATTATTCCAACCTGAGTGATTAATTCGCCTCGCTCCCTAGACGTGGTTTGACCAATTTGGTGTTGTCCTTTCTTAGCTACAACTTTTTGCACCGTTTGTACGGTAGTTATTCCTGTCTGAAATTACAAAAAAAAATGCTGAGCAAGAAGTGTATTATATAAATTCACTTACCTTATCCTGATTTTATAAATTTGAGATGTAGTGAAAGAATGACGTAGATAAACTTGCTCTAATTTATCAAAAAACTCTTGAATATTCTTTTTGTTGAAGCTGGTCATTCGTGCAAAACTTGTTGCTTTTGGTGTTCTTATTGATAATGTGGAATTCCGACGTAAAAATCTTTTCTGTCGATCTTTTTGGTTGAGATTCTTTGATGTTTGAGCAGATCGTCTAGCATATGTACTGTGGTACGGATATAAAATTGGTTTTCATCCCCGACCTTCGGTTAGCACCCCACAATAGTTCCGAGCCCATCGTTATCGAGATCATTTTCACCCGACCAAACGCAACTTATCAACCCCGCCGAGCAGCGTGTCAACTAAACCTTTGTTAACATTAACAGAGGTTTGGTTGAGAACTTGGAACTAACTCACGAGTTAGTTCTAAGCTCGTATTTCTTTGTACAACACCAGGAACTATAATTAGGATCATTGGTTGTTAGTTTAAGCCACTTTGTATGGTTATTTGGTCATTTCTAGTTCTTATCATTTTAATGCATGCTTGATCGAGTAATTAGTTGTATATTTAGTTAAGAGAACCAAGGTTACGCCTAATACTACTACCGCAGAATAATTTACATATTTATCATTGCAACTAATATTCATATTTCACTTTGATAATTTTAATAATTCATATTCGCCATTTGATCAATTTTATACTTGTTAAATATTTTGAATTTAAAACCATACTACACGTACGATCCCTTCTTATCTCTCCCTGAATGGTTCTTGAGATTTTTACCATCCAGCGAGGCTACCGATTTGTATTCAGTGGCTGCCCAATTTATCATCGTCGTATTACCCAGGAGTTCGAATACCGGGTCGTCGCCGTCGTAAAGAATACGTGCGTGTGCAGACCACATCTTCAGCGAAAATTCAATAAAGATATAACTGCGTTGTTTTATTATATCCTCACTTCGCTCCTCCTATACATCGTACCGTCAAAATTGAAGCTATTATTGCTATTAATCTTATACTATATACCATAATATTTGAATTTATTTTGTAATACCAACGTACAATTTTTCATGTTTTCAACAATAAATGTACTTTTATTTAACTACAGTTCTCAGAATTTTATCTATTAAATTAGGTTCTTGTACTCTTAAAGGAATTCAAATTTAAAACTGAGCTTGCTCGGTCGATAATCATTTTAACTGGACAGAGCTGTAGTACTGCTTTATCGATATATTAATTAAATAGTAATTGTCTCTCCTGTTTACAGTTGTGAGTAAAATAGTAGTAGCACCGGTTAAATTAATGTAGGGTGTTGAAGTATGATAGGATTTAACAAACATTTCACATGTGAAGATGTTGGAAATTAAGTTAGGTTTCGACAAGTTTCAAGTTGATTTCAACTTTCACGCTTGAACCATGCCATTCGCTGCGGTTTCGTTCGACTTCAAGCCTGTTCGATTCTATTCACTGTACGTCTATTCGGCGTATAACTTGCAGTCTTAACCTTATCCCGAAATTCATTGATAATAGCCAATTTAACGTTCTAAAGTGGCAAAAACCTGACAAGGAACGTGCCATAAAAGTATCTTTATCAGATTCTCTCATGCATACATATTACTATGATAAAAATCTAATTCATAACCGAAGTTATATTGTTTGTTAATGTTTTCTATTCAGTTATGATGGTAATCTGTTTATATTAACAGTTATAGTGCTCACTACAACCACATGTATATTCATGCATATTCATAATTCAACATTCTGTCAAAACTATTTTTATAAGAAGTGTTATTTTAAGGAAAAATCTAACTAAAAATAATTTCAGTAAAGGTGGGTAACTTCTCTCAACGAACACGAGATAATGTAGTAAATTTCAATGAATCTTTATCTTTATCTCGTTAGATTTCAAGAAGTTCAGGTGCTTAGCTTGAGTGGTGGTTACCGGAAGTATGATATTTGTAGATAGCTCGTCAACGGTTGACCTGCACAATTATTCCAGTTATCGAAGTATGTAATTTATGTTATATATTTTGTTTATATTAGATTTTTTGCGTTGGCATTGCACTACATTCATTTGTGCGTGCGACATTCGGTGTCCCAAACGACGATGACTAAGAACATCTTTTCCAACCTCTTATTCTACATTCATTCTCTGCATTTACTAACAACACTTACTTTTTAACATTAATATATACATACAAATGGGGAAACCTCTTATCAAAAATCATTCATAACTATTTAGATAAACGTTACAAAGTAACAATTGTACAGCTTTGCTAATTCTAGGGATTCAACACCTTCAATATATTAAGACATCAAAACAAAACACGTTTGCTACTAAGATTTATTGTATCACAATAGAACGATTCGTCAAAAAAGTAAAAAAGAAAAGTATAAAGTAAACAAACAATTATTTATAAGTAGAGTTGCAAATCTCGGCGGCGCGACAGGATTGGATCCATTGTTGTGCGTAGATACATACATATATATATATATACATATATACAGTACAGACTCTTTAATCCGAACTCATCTTAATTCGAACATCCAGTAATCCGAACTAACGTAGCCCAAATCGATGGTCCGAACAAGACTCTAAAATTCGAACAAGTGCAGTTTAACGAACGTCGTTCGGATTGTAGAGTCGGCTGACAAAGTAAAAGTACTGCTGGAAACAACACGTGGTTAGCTTTATGTGGGTAATTCCCCAGCCGTTTTGAGGAAATCCCTTTTGTGAGCCGAAACTATCGTTCTTTGTTGGAATATCACTACCGTGCAAACATGTCGCAAAAAAGAAAACACCACACGTTAATCCTATTGCAAAAAGTAGAAATTCTAAATAAATTAGATGAAGGTGAATCGGCATCCTAATTATCTAAAATTTATAACGTCGGAAAATCTACTATTACGGATATTAAGAAACATAAAGAGAAAATTTTTAATTTTATCGCTTCTACTTCTGAAAACGGACCTGGAGGACAAAAAACTCTGAAATCATGTGAACATCCTAATATGGAAAGCGCCTTTTATACCTGGTTTTTACAACAGCGTGCTAGAAGTAGCCCAATTTCTGGAGACATGCTATGTGAAAAAGCTAGGTTTTTTTCTGTGAAGCTACGTATTAAGGACTTTACCGCCAGTTGTGGGTGGTTGCAGAAGTTCAAAAAGATGGAATTCGCCAATTAAGTGTCTCGGGAGAAAAGCTGTGTAGTGATTTTAGTGTAGTAGAACCCTTTAAGTTAAAATTCTTAAAAACAATTGAGAGATTAAGCCTGACTTCTAATCAAATTTACAACGCGGATGAGAGTGGGCTTTTTTGGAGGGTGTTGCCTAAAAAAAACGTTGGTTAATAAATCTGAAGCATCAGCACCCGGAAGAAAATTAAGTAAAGAAAGGATAACTTTCATGCCATGTGCAAACGCATCAGGAAGTCACAAACTACCGTTATTTGTTTTGGGAAAGTCCACCAGTCCACCAGTTATTTATAAGGCAGCAAAAAAGCTTGGGTGACAAAGGATCTGTTTAAAGACTGGTTTTATTCGCACTTTGTGCCGTCGGTAGAAAACAAAATGGAGGAATTGGGATTACCTAAGAAAGTTATGTTACTTTTGGATAATGCTCCTGGCCATCCCGATGCTTTAGAATTAATGAGTGATGATAAACAAATTTCCGTCATGTACCACCAAATTGTACACCGATTCTGCAGCCCATGGATTAACACGTGATTCAATTGTTGAATCTAATGATGACATTGCACAAATCTTAAAGACAATAAATTTAAAAGACGTGGTATTTTTGCTCGATGAAGCCTGGCAAAGAGTAAAAACTGAGCTGATAAGAAACTCTTGGAAAAATATTTGTCCTAACTTAACTACTGAACAAAAAGATGTCGATTTAGCTATGAACGATGACCAGACTGAAGAAGACTATAATGATGAAGATGATTTACCTTTAAAAACATTCCTTCCATCTAATAAAATTCAAACTAATGAGTTAGCTGAAATCAAGGACATGTTTGCGAAAATTGGTGAAGCTGTGTCAGACCAGGATGTACAGGAATGGGTACAAGGGGAAAATGAAAATGAAGCATTTCTCAATGAAGAAGAAATAATTGATGAAGTCGCTTCTGATTCAGAAAATGAAGAGAATGTTGATAATCAAGAAAGCGATGAAGAAATGCCAACAGTTAAGCTTGTGGTGCATGAAGAAGCTGTGAAATGTTTCGCCACGTGTTTAAGATGGGCTTGTGAAAATAATTTAGCTCCTCAACAAGTAACATTGCTCCGCACACTGCAGTCGGAATGCATTAAAAAAGAAATTGCTACCAAAAAACAAACACGTATCACCGATTTCTTTTTTGATCATTGAAATGTACATTTTAATTTATGTATTTTTTAATTTGTTTTTCTTTTTTATTTTTAATAAATATCTTTCAAGATAACTTTTTTGTTTTATTGTTAGCTTTTTTTTTACTTCTCAATAACACATAAAACCTAATATGTATCACTATCCAGTAATCCGAAAATATCGGCATCCGAACTTATCTGTTTAAACCTGTGTTTTAATTAGTTCGGATTAAAGAGTTTGTACTGTATATATATCAGCGGTCGTTGTTAATATTTGCTTCGCCCAGTCGGCTAGCTGTTTGTGGGTATGTAGATACTTACTACAATCTTGGCGCGCCGCCCGAAAGTTGCAACCCCATTTATAAGAATTAAGTTTAAGTAATTGACTAGAGTATTCATACCAAACTACATATAATACTGTGTTACCTCGTGGTGCTTTGTAAATAGGATATCACTGTGCATCTATAAAGCTTCAATTAAGTACCTAACATTGCCTAATACCTAAATCTAACACTTAAAATGAACCAAGAGTTAATAAATAAAAGTTCCGAAAAATATAAATGTTCCTCTATAAAATCATCTTAAAAATGCTTCTACTTATCAGTATTCATAGTAACATTTAAACTATACAATCTTTTCTTGCGTTTGTTGTAAGCCAGAACAGTAATGTAGCATAAGAGCAGATATGGCGTGCATTTTCGCATCCGCTTTACCCATTAAGAACGCTAATCTTGCTTTTTCTACTTCAGATTCTTCAGTATTCAATTTTCTTGAAAGCTCTGCATGTTCAGTTGTCACATTATCGAATATTTTCTTCAACTCCGTCATCTGTACAATAGATATATGTATATGCATGTGCAATAAGATACTTCAATAATGGGCAATTATCGCAAGTATCCGGATAAGCGTTCCATAACGTTAACCCCATATGGTTGCGATGGATATATTTATGTATAGGGGAGACACAATTATCGCAAATCTTTCCGTGCAAATTAAAAATATAATTAAACAATCATAACATAATCTTCACTGATTTAATGAATTTGGAAGGACGATATTGCCCACATTCCTCTAAGTAAACAGAAATCAATGGAAATTAAATGATTGATCTTTTACTACTAGAAGACGATACGCTTTCCATCGTTTTTACCGGCCATTTTAATCCTAACAATACATATAACATAACCTTAATTCTTCCAGAAAACAGTCCTGTAATTTTTACAAATATATCGGTCACCGATACCAATAAGTCCGCTCCCATAAGTCTGAGCATGCACACTGACGGTGTTAAATGGATTATCGTTTTCGGGAATCTATCGGAATGCTTGCGATAACTTCCAAATGTTGAACATCATGCGACTACAAAGAGCGATATCTGATAATCGATATTTTTAGCTTCTAACAAGGGAGAACACAATCTAGGAAATTCAGTTTGGCAGCAGGCTTCGTATGGTAGTAGACTACCCTTAGGATGAAATATACTGAAATATTAGTGCGCACTATCCAGGCAATTTTGAGAAAAATTGAGATAAAGTTTTCCGCCTGGTATATTACACTCACCGGCAAAAAGACGACCACTTAAAGATTGTCTGTAAAAGCTTTGCCTCATGAATGACAGACGTTGAGCTTTTAATTAATGTTACTTTCGAAATATTGTCGGAATATAGCATTAGTTTTACCACCAACAGTAATCAAGGTACAGCAAAACTCAAGTGCATTAACTTCTTGTAGCACGTTCTGTACATAGCAGTTGGCATTTAGAACTTCGTCTTCCACAAACAAAAGTGCGGTACGTGCTTCAATGCATATATCCACACCATAACAGAACTTTTTCGGTATGAGACACATTCGTTTACATCATCATCATAATCGATACTCATGTACCGACTAATTGTCAGTACTTCTCATTTTGTTATTTGTACACCCGTTCATGACCAACAAGTGATCGTAGACAAAACCTAGTTTCATTTGTAAAGAGCACATTACACTGCTGCATTGTCCCGTTTGCATGTGTTCATGCAAATCGA
Organism: Dynastes maya; assembly: GCA_029619315.2. Lineage (NCBI taxonomy): Eukaryota > Metazoa > Arthropoda > Insecta > Coleoptera > Scarabaeidae > Dynastes > Dynastes maya. The sequence continues at coordinate 35,926,932 of JAROYE020000004.1, forward strand.
AGCCGCTTTTGTCGATGCCGTAGCTGGTTAATTAAATGAATTAAGTTCATGTTGTAAATGGTATTGAAGAGAAACCTCAGTAATCCCTTGATTTCTTACAATATTGAGAGTGAGAAAATCAGCTACAATTGCTGATTTCCTTCTACCAGATCCTGGTTGTAGTAAAACTACCTGTCTCGACATAACGATACCAAGCATCTTGTACTACTGTTCAAGGTACTCTCAACGTTTGGGATATAGCAATAATTCAATCAACATTTCCAGTGTTTAACTACTGTTGTTGACAATAGGTTTGTTTCTGCAGCAATCACAAACTAGTCAGACGCAATTTGATTGGCTAAAAGGAATCTCAAACTATTTCCTGACTGATTTCACGACAATTGATTGGCTCTGACTAGTTGTGATTTCTGCAGAAACAAAGCTAATATGAAGTAGGTTTCAAACTGCTAAAAATAGTGCAGTTATTTTTTGTCACTCGTTAACAACGATTTTTTCAACAAAAGAAAGCAAAAACATTTTGACAAAATGAGCGTACGTATCAGAATAACAAAACGCATTTCTGACATCAGCAGCTTTATTTTTCTGATATCCAGTATTCCAGCGTACGTTAACAAGTTTTCCAAAAAACGTCAACCACGATCACTGTTGTTTGTAAAAAAAATATCTTCGCAATATGTCAGTTCTATACCATATATCCATTCACAATTAGAAAAATACTTAGGTGGCCGGTTTTTTGTCTGCGAGCGCATAAAGTATACCCTTTACTAACAGGTCGAGCTGCATAGGGGCTCCACATGCGGAGGATCCGCGTTCAAATCGCCCTGTACATAATAATAAAATTAAAAAGAACTCCATGTCACTTTTATAGACCTTTGTAAGGCATTCGACTCCGTCCCGTTACAGGAATTATGGATCGCAATGAAAGAAGCAGGAGTAAGCAAGGTATATATACATGTTGTGAAAGCATTATATATACAAAGCCAAGCGTTCATTAGTAAGAAACCACATTTCTGAGGCTTTCTCACAAACAAAAAGTGTTAAACAGAGCTCCTGCCTCTCCCCAACCCTATTTAAAATTTATCTCTGCAACACCTTAAAACAGTGGATCAGAAAATGCAGCCCCGTGGGAATATGGGTAGAGGATACTCCCATATAGACAATCCTCTTTGCAAATGACCAGCTAGTTCTTGCAGAAGATCAGCAAGACATGATATATATGATAAACAAACTGATAGAATTCAGAAAATAGGGTTTAGATTAACCTGGAAAAGACACAATGCATTACTATAAGAGGCACAGTTCAGGACATCGAAACAGAAAGTGGAATAATTAAAAACGTAAAGCACTACGAATACCTAGGAGTCGCAATAAGTGATGACGGAAAGGATAATAGAGACATAACAAAAAAGATAGGAAAAGGAAAAAACATGATTAAGGCACTGCATTCGATCCTATGGAATGGAAACCTAACAAAGAAAACAAAAAAATATATATATCAGCCAGTGCTGACGTATAAAATATGTCACAAAAACTACTGTCAACCGAAATGATGTACTGGAGAAGATGCCCAAATTTAACTTTACTTGACCATGTAAGGAACGAGACTATAAGAGAAAGAATGAAAGTAAACAATACGATAATGGAATCTATAGGCGAAAACAACTAAAATAGTACGGCCACCTACGAAGAATGAGTGACGAAAGAATACCATTAAAAGTTTGGAACTGGACACCAGCACAGAGAAATAAACGAGGAAGACTGCAAAAGAAATGGATTTCAAACATCCACATGGAAAGTCGAGGACTCCGCGAGGGACATTGGAACAACAAGAAACGATGGCGCTGGGGATACGAGAAGTGACGGAATTAAAGTTGCAAAATTCGCTATATATATATATAAAGAACTAAAAAATCATAAAGAGGTAAAAGTTCCAGGACTATCATTTCAATCAAGAAAACATAATTTTAAATAAAGAAGTAGTTATTGAAAACCAATTATTCATAAAGTTATTGTTGTAGATGCAATGACGTCATCCTCAATTCTTTAAATAGAATCCATACATGTTCGTCCTGTTTCTGAGAGATCACCTAACTACCTGTCCTTTTGTTAATACGGGCATTCTTGGTGAGCAATAAAAGCGAGCAAATGAACAATAACCATCACTAGTTTTTACGAATATTTCAATTTTTAATATAGATTAACTTTTTGTTAAAGTATATTTTTATGCATACTCCGAGATTTTTTAGAGACTAACATTTGTTTGCCGTTTTCTTGAAAAACTTGTTATGTACCAACTTGAATTTCCCAGACCGTGCTCGCCCTTTGTAAGCTATATTCCTTATAGAACTGTAATGCCATAATAAAGAATTTTATTCTGTGTATTTTTTTAAGGACCTAGTACCGTGAATTTGAAGATTAAATGGGTTAGTTTCATTTTTCGAAGTTCAGTTCAAATAACACGCATTTTCTTTTATTTAACCATTGATTGAATTTGAAAACATAGCAAATATGCAAGCAAAAAAAGGAATAGTTATTATCGGGGAACAGAAACATATAGAAAGCCCACGCAATGTTAAAAATTCGGTCAGTATTTGATGACGATGGCTCATCAGAAAACTTACGTGTTAGTGTCGCCACAATTTCCACTTCTCAACTCTAGATGACTCCGTTTTACTCAGTAGTAAAACTGAAAACCAGTTCAGTTTAAAGATGCTAGTTTAGCTATCGAAATGTGCGTCCAGTGTTAGTGAAGTGTTGTAGTAGTGTTTCAGTGCCACACTGTTCGAGCATGTGATTTTGTAATGTTATAAGGATTGTAAATAGAGCCTTGCTGTTAATATTTTCAAAGTCAAATTTGATGTCAGCGATAGTCATCTTTTTTTTCCTTGAATATAGGGATGCGTTACACAACTGTATGAGTATGATCCCTTTATAATTTAATCCGTTTTTGGATTCGTATGTTGTTTTACGATTTTGGCGTATGTGATTTGTTTACATTATTTTGTTACTAGATTAACTCCCGCTAGACAACAGGGAAGTTGTATGAAGTTCTATTTGCTCTAGAAGTTCTATGCAATGACTATTGAGGAATACAGATAGATGATTTTCTCATTCCAATTTCAGTTTTGAAAATCCGTAAAATTCAAATTTCAATCACTTGATTTCAAACGCATCAGCGATTGATGTGACGTCCGGGCGTTGATATGCCGTTTTCCTTTGGCCGCCAATATTAGAGCGGATTACTTTGTTTTTCGTTTGCTTATAGGTATCTTTCTTTTACAAATACGATTTAAATATAAAATGAAATTATTTAGCTTTTCCTTTTCTTTCTAACACTGCTTCGGCACTAAATATTAGCGATTTCAGCATTACGATTACATTTAATTGTCATATCTATACAATATACCAAGCGCATATTTTACTGATCTGAGTTTTGTAAAAACAATATATACAAAACGAACCATATATTTCACGCTAAATTATTTTTTAATGTTAAAAATGACAACACACTTCTACCAACGTCAAAATAATGAAATGGTTGATTATCACGGTCCGGTGACGTCACAAAAAGGCTGACCAAAAGCGCGCGCGTTTCATCTACGTTTGAAATGACAGACTTGTTTTTCAATCTCTTTGATGGAAGTAGAATATTATCATATATTAAAGTTCGCGCAAGTTCTCTGTTAATATTAGCTTTATCTTTAACACTCTTGAAACAGTTTATTTTCTTATAAATTAAATGATATCTAGCAGGTTTGGTTTTGTGTAACATTTGTATTAAAAATAGAGAAATGTGTTTGATATTGCAAGTACTTTTATTTATAAACTTAAACATCAGTTAAGTGTTAGCTCGTTGTTTTTCATTATTTTTCTGTGATAAAAATTACAACGAACTTATCCATACGTTACTAGAATGCGATAAAACTTACGGTGGTGTCAAATTAGTATTGTGAGTCTACACTTAAGAATAACGAAGAAAAGTTTAAATGCGGAACAAAATATGTTTTCAAGAAGCGGGTATACTCTGACTTTTATTCGCAATTAAAAACCATTAGCCTGTATCAGTAATGGAACCCACATCATTGGGTTACCGACGCTGTCGCATATTGTTTGTGCATATATATTTGTATCTATTATTTATATCTATTTTGCGTATATCTAAAACATCATTATTTTTGGTAATTTATTATTATACCTCACACTTCCTTTAAAAATTAGATAAATCGAAACTCATGAGTTATAAATAATTTTGTCTGCGGTCCTAAGGTCATAGCACCTTACGATCAATTATTTTCATGACCTCAAACTGACAATTTTCCCTATCTCGTGGGCTTTCTATATATGTACGTTCTTATTATATTAGACTTGCGCTTGCTAGAGAAAACTTCATGACAAGAGATTTGGGTTAGTGTTCGTTAATTATGCACCTGCTTCAATCTTTGTTTCTGACTTTTTCAACGCAATTTTTTCTATTACAATATGTGGCTATAGCAAAAACAAAACGTACCATTACATTGATTTTCTCTAATTTTTCTTCTACTGCCATACTCGCGTATAATTGTTTTCCCGTTTCCTTAGCAGTATCCATTAACGATTCATCAGAAGGACATACCATTATATGTTCTAGGAGACGAGTGATGCAATCTAAGGCATCATTCGGATTCTTCTGAACGTCATCTAGCGCAGTAGGACATAAAATAAAAGGATTTGCTTCAGTAATCGATTGTTTGCGACTTGTATGTTGAGGAGAGGGCGGCAGACTACGAGTCTGGCTTGTGGAAACATGAGATCCTAAAAAATTAAATACTTTTTAGGTATTTGGTAGTCTTGTATCTTGCCGTACAAAAAAAGATTTTGTAGTAAGACAGATAAATATAGTCTTACTGCTCATTTTAAGTAAGTTGCTTACATGTAGTAACTGTCTTATTTAATCTCAGTTCAAATTGGTAAAAAGAATTATGGGGCCAATTATGGGATATACCGGGTGCGCCATTAGTAAAGCGTGACAAATGGTTGCACCCGCAGAGACGTCTGTAGGGTGGGGGTGTATGTACGTATATGGATGCAGAGTTCAGTAATGTGGTAGACATTCAGGAGTTTGGTAGTTCAGTTATTTATTGGATTCTCATTGTGTTTTCGAAAACATGGGACGTAAGCCTGGTGTACCTCTTGCATCGCATGTGAAGAAATATATTTGGCGGGTTTGGAAGTTACAGGTTCGCACATTCGTTGCAAATTTTGCGGTATAGGGTTGCTAGGTCGCACGACATTTGAATGTAGAAGTCTTATTAAAAGTAAACGTCATGTGTTGAATTTAAGAAACAATATTCCGTACTGGCAATTTTTGTATGACTTTATTTTCATGTTGAGCACGTGCAACATCCCACAACACCTAGTAGATAATGAAAACTTTCGTCTTTTTTGGGATAAATATATGATCCACTCTGGGTTTAGCCATAAACAAAAGAAGAATTGCCGAAATTTAAACATATAAAAGTATGGTTAAAGGACTGTATAAAAGGCGAGTTGAGAAATCAAAAAATTTGGCTCACTGTGGACGAAACACAGCATGATCATATTGTGGCGCGTCCTTTAAAACGTAATGATCCGGGAGCTTCCTTGTTGTTAGCCAGTAAAAAGATTGAAGGAACTGATGCCGAAACCGTTGTAAACATAATAAAAAATATGTTAAGAGAATTTTGTATCATAGGAGCCCAAATCATCATGTTAGTTTCTGACGGAGCCGCAACAATACTGAAAACTGGTAGGATGTTAAAAGTACGCTTTCCGACTCTTCTTCACATAACTTCACATGCCTCATACGCGCATGTCATCTCGTAGCAGAAACAATTCGAAGCAAGTATCCTAGGGTGAATGATTTAATATCATCTATCAAAAAAGTGTTTGTAAAATCTCCCAAACATATCCGCATATTCAAGCAATTGTATCAGCAAATTCCGGTACCACCTCAGCCTGTATTGACGCGATGGGGAACATGACGCGAGGCAGTATCTTACTATCGCAATTATCCCCAAGTGAAAGATGTCATTTTCAAACTTAATTCTTCTAATTCTCAAGCGGTTCGCGAGAGTCAGCAACTTTTTTCTGATTCGGACGTTCAAAAAGAAATAGATGACATTTCCATAAACTACTCTGTAGTGACACAAACTATTTCGCAGTTAGAAAATACTCACTTATCTATACAAGACTCGTTAAATAACATCAACAATTTAGCAGCCGCTCTAGAAAGCTTGACGGATCCTATAGGACTAGATGCCGCGCAAAAATTTCGTGCAGTTTTAAATAAAAATCCGGATTTAGAAAAGGTTCGATCTATATCTGGAATTCAAGACTGCACAGAAGAGATACAGGAGTATTTGAATTTCGCAAATCTTCATTAGATGCTGAACGATCAATTGCAAAGTATACGAGAACGTTTTCAGACCGTCGTCGAGGTCTGACCGAATCGAAAATGGAAGCATTGCTTATGTTGCAGTACTACGCGGCGTACCACGACAGTCGCACATTACCGCAGTGGTCATCGACACGTCAATAAGAGGTAACAATCTATTATTTTTTTATTAACACTGTGTCTACTTTTGCGCGGTACGCCCCGGACGGTTCCACTAGTTTCTCGAACATTATAAATATTACACGCACACCGATCAACCGATAATAACCGAACGTCCACTCGATTTCTTGTATGTACATAGTAAACACAGCTCCTTTCACGGTGCCTCTGCGGGTGCAACCGTTTGTCACGCTTTAGCCATAAGTGTATCGGAAGCTTGAAAACTACCAACGATGGAGAAATACGATTTTCTGTATGTATATAGTATACGACACCGTATTTCGTAAAATTATTTCCAAACATACAGAGTGTTCCAAATTTTCGTAACTCAACTTTTTTATTTTAAATGAATTGCTATATTTTTTATTTATCATTTTGATAGTCACTTAAATCACCTTTGCAATGGTACATGTTAGTGTGTAGTTCCGGTAATTGCTGCAAGTTTTGTTAAAATTTTGAGAATTGCAGACTTTGACGTTTTAAGACCCAACCTGAAAACGGACGTAGTGTCTCGAGTCGCTCTTTTGCTACCAATTTAGGAGCTAACAATTTATATGTTACAAGGTGGTGTAATGTAAAAATGTACAAATCTTGTAAAGCGAATGCATATAGCAAAAAAAGTGAGTGTTACGCGGAGCCAATAAGCGCATACGTACCTACGCGCAAGAAGGGGAGGGCGCGACGGTGCGATTGACTACATTCGCTATCACGAATTTTCAAACATGAAGAATAATGGTACATCTCTCTCCAAGCATTTTCATGTTTTTCTTAAATAATTATTTATTGAATATACATGAAAGTTAGACGTAAAGTATGTTGGTAAACACGCTGTATATAGTACATGTAAACATGCGCTACTCTGGAATTTTATCATCTTCACTTGCGATGCGCAGAGAAACGCGAAGCTATTAGAATTTAACCTCCGCAAGAAACGAATAAGTTTATCTAATCATTAAGAATGCTAAAAGCTATGAGCAATTGTAATGAAAATGAAACTTACCAGGAATTGTTAAATTACTAACGCTATTAACCCGCTTCAAGGAAAAATATTGTTTTGAGTCCAAGCCATCATTTTCTATACTTGAATCATCAGCGGTCTCGTTTATATTCATGTCTGGTTGCACCATTTCCACATTTTCTACTTTCAGATGTGTAGTCTCAATTGGCACACATTCGGTACTTACTTGGCACTTTGATATGCATTTTTTGTGACAACATAAACCGCATTGCCCACACTGAACGGCATCTTTCAACCATATCTGTTAATAAAACGTCGAAGGATATCACTTTGTACATAATATCTAAGTTTGAAGTAATCAGTAGTTTACATAAGTGTCATTAGTACTTTATAAGAGCAATTTTGAAAGTAACACAATCTTGAAAAATTTAGGAAAAGATCAAAACTCAAAATGGAAATTCATCCAGTGCAAAAACGGATGAACATTAACTTTAGAATCAGAGATAAAGACTAGATGGCACTAACGAGCTATTCGATATAGGTAAGGAGGACCAGCAAAGGACCAGAAAGCAACACATAAGATCAAGGAAACACTGAAAAAAAGAAAACCAGGAAATGCAGCAGGGCCCCACACACTAAGAGTGGGTAACGGCGATATCTTGGAAAATACAATAGCTATAGTGATGGGGAAAAATTGTTTACGACTAATGTGGCAAAGGGAAACTTAATGAAAATATTTTTAAATTCCAAACTTAACCGCTAGGGGGCAGGGTTGTTAGGATCAACAGTAAATTTTAAATTAGCAGGTAAAAATTCCAGGGTTAACTATGATTTTAAAAGCTTTATTAAAAAGCTTAGTTAATTACATAACACTGGTTAAAGACGTTTTGTCATATTGTGAATAAGTATAGTAGGCGTTGCCGAATCATGTACAACTAAACCTGCTATAACTTCTGCAGTTTTTACCCGAATTAAAGAAATGTGGACTTGTTTGAAAGGGCATTCAGCGTTGTTTTAGATGTCGCAATTTGTGCCACCCGCTAACGTTCAAGAAATTTACTAAATGGCGTTATTCCCAACTGTACGAGTTTTTCTCAATTATCTCTAAAAATTCAAATTTAACAATATGCTTCTCTTATGTTGTGTTTGAAGAGTTTTGACAGACTAAAGTAGTGGCGAAAACCGCATAGTGATATCTTTTTCCTTTTTCTAGATAATAACGAAAACAGCTCGCTATTAGTAATAATTTCCCTATCAGTTACAAATACCTGCTTAAGAATATCGAAACTTATCTTAGTTGGCCATGAAACAAAGGAATGATAAGAATAACAAAATGTAGCAGTTACAAAATAAACAAATAAATGACAACAATGCATAACCAAAACAGTACTAATAGTACATGATATAGTATTACTTGAAATAAAAATAAACAATAACTTAAATTTATCTTAAATGTTTAAACTGCTTGCCGTCATTATTTAGTCTACGACGAGTGCTAATAACGGCTGCTTCGATTTCTACTCTTGGTAGGCTGGCGATAGCATTATGAATGTAGGACGTGTTTGGTAAACCAGATCTTTTATCTTTCCCCATAAATAAAAGTCAAAAACAGTCAGATCTGGGGATCTAGCTGGCCATGGAAAAATAGATCCTCTTTCAATTCATTGATATGGAAACGTATTATGAAGATAGTCACGAAGGATTCGTAAGCAAGTTGGACAGCCATCATGCTGAAACCACCGTGTTTTTCGAGTTTCCAACGAAGCATCTTCTAAAAGTATTGGTAATTCGTTACGTAAAATGTTTAAGTATGTTCCGCTGTTTAAGTTGCCTTCAAAAATAAATGGTCCAATTACTTTATCACCTAAAATGCCACATTAAACATTTATGCTTCACCTAGGTTGATGATCAACCTCTCTCATCCAGAGAGATTTTCCAAGATTTTCCCTGGACCAGTAATGCCTATTATGCAAATTTACCGGCCCATCATTAGCAAAAGTAGCTTCATCAGTCCACAACACGCAGTGTGGGAAGGCAGCATGTTTATGGTAGATATCTTTTAACCAATTACAATTATTGAGTCTATGGACAAAATCTGTATTGGTGCGATGAATTTATGACTTACTTATACCTACAACGGAAGACATTTCTCTAGTGCCTGTGTGAGGATGAACTTCAACATATGCAAGGGCATTTATCACATTAGCTTCAGTTCCAGCTACACGTGCTCTAGTATGATGTCCACGAGGTTGAACACACCCTGCTTCACGTAATCGTGTCGCCAAAAGTAATACTTTTCGGCTGAAATGTTTTCTTTCTGGATACTTAACGGCATATTCACGTTCAACAATAGACGCGTTTTCAAAACATTGAAAATACACTGCAAAGATATACGCCTCTGCATTAGAAAACGACATTTTTTATCATTCAACGGCTAAGCAGTAATCTTTAAGGGCCAGTGCGCAGTAAAATTCTATACACTTGTCACAATTGTCAAATAAATAATTGTTCCCATAGCATGCTAAATTCCGCTGTTGCACTCAAATCATACTAGATTTTGTTACCTTTATTTGAAAAGTGATCACAAACAAACAGTCATATTAAACTAATACCGATACAATTTTGTATGTAAAAGAGTAAGTTATCATTCCTTTGATTCATGGCCAACTAAGATAGGTTTCGATATTATTAAGTAGGTATTTGTAGCTGGTACGGAAATTATTACTGATAATGGGCTGTTTTCGTTATTATCTGGAAAAAGGAAAAAGATATCACTATGCAGTTTTCGCCACTACTTTAGTCTGTGAAAACTCTTCAAACACAACATAAGAAAAGCATACTGTTACATTTGAATTTTAAGAGATATTGAGAAAAACTCGTACAGTTGGGAATAACGCCATTTGGTAGATTTCTTAAACATTAACGGGTGGCACAAATTGCGACGTCTAAAACAGTGCTAAATGCTCTTTCAAACAAGTCCACATTTCTTTAATTCAGGTAAAAACTGCAGAAGTTATAGCAGGTTTAATTTTACATGATTCAGCAACGCCTACTACACTTATTCACAATATGACGAAACGTTTTTAACCAAAGTGGTGCGTAGTTAACTAAGCATTTTAATAAAGCATTTAAAATATAGTTAACCCTGGAACTTTTACCAACTAATTTCAAATTTACCGTTGACCCTATCAACTGCGCCCCCAAGTGCACATGTTTGGAATTTAAAAATGTTTTAACTAAATTTCTCCTTACCACTTTGGTTATGAACATTTTTTCCCATCACTATAGCTATTGTACTTTCCAAGATATCGCTGGTCCCCACTCTTAGTGGGACACGCTGTATATGCTCGAAATAATTTGAATAGATAGTGTGAATAAAACATTTTACGTAAATGACGATTAAACTTCCCATGACCAAATAACGTGTAAAAGGATTAAAATTCAAACAACTACATTCAATTACGCTGGAATATACGCAATTGCCATCATGTCATAATATTTACTTCCTTCCAAGTTACTTCGTATTTACATCCTTTTGAATAATTTGCGTTTCAAAAACGTAATTCTGCCTCGATTTTATTATTCTATCATTTGTTCGTAAAAAAGTGGTACAAAATAAACATATGTAGAAAATGTCCAAGAAAGAATTGTAAATGTAGAGGTAGTCATGTTGATGGAATTTACAATACGAAACGAATGTTCTAACGCTACTGAAATTAGAGGTGTTAAAGCATGTAAGTAAATTAATCAGTCCACCTGTTAATACGTTAAAGTATTCTTTATAAATGCATTTTACATATTCTTAATGCAAGCAATTAATGTAAAGACCACATAACTACCATTTTTTTTAACTAACTCGTATTTTAGGATAATGTATTTAACAACATTTTAGGCAATCCTGCAGTTTATGACTCCAATTTCATGTGGTTCATCTACGCATACGTATAACTGGACAATGGGGCAAGATTGCAATATCAGTGTTGAAAGGAACATACTAAGTAGCCATATTTATTTATTAAAAGCACAAAATGCGACACGACGCGGATACGGTTTAAATTTGATCAAGTGTCCAATGATTTTTTGCAAAATTTCTTTCCTATCATTTACAGTGTAATCTGCAATATTGATCGTATAATTCCCTTCTCGCATTGTATGATTAAACCACCGTTTCCCGCTGTTTTTGATGGAGAAAATTAAACTGAACTAACACAATTAATCTAAACTACACTAGTAACTAAAATATTAAATTCCGCTAAACAACTAAAGTAACCAACGAAAATTGGGCAACGCTGTATTAGTTTTTGTGTATGAACAGTGATCATATGAAATGAGAGCGGTAAATGCAGGATTACGCATATTTTATTTTAATTGTAGGTCTATGAGAAACAACTCATACTAAAATATAAAGCAATTAGATTCATAAAATTAAAACGGAGTTGTAATGAATGCATCGTAAAGTGTCATATGAACAGCACTGTCCATCTCAGATACAATATTTAAAGTAACTTTTTGTTTTATTTTCCATATTACACAAGGTGGTAAGGGTAACATTAATTTCTTTAGACAATATTTCGAAGTTATATTTCAGGAATGTGTAAGGAAGTATTATGACGTTACGGATTTTGCCGATCATTTAAAAACCCCAATTTTCATAATTTTTTTTTGTTAATACAATTGACTTAAAAAAGATTTTGATTTAATATTTATTTACTGCAAATGCTCTTGTATCAAATGCATTTGGATGATTTTGGCTTAAAAATAAATAATGAAAATTGTAATAAGTAATAATATCAAGAGAGAAAAACATCGATATAACGATTGGTGGAGATAGAGATTAAGCATGATTAAGTTCGAAATACCCGGGATCGATTATAAACAATAAAGGGAGCATAGAAGAACAATAGATTATTCAACGAAAAAGGTGTTCATAAGCAAGAGCAAAATAAACAAATGAAAGTAAAAGTGAATAACTATGTTTTTGTACCTACATTAATATATGGCAATGATTCTTGGACTCTTACGAAAATAATTAAAATCAAAAATTATAATAGCAGAGGTAGGAATGTTAAAGAAAACAGAAAGGGTTACTAGATTATACAAAACCAGGAACGAAGATATTAGGAAGAGGCTCAAAGTTGGCTTGATCATTCAAAAAAACAGAAGAAAGACTGGTTTGGGCACCTAATCAAAATTGACGCTAGGATAAGAAAAAATAGAAGACTACATAGAAGATGTAACCAGGAAATGGGACAAAATTAGCCAAGAACAATTCGACGCCTAACAACATAAGAGGACCGGATAAGTAAGTGATACTATTCAATCTAATAATTTCGAGAAAATAAAATAAAAACATCGTTTCTTTTTAGAAGTTATTATGTTGTGGGAGCCAGTTAAAATTCATGTATTATTGAAACTATTGCTAAATGTTTATAGAAACGTGATTAAGTCTGCTAAAAATTGAATTTGTGTGATAAATTGATTGCGAATAAAAGCGAACTATGCAGTGCATTTACTTAGTTTAGCATTTACAGTGTTTTTACTTATTAGTTAATTAGCGGAGAATATTTTTACAAATCTCTAGCGGTAAAGTACAAATCAAGATTTTAATAATAGTTTCAGAATAAAATTCGTCAACAAGGATTGCTTCGAAATTTCTTTCATTACTCTATGCAGTACATTCCCAAATTTAAGATAATTTTTCTAATGGATAACGCTGCTCCTCAAATAAAAATCCCTTTTGAAGAAAATATTTGCGTAGTTTGATAGTAACTGAGATGTGCTGGTTGGGCTACATTAAGACTAGTAAGAAGACACGCATGAATAGGTTTGTCAATCAGCAATGCATGCTTCATTAATCTTAATACAGACGCGCACTCATCACTAACCTAGGCAAATATGCGGCAACAGCCAGAGGCGTGGCGAGCGCATAAAAGTTTACACATAAAATAGAAGGTACGAAATAACGTGCTGAAACACTTACCGTTTTCCGTGAAATCACAAACTGGGTAACATCTGTTAAATATTTGAATCATTAAATATGTTTCCACAGCTGTTTCAGTCAAGCGGGTACGACGTGCGGAATAAATGTTTTTGAATGCCGAAAACGACCGTTCGACATCTAGCGATGTTATATTTGCATATTTAAAATAATCTTTGAAACAACTTAATGGATCTTCACACGCACCTTCACAAATTTGTCTTAATATAAGAAAATCGGAGTCTTTCTCTAAAACACTTTCAAATTTTCGTATTATACACCAATTTGTTTCGCCTTCTACAGCGCATAACTGTGCGTGAACATCATTCACAATTTGAACAGAATCCACTAGCGACATCGAAACATTTTGTAATTTTTCTATTCGCTCCGCTAGTCCGAAGTAATTGTGAATAGTTTGTAAATCTCTTTTAACCTGACTATCTTGAAATATTTCCTAGCTTTTCTTGATTGCTGCAACTTCTGTCGGATTGAATTTTAAAACTACCTTCTTTACTTGATCAAAATCTTTGTCGTAGAAAAACGCAGCCTGCAACCATGTTCCCCCAACGTGTAACAATCGGCGCTGGTGGTAAATCAGGATACAGTTTGTGAAATAGTCGGGTACGTTTCGGGGACTTTAGAAACACTGCCTTTGTACTAGCAATCAATGCATTTACTAGTGGAAAACATGTGGGAATCGTTTGTGCCGCAAGATTTAGAGTATGGATTTTACACGTTACATGTAAGAAGTTACCACTGTGTTCTTTAAGAGATCGGCCCAAAGAACGAATGTTTGCGGCACCTTCACTTATAAACATTAAAAGTTGCTTAGTTAAAACTTCAAATTTGTTCAATGAGTTCAACACCACCTTTAAAATCTCATCGGCAGTACAATTTATAACTCTTTTGGAAGCAAGTAAGAAGGAGGATGACGGTCGATGTGGTTCCATTGTACGTACCATTACATTAACCACAGAATGTTTTTGACGATCTGTTTTTCGTCCACACACAACCGCATTTTTTTATCTTTCAATTCCGTTTTCATTCTTTTTTCTATATGTTCACGAGCAAATGGCACTACATTTCGTATCGATGTCCGACTAGGTAATTTACAGTCTGCATATTTATTCCAGAAGGAGACAAATGCTTCGTTGTCTAGTAAATGAAACGATAGATTACATAAAATAAGAGTAAAACATAAATCAATTGTAAATTTTTCTTGGTCTCGTATGTCACTTTTTGCAGAAGAATGCTGTTTGCTTTCGATGTGATGTTGACAATGGCTTCTGGACCAACACGTTGAAGGGATTTTACAAACTAGACATTGAATTTTAGCGCCATCAAAAATTAAGTCCGCCATGTCCACTATAAAGTTTTTAACTGTGTCTGCCATTGGTCGTTTTCGCGACGTACTTAACTGTGACATTTTTAAAGCAAACATAAGTGTACAATTACGAAATAAGTTACGACAGCCTACATATACACAAAATTACTCGCATACAGCATCGATTTATTACTGACGCTGTGAACGCGTGAATTAAATAATCGCCGATTCCGCACAACATATCTACTACACTGACTGTTACCGCTATTTGCCCAAACTACTCATCACCATTACCATGCATACCGAGCTAGTATATCCTGAGTCGTTGCACCTGCCATTTCAATGCGTTATTGAAATTGTGTAACATTAGTAATTTTGTATCCACCGTAAACTAGGAATATTATAGATCTGCACAAAAAACAACTGAATTTAAATTGGGCGATAATAACACATGAAATAAACAATACACAAATAACTTAGACGGAATGAAGGGAATACGAGAATACTTAAGTGAGATACCAAAACGTTGCAGCAGAAATATAAAACAACAATAATACCGTGATCGTGACACCATTAAAACGAAAACGATTGTTGTTTCGAACGAATATTAAACATTGACGTAACATGATATTTTACCAAATTAATCTTTAGAAAAATACCTTTATTCAAACTGCTATTTCAATGCGGTGTTGTGAATCTGGCACATTATTTATATCATCGCAGAAAACTAAGCATTTTATCAGTCCTAAACACAACATAAATAACAACTTAGGAAATACAACGAAAGCAATGAAGACCAAAATACTAAAGAAGAAACAACTAACTATGCTTAAACACTAAAACAATTAAAGTAGTAAAATTAAAATGCAAAACAGTCGCATTGTCGTCATGACTGTAAACTGATCATCAGCATTTATGGTAAAGGGCAAATCAGCAATAAGCAACAGCTGCGATGACCTGATGAGATATTGTGCTACCGATACATTTATCGTGAATCCAAATTTATTTGCTACAATTATGCCTGCAAAAATTGGTTCGGTAGAACTTATGTAAATATTTTCTTTCTACAAATGGTTTTTGTTTGGCAAGTAGTGTTATCCATTACAAAATAAAAACTTCATACAATACCTTTTTTGTGCAAAAATCACAATGAGTTGTCCGATGAAACTGTGTGCGCACAAAATCATGTTTAACAACAACGGGTACAACTAAAGATTTTGTTTCTGCATCAATATTAATTACAGGATTCTTTCGCTTCACTTCTATCATTTCTTCATCATGATTCCAAACAAATGATAAAAGGATATCGCCATAACAAAATACATGTTCAAAACCAGAATGCGACATTAACGGATGTGTTTGGCTGCAACAAGCGTCAAAAGAATGTAAATTCAAAATAATAGGCTAAAACATTAGTTATAGCTAAGAAGTTTCTTTGTATCATTATTAAGCACTAGAAGACACTGCTTACTTATTTGGCGGCGAATTATTAGGTGGTAGAAATGAATACGTTCTGATATAATGTCCTACCATAGAATTACAGCATTCACTTAAAATTTCTGTCAACGGAATATTGGTATAACCGAGTAGTATATCTTGTCCTGCAAGAGTTGTACCCCATACATTGACATTCAAATACTTATAACTTTCTTTTAAATTAAATACATATTCGTCATTAAAGGTCATGATTGAATTTATGGAAACTTCCTTTCCTCTATGACATTCTATAATGGAGGTGAGTACTTCTACATCTTGCGTTTCTAAATCGGTTCTAACTATTTCAGGTACTTCAGATATGGAATGTTTCTTTGCTATAATATTAGAAGGCAGAGTCAAGTGTTGTTTGAAGCCATGCTGGGGTGTGCCTGGACTAGATGCAGTCGGTGTGCTTCTAGTACTACTCTCGTTTGAAGTTCTTTCCATAGACTGTTTTCGTTTTCTTAAACTAAAACTACCTATAGTTTGTGCAAATTTAGACACGTTTTCATTACTAGCCGAGATTACTTTAGGAATCTTGTCGCTTCTAATTTTTTCTATATTTGTAAGGCTCTTCAATTTTTTAGACGATTCTAAAGCATCTCCAACACCGTCACTTGTACCATCTGGTTCGCCGTTGCTTAGCTCGCAGTATTCAATACTGATGGTGTTTGCAGTTGGGGTTTTTAATTCAGTCTTTTCCGATTGTTTTGATTTGAATATATAGTCGCTAGCAGTTCTTTCTATTCGTAGAGTTACATTTACGCCTGGAATGGATTTTATAATTTTCGAAACTTGCGCTACGCTTGTGATAGTTCTGTTTTCCACTGCTAGAATTGTATCGCCGGGTTTAAGACCCGCCTGTGCAGCTGGTGTTTGTGGTGTTATGTTATCTATAGTAACGCAAGTTTGTTCTTGTTTAAAAACTACTCCTAAATGTTGCTGTCGACCTTTTATAAGTGTCACTTCAAGCATTAAGTAAATAACATCATCTCTAGTATAAATACTAATAAACGCTAGTTGGTCTAAAAAAGAATGCCCAAGTAACAATATTTCTGATTTTATGCTAAGATGAACCAAGAGTTACCTATGGTAAATGTGCAATAAATGGTTAGTATATCCCCGGACGTTGACAATCTTGACACTTCTATACAAGTGACTTCTAATTGCCCTTGTGATAAAACTTCGCTATCATCCGAGTCTAACTGTCCAGGATCCGTTTTTACAAAAAATGGTTTATATCTGTAATAATATTTTATTTGATTTTGTTAACGCATATACGGAAATGTTACCTTATCTTATAATTTGGTAGTGTATGCTTTCTTTTGATAGCTTTCTTAATTTGATTTACTATTAAGTTGGTGATGTTGGATTGTAGTTGTCTTCCTTGAAAATGAGATTCAACAGCTAATTCCATTAAAGGTTCACTGTAGAAACTAAATGACCAATGTGTATAAGGTACCCTTGTAAACTGTAATCTTGCACTTCCATTTATTTTTTTAACTACAAACAAAGATCATACTGATTGTTTGCGAATAACAACATACACACGGAAGCTCAGTATACATCACACAAATTTATTTGTGAAAACAACAGTAGATTACTGTAGAGTCCGTTTACTTTCGGAAGACACCAGCGCAAAGACGCATTTTAGGATTACAAAGAGAAGTTGGTGTTAACCGAGAGAAATAGCTATGTATTTCTTACCTACAGTAAGACCAACAAACATTTACCTCATTTCGGAGTCAGTTGTTGATGTGTTGTTTATTAAAAAATCAGTTTTTCTCAAAACTATTTTGAATTAGGGGTAATACTCTACTGTAAGTATTTTGTCTTAAACAGATTTTAATTAAGTTGTATTAAATAATTAAGTTACAGGTGAGAATGTCCGAATCATCGAACATCGCTAAGAGACAAGTTTTGCATGAGCAATCGCGAAACATTGTTTTTAATGTCTACAACCATTTTAAAAAATATAAGACAGAAGGTATGATAATATTTTTTTTAAGTATTTTTAATACTATTTTTACATATTCATATATCAGTGAAGTCATTATGTTTGTTTACAGGTAACATTTTAGATATTGTTAGTGAAGCTACGGGAATATCTAAAAGTACTGTTGTCAGAATTATTCGAAAGAGTAATTCTGTTGAAGCAGAGCAAAGTGGCAGTTCTTCAAAAGACAATGTTGTAAGACATTCACCAAAATCTACTGTGAATAATGCTGGGGAAGCAGTTTTACGTCAGGTTATTATAATATTATAATATTTATATAGTTATTTACGAAAGTCGTATATTTTTGAAACTTCAATTAAAAATACAATTAAAGAATAAAGCATTGACAATTTATTGTCAAACATTGATAGATGTTCAAGATGTTTCTTTCGATTTTATAACCAGTTTTGAAATATCTTACAGTATCTTAAAAATATGCTCAATATTTGAAAAAATCATTAACCGTCCCAACATACAGTTGTTGAGGCTCGTACTTTTCTATCAGCATTGTACGTGACCGACGGCAAGATGACAGCACGAGCGTACTGCCAGATTTTACATGGTGATTTGGACCAGGCTGCTGACGCATTGAGATTATGGGACTTTCACTTTCCAACAAAATAATGTAATGAATGGAACAAATTTGATAGGACATTCTCGTCATCTTCCAAAGTAAGGCAGTATTACTACGACAAAGTTTCAGATATATATTTGAATTTACTTCTTAATGTACTTAGTAAAATACATGTTATGAAGGCTTATTGCCATTTTACAAAATGGAGTAAATGGCAGCTTATTGAACATTTTTATCAATTTTGTTTTATGTTGCGTTCCTACCACCTTATTTTGTGCCTCAGTCTTATAGTTAGTGGTTTAATAGTTATTGACAAATTCACCGCCAAAAAAGGCTTGATGGTGCAATTTGAAATAAATGTTAATTAAATTACTCACAAGCTATAAAATCTGAGGTATGCAGAATTTGATTTCTTATATCTAATTCATTTAGAATTTAAAAGAATTTCTGAGACACATTGTATTTTACTAGCATTTTTCACTGATTTATATTCAACGTATAAGGCCGCACTAGCTACCAAAAACTATAGGTTTCTTAGAAAACCACCAGTAGGGCAAAATAAGAAAAAGTAAAACAAAAAAAATAATTCAACCCACTACATCCAATTTATGTAGATATCCACATGAATCATATATTATTTAGATAATAACTTATTTTAATCTATTAATCAGCTTAGATTATGGATTTATAGATAAATTACCTTTTATCGACAGGTATGCTGTTTTACCAAATTTCATTTTAGCATCAACAGAAAGCAAAAAGTTTCCAGTATAATCCAAATTAATAGAGATGTTTAACATGTCTATATGGCCATTATCTTTGTCTAATTTTATATCTTCAAGGTTAATGTTTTTAATATGAGGAAACTGTGTGCCCAAGTTCATATCCCTGATCTATAACAAAAATATGTGTGTACATTCAAAGTGCGTAAACAAAAAATATCTAACCTGCAATATTTTAACAAGATGGTAAATTTTACAAAATATTAAGTATGATGAATAAATGTATAACTATAAAAACAGCAAAATTTTGCAATAGTGCTTATATCAAAGCACTTTACCTTGACAGCTTCAAAAAACTTTCCAATTGTTGTTTTCGTTAATAGTTCATCAAATTCCAATGTAAGTTTCTTGTATAACCAACGTTTAACAGACTGAGAATGTCTGAGTTCATGAAATAAAAATTGTAGCATTAGACTTATCGATGTACTACTATCAGAACATTTTTCGTTACTTTCGATTTCTTTTTTCAGTCCCTAGAATAGCAAGCTTGTATTTTAGTTTAAACAAATTGTATATACTACCTCTGGTAATGTATAGGCTTCTTCATTAATTTTTTTTGGAACTTCAACAACAGGATTCTTATTAAAATATTTAAGTAGAACATAATACTGAATTACAAGTGTTAAAATTATACCAAATAAAATAGACACTGCTGAAAGGAGCAGTAGTGCAAATACATCCATATTAAAATATTGCACTTACGATTCATTAGGTAACAAGGAATGGCTATAGTTATTCAGGAATAAAAAAATTTAAGTAAACTTTGATACATGTTCAATTGCTTGTTGTCTGTACCACTGTGCTTGCCACTTGTCACTTCTGATTTCTGAGTTTTTGTTAGGTGGTCAGATGGTATTCAAAAATATTCTGTACTGTAATCAGATAACAATTCTTAGATGGCGCAGAAGTACAATAGAGTGTATATTTCCATTGATTTAAACTTAGTTTAGAATTTTAAGTTCGCATCGTTATAAATATTACGTAAATATAGAAATTGTAATGGGTAATATACAATATGCAGCGTTTGTATATAGAAAAGTTGTGTATGTTCATGAAATGAATCATTCTATTCATGGATTATTTGTACCTTTCCTTTTCAATGTTCTTCAGCGCCATCGTATGGACAATAGATCGACCATAAATACCCAATTGTCTTGTAGCACAAAGGTAATATATCCAGTTTCTACCAGATAGCTCCTCTATGAAATTATTCTAAAATGGAATGACGGAGAAGACAATATGGGAAAGAAAGTACAGTATTTATTTCCCAGGAAGTTCTTGTAGGGGCGTTGATTTTGTTCTTGGCAATTTCTTAACAATCTGATTGCAGTGGTAAAAAATGTTTTTTTGTGAACGTAATGTTTGTGATGTTTTGTGAATCGTGTTATCATCTCCTTTGAGTTTATATGTTCTGTTTATATACATATATTCTTTGTGTTAAAAATGCGGTTATCAACAATTAGTACCAACAGGATTTTAAATAACCTAGGCAAGTATCTGACTACATTATTATAATAATATTAATTAATTTACAATTTGCACACATTAAAAATTTTCTCATGAATTAATCGGGCAGTCTTTCATTTGTCGGAAACATACTTAAAAAGAACAACCACAGAATTGCCAAATCTTTTTCGAATAAACTGCAGGTACTTCAGGAAAACATGTGATCAAGAAATAGTCAATTTATTGAGTATATTCATGGTTGTGATATCGGTTCCGTTAGAAAGTTTGGTTATAATGTCATGATGAGTAATTTGTCGTGAGACGGGTTTATACTGTCTCATTGTGTTCAACTATATTCCGAGGTTAAAATCACATTTGCATTAAATTTTTATATTTATTTGAAGCCGTATATTCATATGTATTATTCGTTCAAATTATACATACATACAAATTATGTATGTATGTATGTATGCATGCTAACGGAATGTGCTAACATTAACCATAAGATTACTATTATCTTTTCATAAAGAAATATCGTGTTTCGTAACTGAGAACTTTCTTTTGTTTCCTACCGTTGCTATTGCTATACACTATGCTATTTCTATAATTTTCTGGTATAATGTGCAGTATTAATTTTACATTGAATTTTATTCCACTTTTTGGTTAATAAAAAACAAACATGGAATAAAAGAAACTTCTGTTTACCTTCAGAAGTGAAGTCAATAAAAAACGAAAATATTTGCTTGGAGTCGTACAGGAGTAACAGAAAAACACTCCGTTTCTCCGTTGTTTCTAATCGTTTGCCGTAATATCAAATTTCGCTTGTGGTACCTACGGTAATATCGGAACCGGATGTCGCCTTTAATTATGGGCAGATCCATATTGCATCTTGAGTATTTGATTGTATTAAGATTATAAAAATGCGCGGTATGTGTATAAAGCAAAGAAGTTAGAATAATATACGTATTTGTTTACATTAACAAGTGAACCCAGCATAAAGCCGAAACATTTATATCAACAATTTAAAGTTGACATGTAATAACACTAATAACTTTTAATTTATTATAAATAGTTCTTTCAATACCTGTTACTGTGAACTATACCGCATGTTCACCTGGGCACGGATCAATTACTGGGCACATTGGTCAGAATAATTTAAAGGTAAAGCCGGTCAATTGCGCGCGCCAATTTTTGTTAGAGGACGATTACGCGCAAACTACTAAAAGTAACTAATTACGAATTATCATAGTAATTTCTCATTTTACCAATCGGTATAAAGGTAATTTACGGAATTACTAACATATTTATTTCCCAACTACCGGGAGTCAGTGCATTAAACGCAGTATACGAAGCCTTTCGTGACATTCCATTTTATAGTATTATATTCTGTCATAGTTTAAAATAATTGCTTTCATGTTGTAATTAGTGTTTTCTAACTTTATTAAAAATACTGCATCTCAATGGTATGTTTAGATTTGATGTTCTTTAACATGGTGGGTGTACGAACACTTTTGTGACTGACTGTATATTACTTTTAACAATTTCTCGTCTTACCTTCATCACTTTTAAGTTAAACTGTTATTCAAGTTGTCTCATAATACATTTACGTTTAAACTATCTTCAAATACTTTCGCTCAACACTTCAGACAATTTTTTTAATTTATTTGTTTGTAACGCTAAGGCTCGTCTAAAATGGTGCATAAACATCTCTATTTCCTTTTCACCCTGAACATGGGAGGTCCATCCCTAATTTAGACAAGCGCTAGCGACAAGGAATACCATATGTAACCGTACAGTATACGTAGAATTCATTAGACCAGAGCAGACGTGAAAAAACACATGTCACACAAAGACAAACATATCCACACACACTTCATTCTATTCCTTTATGTTATTGTAAAAATAAGTTAATAAATAAGAAAATTTGTGCTGCTCTCACTTAAGCTATTAAAATCGTGAAAAGAGTAGACCCGCAACAATAACACTAATATCAGAGACAACAGAGGTACGATAAAATTTATGTTGGTCAGTTGAAACAGTAATAAAATAACTTGATTATTACAGCAGCTATTCCGCCCAATAGAATAATGTAATAAAAATAATGCGCATCGTAGTTCAGATTTTGGTTAAATAACTCGCTTTTTTATTAAACACCCTATGCATTTGTTCACAAATCGGTCTTGACGTTTTAAAAGTAATTTTGAAATGTCTCTCCGAGTGAATTTAACCGAATGTTGAAATACGATGCGCAATTTTTTTGATTACTCCGTTTTATTGAGCGGAATAAATTACGTTTTGACTATCTCGATAGCTGCTCTAATAACGAAGTTATCAGTTTCAATTGTCCAATGTGTATTTCATCGTATCTCTTTTGTTTTTCATTTTAGTGCTATGGTACGCAAAGTTTCATTTCCATCGAATAATTCAAGAATATACAGGGCGTTCAATTTAAAAAATGTAAACAATTCAAGTTAGCGCTTAAATGCGATGTGTAATTGTTTTTTTTTACACCATTGTGATCAGCGGAAAAATTACTACATCTTTGGTAATTTAACCAATATTGTAGCTACAATAATAAAGTTAGCAATAGTGGCTCAATAACTTTGAACAACTTGTGCAGTACCGTTCATGGAAGTTCGGGCAAGCTGACAAATTATATTAACTGTTTAGGAAAAAAAATTAAAATTATATAATATACATTTCTGTGAGGAATTATTAAAACTAACCTTTTCTGGAAGCCTTTTACCAATTTCTAGGTAGTATTTGTCTATTGTAAGACCGTTATCATAAAATATATAATTATGTTGGAGAAATCCAATAATTACAGTGACAATAAAGTTTTATAATAATCCCTGATTCACTCGGGTTACCTGGAAATACTGGTATACCCTTTATAAACATTTATAACATTTGTAAACGCAGTAGTTCTGAAGAGATTGTTATTGTGAAAGTATCTGGTTGTGCAAGTGAAAAATAAAATAATTTCGGTTTGACTGCTTAAAATGTCCCGTGGAAAGCCTCTAGCTGTTTCAAAACGATCTGCTATTATTACCTTGCATCAGGAAGGGTACGCAGAAAGACGGATTGCGGATAAATTAAAAATAAAAAAATCTACAGAACATGATACTATAGTTCGATTTAAGACAACCGGTGACGTGCAAGATCGTAATCGGCCAGGACCGTCAAGAAAAACGACTCCTGCGGAAGATTTACGAATAAAAATAATTAGTAAGCGCAATAGAAGACTAACAGCATCAGAAATTGCTGCAGAATTCAATAATGAGCGAGATTCCAAAGTTTGTGTGAGTACTGTGAAACGTCGGTTGAAAGAGGCTGGGTTGCATGGGCGAGTGGCTTGTCGAAAACCGTTACTCCGGAGAGGAAATAAGCTGAAACGACTGAAATGGGCACAAGCTCATAGAGATTGGACAGTAGACGATTTTAAAAACGTTTTGTGAACTGACGAATCCAAGTTTGAGGTTTTTGGAAATAAACGGAGAGTTTTCGTACGCAGATCAAGAGGGGAAAGAATGTTACGGGAGTGTATAGTTCCTACGGTGAAGCATGGAGACGGATCTGTAACGGTTTGGGGTTGTTTTTCCTTAATTGGAACAGGGGACTTGCTCAAAATTGAGGGCATAATGAAAAAAGAAGAATATCGGAAAATCCTGGAGGAAAATGCCATACCGTCAGGAGTCTGATTAATTGGTCGTGGATTTGAATTTATGCAGGACAATGACCCCAAACATAAATCTAAATTGTGCACAGATTACCTGCAGCAAGAAGAAAATGAAAGAACCCTAAAAATTATGGAATGGCCGCCACAGTCCCCCGATCTGAACCCGATAGAGTTATAGGAAGAATTAGACCGATGTGTTAGGAAAAAGTGTCCAAAATCGAAGGAACATTTGTGGACCATTCTCCAGGAGTTATGGACAAGCTTGCCCAATGAAACATTAGCAAAATTAGTGAATCGGATGCCGAGAATAGTGGCAGCAGTCCTAAAAGCAAAAGGTGGATTTTTCGATGAAAATCGGATTTAAATTATTTGTATTACGTTAACTTTTTCTTTTTAATAAATTTGAGTTTGAAAATATGTAAAATCATGTAAGTAAGTATTAAATACATGGCCATTTAATCTCTTATTTTCTTTGACTTACGTACATTTTTTTGCTTGCCCGAACTTCTATGAACGGTAGTGTATATAAAAAATAAACACAAACACTTTGGACAGGTATCTAACAAAAGTACTAATTTGAATTGTACAAATATAGATTCACAACATATTTAAAAAAAATGGCAAATAACACCAAAGTATCGGCACACTCCGCACCACACAAGTTATTATTTGATTAATTAAGTCTTTGGGCTTTTTAATAAAAATTTGCCGTGCTTTTCGTGACATCTCGCCGATAAGAACTCTGTACTATGCCCTTGTTCAAACCAAATTGGAGTATGCCAACTTAATTTGGTATCCTTACTATACGTATCAGGTGATCTTTATAGAACGTGTTCAAAAAGATTCTTCAAATATCTTAGCTATAAAGTCACCGGTACTTACCCTGATCGTGGTTCAGATTATGTGACACTGCTGCAACAACATAATTTTGATTCATTGGAAGATCGTCGCAATAAAAATAGCGCGAGATTTCTATTTAACCTATTATCTAATAAAATAGACTCTCCGTCACCTGTGTTCCATATGGTCAATAACTTTAATAAAGTGTACTCGTAGATTGCTATTAACGTCTATTCTGACTGTATACAACTGTTTTAATGTTATGTTCACTCATATCTAATGTAATGTAGAAGTTTAAAATGTTTCCTTATTGATATTGTATATACAGGCTGTCCCAACCTTCTGGAATTGTAGGATTGCACCTATACTATAAATACTAGGAAGTTAAAATTTTCTGTTTGCATATTAGACACTTCAGAGTATCTTCTAAAAATATTCTTGCATATACAGAGTGATTGATAATTAACGAACCACGCATTTACTTTGTTATTTTAAATAGAACATCCTATATATTATTACGGCTTTATTTTCTCCATCTAAAAATAAATCAATGCAATATGGGTTTCATCTGCCTATCTTGAATAGATTTTGAGAAATTTTAAATTTTGTTCTCATTAGCCTAAAAGCAGAGATATTTATTTCCTTTAATAAATTTTGAATGCAAATATATTATAGCGTAAACTTTTACTGTGTTAAATTAAGCATCTGGTTCTATTTAAACGTGGTATCAGAACGCCTTGGAAATATACAGGGTGTTCAGAATTGAAGACCAAACTTGGCTAAATTCAAGCACCGGAAACGTCATTTTTTTAAATAGCACCATATACCTTTTTTGTATTCATCGTATAGGAAATTCATACCTCTAACATTTTTGTATAAGAATGTATATGTCTAATATTAATATTAAAAGAGATATTTATAGTCAAAGTTAAATCTTGCATTTGAATATTGATATCTAATTGTTTGTAGTGTCAGCGTTGTTTGGTTGCCATGGTAACAGTAAACAAAACGTTGACGTTGACGTGTTTAAACTGTCATTTCAAAATGTCAAGTCAATTTAACTACTTGAAAAATTAATTTCGCAAAAGGAAAGTTAGATAATTGATATGATTTTTGTATTAGACATTAGACGATTGAACGACGATGTCCACATTCGAAAAGATTTGTCAAATCAAATCAAGGATTTGTTACTACTGGAAGCATCTACTAATATAGGAAGAAAAAAAGAATTTCAGTATTAATACATGTTTTTAGCCAAAAAAAGGATTAGAAACTATGTTTTAATAAAACAGTATTTTAATAAGGGTTATGTAGACTAACAATAAATAAAGTAAACGTAAAAAATACGTAAACATAAATTTACAATCAAAACAAAAGATCTAAACTTTAAAATAACAACGTGTAATGCGATTTAAATACACCATCAATAAAATAAATGACTGTTATAATCTTTATAATAATAATTAACAACTACCTGCTTGTTTGTCTTCTATAGCACATGCTCAAAATTCCTTCCTGCTACTTCAATACATTTCTGTAATAGTGTGTAGAAACTGTTCTCCGCATTTCTTAACATATTGATGGTTACACTGCGGAATACTTGACTTGTCCCTTCATATTTTCCTCCGTGGTAGGTTGTGAGACATAAACTTTATCTTTTATATAACTTCAAAAAAAGAAATCCATTTGCGTTAAATCACAAGATCTAGCAGGCCATGGTATTGAACCTCCACGACCAATCCATCCATTATGGTAAGTGTCGTTAAGATAAGCCTTAACATTTTGGCAACTATGAGGAGGCGCACCATCGTGTAACCATATATGAATTCTTTTGTAGATATCTACATTTTCGAGCAGGGGTTGTAATTCATCCATAAGATCCATAATCATTATTTCCGATAATATAACCGTTGAAAAAGTATGGCTCGATAACATATTCCCCAATTAATCCTCCCCAAACATTTACGACCACAAATTTTGGTTATCTACGTGATGCACCCAATATGGATTTTGGACGGCGTAATCATGCATATTATGCCGATTTAGTCCATTACTTTTAAACGTAACTTCGTCAGAAAATAATATAAATTTATAAAAATCGGGGATGCCCTTTATTTTTGCAAGTATAGTATTGCAGAACTCTATTCTTCTTTGATAGTCTCTTTCACTAAGAGAATGATTCTAATCTAGTAATTCTAGTCGATATGGATTAAAATTATGTGTCTTAATTATTCTATTTACACAGATACGTGGGGATCTTCTTCCACAGTTAGCAGGACATTCAGGCGGTTATCGTCATTGATTGCCCTTTTGAAATAGATGCTTCATGTAATTAATGCTCCCAGAAGCTTCAAATCTTCGTTTCAGTTTGAGAACTATTTTTGGTTGCGGACATCGTCGTTCAGGATAACGCAGCCTGTACATCCTGTTAGCTAATACACTAGTTCTTTCACTTTCTCCTAATACATAAATCATATCTATCAACTCTTCTTTTGCGGAATTCATTTTATAAGTAGTGAAACAAGCGCGAAATCTTGAAAGAACAGTTTAGACATGTCAACGTCAAGTTCTTCTTTACTGTTGCCATGGCAACCAAACATCGCTGACACTATAAACATTTGAATATCAATATTCAAATGCAAGATTCAGCTTTGACTATGAATATCTCTTTTAATTTTAATATTAGACATATGCATTATCGTACAAAAATAATAGAGATATGAATTTCCTTTAGGGTGAACACAAAAAAAATATATGGTACTATTTAAAAAAATTGTGTTTCCGGTGTTTGAATTTAGCCAAGCAATTCTGAGCACCCTGTATATTTCAAAGGGGTTCTGATACTACGTTTAGATAGAGGCGAGTGTGTAATTTAATACAGTAAAAAATTAGGTAAAAATGTATTTTCATTTCGAGTTTATTGAAGGAAATGGATATTCCTACATTTAGGTTATTGAGGACAAAATTGTAAATTTCTCAAAATCTGTTATAAATAGACATATAGAACCCATAGTGTATGGCCTAATTTTTGGTGAAGAAACTAAAACCGTAATAATATACAGGCTGTTCTATTTAAAATAACAAAGTAGATGCGTGGTTCGTTAATTATCGATCACCTTATATGTGCAGAAATATTTTTAGAAGATACTCCCAGATGTCTATTAAGTTATCAGAAAATTTTAACTTGCTACTGCTTACAGTACAGACGCAATTCTGCAATTCCAGAAGGTTGGGACGCCTGTATGTATGTTGCATTCAAGGTGCAGTCGTGCACTGATGTATTTCTGTCTTTATGTATTTCTATTTAATCATTAATCATTATTAATTCGGAACAGCTGTTTCGAGAATTCATGGATTCTCATAGTCAACTGAATGACCGAATGATGTGAGAAAAATTATTTAAATTCTAACATGCCTGTTCAACCCCTACTCTCAAGAAGAAATTTACAAGTGCCTACTTTTGCCACAGGTTTTCACGGCGAAAATGTGTGGTTGGCGGTTTCCAGGTCTCCAGCCGTGCGACGATTGTTGAATCCTGTGAAGAACTGTTTGGACGAGCATTCGGCAGTCTCACTGCTGCCATCATCAGGTCGCTGTCGTTGTTTTGCTCATACTGTACGAGCAAAACAACGACAGCGACCTGATGATGGCAACAGTGAGACTACCGAAAGCTCGTCCAAACAGTCCTTCAATAGTTTTAGCATCGTTCAAGTTTTTTGAAATTGTAATTTTGCACGCGTTTCTTATATAATCTTTAGTTGTGGTTTTGAGTCACGAATACAATGTTTTAGCTCCTTGCTTAACAGTGCGATTTCGGTTTTTTTAAAGGTCCCCGACGATTAATTATAAATCAGTGGTGTGCTCTCCAGAGAACATGCAGTTTTCGTTGCTTTTAGGACAAATTTAGCGGAATTTTTTGTTATAGCATAGCACTTTAATTTGAATTTACATTTAATCCATTCAGTTGCGCGTCCTTGGAAATCACACCATTATAGAAAATTGTTTTCGTCTAAAAATCGCGTTATTTTGAGATGTAAATTGTATAATTCTATTTTTAATTGACTATGTCTTGCATACTGATATCTGATTTCGTTAAGTAGCCATTGCTTTTTCACATGATTGATAATGTTTAATGTTTTTTCTTTTGTAATTACTGGAAATGCTAACCTTCATAAATTTTGGAAAGACATTATGCTTTTTACAGCGTTTAAGAAATAAGATATAAATTTGTATTAACTTAATTTTAGTACTCACTCTGATTAATTCTTGGTAATTTGGTAATACCAAGAATTAATCAAATAATAACTTGTGCGGTTCGATCTGTGCCGATACTTTAGTGTTACTTGCCATACTACCCCACAGTAATACTACGATTTGCATTGGTGAATCATTTTGAACGGTTCAGAATCGGTTCAAATGTAGAAAAAAAAACGAACCTACTGTCTTTTTTTGGTTGTATCAATAGGATCGTATTGCGGAATAAATGGTAAAATTTGTAGGTTGAGAAAGTGTGCTTTGAGCTAAGAATATGGCCACTGTTTAAGTGAATTTTTGATTGGGCGTTGCATAAATTACAATGTTAATTAACAGCTACTAAGTGTTTTCTTGTGTTTTATTTTTCTATGTTAGTTAAAATTAAACAAGAATTAAGGTTCCTAGCTAGAACTAAACCAATAATGATTACTTGCCTAAAATATGTACATATATACCTTTCTGTTGCAGCATTCTACTTATTATTCACAACGTCTTATATTTCCGGACAGATTCTTGGACCGTCCAATCAACCTGAGGCTTACTTAAATGTTAGCACGTATATCAGATTACAGACAACTATATCTCTTAAAAAGCACACAGGGCTCAGTTTTAGAACATGCGTTGGTGAGTATTAATGGGTAGGCCAAAATATGCTAGTCATATACAGTTCTTAAAAAGTCACCATACGCAGAGTGGCAATATATGATGGATTTTATATCTGTGTTGTAGTGTCCCAAAATTGATTTTAAATAAAATAGCTTGCTACTGCAGAATGTACAGAATTTTGCTGTTGATATTAGTAAACTATAAAGCCATTTATAGCATCGCTCTTAAACCCGTAAAAGATAATCATCCTCTTTACGAGGAGAAGGAAAGTTAAAACCATTTTCTGTGGAGGAAAAAATAATTAGACAAGGCTAAATACTTTGGGGGTACATTAACGATAAATTAATGTAGAATTCACAGATCTCCGACACCTGGAAAAAGCTATTACGGCGTACTAACTTCCCGCAGACCCCTTGGTAAGAATTGTAAAATAATAAATGATTGTACTGAGTGGGCGGTTGACCAAAGATCTTGGAACAAGAAAAGCTGTTGTTTACATTTAAAAATTAAGTTAACGTATGAGGTATAGCGATTGAATAACCGGACTGGTGCTACTATCGGCAAACAGCGAGCACGCCACGGCAGGTTTGAACATGTCTGTGCTTGTAGATGCTTCCCTACCCTGAGCTCGATGGGCACGATTGTACGTCGCTCAGTCTCGCTGTAGCAATCGTTCGTTCAAGTCCTTACGCTAGCGTTGCATCGGAAAAATGCAGATTGTTCAGATCGAGCAACGTCAAGTAAGTTAACCTCAAGTTTCTTGTGAAACTGAGAAAAACTGCTACAGAAGCTCATACCATGTTAAAGGAAGTATACGGAAGTGAATGTTTATTGCGCACACAAGTTTTTGAGTGGTGTAAAACGTTTAAGGAGGGACGTGAAACGACCGAAGACGATCCGCGGCCTGGACGACCCTCAACATCAAAAACGGACGGCAACATTCAGAAAATTGGTAAATTGATCCGCGAAAATTGTCGTTTAAGTGTCCGAGCTCTTGCTGAAATCTCAGGAATTAACAAAGAAACTGTCCGTCAG
This sequence comes from Dynastes maya, assembly GCA_029619315.2. Classification (NCBI taxonomy): domain Eukaryota; kingdom Metazoa; phylum Arthropoda; class Insecta; order Coleoptera; family Scarabaeidae; genus Dynastes; species Dynastes maya. The sequence goes on from JAROYE020000004.1 coordinate 35,958,450, forward strand.
ATTTTGCATGAATTATTCAACATGCAGAAAGTTTCGGCAAAAATAGTACCAAAACTTCTCACTCCAGAGCAAAAGGAATCGAGAATGAACATTTGTGCTGACCTTTTAAACAACATTGATGATGATCCAGAATTGTTAAACAGAGTGATGAATCGTGTTTTTTTACCTACGATCTTGAAACAAAGCGCCAATCGATGCATTCGAAGAGCCCAAGCTCACCACGGCAAAAAAAAGCGAAAAGTCGAGGTTCTAACTACCCTTCGTGAACGAGTGAGAAGACGAAGACCCGATTTGTGGAAGAGCAAATTTTGGATGCTCCACTAAGACAATGCGCCAGCCCAATCCGCCTTGTCTGTGAAGACGTTTTTTGCGAAATCCGGCATCAGCGTGTTGGAGCATCCACCGTACTCGCCCGACCTGGCCCCCTGTGACTTTTTTTTATTTCCTAAAGTAATATCGGAGCTTAAGGGGACAAGATTTGACAGTGTGGAAGCGGTGAAAGCGTAAGCGATGGAGGTTCTCAACAAGCTGATAGAAACGGACTTCCAGCACTGCTTTCGACAGTGGTAAATTCGTATGGAGCGTTGTAGGGATCGGCAAGGAGAGTACATTAAAGGGGATAAACTTTGTAATGTAATTGGTGATCAATAAAATGTTTTGTAGCCCCAGTCCGGTTATTTAATTGCCACACCTCGTATAACGACAATATTTACGTATAGTCTTACAAGAGAGAAGGAAGCAACTCGTCATTTTAATCTCCCCCTGGTGGTAACATATCGAGATGATAAAAACGTCAAATGTATGTGAAAAGTGCTATAGTATAATAGAATAGCGTAATTTTCACTTGATTGCGCTTGTTTTTATGAAATTATTGTTTCGTTATATTTTCAAACCCCATCAAGGATGTTAGGCCGCTGTTGAAAGATCTCGCAAATGTATAGTAAACAGGATTCGTTACTGAGTTGTTCTAGTATTCTCAGTTCTGGGCGAACTTTAATTCAAAAGAGAAACCTTAGGTATTAGTAGACCTAACTACCATCTAAAATCCTGCTTTAAAGCAGGATTTTAGTACCTGACTGCCAAAACGTGCCGCGAGTAAGAACTTGTGCAAACATAGACATTAACACAGGCAGTTGAGAGGCCCTTGAAGTTTATGTATATATGATTCTGATCTGATACACAAATGCGCAAAGAAGTTAATACAGCTAAGACGAATGAACCAATAAGGAGTAGAATATTCTGGCCCATAAAGTATCAAATATGCCTTACATTGGACTGGAGTTCTGTTGTGAAAGCACTTAAACATTAAATTGGAAAATGGAGGGAAAATTAAAAAGCCGTGTACTGGGAAAACACTCTAGGACAATGTCAGGCCAAAGTAAAATATCACCTATACAAACTAGGAAACGCTGAACACCAATTCTGCAGTCCATGCCGAGAAGCTATAGACGTGGCAGAACATAATATATGCAAATATATGCAGGGTGTTCCAATTAAACCCTGTATGCTTGTAAATAATTTTACAAAATGCACCATATAATGCTAGACAATATTCATAAAAACATTTTTTGTATATTTCTAACGGTACAGGATATATTGAACTTTCCCTGATAATTGGCTCACCCTGTATATTCTCCTTTCTAATCTCTGCTATAGTAATGAATAAAAATGAGACACTAAAATTCACCTTGAATCGTTTACTACATTTAAATCTGATGCGTCTTAGACAGCATTACAGTTTCACATTAATAAGGCTTCTGACTGCACACTAGGTATTTTTCATTGATTTATATGTGATATGTATGTATTTTGCAGGTGGAGAATTATTTTCCCAAACACACAAAGAAAACATAATAGAATTAAAAGTAGAAGAAGATGGTATTCGATTCACAGTAAAAACGTTAGGTAAACAGTATGAAGAAAGAATATTGGGCAATTTTACAGATAATAGGTGGCATAATGTGGATTTACAGTATATGCTAGGAAACCTTACTTTAAATGTAGATGGACAAATTAAATTATTAGCAAATAGTACATACAGGTCGGAATTACTTACAAGTTCAGGTCTGTACAATGAAGGGGCTGTATTAATTGTGGGGAAACACTACAATGGATGTATAAAGGAGGGCCCCTCAATAGTTTTTAATGAAACTGTGATTCAAGCGCATGACACAAAATTTGGACTCTGTCCATTGGGCGATGACTGTAAGTATTATCAATGAGTGTACATATCTGAAGGGCCCACGAAATCCGCAAAATTGTCAGCTCGGGTCACAACAATGCGCAAGCACAGGCAAAATTACGTAATGAAATACGCTGCAGATTTCGTACGGGGTGACTTTGAAGAACGGATTTTTCGTGGTATACAGTAAATTACCAAAATTAATTTAAAGGTGTTTTTGGCATGAGCAAAAAAAAAAAGGTTAATAGAATTTTATTGTCTGTAAATCTTATTATAAAATATTACAAGGATGTTTACGTAAAAAACAATAATATGCAACAGGTTGTAATTCAACGAAGCAGTTTAGAAGAAAATTAAATGCAGTTTAATTTTCTGGAATAAATTCTAATATATAGAGAGTGTTAGAAACGCTAGGTTTACTTTTGCTAAAAAAATACGATAGAATCCGTTATTACAATGCTTGAAATGCGTATAAAGATTGAATTAAATTGTTGAAATTAATTTTTTTTTTAAATTGCTCCTTGAGATTAAAAATAAATAATTTTATTAAGAATCTTCTAGAATTGAGAGATAGAAACTACGGCGACACTAGCGCTTTAGTTCCTGACGAGATCGCTCAGCCACTCGTCAAAAACTGACTGCCAATTTCATACATTTCGTGGGCTTCCTATATGTACCTGCTGCTTGATATTAGCAATAATTTACGAGAAAGTTTAGTAAATAAACTTATTTTAATATGTTGTGAATTATGAATATACACTACTGCTCATAAGTATTTGGGCACCCTTGGATTTTAGATTTTTGTATACAAAGAATGTATTTAGGAAATACATTCCAGCAGTATTGAATAGTATGCTAATAATCAGAAAGATTCACTTAAATTCATTAAATAATATCGAGAGGTAATACCGTCATAAAAATGCAGGTAGTAGCGACAACAAAGAGCGCATTTCTTGAAATTCTAGGAAAAATGCAACAGTTGGTAATTTTATATAATAAAGCCATTTCAAGTAATATTTTTAAATTACGGTCAGTTATCGTTCCATGTTAGTAGCTACAACATCTCTTAGCGAATAGTGTTTGAAATTTTAAAACATGCCGAAAAGGAAGGAAATTAGTGTTGAAACGCGTGCTCTGATAGTAGCATAACGTAACTTAGGCATAAGCAATCGTCAAATTGTTAGAAAGTTACATTTAAATCCATCTACTGTTGATTATAATATAAAAAATGCAGTGAAAGTGACAGTTTTCTAAGTAAAGTACGAGGTGGTAGACCAAGGGTGATAACATCAGCTCCAGAAATCGCCGCAGAAATCAATACTGTACTTCCGAAGCCGATTAGCGTGTCCACGGTTAAACGCTGTCTGAAAAAGCCGGCCTTCATGGACGAATTGCGATGCGAAAGCCCTTGCTTCGCCAAATTAATAAGAGGTTACAATGGGTACTTGAACATTGAAATTGGACGGTAGAAGATTGGAGCAAGGTATTGTGGACCGACGAATCGAAATTCGAAATTTTCAGTTCGCGAAGACGAGTGTTTGTAAGAAGATCTGTAGGTGTACGTGCACTAGAGCAATGCACAGTCTCTACCGTCAAACACGGCGGTGGTTCGGTAATGATTCGGGGTTGTTTTGCTGGTACATCCGTAGGTGATCTCGTAAAAACTTAAGGCATAATGAGAAAATAGCAATACAAACGCATCTTAGAGGAAAATGCAATACCCTCTGGTGTCAGAGTTTTGTATTCCAACAAGATCCAAAACACTTCAAAATTATGCAAGCAATATTTAGAACAGATGGAAGAGGAAGGGACACTAACAATCATGAAATGACCACCCCAAAACCCGGACTTGAATGCCATGGAATTACTATGTGGAACAAACTACAGGCAGTATGGGCTCGAATAACTCCAGAAACATTGCAAGAATGTCCCGATTATGCGACGCAATCATTAAAAGTAAATGAGATCACATAGACGAATTTAAAATTTAGATCAAATAAATAATGTTAATTGTTAAAGTTGTATATTTGTGTATACTTAAGTACCAAATACATATTTTAATATTTCCATTGAAATATTTAATGAATTACCCTGAAATTTGGGGTGCCCAAATACTTATGAGCAGTACTGTATATATTCTTGTTAGCCATTCTTTGATGATATCTATTTTTTTGGTGGTAGTTAAAAAACAAAATTTTAGGTTTCGACAGCAATATATTATATTCATCAGAATATAATGCCTTTTCTTTGACCCATTTTGTATTGTAATATTAATCATTATGTAAAACTTTTTTTACACATTATTTAAGAAGCCATACGAAGTCTAATCCTCACTTACGTAAATTGTTTTATTAATCGTGTCTTCCATGCGCGTTTACCCTATTGTTAGATCCTTACCTTGACGTCGCATTCTGGATTCGCTAAGTTCTTAAGCAATCTGCTTGCTCATTTGCTGTTCTACTTTTTATTAGAGGTGGGCATTTTGAGATTTATGTAGGCCTGGCTCGACACGCTTGTCAGCTCGACACGGTTGTCTGCACGACCCGGCCCGACATGCTTGTCAGATTGATCCGGCCGGGCCGACATGCTTGTGCCGTTTGGCACAACAAACCCGTTTATTCAATAAAGAGATGGTCAAATCCGTTCGATCCCACTCCAAAGAATGCATTCTCAAAGAAAATAAATTTAATTTATTATTATTATGACACACTTTTAAAATACTCATAATTTATCAGTATTGAAAAATTAATAATAATTTCAATAACGATTTCAAAATCCTTTTTTGATCATTCATTTACTTTTTTTTCTTCCAATTGGCTTGCGTCACATTTTTTATTTGTGTTCGTTAGCAAACTTATAAATAGAAATGTGTGTGATAGGGTACTTTTCCAATTAGAAATGAATGATAAGGCGCAAGTTAAAATATCTTATTTTATATGCAATAAAGCGGAATGTTTTCCTTCCATTTCTGATAAACCGTTACTGACGTCATAAACACTTCATAACCGCAGAAATCAGTCAGAAAATAGTTTTGGATTTTTTTTAGCCAATCAAATTGCGTCTAACTAATTTGTGATTTCTGCAGAAACAAGCGTTGTACAACTACACAAGAGTCCTTGGATATACAGGCTGATTCATTTTCGAACCTCACCATGGGAATCTCGTTTATGATTGGAGATAAAGGGTTGGTTTAAATTTGGCAAAGTTGCTGAATGTTGTGTTTGTTACAAACCCGAAGAGAAAATAGACCTGTGACAAATGGTGTTAGAGATTAAAAAGAAAGAAGCTCATTTTCTTCTACCTCAGGCACCTTTATTTAGCTAAACGAAAACTGAGAAAAACTACAAACACATTCTCAATGCTACTTTCAATCTTCTATCTAATAGCGAACTCGAAATGTTTATGACTTTTCGGCACTTTCTGGCCATCATCAAGTTTCTTATTTCTTATGGGTCAGCATAGTTGTAATCAGAAAAAAGAGCTCCCGCTAGCGGTCCCAAAATCCAATATGGCGCCCATCAAAAATAGGAAAATTGATGATGGCCAGAAATAACTGAAATATATAAAAATTTCGAGTAGGCCATTAGATAGAAGATCGACAGTGGCATTGAGAATGTATTTTTAGTATTTCTCTGCAAAGCCAAATAAAGATGCTAGAGGTAAAAGAAAAAATGAGCTTTTTCGTTTTTTTTTTTTTTTAATCTCGGACGTCATTTGTCACAGGTCCATTTTCGCTTCGGGGTCATAAGAAATACAAAATTTAGCAACTTTAAATGTAGTTTATTGTCGGAACTACCAACTTAAACTCGAAACTTAAAAAGCGCCCATTCTAACTATAACATTCAAATTCATTGCCAGTTTATTTCTTAAATATCATAAGTTTAGTGTACGCTTAAGTAAGTGTAAATATTTATATTAAAATAAGTCCACTAAGTCTTTTACTTAAGTAAATACCTCGCTAGTCCTTCGACAACAATTGAATAAAATTAGTGTTGGAGCAGTCAATTCTGCAGTTCATCAGACTAAAGGTTTTAGCTCTAACATACATCGCCAACACTGTAGCATAATTCACAACAAGCGTGCAAAGAAATATGGATTTTGTGCATGAGTTATCCGACACGTTGTGTTTATTTTTTATTAAGCGGTAATTACATTTTAATGTTTATTTATTTTCTTAATCCTAGGTACTGTGAGAGAACCGACAAAACAATGCAGAAATGAACCATGCATGAGACACGGAACATGCATCGATAAAGAAACAACTTATCAATGCATATGTCCTCCTAGATATACAGGAAAAAATTGTGAAATGGAAGTGTCGCCGAATTATTGTAAAAGTGAAATTCCTCCATGTTTAAATAATGGCGTTTGCGTGGATGTGCGGGATGGTTACACATGCAGCTGTCCACCAGAGTACACAGGTACGTTAACTGCTATTATCAATAACAAACTAGTTTAATTGGATATATCATTTACGTTGACAGTGGTTGAAACTCTGTCTCGCTTAAAATATATCCCTACTAAGATACCAAATCTACTGTAGGTGCACGATGTGAGGTTGAAGTAACCACCGAAATTCAGTGTCCCTCAAATCCTTGTGCCAATGGCGGAACATGTCAACTGAAAGTTGTCAATGGTACTACTAATACAGTAACATGTATTTGCGCAGATGGTTTTTCTGGAGAACACTGCGAAACGGATATTGATTATTGCAAGCATCATCAATGTCAAAATAACGGCAATTGTAGAGACGGAAAATATAACTATACCTGTGATTGTACCCATACTGGTTATGGAGGACCGTTTTGCACAGAGAATATCAACGAATGTGCTCTCAGTCCATGTTTAAATGGTGGATTATGTTTCGATAATTATGGAAGTTACTGGTGTCAATGTACACGCGGATTTGACGGACCAAATTGTGATCATGTAAGTACTTTCAGTGTGCATATCAATCAAAATATTAACACCGCAGTGCAGAAGGGTATTTGATCTAAAAAGTTGGCCAAAATTATTTTTGCTATTGTCGGCGGCGTAAGTCCATCATTACTGCCAAGATTGGAGGGACTTGGGTGCGATTTACGGGTTATTTAGCTTGGTTATCCTTAACAACGGGATGTAATGTACTGTTGCTGCTGCATTACACTGTATATTCTAGATGTCCATAATGTAGGTTTATAATAGATACTTGTGCAGTTTTTCAAAAATACAATAAAACAACTTTAGCGGGTAATTTAAAATCAAAACAATCATAGACGATGGTCCACTCAAAGTTTGAATATCCTTTTTTATTTTAAGGTGCTGCAAGCTTTGTTTGTCTTTATAAACCGAGGTTCAGGGGCAAATTTTACAACAAAGTTGCTCATCCTTAATGAATATAAAACAATCAAATTATCTCACAAATTGTTCCATATTAAAAATTAAAATAAATATTTATGTACGACAAACAAATTCCGAAAACCAAAAATAAAAGGTTTGTTCCAACACCCTTAGAAAACCGTCCAGTACATGCGCAATACGAAAAAGGAGCTGCAGTTAACATATTGAAGAATTAATAAAACCCGAAAGATGCAAACGTCCTCTAAAATTGAGTGTTCATAGTGCGCCCAAAATCCATACAATGGTCAGTACGGGAAACAAATGCCTAAACGTCCTAGCGTAGGCGATAGGCGACGATGCGATGCTAAAATATTCAAAGTGGACAAAGTAACCGTGTTGAGCACCACGACCCCGATGTGAATTTCTTTCTATTACTGTTGACGCTTATTGGTAATTATATACCAAAACACCTCTCACCTAGGGGCAAAAAGCAGGGATAGAAAAAATGTAGTTTTGAAATTGACGTATTGTTATTGTTTAAACATGCGCTACAAATTATTTGACCTTGTTATTACATAAAGGTACAATTCCCCCAAGGTTGGGAGAATGTATTTTGCTCTAAAGATTGTCTCAGTTCCTATCTTGCAATACCAGACCGAAAGTTTGTGGGCGGAGGGGTGAAGGACCCATATTTTGGCGTCAGTGGTGGTAATATATAGATATACTTGTTCGTAAGAACGTTTAAATTGATGGATATCATATGTTCTATATTTCACTACCACTGACGTCATTGCGCACGCTATTTTTAAACTGAGACCACCTTTAGAGTTAATGCATTCTACCAACCTTGCAATTACCCTACTCAGTAGTACAATTTAAGACTCGTCCAATAAACCAAACCGCAACTGAAGAAACTGAATACGTGTTCATGCAATAAATCACTATTTTATAACTTTCGGTGTTTGTATCTCTTACAATTTAGGTGTTTGTATCTCTTGCAAAAATAAACCTGTGATGCCACTGCGCTTGTCTTTTTTAAAAATTCGCTCAGAATGTGCATTACTAGAAAAAACATCGGGCACTATTTGTTGCATGCCCAAATAAAGCCAGCATAAACCACTCAATAGCCGGCTGTAAGAGAGTGTTGGTAAAGTATATGCCACCCAGATCTTGTTGCTAAACACGCCTTGGTGACTCAGGCAAATGATGAGTGACCGTCCACTTGAATGCACATGCAGCTAATTGAGCACTGTGGCTCGGTGTGTCCAGCGGAGTGAATAGGGAGTTTTTGCAAGTTCACGTTAAACGCTAAGCCTGTGCTCAGAACGCATAACCAGCAACTTTACGTACCTTCAATTTTAACGGCCGTTCGCTAACTCGGCCACAATAGCGTAACGCTGTAGCGAACGGTAGACATACAAACGCTAGCGTTCTCTCTACTCTGTACCCTGGGTCACTGTTTCCTTATAAATGTGTACCAAAACTTAGACCGTAAACTAAACTGACGTTTCAATTTGGTTGCATAAAAATAACGTACATAATTTTTCTTCGCAAAATCTGGAGAAAGAACGCTATTCAAATATGTTCCTTAACTTTAACGGTTGTTTCTAACGTGCCGTATGCAAAAACTCCGTAATAGCGCATTGTCCCTACATGGCCATGCAGGCACCATCCTTTTTCTTAAACCACTCAATGGTGCATCGTTTGCTAAAAAGTTACGATATACTTCACCAGTGGCATAAGGATATGAAAACTGTGTTGTTCTTTTCCACTTTTTACACACATTGCACGTTTTTGCTGTTTTAGCACGTTTAGAGATACAAGATGCGATATCGATGCAATCAAGGATTTAACATTAATCAAATAAATGATCCATTTTGGATTCCACATTACCTGAATTGTAGCAATTTTACGTAAACACGATTTTATTTAAAATTTTGTGTAGGAAATCCGTGAATGTGAGTCACAGCCTTGCCTAAATAGTGGAATATGTGAAGATATACCTGACGGATATCAGTGTCGATGTCCTCCCGGATTTTCTGGAATGCATTGTGAACTAGCATCACAACACCGTCAAGTTCCTTGCGATTCAAATGCTCAATGTGAACCGTATGGCAGCTGTATTAACAACAAATGCATCTGCAATTCTGATTATGCGGGTAAGTTCTAACAAGGTTATTGTTATAGTTGAGTGTAGGCTTTCACGGCCTTTGTTTACTGTAGAACAATCTTCTGATTGTTGCCGTGTCGTTGAGCTTACTCTTGACGTATCGCCGATCATACTATCAACTTCTTCAGAAGGTTTCTAATGATTAATGTTATCTCGTGTTCTCCCCTATATACCTTATTACCGTTCTGTTCCCTTGATTCGTGTCCGTTCCGGTCTGATGGACTGTTTCCGTCATGTCATGGTTGCTTCGTCGGTGTTGATTTCCAGGTGTTGCTGATCTAGTGTCCATTCTCGCGGTTGAAATTGTTCGGATTCTTCATAATTTTCAAAGACTCGCGTACCATTCTCTGATGGTAGTGGGCGCTTCTGGCTAGTACCTTCACGTTGTGATTGATGTGGCGTCCGTTTTGACAAAGGTGTTCAGCTACTGAGCATTCGTTTCTATGTCCAAGCTGCTCATCCTGTCGATGTTCCTTTTTTTATTAGCATTGAACACTTCTTCCTGTTTGACCAATGTATCTCTTCTCGCATTTGGATTTCAGTTCGTATACGCCCTTCGTGTACAGTTTCGAAAGTAGCCCTTTGTTTTCTTCTCAGTGTCTTGTAGCGTACGGTGATATTCTTCGTCCCTAGTATCTTCAGTCTATAGGTAACTTCGGCAATGTACAGTATTTAGGCGTATGTCTCTGGTTGTTATTGTTGTGAATTCCTCTCTTCTTTCGTCTTTTTGGTTATGTCCATTTCTCTGTAGGGCATCCTTTTCGCTGACCTCTGCTCTCCTTAGAAGTGTGTTGATAAGAGATTTTTTCTGCGGTGGATGATAGTGCATGTAGTTTGTTGTTAGCGCGTTTCACGACCACGTCTTGAAAAAAAAAGTAGAGCGCAGTCTTCTTCATAATGAAGGTGTTAGTATTGTGATGTCTGTTAATTTGTTGAAGAAATTCATCTAGCTCTTCTTGTCCGTGTGCCCATGTAGCGATGGTGCCATCCACGTGTCTATACCAGCATTTGAGTTTGTTGTTACTGAAATCGATGGTTTTTTGCTTAAAAGATTCCATGAGGATGTTCGATATGACCGATGACAGCGCCACTCTTTTGTTCGTAAATTTCTTCATTCTATAGGAAGTAGGTTGAAGAAAAGTCTTGCTAGCGTAATTAAATCCTTTTGTAATTCTTGTGGCACTACTTGCTGTCCGATAATTTCTAATGTTTCCGGCACTGGTACGTTGGTAAACACCGATTCAACATCAAAGCTAACTAACATGAAGAAGAAAGTAATTAATCTTTCTAGGCAACAACTTTCCAGGAAACAAATCGGAGTACTTGCTAGAGGACTGAACTTCGCAATTGCTCCGACCAAGATATTCAAGGAAGATATCATTACTCAAGTGGAATACGTCATCCAGAATTTACGAGAATGCATATGAAGCGGAAGAAATCAGACATGAGACTCGCCGAATCCTATAAACACCTAAATCACTTGGGATGAGGTAAAAACGTTCTATGTGACCCACGTAAGTACGAAGACGTAATTATCGTATGAGCTGCCAAGAGCAATGCTGCAGTAGTAATGGACAAGGAAAACTATCGTTGAAAGGTGGACAATCTACTAGACCCAGATCATTATACGAAACTAGGGAGAGGCTGTAAGGGATTCATCCATACCTAAGGAATACCAAATTCGACCATTGCCATGAGAGAACCGACCTCGGCGACTATATGAACGGTTCAAAATACACCAAGTTGGGGATCCTCTAAGACCAATCGTCAGCACTTTCGGGTCACCTACTCACGAATTAGCCAAATATGTGGCCAGACAATGACAAAAATATACCGAACGGACGTTCAGCTATGTGAAGAACTCCGAATATTTCGTCGAGGTTCTTAAACAATACGGAGTAAAAAAGAAACGACATGTTAGTTTCGATGTCAAATCGCTGTTTACAAATATACCAATGGAAGAAACATTAGAAATTATCAGACAGCAACTAGTGCCGCAAGGACATACATGAGGATTTAATTACTCTAGCAAGACTTTACTTAATTACAATTTACTTCCTACAGAATGGAGAATTTTAGGAACCACTGTTGCCGGTCATAAAGGCTCGATTACAGTGAGCGAGTTTACTAACTACAAGCCGGCGAGAAAAGTAGTTGGCGAGTCAGCTAGCGCTGTTTATGGTGATTACACGCAACTTTTCAACTCGCTTAATAGCCAACTAGCAGGAGGTTACATCATCTGTTGCATTATCTACGTTATCTCTTCTGTTATCGCGTGTTTAACCCTTTCAATAAACTGCTCGATGCACCAGATCTCTCACGTCTTTCGATTCATTCTTTTACCCACACTTTTCTAAATCTCGAATCTTTTAAAATTATTAAGTATCCGCAAGGATGGATACAAGATCAGCGACACTTGGAGGTCAACTCTTCCTTAACACCGACGAAGCAACAATGCCATGATGAAAGCAGCCCACCAGACCGGAACAGTTACGGAACGAGGAGTACGAGACAACGACATCGGTCTTTAGAAACCGTTTGAAGAAGCTGACAGTATGATCAGAAACCTCAAGAACACGGCAACACTCGGAAAATTACTGTTTTTAGTTTTGATTTCTTCTTGGTTTGAAATTAGATTTCTAGAGAATTCTTTGTTCTGTAAGGTTTGCATGTGTGTTCTAGGTGTATACCCAAATTGTAAAATTGATTGTATTAAAAATCCGTGTAAAAATGGTGGCAGTTGTATAGATTCTTACAACTGTAGTTGCCCTTCTGGATTTTCAGGTACTCTTTCTTTAATAACCAAAACATGATTCAACTAATTGAATTGTTTAAATTAGATTACGTTTCAATGTGCTGTGATTGTCTGTCACTAATTGCTTTTTATACGTAGTGCCTAACCAGATATTTCTAATCTAAACGGTTGTAGTTCGTGAGAATTTATTTCTCTATAGCATTATTTCTCGTTCTGCTTCATGCTTGCATAAGGATCTGCATGTCAACAATTTGTTTACAAAACCAACGCATGCAGTAGTAATTTGTCAAATCCGTTTGAATGCATCTGTCCAACTGGCTTTAATGGATTGTACTGTGAACAGCGTTTACAATGTGTTGAATTGCCTTGTGTTCATGCTGTCGAGTGCATCGACTTTGTAAGTACAGAAAAGCTTACATTTTTTACGTTGATTTTATTTCAGTGTTGGTGGTTGATAGATATTACTTGTATATTTGGGATTAACTTAATTATACATCTCAGAATACAGCAAATTGCTTCCTGATGGGTGTGCAGTGTGTGCACTACTCACAAATTGTTATGCAATGTTATATCGTATAATGCAAATTAAATCTTTTCTGTATAAAAAAAAAATCCCTTTCACCTCTTACACATTCTTGTAAATTGAAATTGCAATTTGAAGAATACGTTAAAGCAATTATTTGTGCAATTTGACGGTAACATCAGCCATTAAATTGTCGCTTTTGGTACACAAATTAAGTCTGGGTATTTTTTAGCGCTGTAGGTTTGGAAAAAATTGAGATCCGGATATCCGGATCCGCTATTCGATTCTCGGATCTGGATCAGCCATCCGAATCCGCTATCCGATTTTCGGATCCGGCTCCGCTGTCAAGTTCTCGGATCCAGATCCTTTATTACTTTGCAATATAGAAAGTGTTTAATAAAGAAAACATCGAATGTATACGGAGAGAAAGTGCAATAGTTTTTAAAATCTGTGCATTCAGAATAATATTGAGTTTCCATGCGCACAATTCAATTACTTTTCATTACATAAGGGTTGAATAAAGCTTGTGATTATTACAACTATATTGTTTGATAATTACTCGACCTATTGCAGGGACAATGGGACTAGATCCAACCTATAGAATAAAGGATTCGATAGGATAAGGAACCCGAATTCAAGATTTCGGATAGCGGATCCAGATCCGAGGTTTCGGATAATGGATCCTAATCCGAAGTTTCAGATAACGGATCCGAGGTTTCGAATAATGAAAAAATGAAATAAGTATTACGTTATTGGTACTATTTTGAAGGTAATTTTACAAGGAAATTGGTAGTTATATCAAAAAATATAGCTTCTATTAAAAAGGATCGAAACAAAAGCGTTTGAATTTCGATAAATGTTGGATGATATATTTAACACCCTGTTTATATTTTTGCATTATATCACCTTAAAACATATGAAATGTTAGCCTTTAAATTAATAGCAAAAGAGTAACTCGCGACATTGCAATTGTTTTCAGGCTAGATCTTAAAACGTCAGAGTTTGCAACTGTCAACATTTTAACAAAATTTGCAATGTAGCCAACAGTAATTATTAAGTACACATAACCAAATGTCATTGCAAAAGTAATTTAAGGATCTATCAAAATGATTATTAAAAAGTGCCGCAATCTATTTAAAATAAAAAAGTTGAAGGCGGTTGCGGAAACTTTGAACACCCTGTATATTTGTAAATAATTTAGAAAAATACGCTGCGGTATAATGTATACGTACAGAAAATCTCATTTCTCTATCTTTGGTAGTTTTCATGCTAAAATCCGCGAACACAATGGCGCACCCTGTATACATAAGCAAATATTAAATTGTTTGTGAAATTCTTAAACAGCACGTTATTGACCCATTACTAGAGTTTGTTAAAAAGGTGGTACCGGCAGTGGCGCACCGCATAAAAGTAGGTACGTAATATACAATATTAGTGAAAAATAATATTATTACCTTTTCCTGTCGTCTTGATGTCCACTATTGCAATTGGCAACCGCCTTGGTAAACTGCATAGAATTGCAACATCGGCAACGTTTCCATTGTCGATTCATTCAGCCGTCGACGGTGTCATGAATACGTTGTCGTATACTTCGAAAATGATCGTTCGACATCCAGTGAAGTAAGATTTGCAAATGTCATATTCCTTTTCCTCATCTGGGCATTCTTGATTTTCAGTTATAGACCGAACCTTCTGTAAATCGGGATTTTTCGTTAAAATTGCACCAAATTTTTGTCCAATATCGACTTCTATAGTGTTCGTCAAGTTTTCTAGAGCGGCTTGTAAATTGTTTATGCAATTTAATGCGTCTCGTGCAGATAAGTGACTGTTTTCTAATTGCTCAATAGGTTGTGCAACTTCAGAATAGTTCATGGAAATTTCATCTATTTGTTGTTAAACGTCCGAATTGGAAAAAAAGTTGCCTGACTATCTCGAACTGCTGCAGAATCATTTGAATCAAGTTTCAAGATGACATTTTTCACTTGTGAAAAACATTTCTGATAGTAAGATACTGCCTGGAGCCATTGTTCCCCATCGCGTTATTACAGGCTGAGGTGTGGGGTATTTGGACACAATGTTTGCAACACGATTGTTTGGAGATTGATGACACTTTTTGTAAGTTTAACTTATCCACCATCGGATACTTCTTTCGAAAGGTTTCTGCTACGAGATGACATGCGTGTATGAGGCATGTTATGTGAAGGAGAGGCGGAAAGCATATTTTCAACATCCTACCAACTCTCTGCATTGTTGCAGCTCCGTCAGTAACGAACATTGTGACTTGGGTTCCTTTGATACAAAATTCTCTCAACAAATCTTTTATTATCTTGACAACGGTTCCTGCATTAGTTTCCTGAATCCTTTTACTGGATAACAACAATGAAGCTGGTGAACCATCACGTTTTAAAGGACGCGCTACAACGTTAATGACGCTGTGTTTCTGAGCATCAGTTGTTTCATCCACACATAGGCAGATTTTCTTATTTCTCAACTCGTCTTTTATACATTCCTTTACTGTACCTTGCACACGTGGCAAATTGTATCGTAATTGCATAGATGTTGGCAGCTTCCATAAGCGAACGTACTTAGCCCAAAAAAGACGAAAGTGTTCATTAGATACTAGATGTTGTGGGATGTTGCACACACTTAACATAAAAATAAAATCATATAAAAATTGGCAGTATGGAGTACTGTTTCTTAAATTCAATACATGACGTTTACTTTTACAATGTTTTCTACATTCAAACCTATCGCGACTTAGCAATCCGTTATTGCATATTGTGCAGTAAATATGCGGATTATATTCTAATCCAGGGAAATGCCTGAGATATTTATTCACATTCGAAGGGAACGTTACACCCTTTGGGTGTCCCATCTCCGCGTACTTATTTGGCGTGCAGCGTGCAACGTACTGTCGCTTTGAACTCTCTCGCGGTACTGTCGAGATCGACTACGAGTTGAAAATTACCCCTACCCACGCTACCGCTACGCTACTGCCATCCGGTACCACCTTTTTAACAAACTCTACCCATTACGCGGCGGAATACAATTAAAACATAGAAATATGTCTTCGTCGCTGATGGGTTAGACCATGGCTTGATCGTACGAAAGGCAATGAAAAATTAGTTCAATGAGTTTATTGTCCCAGATGACCAATTTAAAATCTATCTTAGAATAGATGTAGATGTGTTCAATAAATTAACGAATATGATATTAAAAATATAAAAAAAAATACTCAAATGAGAGAAGTTACATCAGCAAGAGAGAAGTTAATTCGTAATATTCGCAGCAACCGAAGAAACAAGCTATATGTAATTACATATTACTATTTGTATTCATGTTCTTGATTTACATTTACAAATATTTCCGAAGTACATGCAACACCAATGACCAAAACCTAATATCACTTAACTTCACACATCAAAAAGATTTTATATTGAAGGAAATAATGTTGATATTACTACATTGTAGCGCTATAATCGACCAACTTATTGATTAACGTAATACGAATTCTCAATATTCAATTTGTTGTCCGATTAATTGATCAGTGTAATACTGCTCTAAGGTAGACTTATTACTTATTACAGCGTGATTAACTAATAATACCAAAGTAAGTTACATTCACGGCTGTGACAAAATTGTAGTAATCAAATCCTTTCGTACAAAAAGATAATATTTCATAGGGCACGATGTTTTTCATAATTGCAATTTCAAATTACGAAAGTGTAGAGAATAGAATTGGAGGAATAGAAAGGAGGATAGACTAGCATGTAAATGTCGAATTTGGAATTTATCCTTTTTCTTTACATCGTTTTCAATTAAAGAATAATGCATGAACGCTTTCACTATTTCACAATTGATTCTTACTGTAATAGAAAATTAATTCACAGCTTGAAGGTTACTTCTGCACATGCGAATCAGGTTGGACTGGAGTGAATTGCGACACTAATATTGATGAATGTCTTAGCAATCCTTGTTTTAATGGGGGCATCTGTTTCGATAAAGTGCCGTTCTTTAAATGCCACTGCTTACCTGGATTTACAGGTAAACACTGGACTTCTGTAGACTTACTTTTCATTTTCATTACTAATATAATTTATAACACTCACATATGTATATGTTGCTTATAACAATCCTAGTAGTACACCATAATAGTATACCTTAGTATACCGTAGTAACACCACATTCATATGCTTTGCAAAATATGTTTCATTTAATTAGAATTGTCATAGAATATAACAAATATAATGAATATATGCAATGGCGAAGCAATACTAGAGCTTAACTTTTAATTTGAAGAATGAATAGGTAATCCACAAGGAGAGACGCAATAGCACCATAGTAGTATGATATTTAGTCAGTAGAAAGTCAATAATACTTATGCGTTTCCGTGTGTCTCATCTATATTGCTTTACTGTTGTGGGGTCATTTAAAATAATATAAACATTTTTGTTTACACGTAACATACAGGATATGTCATGAACGATTTGCATAACATTTAGCCACATCGTGAATTTTAATATTATAATATGACAATCGTTAACTTTTTTAACCAATAAAAAGATGGAAACACTTTATACTGACAGAAATGGATGTAAAGCAAATTTGATCACCAATTACCAACCACCTAAGGCCATTTGACACGATACTAGTCTATGTACTGCATACTATAATAAAATATATAATAGATTTCAATGTCATCCGAACGTATCATCAATATCATACTCCTGGTAATTATCGACCTTATCGATGCCAGTGTTTAATCACAATTATGACGTTTCGACAATTTAGATATCTTCATCAGAAGCTAAAACGTTCATTGTTGGAAACTCAAACTCGTATTGTTTAAACAAATGCAAAACTGTCGCATCTTCGGGCGAATGTGCCATTTAGAGTTCTCGTTAAACGAAGATGAAGACAATTACTACAATACTAAGACAATACTATTTGTATCTTGTGATCTATGCACGCTTTTTAGAACGTTTTATGAAAACTTAGGTACACTCTTGCAACATTTATTTAAATCTTTTTTTCTGATAAGTAATTCTTAAATACGTACTGCTAGCAATTTAAATTTCATAACCGTGTACTAATTGACAGAACACTTATGTGGAATTGACCATAAATTTATCTGTATTGCTGAAATTTGGAAAATCACGAGATTGCGACAAAAGTATCGCTCCGCTGAAAGGTTAGCTTTCGGTCAGTGTTTAATGACATGTTTTTTTCATATTTTAATTTAAATATGAGTTGTACAATTATATTATCAGTTGTTATTTTTAATACTGGCACCAACATAGTAAAAAGGCGTATGATTTGGATACTTAATTTGCGGAAAATCGAAATGTTTATTAAATATTAGCAATGTTAGCTTTTCGTTGTTTTCCATTACGCTTGTGATAAGGATACAGTATTTTATTGTAACGAAGAGACGATAAATAAGTGGCTTCCATTGGCAAATATTAAAAAGCGATATTTCCTTAGTTTTTTACCAATGTTATTAAATTAACTAATGAGAATAAAATTTTTTCATTAGACGCCGGTAGGATTCGAACCCACGACTCCAGTTTGCTAGACTGGCGCGCTGACCACTACGCCACAGAATCTAATGATTCGAATCCTTTTGTTTAATCTAGATGTCCAGATGACTGCAGATGTATTGTAACATCTCGACAGACATATAGTTATTTATACACCAAGTATACACTAATATTAATATAATATATAAGTGGCTTCCATCGGCAAATATTGAAAATCGATATTTCCTTAGTTTTTATCAATATAAATTAACTAATGAGAATAAAATATTCTCATTAGACACCGATAGGATTCGAGATGTTACAATACATCTGCAGCCATCTGAACATCTGAGTTAAACAAAAAGATTCGAATCATTAGACTTTGTGGTGTAGTGGTCAGCGCGCTAGTCTAGCAAACTGTCAAACAAGTCCTGGGTTCGAATCCTACCGGTGTCTAATGAGAAAATTTTATTCTCATTAGTCAATTTAATAACATTGGTAAAAACCAAGGAAATATCGATTTTCAAGAAACGATAAATTTTGTAACTTGTTCCAGAAGAAAAAAAAAAGTAAAAAATAAAATTTATTGAATTTCTTTCTCATCGCATTATAATATGAAAATCTGTGATGAACAAACTATATTGAGAACATGCTGTATGTTAGCTACGGATTAAAAATCGGTACAATTAACTTCTTTTCTTCAGAATTTGGTTTTGGTTTTTATTTTTTTCTTGTTTTTTCATTTTGTTTCTAAAAAATGCTCAATCGGACAACGTTTGAATCACCACTCTACCATGTGAGGAATTACAAAAGAAAAAACAAGTACTGAGTAGTAAATAAATATATGATAACGTACAATTTTTGCTGATTAAATCTACTCAAATTTAATTAATTATGCATTCGATCTTAACAAAACTATTGCAAGGAGTATCAACAAAAATTATTTAGTCTGTCGGCTTGTGTTTGATAATTACATTCTTAAGGTGGGAACACCAGCAAATTTTAAATATGAAGATGCTTGTATTATATAACGCAAATACTTGCACAGAATTCTCATTTATTATAGAACAATAGTGAAAATTATGCCACTTTATATTGTTCAGAGGTAATTAATTTTATCATTTTACATCATTGTTCGTTTATTTGCTCTATTAATATTCATTTGAGCTACTTATATTATTCTTTCCCATATATAAAATAGATCTCACTTTGTTAATTTACTGTTCCGAGCTTATATTTTACATGCCACGCATTTTCCTAGTCTGGATATGAGTTTACAAATCCGATCATATCGTTTTCGTACATTCTATGCGAATGGAGTTGATGTAGACAGCATTAGAGACCCTACCGGCGACTAGTAACTATCGGTTGACAAAGAAGTTCGTAATTATGCGAATATATGAATTAAGGCTTTCCCAAACCAACGCGAAATATTCGTAGGGGCGGCGACAATGACAATTTCGTGTTGACGGCGTCAACGAAATTCGCGCATCTATCTACATCAAGCGTCAGTTTGTTATAACGTTTGCGACAATGTACTATCACTTGCATAAAAATCTGGGACAACTCTTATGAGCTCATTTTGACGTTTTTTCAATCTTGTGACTTGTCCATTTACGATTGACACTGACAGACAATTTGACATATTTGTTCATAGTTTACAAAAGACATGTTTAAAATGGGTAATGTCATAATAGTATCCCTTGTCCCAGATTTTTATGAAAGCGATGGTACTCCTGATCAGATAAAGAAGAGGCACTTTTATTTCTTGCCGTAGAAGATTAAGAAAATTCTAGGTTTACATTTGTCTTTTAATTCATATATTTTTCTGTGTGATATGTATTTTTTTACAGGAAAAAGAAACGGAATATAAAATTAATTTAGATCGTAAAAATTTTGGAGAATATACATTGATGCCACAACTTCGACAAGATTAAAAACGTTTCTATAATTATTTTAGAATGCCTCCCACTAATAATATAGTTATGCTTTAGTATAAAGTTATAATTTCAATATTAAAAAGTAAAGAATTGAATGTTTAATTAATAAAATATTGATAACTTGCTACAAGATATTTTGTACAATCATCGATAACTGACCGGCAACAGCGATAAAAGCCGTGCACGCAGCGAAAATATATTAATCGTAAACGCATTCGCGACATTGCCGCGTTAGTTTGGGTGATTGCGCTTGTCGCCGGGTACGTTCAATCGACGACAATTTCGGAGAGCGAAAGATTCGTTGTCGTTGCGAATATTTTGCGTTGGTTTGGGAAAGCCTTTAATGTTTACTTTATCGCTAACTAGTTGTGTGCCATCGACGGTCAGACAGTGTCACCTAGCTTACTTAATGCATTTTGCGCTTTTGAAAATCATTTCGTTACAGTTAAGATTAGTTAGTTTTAGTTTCTACTTTTTTCTTTTATCGGTTCTACTTTCTTCTTTTGTCGATTAGGAATTGCATCAGGTTTAAATGTTAAATATCATCAGATTTCTTTATTAGATTTAGATTATTCGAATTTATTTCTATTTCGATTTCCACTATTTCATTAGTTCTCTTTTCATAAATATTATGGATTTTGCAAAAACGTTTTCGCTGAGAACTAATAAATAATTGGATTAGAGATTACAATTAATTTAACATATTTGGGGATACAGAAATTTATTACAAAACATGTTCAACTACATAGAAATGTATCAGAAAGTCGATGGTAACTGAACATCTGCAAATCAAAAAGCATTACGATCCATGTAAATTGACATGTTTGAACCATTTGTAGCTGCAAATGCACCCTTTAATAAGCTGAATAATCTTATATCTTCCAAAAGTACATGGAAAAATTGTGAATAAAATTAGAGACGACGTGACGTAGTAGACAATTGCGTTAGGATCGGCGTAGATGATATGGGTGTACCAGGGGTGCCCTTTGTAAGTTTATGTCTTACTTCCAGATATACTTACAAAAAACGAGCAAAGTAACTAAACAGACGCAATAACTAAAATAATTGTTGATCCTATTAAGAATACCTCGAGGGGTGATACCAAGCAAGAGAATGCTTTGTTATTTATTAGTACCGCCATATGATAAGAACTGAGAGATTACTAAAATATACATTTCCAAATATTTTCCACATTATATGTACCACGCATAGGATTGCCAGATTAGTTAAAGAAGTATTTCTACATATCAACCAACTAATTAACAGCGTAAGGTCCTATTATAAGTTCCAAAAAGAGTTCTATTATATAAGCAAATATAAGAGATGGGGACTTCGCTAGAAGCCTCGTAATTTTACGATGATAATACAAAGAAACTTACTAGTGTAATAGATAGCTTAAATGAAAATGAACAAAGCCGTGTTAAAAGATTCGTCTTTAAATAGTGACTTAAATTTTATGTCAACATTTTCCAGATTTGCCTGAAAAAACAAAACACTTCGAATGACAAGCATTAAAACTGAATAAGGTATTGAAACGTTAAGTAATATTTTCACTAAATTGAAGAGTGTTTCTGATAATTTTAAATTTATTAAGAAGCTTTTGCAACAATGATGTGGAGAATAAAACAAACGCAGTAGTCACGAGTTCTGATGTAGAAAGATGGTTTTCTATATTTAAAAATATTCTATCGAACAAACGAACGAACTTTACACAAGAACATTTAAAGTATGTGCTTATATAAACTCCTGCACAAAATTAACGCACCACTTCATAAACTTAAGTAATTACATTGACGAAAATAAAATTAAACTAAATTATAATGAAAACTTACAAATTGGGTTTATACAATCATTTGAGACAGAAATCAGTGAAACATAACTATTTTGAATCATTAAACATTTCCTTTCTTGAAAATGAGTGGGATATGAAAACGAAAATCAAAATGAAAAACATAAAAAGTCGAAAGCAATAGAATTGATGGATCTAATGTGACGTTAGTGCCTTATATGTCCTCTACTTCTAATTACCACATCGGCATGCTAGCGATTACATTTTCAATGGTATCCTGGGGAATATCCTTCCATTCTTCAGTTACTGCATCCACCAGTAGATTGCAGTTGGCAAGTGGTAGTCTATGACTTCGGGCCTTTTTTAAAATGGTCCCATAAATGTTCAATGGGATTGAGGTCGGAACTGTTAGGTGGCCATTTCATTAAAACGGAATATTAACAGCATGCAAATAGTCAATAACCTGTCTCATGTCATGTAGAGACGCGCATTGTCTTGCATGAATAAAAAAATAGGACCCACAAATGAAGCAAATAACATAACCTGTTCAACTACGATGTTCTTCAGGTAATAATCCGTATACATAAACCTCATACATATAGGAACCAACTCTGTATGAGCGCCGAAGCAAATGCCCCTCAAAACATTACAGAGCCGCCACCAAACCGGACCCTTGGAGAAATGTTGCAACTTGCAAATCTCTCTCCTTCCCCTCGCCAGACACGCTCACGTCCATCAGGAGATTTTAAGCTAACCTTAGTTTCGTCAGCGAATAAAACCTTTTTCCAATCATTAACCGACCAATATTGATGACTTCTGACAAAACGCAATCTTTGGTATTTTTGCCGGTCTCCTGCTCCTTAATTCAGTTTCATTTAGACGTCTTCTGATTGTACGAGACTATATTACAACATTGCGAACAGCTGAAAACTCATTTTTTAACACATTGCTAGTGATTCTCTGGTTTCTAAGAGCGGATTGTCTCATAAAACGGTCATCCCTTTGATTGGTACATCGTTTTCGCCTTCGGCCTGGCCTTCAAATGTGAGATTCTCTTTCGTTAAATCGTCTAACCATGTGACTTGTGCTGGAATGATTTCTCCTAACACACTGGCAACATAACGCACCGAATATCCCTCATCCAACAGAGTTGAGCCTGTACTGCCTCCTCCACTGATAAATTTTTTTGGCGATTCATTTTTCTACTTTGAAACACTCGTAGATAAACCTTAAAATACGTATGTGATACAACCGATAACAAAAATTAGCTTAATAGCTTGTCTTAATCAGCAGTTTCTGAACGGATTTTAAATCGATTGTGGTCAAGCGTGACTAATTGACACTTGCAATTTTAAAACAAAACAGCATGTGCTTGAAATGTCAAAGGAGGTCCAATACCTACTTGTAAGATAGTCGATTCAAAGTTATCAATATTCCTGAATGTTTTAAAAAAATGTTAGTGGTGCGTTAATTTTGCCCAGGAACTTGTATTATAATCAAGATCAATAAATCATGATTTTGGTACGTTATGCATATTTGTTTAGTATCTCAATTATTCAATAATTCAGGATATTAAATTTGTGCGCATATGGCGAGTAATAATAATAGTTCATGCCTTCACATCCCCCAACAGCTTTTGCCAATTACAAGGGGCATTGGCCTGACTATAGTTATCACTAAGGTTCAACAAACGAGTGCAACCGTCAGAGGCGTATCGCGCAAAAGTAGGTACGTGTGATACAGTATTATTAAAAAATAATATATTCCTACTTTTTATTGACGTCTTGACGTCCACTGCGACAAAATACTACTGCCCCAAGACGTCAATAAAAGGTAAGAATATATTGTTTTTTAATAATACTACCTACTTTTGCGCGATACACTACTGACATTGCACTCGTTTGTCGAACCTTAGTTATCACCTCTATTTGTTTTTTTTTACGTTAAAAAAGCTCTCTACGTAAAAAAAAAACAAATAGAGGTGGTAACTATCCGAACTTACCCTGCTTCGCCTAATGCGTATGCATACAGAGACTGAACTGTTACAGACCATTTTTGTCAAGCGATAGTGCTAATCTCTGGTCTGCTCTTTGGTCATTGTATACCTCTTCTCGCATCATTTATGCTTAAAATTGATCCGCCCTAATGCGCGTCGATTGCATAAAGGTAGTACTTGACACCGTTAAGATCTTATTTTGAATTGTATTTTTATGCCAACCTGGTAATTATCAGGATCTGCACTTATCCTCTTACAACGCATGTTTGTTTTTATTTCCTTGTTTCTTGGCATTTCGTATTTTATTTGTGAAATAAATATAATCCATTTATTTCACATTTATAGGTACCTTTACATTTTTTTCCTTTACGAAACACGATGAAAAGTGCACTTCTCCAGTTTTTAAATAGATTTATACGTCATTAATATAATTATATACCATTAATGGTCTATCCAGCATTATTTAACTAATCTCTCCATTCCCTTTGTGATTTTTCAAATTGTTTTATCCACATATTTGTGATTTGACGAGTATAAACCTATTTAGTTAAATTATAATTTAGATATTATGTACGTTGCAATAATTTCCTAATAGAACTTCGTAAATTAGTAAATACATATATAACCTATATGCAGGTGAGCGTTGTGAAGAAAAAATAGGTGACTGTTCTGTTTTACCTTGTATAAATGGTGGCACATGCAAGCTTAGTCATAACGGTTACGTTTGTGAATGCCCAACATATTGGATGGGAGACAGATGCGAAAGGCAATATACACAGTGCGATACGAACCCATGTTTAAATGAAGGAATTTGCAAGATGGATCTAATTACTAGAGAACGTATCTGCGAATGTTTACCAGGTATTCTTATCAATATTTTTATCATTCATTGTCAAGGCAGTACATTCATTAGATGTTAATCACAGCGAAGCTTTGCTAAAAATAGTTCTAGCTTGACTACTCACGAAGGCATTAGTATGCACTAAATTAATATGTACTCCTCTGTAATCTGCAGACATGCATTGATAACTTACTTTGAAATAATCATACTTTCTAATCTCCTAACTTATCAACTCACGTAATTAATTCCAAAGCTGACGACGTACCCTTAGTGAACTAAATTCATCTAACAGCAAATTTTCATATAATTGTCTAACAGTAATTAAATGAAATTACTGTTAGAATTTAATCGTTACATAGATTACGGAATAGCGCAGTAATATTTTGACCACGTATGGAATCTTGTGTTACATTACTATAACTTGCTTCATTTTTGCGTTGCTATTTGCCAACGTAATTCGTCTAACATTCTTTGAGTTTTTTATATGGCGGATGCGGAGAAGTACGATGGTTTGGAAATTGACTTCATTATCAGTAGCGGTGGGTGATGACGGGAGAGCGCGGATAGTGATTCTATTCCCTCGTGTACTTTCCTTGCATATTGTGTACATTGCACTACGCAACGTACGTCAACACTCACCGTCACTGTTCACTATAGGCGAGTTCGGATATTCGTTCGGAGTAACTGCATTTACTCCATGTACCCTACTCGCGCTCTTTATCGTTCGGAAATGTTGTACAGTTACTCCATCCATTCGTTGAGGAGTATGGCTTGAGTGATCCACTCTTGCTTTACTCCTGATCCATTCTACGTGCTCTGTACTCTTGATCTGCTCCGAACGAATACCCGAACTCAGCTTATATAATCACTTCTTTTTACTTGTAATTGAAATCTGGTTTACAAAAGACTGTGGTTTCAGCATATCAATCTAAACTTTTGGGATTATCACATTTTTTCTTTTTCGTGTAAACTGGTTTACTAATTGCTTTAAACATTTTCTGGTGGCACTTAAAAGATCGTAGACATATCTATTCAATTACTAATCAATGGATTTACATTTTTTTTTGTTTATACATAGTTACATCACAGATATGCATAATACACTGCCTAACCAGTAAAAGCGATTTTAAGTCAGAATGAACCTCTCCGCGCAAAGCGTTGTACGAGCTCTAACAACTATATGTTGGGACGGTGGAAAAATTTTATGAAATAGTCACGGAAAACAAAATTGAACACTCATCTGTCACCTTTGTTGGTAATCTGTTAATATCTAAGCGAATAACAGTGTTAAATTGTTAAAAATGGTTAGAGGTGCCACTATTCCACAGAAATTGCGCGAAATTATTGTGTCCTAGTATAGTTGAGGGAAATTATTCGAGCAAATCGCCACTGAATTAAGAATAGCAAAATCTTCAGTGGGAAATATTGTTAAACACTACAAACTGAAACCAGCGAAATTAGAGGAAAAAGTTAGATCCAGAATTATAAACGAACGATGCCAAAGAAACTTGGTCAACATTTGCCAAGAAAATCGCAGAAGCACTGTAAGGAAAATTCCGGCCTTTTGGAACCAACGAAATGGTTTTAATGTGTCCCGAGAGCGTTGTTGGAAATATATATATAAAACTGAACTCGGATTTTACTAAAAAATATACATATGTACATAAGTAAATTACATAAATAACTTATTTAGGCCAAAAAAGACCTCTACTACTAGTGGTGGCTGGTGGTGAATATAAATGGAAGGTTAAGGACAACGCTTCGATTTCCTCGTGTATTTTTTATCGAGTACAATATACACAATATGCAAGGGGAATATACGAGGGAATGGAAGCCTTATTTAGCCAATTTACGTCACCATTAAATAAAAGTCGGAGATAAAACCGGTTAATTTGGGCAAAGTCAAGAACAGATTGGATTTTTGACGATTGGAAGAAAAATATTTTCAGTGAAGAGTCTAAGCTTGATGTTTGTGTAGGGGATAATCAAAAACGGGCGTTTAAAAGCTTTCCATTTATTTTTAATAAAAGGAAGGCTTTTCATCACGACTGTCTCAAAAGGACTGTGATGTGGTATGGGCCAATTGAAATTGATTGAAGGTAAGGTGAGTACTGCAAAGTATCAAGAAATTTTGCAAGACAGTTGCCCAGTTGTACTGAAGGGACGTCCATTCTATTTTCCAACAGGATGGTGCCTCGTCTCACTTTTGTTTACCCAACAGAATCTAAAGTTTTGTCTTAGCCCTTAGTAGCCCGGACTTAAATGTCATCGAAAATGCACGAAATGAAAACATATCTAGGAAACAATCCTCAAAGACCAATTGCTGACTTAAGAGCCAAATTAAGACAAGTCTGGGACACGTTAACTCCTGAATTTTACAACAAGCTTGCAAAAAGTATTCCTACACGTATTCGATCGTATCAGATCAAAAGGAGGCATCACGACTTGCTAGAGTTATTAGTTATATTAATTTAGTTTTGCTTCCTAATCTTTAGTTGTAATTTAATTATTTATTGCAGTTTAAAATATCTTTTTGAATCCTTACCTGTGAGAATTTCTTAATAAACATATTTCCTTCAAAGTATGAGTAGTATCTCTTCAAGCAACAGATGTGTTAAGAACATTAATAAAATCGAGAATTACTACATTGTGTCCCAACATATAGTTGTTAGCGCTCGTATATTCCTTATTTTTATTTTAAATTTACTAAACTCTACTTCATCTTGGCCTTTTTGATGCACATAAGGTTCGCACCATATGGGAAAATCTTTTATTGATTAATATCGGTAAATTTTAATTTCGCCGTTTGTTCGTGAATAAAATATGATAAAAATGATATACGCAATCGCGTGACCTTTTTAATTGACAAATTTGGCTTTTTTTCCAGAAAATACAAAATATGGCATTATTTTTCAAGTTTTTGGGAAATGTCAAAACAAAAAGGTGCTTGTTTTTCATTTTCTACCACTTTGACAATTTTTATCACCTTCGTTCAACTTCATCTTTTTTCCATTTCATAATTCATTTTTTGAATTATTTTAATTAAAGTAAACCTGTATAAAATTATTTCTTTATAGAAAAGTCACAATTTAATTTTGTTACTAATCTTTTTTAGGTAGATATTTTTCGGTAAATAAATACACAAATTAAACTGCATTAACTCGATGCAAAGTTAATTTCGTTTCTTCAAATAATTTCAAAACCTATTTTATTACGATTTTTTAATAAAATAATCAGGTACATAAATGGAATTATGAAGAAATATTAATAGATAACGCCTTCGATAAAATTTGAGTGAAGAACAAAATTGTATTGCTTAAAAGTGCAGTTAAATTTTATTGAAGGTGTTTATTGTTAATATAATATAAACATAATAAGTTGGTTATACAATAACAAAGACAGTAAAACCATGAAACAAAGTATCTTTCCAGTAATGTTATATCAAACATCACTATGTCAGAATGTACATTAAACTTGAAAGAAAATTAAAAACCAAGTAGGAACTGTCTTGAGATGACAATGAAATTAACTGCTATATGAACCGTACAAACGAAATATTTTATTTTACATTTGATTATGTGTTCTAAAGATCTATCATATATTTTTAATGTACATACGTATATGTAGGCAATGAGTCTAATCATTAATCTTATTATTTAGTTTTTACAGTAGAATCTAGTTTCATTGCATGCACTTTTAAATGTCGACACCATTCATTACCAATACATCGGTATATATTGTCATTTTTTGCCTATACATTCTCATATTTAATTTCTTCGAAAACTATTAGCGTATTCCATTGGTAATTCTAGAGCACTCGGAGTACGAATTGCGCGTTTCATTGGAAAGTTTAGAGCAATAATATATATTCCATTAATAAGGTCAGAGTTGTTCTAGGAGCAATTTTTATCGCTCCTACTAGAGAAATAAGAGCCGGTTTGGAGCAATATGGCTGACTGACAGCAGCTGATTGCAAATGCAACAATTGCAATTATAACCGAAGTACTTAACCTCACCCAATGAAACATGACGAGTAAAATCGTTCGGCGCAGGAATAATACGTTCCATTGACACTGCTCGATTCAAAACTGGAAGTACAAGCTCCGAGTGCGCTCTAGTGCCTTCCAGTGGAATACTCTATATCTCTACATCTTTTATGAAATTTTTAAAGTAACTTATCGTTTACCTTGCAGGCTATGATGGTCGCTTCTGTAACACTTGTTTGAAACCTGACTGCTTATCCATGCCAAATGACGTATGTATGAGTAATCCATGTCCGTCAAATGCAAATTGTATCCCGCTGCCAGGAGAAGCTAATTACACTTGTGAATGTAAAAATGGATTTCAGGGTAATATGTCGTATACACTCTTATAATACCTATACAATAAGTTGCTATAATTTAATTTGTTTGGAAAAACTTAATTACGATATAAAAATAGCTAAACATTCATATTCACCATTTTAAAAGTGGGTTTTAAAGACCTCTGTAAGTATTGTAATTCTATGTATATGAAGTATCTTTCACATTTTTTGGCAATTTGCTTAAATACATAGAATATAAATACATATTTGAAATAAAAAATTGGCGATTACTTAAAAGTATAATTGCCTAGCTTCTTAAAGAAAGAAGCTAGAATTTGTGTAGTCCATTACAGCGAATGTGTTTGATACAGCAGTGTCAGCCGTTTTTATCTTGACATTTTACTTCTTCTTGCAAGCAGTCTTTATAAAACCTCTCACAAAAACTGGCAGCACTATTAAACATAATATACATTTCAAAATTTGACATGACATTTCAAAATTTGACATGATAATACTATGGTTAGAATTAACTACTGCTTACAATCACTGTGACCTAAATAGATTTGTTTTAATGCACCCTTACTCCGTGATGCATTAATTATGGACTTCTTATAAATTCTAAAGTTTGTCTACAATTGTTGTGTTTCGCTGTGCTGAAAAACTATACATTTTGAACTAATGGATCTGTTCTGTTACCTTGTGATTTTGCGAAATGCAGCTGACTTTATTTTCAGTTTTATCTACGTTCTATCAATACTTCTAGAATTGTTGAATCTTCTTTGCTAAGATATTATTTGACTGTTCTAAATGAAGTAGTATACCGCTATCTCTCTTAAAGTATGAGAGTAAGTTAAAGTAAATTTTGAAAATCAGATTCATAAATATCGTTGATCGTCTAGTTTAATCAACAGGAAAGATATAAAGCATTTCTGAAAAAGACAATATAACTAAACATTGCAAGCCAATTACGCCGACATTGGGATGGAATTGAAGTTAGTCTAGCAAGTTAGCAAAATTATAATAAACTATAACATAATAGGTTTTGCAAATAATTGATATATTTTGTTAGGTTAAGAGGTAATGCAGCAATTTGGTTACCAGAACTTCAGTAAATACAAGTACAACTCAAGGATATCTTGTTCTCTTTCTTTTTTGTTTTTGACGTTGCTATTAAAGTATACTTAACCACGTATTCTTTCTATTGTAGAACCGCACTGTACAGATATTGATGAATGTGAAATACCTAACCAGCACCCTTGTAATGATGGGATTTGTAAAAACACAATCGGAAGCTTCCAATGTTACTGCAAACCTGGTTTTACCGGCGAATATTGTGATTTAGATATAGATGAATGTCTTTCACTACCATGCCAAAATTCTGGGAAATGCATTAACAAAATTAACAACTACGAGTGCCAGTGTCCTGCCGGATACACAGGTGATAGATTCTAGATAACGTCTTTTTTAAGTAATCCCCTTAATGATTAACCTGTTCCTCTACACTTAAAACTCTTTAAGAAAAATCAAACTCAAGGATATTTTAGTTTCGGGAATGCCACCTCGTAGAAATAAAAAATCTGAAACTGTTACTGAATAGATGTCACAAATGGAAAAAAAAAACCTTTAATTATAGACTTATGCAAAGAAATATTTATAACATTTTTTGCTAATTCTAAAGCTCAAATTAAACTTATTAATAGTTCGTGAAGTAGCTGTTTTTGTGTTTTTAAACAGATTGTTTTTGTTAATGTAATGTGTTAATATCTTTGTTCAAACAAAAAAAAAAACATTTAACAAGTTACAAAAAACGATTATCTTCAGTTATTCTTTAATTTCACCGCCTTCTACAACGCATAATTCTACTCTTCGAATTTTCCTGAACAGTTTTGAAATCTGTCATCCTGATGGCTATGCGATAGTCGGGAGATGTCTGGAGTCGTAAAATGATCGTATGAAAGTTGGGCTTTTTTTATGTGACGCCAGCAGATTTCACGTAGTTAGTCCATTGTTTGTTGGAATATATTGTAGGACCCTCTGCTTCAAAAATTGCAAAAAACAAACTATTTTAAGCAATTAAGATATTAAAATCGACTTTAGTTAAAGATCTTCTAAAGTTAACGTTAAGATAAAGTTAATAATTTAAATATTATTTCAACAATCTAGCAATAGTTGCGAGTTTTAGAACAAGCAAAAACTTTTATAAAGAATATGTTGTTTTCATAAATTTGTAATAAAAAAGTTTTTCCTTTAGTGGTAACGATCTGTTTCCGATAGTTTCCAACTTCACTGTCATTAATTACCAAAATGAAATTACGTACAATCCAATTTCAGGTAAAAATTGTCACATAGATATCAATGAATGTGATTCACGTCCCTGCAAATTTAATTCTACCTGCATTGATGGCAAAAATGACTTCCAGTGCATTTGCGAAGAGGGAAGAACTGGTAAAACATGCGAAACAAATATTAATGACTGCATTGTAAGAAAAAAGAATGTTATATTTGCTTTAATTTAATTTTTATGAGATTTTAGCCACCTCCGTGTCTAAATGGAGGTGTTTGTAATGACCAACTAAATGGTTACGAATGCGATTGCACCGGCACGGGATATGAAGGTGAAAAATGCGAAACAAATATTGATGATTGCGAAAGTAGCCCATGCGTTAATGGGGGAACTTGCAAAGATGCAATAAAAGACTACACTTGCGACTGTCCCAGTGGGTATAATGGAAAAGCTTGTCAGAACGATATTAATGAATGTGAAAAACAACCATGTCTTAACGGAGGTACTTGTTTGGAAAGGTCTAATAAAACACTATACGATCCATCTTTTCGGGCGCAGTTAAATATAGAACTACCTGAAATATATTACGATGAATTTAATTATTCTACAGCAGCCGGGTAAGTAGTAAAACGTAGATATTGGATTATGCAAAGAATTTGGAGTACTAGAAGCAACATCGTACACTAGTCGCTGTTTGCGGTGGTAAAGCGTACTACAAAATTACATAACATTTTATCAGCGGCATAACATGCTTAATAGTGTTAGAAAAATATACACAAAATAATAATTTTTAATAAACTCAAACAAAAACTTTGTTGCTCTTTTATGCTATAGCACTTTTACGCACATTGTACTTTTTTACCTTCTTAATTCGTTTTCAAGTTTCAAATATACAAGATGTAATATCAAGGTCAATGGTGTATAAATATTTTATAGTACGGCTTTCGTAGACTCCCCAATCGCGAGCTCTAGAACAACAGCTGAATGTGCTTAATAGTGTTGTTTGAATATACAGTGAGGTCCTAAAGTATTGATAGTTTGTGTTTTTTTTTGTTACGCAAAGTTCGCCAGGAAAGAGTATCTCCTGTGACGCCAGGTTAATCCAAAGAGCTCGTTTCTAGGCAGCGTTAACTTATAAGAAACCTTATTCATTTTTTTGACTTCTAAGACGTGCATTAGCGTGATCCTTTGGGTGTAATCATAACAGTAGCCAAACTCTCAAATCTCAATTCTAAAAGCGTAAATTATTCCTGTTATTTATTGCTATTTTATCCTGCATTTTTCATGTTTTTGTTCTTTGTTCTCATTATTTTTTTCTAATTTTCACTTTTTTTGTTAATTGTTATTTTTTTACTTTATCGAACTTTATTGCGATTAATTGTTTATGGTAGGTTCTTTAAATTTCTCAGTTTTTGATATATAATGTATTTATTTTTCAGTTTTTGAACTATGTTGAATGATTAATTGATTTCTACCCAAGCAGGGTTAGTCTTTGTATCCTTAACACTGAGGCTTAGAAGCCTATCGTATTATTCCTGCTTCGGTTTCGTTTTACTCGAACAGGTTAATTCCCTCGATCAGGTTTAAGAGCTTATGTAGTAAATCTTTCTCCATTGGTAGATCAATTGCGCTTTGCATAGCGAATATGCGTTGGGCTAGCACTGTACACTGAAAATAATATGAGGGGCTGTTTCCTCCTCCTCATCGCAAAGTCTACATAAAGGTTCATCGTTGTAGATCCCCATCTTATGCAAGGGGCCTACGAAACAGCCATGTCTTGTCAGTAGACATGTTCAAGCAGGCAGATGTGACGGTTTTCCCATCATCCGTTTGCTGTGCTTTTGTCCAGCTACATGATTCCAATTTAATTGGTGTTGTGTTACGATCCATTCATTAATTGCACCACGCACTGCACTCTTGGTAATACCTAGACCCGGCTCAGAGCCTATATAATTCATTTTTGAGCCTTCCTTCGCTAGCTGATCTGCAATAACAACAAATTAGGGTTTTCAGTCAGAAAAAATAAAATAATTATTCACAGTTCGTCAAAATTTAATGTTTTTAAAATAATTCAATTAAATATTCATTCTCCTACACCATTTACTACAATTCGATAAAAAAGTGATTTCACTATTGAAGTGGTCACGATAGTGCTACCCGCCGTCTGCCGGTCTTGAGCATTTTGCTTTAACCGTACTGCCCCTAAAGTTGACTAATTTACATTTTCAAACAATGGTAATAGTTTAGGATATCTCTAACAAGCAAACATAGAAGTTTTGAATGTATTTATTGTTAATTCGGGTTAGCCTGCCACCGATTGCACGTTTTTTTCCTCCTGTCATATCTAATATTTAATTTTCGTATACTCTTACAGATTTGATTGTTTATGTATTCCTGGGATAAGAGGAAGGGAATGCGAGGAAAATATCAATGAATGTGAAAGTAATCCATGTAAATCAGGAAACTGCATTGATAAAATAGGTTCTTACATCTGTCAGTGCGATGAGGGATTTGAAGGTGAACTCTGCGAATTAGATATCGACGAATGTGAAAGGAAACAGCCTTGCATTCACGGTTCCTGCAGAGACCTTCGGAATGACTACTTTTGTGATTGTAATTCCGGATTTGGCGGAAAAAATTGTTCTGTTACACTAACCGGGTGTATGGATAACCCTTGCAAGAACAATGGAAGCTGTATACCCTACATAATAAATGAA
This sequence comes from Dynastes maya, assembly GCA_029619315.2. Lineage (NCBI taxonomy): Eukaryota > Metazoa > Arthropoda > Insecta > Coleoptera > Scarabaeidae > Dynastes > Dynastes maya. The sequence goes on from JAROYE020000004.1 coordinate 35,992,788, forward strand.
ACCCATCATCAATTTAATTGTAGTTGTCAACATGGATTTTATGGGCCTACATGCGAATTGATAACTACCATATCTTTATCTGGTAACACCTTGATAACAGTAAATACCACTAGAGATGAAGGCTACGATATACAACTACGATTTAAGACTACTTTGTCAGATGGTGTATTAGCTGTAGGGACGGGCCAAACGTACTATGTATTGGAATTATCAAAAGGACGCTTAAACCTGCGATCCAGTCTTTTAAATAAATGGGCTGGAGTATTTATTGGATCTAGTTTGAACAACAGCGAGTGGCAGAGAGTGTTTGTAGCCATTAATACATCGCATATTGTTTTATCGGCTAACGATGAACAGACGATTTATCCAATTAGTAATACGGAATCCGCTAATACCACAATGGCACCAAGCTTTCCAGTAACATATATTGGAGACCCAAAAGAATATCGTACACTAGCTAAAGAACCACCATTAGTAGGTTGTATTGAAGATCTTATTATTAATTCAGCGTGGGTTTTGCCTACTTTACCAAATCCGACAGTATCAATTCATAATGCAGAAGTTGGTTGTCATCGGAAACCGTTATGCGATCCAAATCCATGTGAATCTGGTGGTCATTGTACTGATAAATGGAGAAATTTTAGCTGTACATGTGAGAGGCCTTATTTGGGTCACACATGCCAATATAGTAAGTAATGTACAAAAGTAAAAATTTTATTTTTAACGTCGCTTAATTTTCTCCTTTGAAAAGTATAAATATTTTTATTCAGCTGACTGAAAACATATTTAATCTTGCAGCGATTTACATTAAAGTTTATACGAGGATGGTGTGATAAATACCCGTGTTAAAGAACGCAATTCTTTTGCATTTAATAAATTTATTTCTCGACATGGTCTTCTTGTAGCTCTATACACTTAGTCCAGTGATGTTCCAATTTTTCCAAGCCATCCAAATAATAGGATTCATCGAACGCAAGATATGCTTCTGTTTCGGCAATGACTTCATTTGACGTCAACCGCTTTCGATCAAGCCATTTTTTCAAATTTGGAAAAAGATAGAGGCATAGGAGGCCAAATCTGGCGAATGTGGCGAATGGGGCACCAATTCATATCGTAACTGGACTAGTTATGCCATCGCAATTGCCTGGCTGGGCGTTATCATGATGATAGCGAATTCTTTCCTTCGCTAGGTGGAGCTTTTCTTTCTTTAGTTGAGCATCGAATCAGTCCAATAAATCAGCATAGTACTGTCCCACAATTATCTTTCCCTTCTCCAAATAATCAATTTAGATTATGCCTTGCAAATTTATAAAATCGTCACCGTAACTTTCCCGGCTGGTGAAATCGTCTTCGCCTTCTTTGGTGCACGTTCGCCGGGAAAAAAACATTTTGCCGACTGACCTTTGGTTTCTTGCGTGTATGTATCTATGTCTCATCTACAGACTCGTATTGCCCCTAAACATGCCAAACATTGCTTTGAAGTTATCACGCGATTCGATTTTTGATCAATCGTCAACAGAATCATCGATAGCTTTCCCATACCCAATTTTTCGTGAATGATGTTTTGCACACGTTCAGTTAAGATGTTGACAATATTAGCAATCTTTCTAATCTTCACCTGGCGGTTTGCCAACACGATATCGTGGGACTTTGTTGATACGCTCCTCATCAAAGACGGATGTTCGGCCACGCTTAAATTTATTAAACTAGTACCTGGTGGTAGTCATCGAAGGTGCATGGTCTTTATAAACTACATCCAACTTCCCCTTGATTTCTGCTCACGTTTTCCCATAAAAAAAAAGAAATCGAATCACTGACCGGTATTGTTCTTTTTGCATATTCCACCAATTCATACTCTTGCTCACTTTCGTCGAATTGGTCCAATAAATCAGTATAGTACTGTCCCGTGATTGTCCTTTCCTTCCCCAAATAATCAATTTTGTGCCATACGAATCCCAAAAAACCGTCGCCATAACTTTTCCGTCTGATGGAATCATCTTTGCCTTCTTTAGTGCCCGTTCGCCGGGGAAAGCCCATTTTGTGAACTGACCTTTGGTTTCTGGCGTATAGTAATGTGTCCATGTCTCATCTACAGTCACAACGCCGCAAAAACTCATTCGAATTGCGTTTTACCGTGCAAATATTGGTTTGAAGTTATCATGCGATTTCGGTTTTAATCAATCATCAGCAGACGCGGGCCCCATCTCGCCGATAACTTTCTCATACTCAATTTTTCGTGAAGGATGTTTTGTACGCGTTCAATTGAGACGTTTGCCGTATTAGCAATTTCTCTAATCTTCATCCGGCGATCTACCACGATATCATGAACTTTATTGAACATATTGTCCGTAGTCACCTCTATGGGACGACCTGGCCGCTCCTTACCAAAGACAGATGGTCGGCCACGCCTAAATTAATTAAACCAGTATCTGATGGTGATCATTAAAGGTGCATGATCTTTATAAACCGCATCCAACTTCTCTGATTTCTGCTCACGCTTTCCCATTCAAAAAAAGAAATCGAATCACTGACCGGTATTGCTCTTTTTCCATAATTCCACAAATACGTAAACTTGCTCACTTTCAACAGCTCTCAAAACAACGCTACTCGGTGAATCTCTCCGAAATTTTGACAGACGTCGACTAAAGAATAGTACTCACAGACGGTAATGCAGATTTTGTCATAAAGCGCCATCCATCTCCAAACACGGGTACTTCTCATACCATCTTCGTATTTGAAAAATAGAAATATGTATTAAGTCTGTCAAATAAAAAATATCCGTTACAGGGTTTATTAAATATTTCTTAAATGATTTGATTATGAATAAAAGTTTGTTTCAATATTTCATTTAATATATCTTGCTGTTTAATCAAAAAGTGTATCGTAGATTCAATGCTGTATCAGTTACAATGGGTAAGGTGTCCCCTTTTTTTAATTAAGCATAACTAAAGACAATAATGATAGCAAGGACTGTGGGATAGTATAGCAAACAACACGAACTATCGGCACACTTCTATCGAATAAATCTGAGCGAGAAACAAATGCAACTCTAATTCCACCATGCTTGTTTATCCGTACTCTTGGGGAAAAATATATATATATCTATTTACAAGTACCTACTTTTGCCGCTTAACACTAAAAACATGCGAGGTATATACGGAACGAGAAGATCTAACATATCCGTTCCGCCCTCATAAAATAGAGCAAGGCAACAATGCGTTCCCTCTCGTCAAATGTGTTTTTCTTCCGTCTACATATTTTTATGCAAGATGTGCAGGACACGACGAAAGAGTCTTTTGTCAATGTAGTACGTTCCTTAAATCATATGGTCGTTTTACCCTAGTAAACCAAAAAGACAAGAGAAATAAAGAGGTGGGTGGTCTCTGTTTAACAGATTTCGTTCCCTTTTTATATAGATACTTTCAAATGCGTCTAGTTCACGAGGCGAGGTTACGTTCTTATTCAATTTCAGGTTTTCTAATTTAATATTGTGCCCAGTTTCGTTTATGTGTTGTGCTACACTTGACGCTCCTGTTTTGCTGTACCTATAGCACCTGATATGTTCATTGAATCTAGTACCTATCGCTCGTTTTGTTTGACCAATATAGGCTTTATCACAGTCATTACATGCAATTTTATAAATTCCCCACCTTTCTTTCAGGTCCAGTCTATCTTTCGGATTGGCAAAATGGTTTTGGAGTGTATTACGTGAACTGAAACATACGTTTACATCTTGTTCCCTAGAAGCTTTATTAATACCTTTCGATATTCTGTGGAAAGGAAGTTTCACAAATTTCTTGTCGCGAGTTTCTATCGGAATCAAGGTCGTGGAATTTCTTACATAGTGGACTTTCCTAAGAATTCATTCGACATTTATAGAAGAGTAACCATTGTAAATAGCTACATTTTTTATGAATTTAAGCTCTTTATTGTATCTACTTTTATTCAAAAGGAATTTCACCAGTCTATTAATTCAGAAACTAATCGCGGCCATTTTGTGTTGTCCACAATGGTTAGAATCGATCATAATGTATCTATTAGTGTTTATTTCCTTTCTATAGATGTCTATTTCCAGTTTTTTTTGACGTTTCTAATTACTAAACTATCCAGGAACGGGAGTTGATTGCTCACTTCTTCTTCTACTGTAAATTTAATAGTTTCGAATTTTGAATTAAGAGTCGCGAGGAAATCCGGAATAGTACTTTTCTTATTATCAAAAACCGCGAAAATGTCTGCATACCTAAATCAAATTCTAGGCAAATATACGGTGTCCTTTTTCAAACACGTTTCAAATTTACTCATGCACAAGTTGGCTATGAAAGGAGACAGCGGATTGCACATTGCCGTATCTTCTGGTTGTTCATTCTCGTGTTTGAAAAAGGACACCGCATATTTTCCTAGAATTTGACTTAGGTATGTAGACGATATTTTCACGGTTTTTGATAATAAGAAAAGTACTATTCCGGATTTCCTCGCGACTCTTAATTCAAAATTCGAAACTATTAAATTTAGAGTAGAAGAAGAAGTGAGCAATCAACTCCTATTCCTGGATAGTTTAGTAATTAGAAACAAGAAAAAAAATGGAAATAGACATCTATAGAAAGGAAATAAACACTAATAGATACATTATGACCGATTCTAACCACCGTGGACAACACAAAATGGCCGCGATTAGTTTCTTAATTAATAGACTGGTGAAATTCCTTTTGAATAAAAGTAGGTTCAATAAAGAGCTTAAATTCTCGTAGGCGATTTACAAGGTTAGCTTTCTTTGGATGTCGCTGCATTCTTTAGAGTTTAAATAGGATTATGTAAAAAATTATTGTCGGTAGAAATTTAAAGCAATTTGTAACTCCCTTCAAATTATCGAAAGGTATGTAAAGTTTTTAGAAAGCTATCGTATTGCCTATACTAAAACTTACGAAAGTTGACCGGCTATGAAGAGGTTGGGTAAAATGCGTGATGCTACGTGATTAAACCATTTTCTGGGAAGGTACAAGATTAGAAGCGTCAAGTGTGAAATGACGTATAATTGATTAAAAAACCGTGATTGTTCGTAACGTGCCTTAATGGTATTTAACATGCTAATAAAAAGGAACGAAAATCTGTTAAACGAGCACCCACTCTTATACTCTGGTCTTCTAGTTACTAGGATTCAAAGCGGCGACATATGGATTAAAATACCCCTTGTACACAAGATTAATGTGGTTTGATTAAAGATGCATGTCTACGGAAGCAGAAACATAGTTAACGAGAGGAACTCGTTGCCTTGCAGCCAAAGATAGCAGAGCGCCGGAATTCGGGAGGATTAGCGGCAAATAGGCGTAATACGTGTATATTATTCCAAGATAGGGATAAAACAGCAGGAATTAGAGTTTTTGTTTCGCCACAATTTACGTTCAAATGGATCCAGGAAGCCAATCAAAACGGCTCAATAATTAAAGGAAATAGTGGGAGAACGAGCGGCCTAACTTGATGATATGCACGATAAAAAGGTCTTAAAAGAGGAGTGGATAACTGTTTTAAAAAAACTAAAAACGTAAATCTAATAAATGTATGAATTGCTAATACCGCCTTCCCACATAAAAGGAAAAAACAAAACAACGAAACATACAAGTAAACACTAAATAACGACCATTTTCTATACGGAACGTGATACAATTAAATTGACAGGCTTGTGTGAGATTCAAATGATTTCAGATATCATATTCATAACTTTATGAACAATACGTAAATTCAGTTCTGAACAGATGAGTAAATACGTAAGGCCTTTGTATTTAAATTTGTTATAAAGAATATTAGGTTATTCATATGTCTTATGAACCAAAGACCGCCAATAAAAATTTGACATAAAAAATTGATCCATACATGCAACCTGAAAAAATTTGCGGATGACTTACGAAAAGAGACATAAACTGATGGAAGTAACTCCTAAGTTGAAATTCCACACCAAGAACCACTAAACATGTTTGTGCTGACCTTCAAGCAAGATGAAGATATAAATAAGATATATGGAATCGCTGATATAATGGGTAGCAGGGTAGAAGTAGTCTCTTTGAAAAGAATCAGCTTGTACCTCAATGCAAACGATGTCAGGCATATGGGCACACACAGAAATATTGTGGTAAAGAACCAAGATGCGTTAGATGCGCGGGCAAACATTTGACCGAAAATTGTGATAAACCTAGGGATGATAAACCAAAATGCGTGCATTGTGGCGGTGAACATCCAGCTAACTACAGAGGCTGTATGGTTGCAAAAGAAATGCAAAAACTCCGACAAAAACAAACCAAAAAGCCTAACCCACCTAAACAACCACAACGAGGTACTGCTTCGCCAACAAAGCAACAGCGAGAAGGAAAACCAAAAAATAGAACGTACAGTGAAGCTGTAGCTGGAAAAACTGGTAATAGTGAGAAGAAAGTATCACAAAAACATACTGCATCTACTGAAGTACTACTCCAAACAAATACTGGAGAGACTCGGTAAGATGGATGAGAGAATTATTAATCTAGAAAAACGCGCACAGGAGCGATACCAAAAAACAAAAATGGCTAAGCAACTTCGCATAATGCAATGGAACTCTAACGGGCTCCAAACCATCAACAAGAATTGCAGGCCGTTCTTGAACTAGAAAAGATAGATGTGTGTCTCATAGCCGAAACACATTTAACCAGAGAATCTTACATCAGATTCAGAGGCTACAAGACTACCACACTATCCACCCAAACAATACAGCGAGGGGAGGGAGTGCAGTCATCATAAAAGAGTCTATCAGACACTATCAAGAGATAGGACTTCAGACAGCAGAGTTCCAAGCTACAGCTGTCAACGTAGCAACAAAAAGCTATAATGTTACTGTTGTAGCACTATACTGCCCACCTCGGCACGCTCTAAAAGATGAAAAGTACACTAACTTCCTGATGAATCAAGGAGAGAGATTTATCATAGGAGGCGACTTTAACGCAAAGCATGTGAATTGGGGTTCCAGACTGACTACAAACAAAGGTAAAGAACTCTTGAAAGCAACAAAACGACTGAAATGTGACGTTATATCTACAGGAAAACCTACTTATTGGCCAACAAACCAAATAAGATCCCTGATCTAATTGACTTCTTTGTCGTAAAAGGCATTGCGTCTAACTATATCCATGTGGAAGAAGCATGGGATATGAACTCAGATCATTCCCCCATTCTCCTTACCCTTAGCGATACTATAATACAAAATGAAAACTCGCCTCGACTAACCAATAAAAGGACAGACTGGTTAGCTTTAAACTACAACTAGAAAGGACTATTAACCTCTCTGGATCATTGAAAACCCCTGAAGAATTGGATGAAGCTGTAGAAAAGATTACAAATAACATCCAACAAGCAGCTTGGGATAATACACCCACTATTACCCACAGAACTAAAGGAAACAACTATCCGAAAGAAATAAGAGATATGATAGCTGAAAAAAGACAACTGCGACGGAAATGGCATCAAACTAGAGATCCCGCAGATAAAACCACTTTGAACAATGCTACCCAACAACTAAAACGAGAAATCAAGCGTATTAAGCAAGAATCCATAGGAGAGTACCTCAGTGAATTGACGGCTGAAAAGGCAACAGATTACTCCCTTTGGAAAGCTACTAAACGTCTTAAAAACCAATTATGCAGAACTTTCCTGTCAGGAATAGTGACGGTACGTGGGCTCGTAGTAATGAACAAAAAGCAAAAAGATTCGCTGAGCATCTCGAAAGCACATTTCAACCAAATGAAGGAGAAGAAATACAAGAAGAAGAAGAAGTGAAAACAGATAAAATGCCAATTAGACCGGTTACTGCCAAGGAGGTAGCAGCAGAGGTAAAACACAATATCAACCCGAAAAAGGCACCTGGATTTGATCTCATCACAGGTGAAATCTTAAAACAGCTGCCAGATAAAGCAATCAGAAAACTAACCCATCTGATAAATGCTTCGTTTAGGCTGCAGTACGTCCCGAGGCTATGGAAGGTGGCGGAGGTAATAATGATCCAGAAACCAGGAAAACCACAACATGAAGTAACGTCGTACAGACCAATATCATTACTCCCAGTGATATCTAAACTATACGAGAAGTTGCTATTAAAAAGGTTCAAACCAATAATTGAAGATAGAAATCTAATCCCAACACATCAATTTGGGTTTAGAGCAAGCCATTCGACCATTGATCAGGTGCACAGGATCACCAATATCATCGAAATGGCACTAGAAGAGAAAAAGTCTGTTCCACTATCTTCTTGGATGTGGCGCAGGCTTTCGACAAAGTATGGCATAAAGGACTGATACAAAAGCTCCGTAATTGCCTGCCTGAACAGTATTGTACACTACTTAGTTCGTACATATCAGAGAGATGCTTCAGAATCAAGCAGGAGGAAGTATACTCTGAATTGAAAGACATAAAAGCTGGAGTCCCACAAGGGAGTGTTTTGGGACCAGTTTTATATCTGCTTTACACCGGAGACATCCCTGACTTGGGTCAAGACACCATTGCTACCTTTGCTGATGACACGGCAATTCTATCAGTCGGAAATAATCACGAAGAAGCAACACAAAAACTACAGACTTCCTTAGACAAAATCTACAACTGGACAAATAAGTGGAGGATAAAGTTGAATGAAACCAAGTCCGTTCACATCGACTTCACAAATAAAAGGAAACAACATATCCCAGTCAGAATAATGATGTCCAGGTTCCGTATGAAGACACTGCAAAATATTTGGGCATCACCCTTGATGCAAGACTGCGATGGAAAGCACACATAAAAAAGAAAAGACAAGAACTTGGAATCAGATATAAGAAAATGTGCTGGTTGCTTGGACGTGACGCCAAGTTATCAATCCATAACAAGTTATTGTTGTACAATCAAATTCTCAAGCCTGTGTGGAGTTATGGATCACAACTTTGGGGTTGCGCCAGCGAAAGCAGTATTTCGATAATTCAACGTTTTCAAAACAAGGTGCTAAGAAATATCGTTGATGCTCCTTGGTATGTCAAGAACAGTAACATCCACAAAGATCTGGAAACTGATACTGTCAAACAAACCATCGCTAAGTATGCTCGGAGCCATGAAGAAAAGCTCCATCAACACGTGAACGTCGAGGCCCTCCAGCTCCTGGATTTCACGAACCAAGTGAGGCGACTCAAGAGGACCAAGCCTCATGAGTTAGTGCAGTGAAGTGAGTTCAGAAAAAAGCAGAGCACAGTGCGGTAGTGTACACAATAAAATGGTGTATAAAGTAGCAATGAGCTAATAGAACAACTAAAGACTACTACTGAGTAAGGCTTTAGACTAAGAGATCACGTAGTAATTTAGATTAGAAACAAGTCACTCATTGTTCAAATAGTGAACAGATCGTAACGTTATAGTCACTTGTATAAGTAGTATAATAAAAGTAGGTTCAATAAAGAGCTTAAATTCATAAAAAATGTAGGCATTTACAATGGTTACTTCTCTATAGATGTCGACTGCATTCTTAAGAAGGTTTAAATAGGAATTATGTAAGAAATTCACGACCTTGATCCCGGTAGAAACCCGTGACAAGAAATTTGTGAAACTTCCCTTTCACAGAATATCAAAAGGTATTAGTAAAGTTTTTAGGGAACAAGATATGAACGTATGTTTCAGTTCACGTAATACACTCAAAAACCTTGGCAATCCGAAAGGTAGACCGGCCATGAAAGAAAGGTTGGAGATTTATAAAATTGCGTGTAATGTATGTGATAAAGCCTATATTGGTTAAACAAAATGAGCGATAGGTACTAGATTCAGAAGCGTCAAGTGTGGCACAACACAAATGAAACAGGGTATAATATTGAATTAGAAAAACCTGAAATTGATTAAGAACGTAACCTCGCCTCGTGAACTAGACGCATTTGAAACTGTCTATATAAAAAAGGAACTAAATCTGTTAAACAGAGACCACCCACCTCTTTATTACTCTTGTCTTTTTAGTTTACTAGGATAAAGCGACCATATGATTTAAGTAAAGACTCTTTCGCCGTGTCCTGTACATCTGCAAGATGTACAGATGGTTTAGATTTTAAAATGTATAGACGGAAGAAAAACATTTAACGAGAAGGAACGTATCGTTGCCTTGCTCTATTTTACGCTGGCGGAACGGATAAGTGTCAGAGCTTCTCGTTCCGTATATCGCTCGGATGTTTTTAGTGTTAAGCGGCAAAAATAGGTACTTGTGAATACGTGTATATTTTCCCCCAAGAGTAGGGATAAACAAGCATGGTGGAATTAGAGTTGTTTTTGTTTCTCGCTCAAATTTATTCGGTAATTCGGTTGATATTGGGGATGCCCAGGAGCCCTCGAAACGGCTGTTCCGAATTAATTAATGTTTTGTGTGGTGAGGAGTGTGCCTATACTTTGTGTTGTTTGCCATAACTAAAGGTCTTTAACAAGTTTTAGGGTGGCATAAATGTTTTAAATAAATATTGACTAATATATTTTATTTCGGCTTGAGCTTCTCAAATCTAATAAATCGTCTATTCTGAGTATTTTCTTTACTTACCTGCTCCAGTTCTCCACTAAAAGAGAAAAAAACAAATATTCAAGAAACAGTGACAATTGTAACACTGAAATACGACTTTTCTCATACTGGACGTATATTTTAGGAGTTGACTGCGTTGTCGTTAGTATCTTAAATGTTTCAGATATCTCTTATTCATACTTTTCCAGATACCAGATACCGGTAGTTGCAGTTCCCGGTGCAACAGCCTATGTATAAAATACATGTAAAGAGATCCAAATTTTTATTTACGTTTGTTTATATTAAGCAATAATTGAGGTTTAATTACATTATTGTCTTTAGTTGTATGACCAAAGCCGCCGATATTAAAGAATTTTAAGAACATTTTAAAAAGTAATTTTATTCTTTTCTAGATTATACTGCTGCAACTTTTTGTCACGAAAATATAACTAATTCTCTAGTAACGGTGCATGTTGATAAAGACGCAAAGCGGGCTGTTCGATCATATGTTGGAATCAGCATGTTCATAAGAACTAGGGAAAGAGCTGGACAAGTATTTTATTTAGGTTCTTTGAACGAAGCCGGGAAAGAATATGAAGAAACATACATTTCTGCACAGTTGGAAAATGGTGAACTATACGTTAAAATGGAAATACATGGAAACGTTGAAGCGTATTTTGTTGGTGGAATAAAGTTGGATAATGGTTTTAATCATTTAATAGAGGTATGTAAAATTCATAATTGCAATAAACGTCAATTGATCTAATTCACTGTAATCACATATTATATATCCACAAATTGGCCATATTTGAGTTATAAATAAAAACGAAAATTATATCCAGTATTTTTTATAAATTAACTCGCGAACAGCTTCTCTAGAATTGCCATTGCAATACCCATATATATGTCCGCAAGTCGGAGCAGTATCATCGTCCACCACTGTAACAGGTACAGTATTTATGTGTGTTAGAAACCGAAACCCGCAAATTTATATTTTGTAAACCTTTATTTCGTTCTTTATCCTGCGGGTCACTTAAAATTACATGCAGTACTATTGTTTTTATTTGTATCTCGAAAATACTTTATTTCTGGGTATCGGCTTATTGAAATATTTTGTTCAGCATTGTATCAGGTATCTCAACAGTGAATTTTGCCAATTATTGGCATTGTATAATATTACATTGTATAATTGCACACATAATATGCTCTGCCAGCCACGAGCAATATTTTGTAACGATATCCTTGAGTAAATTGATCGCTTAAGTAAATGGAATTAAGCTCACATAGAATGTATATATAAAACGAGTCATTGTGGCTTAGGTATCTGAGTGCTGGGATATAAATGTTTAAATTATTAATTACTGTCGATCAATGGATTTAAATGTTACTATTGTTACACATGTTCTGACTATGAATAAAATCGTGGGTAGTGAAGTGTCCTTTAGAATCGTTGTTCAAAATACACTCACAGACAAAAATATTGCATATTTTATTTTCGGCCTTTATTGTTTTTCTCTTTAAAACTTGTGTGACTTTTATTGCTAAATCTTGTACACTGGAGTGTTTTACGTTATTGATAATGAAATAAATTACATATAGAAGATTTATAGCAAATTCGTGGAGGAATTATTAACACAATTTGTTTTTGGCCAAAAACGTTTAATTGGAAAAAGCAACATTAATTATCCATAAACATAATAACAACGCAACATAATAACACTTTAATACTTAGTACTTCCTCCTCTTGCTCTAACGATATCCTGCATCCTCCTAATCATGCTGCGCAAAAGATCTTTGATGATTCCTTGAGGAATTCGATTCCATTCTTGCAGAGTAGCAATTCTAAATTCTGCAATTGAATTAAGAGCTGGATTTCGTGCTCGTATATTTCTTTTTAGAATGTCTCATAGATGTTTTATAGGATTTGCGCCAGGACTATTTGCTGGCCACTCAAGCGCCGCAACCCCGACATTAAGGTACTGGATCACTGCCCTTGCGGCATGGGCTCGGGCATAAGGTAAAACATGTTCTTCAAGGATGTTGTGTATGTACCAGTCAGCATTCATTCTTAAATTTACATCAATGAGTTCCGTGCGACTCTCCCAACTAATGCCGCTCCATAACAAAATGGAACCGCCACCAAAGCAAAGATTTTGTGCAAGTTTACATTCTACGAAACGTTCTCCTGACTTTCTGTTTACACGACTACGTCCATCAGGCTTCCATAATTGTATTCTTGTTTCGTCTGTAAAAAGAATCTGATGTTCATTCCAGTTAGCATGAGCTCTTGCAAATTCTAGAAGTCGAATTTTGTGACGTGGGAGAAGCCGAGGAACTCTGGCAGCACGTTTTGGATTTAAGCCGATCTCCTTAAGTCTCCTTATTACTGTTTTGACAGATATATTGACTTGTCTTGTATTCAATAATTCATTTCTAAGATGCGGTGCTGCAAGTGCGCAATTTTGTAAAGATCGAAGTCTCAAATATTGATCATCTCTTGGCGTTGTACATCTTTTACGTCCTTAACCACGCCACCTTTTGTATTCTCCAGTTTCTATGTGTCGTCGTACTATACGAGAGACAGTCGATTGATGGATATTTAATCTCCGTGCAATATATTCTTGTCTTCTTTATCCTTCATTGGCTAAACAAACAATTTTAACACAATTTATAACACTTCAATGAGGCATCACGTTAACCGAAACTACACACTTGTACATTAAAGCTCTTGAAATGTCATTCTGACAACATGGACTGGAGATCAAATCAGTGATTTGGTCTCCAAGGCACATTACGCTAATTTATAACGTTTTATCATTATCTCTTATTCACTCATAAAAGGCTATATTAAAATATTCTCTTTTTTTGTAACAAATTGCATAATACGTAGAACACTCAAGTGTAAAAGATTTAGCAATAGAAATCGTAAAAGTTTTAAAGAAAAAAATAATAAAGACTTAAAATAACATATGCAATATTTTTGTTGTGAATGTATAATGCTGGGTTGTATTTATCGAATATAAATACTAAAAGAAAAATACCTTCATCCTAACAATCTCACTAAACTTCAGGAAGAGATATTAATGAAAGAGAGTATCAGACACAAAACATTAAACTAACATGTGATAAAATTTAAAAATACAGATTGCCACATATGTAATATTTTATTGATTACTAAAGGCGAGTTCGGGTATTCGTTTGGAGTAACTCTATTTACTCCAAATACCCTACTCGCGCTCTTTGGCGTTCGGGAATGTCGTAGAGTTACTCCATACATTCGTTTAAGAGTATGGGTTGCGTGATCCGCTCATGTTCTACTCCTAATCCCCTCCACGTGCTCTGTACTCTTGATCCGCTCCGAACGAGTACCCGAACTCAGCTTAAATTACTACATAAAGGATAAGTATTAGATTGTATGTCCATCAAGATACACATCATATATTATATCTATATGTTCTCCAAAGTTAGTGCAGGTTTCTTTGGGCAATTGTTTAATAATTTTTAGTTTCAATTTGATATTTTTAGTGGTAAATAAGGAATTATGTTAACCTTCGCATAGAGTAGTTTCTGCAATCTTGCACAAGTTTACAACAAACGGCGAAGCATTCTCTAAAGCTCCATAACTTTTTCTGATTCGTAATTTGAAATGAGTTTTGGAATCCTCTAATAAGTGTTCTTTTGTATTGCCTTTAATAATGTAGTTTTTATATACGTTACACATTTTCACCATCTTGATGCACTCAGATGGACTAATAATTAACCTGGGCAAATGTGGGGTAACAGCCAGAAGCTTACACATAAAATAGAAGGTAAGAAATAAATTATAAAACGTGCTGAAACACTTACCGTTTTAAAAGTCTTCCGTGAAATCACAAACTGGGTAACATCTGTTAAATATTTGAATCATTAGATATGTTTTCACAACTGTTTCAGTCAAGTAGATACAACGTGCGGAATAAATGTTTTTTAATGCCGAAAACGACCGTTCGACATCTAGCGATGTTATATTTGCATATTTAAAATAATCTTTAATACAACTTAATGTATCTTCACACGCACCTTCACAAATTTGTCTTAATATAAGACAATCAGAGTCTTTCTCTAATACACTTTCAAATTTTCGTATTACACACCAATTTGTTTCGCCTTCTACAGCGCATAACTGTGCGTGAACATCATTCACAATTTGAACAGAATCCACTAGCGACATCGAAACATTTTTTAATTTTTCTATTCCCTCCGCTAGTCCGAAGTAATTGTTGTGAATAGTTTGTAAATCTCTTTTAACCTGACTATCTTGAAATATTTCCTGGCTTTTCTTGATTGCTGCAGCTTCTGTCGGATTGAATTTTAAAACTACCTCTTTACTTGATCAAAATATTTGTTGTAGTAAAACGCAGCCTGCAACCATGTTCCTCAACGTGTAACAATCGGCTGTGGTGGTTCAGGTAAATCAGGACACAGTTTATGAAATAGTCGGGTACGTTTCAGGAACTTTAGAAACACTGCCTTTGTACTAGCAATCAATGCATTTACTAGTGGAAAACATGTAGAAATCGTTTGTGACGCAAGATTTAGAGTATGGATTTTATACGTTACATGTAAGAAGTTACCACTGTGTTCTTTAAGAGATCGGCCCAAAGAACGCATGTTTGCGGCGCCATCACTCATAAACATTAAAAGTTGCTTAGTTGAAACTTCAAATTTGTTCAATGAGTTCAACACCACCTTTAAAATCTCATCGACAGTACAATTTATAACTCTTTTGGAAGCAAGTAAGAAGGAGGATGACGGTCGATGTGGTTCCATTGTACGTACCATTACATTAACCACAGAATGTTTTCGACGATCTGTTGTTTCGTCCACACACAACCACAGTTTTTTATCTTTCAATTCCGTTTTCATTCTTTTTTCTATATGTTATATGATTAGGTAATTTACAGTCCGCATATTTATTCCAGAAGGAGATAAATGCTTCTTTGTCTAGTAAACGAAACGATAGATTACATAAAATAAGAACACGTAAATCAAATGTAAATTTTTCTTGGTCTCGTATGCCACTTTTTGCAGAAGAATGCTATTTGCTTTCGATGTGACGTTGACAATGGCTTCTGGACCAACACATTAAAGGGATTTTACAAACTAGACATTAAATTTTAGCGCCATCAAAAATTAAGTCCGGCATGTCCACTATAAAGTTTTTAACTGTGTCTGCCATTGGTCGTTTTCGCGACGTACCTAACTGCGACATTTTTAAAGCAAACATAAGCGTACAATTACGAAATAAGTTACGACAGCCTACATATACACAGAACTGTCGCATACAGCATCGATTTGGTACTGACGCTGTGGACGCGTGAAATAAATAATCGCCGACTCCGCACCACATATCCACTACACTGACTGTTACCGCTGTTTGCCCAGACTACTAATAATACACGATTACGATTTTATACGATTGACTATTAGAGGCTAGAACTGTAAATAATTAAATGTCATGCACAGTCACAGATTGAAATTATTATTACCACGAGCTATGATTAAAATTGAGAATATTCAATCCTGTTTTGATATAAATATTTTGGTTTTACGCGGATCACACTCCTAAATGTTAACAATTGCTCCTATTGCTTCTTTGCTTTAAACAGAGAATACATTAAATAAAAGTGTTTATAGATTTTTTTTTAGACTATTCGGTGACTTACATTGGTTTTTAACAGATGTCATTATTTTTTCATTTCTGACGTGATCAACCTTTTTTTTAACGGAATAGCCTGTATGTAATTTCATTTTTCTGTCAACAATAGGGAACAGGAGCAGTTTTTTTACAAGTTACTTGGTATGAAAGACCCTTTAATACAGTGAATAAAAATTCAATCAAAATCTTTTTTAACCCTTTATTAACAAAAAACTATGAACATTGTGACTTCAATTACCCCCAAAATACGCTGACGTCATATTATTTATTTACACATCATTTTTTCTGATGGAAAACATAACCTCAAAATATTCTTGCGTAAAGAAATTGACACTTTGTGGAATGTGGAAAATCAAATTATTTTAAATATTGTACCTCTACTAATCAAGTTCAATTAAAACGCCAGAAAAAATATATCGTTGCCATCTGGAGAAACAAAGAGAAAAAACGATAGTTATAGGCTTTAGAACGTAGTAAATGTCATATATCTAAAAATAAGTGTATGGGATTTGTTTGTGAAGATCATTTTAATGTGAATATATTTATGCAGGCTTATTGCAATATGTTGTTTTTATTTCGAGTATGATGCTGTGGACGTATTTGACAGTATGACGCATTCATTATCACTCGGTTTTAATTTTATAAAATTGTCCTATTATTATGGAAAATACTATAACATTGGCTTATTAATTCTGTAACATTTATTCAATTTCAACATTTTGTTCAATATCGTATAATTCTTTAATGAAAGACCGCTGCGCCACTGCTATGTTGAATTTCATTGCTCTTCAGTAATATTAGTTCGGCTGGAACTGTTCAGTATTAACGATACTACATACGATACAATGTTTCGCATTTAGGCGTCAAGGGTACTGACCTGGGCCAGCCCTCGCTTTTGTAATATGTCCCTTTAATTATGTTAAATGTTTCTTTCCTCTAATTTACCAAACATAAACAGAAAAAGGATATAAAACAATTTTTTTTAGGTCGTAAGGAATGTTTCTTTGGTTCAAGTAAAAATTAACGGAACAGAATATTTTCGAAAAACCATTTCTTCGACGGGTTACTTAGACGCCGATATCCTATACTTGGGTGGAAAACCATCAGCATTTAGAGCAGTAAGACAAGCATTTGACTTACCCAAACCAGATGCTTCTGTAGTAACTGGACCTGCGGCCATAACAGCTTCTCCCAACAGAGAAATAATACATTTCAAAGGAATTATACAAGACGTTCAGGTATTTTGCTGAAGAAATGAATCAATAATAGTTACGTTATTATCTGTAATTAATGAGTTGGCGTCACTTGTTATTTTTTGCTTTTAGTACTTTTTAACTTTTGCATGTACTGAATATGTTTGTTGACGTCCAATTATTAATTTCTGCACTTGAACTACAATAATAATAAACATAATGTTTATTCGCCGTCTGTCGTCACAGTTTTTTGTGAATTGCGAAGATGTATTGCCACAATGTATGCGAGACAATCTCTGCACTATAGCCTTTAATCACTTTATTGTAAACTTCTTAGTATGTTGAACCATTGAATACCGACTAGGAAACCAAATTTTTTCGGTGCCTAACGCAATGTCAACAAGAAACGGGAGAATTTTTAGGCATTTGATTTAATTTATTGATATAAATCATTCCTTAGAAATTCTAGTTTTATGTGTGAAGAAAATTTGTCTCTGTTATCTATTGGTTGTTAGTTATTTAAGTTTTTTATTTTAGGCAGTGGGATTCTTTAGTGGAATACAGTTACTTACTTTATGATTCTGTAATACATTAATTTTAGTTTATAGGTCGTAGATATTTTAAGTCAATTCCTTTATTAATTAAACTCAGATTTTCGCTATTATGTGAATTGTAAGAATAAATATTTTCTTGGGTTTCGAACTGGAATGAAGCATAGCGATACACTCGGTACCACTAACTAGTCGCGACTAGCTTGTATGCCGATCACAATTGAACTTATGAACTGAGGAATATGGTGACGGAAGGAACGCAGCACCGCGGCTACAATCCGATAACTGTGTTCGTTTAATACATTGTGTTAGGCACTGAAAAAAAATAATTTCCTGGACGGTACACAGATACTAAAGAAACGTAACCTTAAGCAAAATATCGTGACACTGCATCCCCCTTACGTCCCTGTTTAAGTGATTACTTAATGCGGTATTGCTCTCTTTAAAAATGTCGGAAACAAGTGAACGTGCTGATAAAGTAATCAAAACGAAATTATAGCAGGCATGGAATTTTGGTTACGACGTCAAAACAAAAATGCCAAAAAATTAGAAACAAAGAATAATGTTTGTAGAGGCTATTTTAGTTATTTTATATCGACCGGATCGACTTGTAAGCTGCTCTACGTCATCGGATTTAAATGTCACATTTCTCACCGCCACACAGTTTTTTATCATTCCCCATATTTTTCTATTGAATTTAATTCCGAATAATGGGGGTAGTTGCAATACTAAGTGTTCTTTCTTCAAAAGGATGCTATTCACTGTATATGCACTATGAGCAGGTTTATTTTGTTTAATTAAATTACACATTTCTGCCTTCATGTATCATGAACTACACGGAATGTTCTGTTCATCAATCCATTATTTCATTTGTGTCTTTTTTGTATTTGCATTTGTTGGATGCTTAATAGCCAATGCATTGCGATAACTAGCATTATCGAGAACAATTACTGATCGTGCTGGAAGATTTGGTATTAGTTGCTCTCCAAGTTATCTTTTATGATTTATTAAATTCATGTCGTCGTGATAGTCACTAGTTTTTTGGCTTGATTTAAATATTAATAGCGCATTATCCACAAATTCTAGTTCACCACCTGAAAATACATTATTTACATAACGCTATTATTGGATTTGCTTGCTTTTACACCAGCATGTACAATTCCCTTTGGATGTGAGACAAAAGTCAATCCGAGTCTTAAAAAATACTCGGATTGAACTGGTGAACCCATTCGTAGGGTGTGGTATAGTTATACAGGAAGATAAGTTTCCTCTGAAAATATCCATATACACATTGGAAAAATGTGAAATTAACCATATCTATATATGCACGGCGAGAGAGCGAGGAAGGGATTGAGTGGAATCCGATCGATTCGATGCGCTTGTAACAATGTTGGCATGTAGACCCACTGTAATAATTTGAAGTCATGGTCGCCTGGAAATGACAGTTTCGCATATTTATTTTGTTGTTGCTACGAAGGTTAGACGAAGCTAATAAGAAATTCTAAAGACGAAAATAAAAACAGATTCTGATAAAATAAAAGAAAAGAAAAATAAATACTCTAGAAATTCTTACTGAGATCGTCCGCACATAATGCAGTCTACCTCGTAACTAACCACATCGGTAACCGTCATGAGCCGTCGACTGCCGCTAACCCATTCGCGTTTACCGTTGTCCCATGTACGTTTTTTCGTATAGCTAAACATTTTCTTTCCTTATATGTATATATAGATACATATAACTAATCTCAATTTGTGACGTTTCAAATATTTTTTACATACACGAATTGAGGTTAGTTTTCTCTTTTCAAATATAATTCTTTCAAAACCTAAATAGTTGGGGTTAATTCGTACCTAAACCGCCGAAAAAGTATCTAGGGGATACTCCCGGATCTACAGACGGTATAATTAATTAATCAAATAATTTCGATAAATGGATTTTTCTCCTCGTTTATAACATTACAAATTTGGCGCTCAATGTGGGGCTAATGACTGCTTTCGATGTTGTATAATGTAACATTTCAATATACATATACTGGGGGATTGAGCGTACCTGTTCCAGTACAATATTTTTGTTGTTAAAAAAGGTATTGATTTAATTTTTTTCACATTATGTAGTTAGATTTTTACATTTTTCTGATATTATCAACGAGGTATCATTTCTGGTTTAACCGGAAGTCGCATCAACCTTCGTATGTTAAATGGAATGCCATACTTTTTTATTACCTCTCCGATAGGAATTTTTTTTTCTCTTTTCAATGATATAACACATGTTCACATTCCTTTCGATAGTATCTTGAAGATTAATTCAAAAGTTTAATAGGTTTTAAAAAGTCTTAAGTTCAACTGAAATGTTGAGTCCAACCAATCGTTGTACCCTGTAATGATTACGTTTTTTCCGATGAATGAATGGTTGAACGTTATGTACTCTTGTGTTGCTTATAGATTTAAACATTTTTCTAGATTAGCGGAGGTAATGAAATAATGGTGGTAGAATTTTTTCCATTGAATGTCAATGACCTTAATATTCCGAAATCTTTTGGAAACGTAACATTTGATAATACCACTGTATTACCAGGAGTTTTATCAGACGACATGTGTATATCTAATCCTTGCGGAAATGGCACCTGCGTAAATACATGGAATGACTACCGGTGAGTATATGTTAATCTTTTTTTTACTAAAATTGAACACGACTACCTGATTGGCTGAATAGCATACTCGTTGTTCGACCTGAACGGTGTGAGTCCTATAAACCAGGCGGTTACGTTCTTTCTGACAACGAGTAAAACCATAGATCTCGTGTCAATGTTATATTTGACATATAAAAGATTGTAGATTTGCTAGTTATCACAACAATTGATACCTAGTTGTATTCTATAACCTAATGCTTTTTCTCAATAAAAATGCAGGCAAAGACGGCAATATAACTGGCAATGATATGCTTTTTTTAGATGCATATGTCCTCGAGGTTTCAAAGGCAAAGATTGCAAGGAGAGAGAGTTCTGCAAAATAGAGCAATGTCCCGACGGTTCAGAGTGTATAAATTTAGACAATGGGTTAGAATGTGTTGCGAATGCAACATTTGATGGTACCGGTCCTGCGATGTTTTATAAATATTCATCTCAAAATTCGGAACTAATAAATAGAATAGAAATTACGTATCGAACGCGATCTCAAGGTTCAATACTGTACGTTCAATATATAGAAAATCATTTTTTGATATTTGTTCACTACGATGAAGTAGTAATAAAATGGAACATTCACAAAACAACTCATCTCTACAAGTTTAAGAAAGAGAATTTTGAAGGACAATGGATCACACTACTTCTACTTTTCGAAGAGGGTATCGTTAGAGGCGGTTTTAAGGATCCAGAACTTGAAGAAAATCCAAACTTTACTTCAGAAGATTTTAACCTTAAACGTTTCACTGAAATGTTTGAAATGGGTTTAGTTTATATTGGTGGAAGTAACGAAACACATTTTCACCATATCTTGCATCATTCTACCTATAAAAATAACAGCTTTAATGAGATAATGAGTAATTCAATTGGAAATATTCGAGAAATACATCCCACGGATAAATATAAGGTATATCACATATGTAGTTCTGATTCACGATTTTCAGCATTAATTTAATTTTAATATTCATAAGTAAAGCGTGACAAACGGTTTCACCCCCATGTACATGCAAGGAATCGAGTGGACGTTCGGTTATTGTCGGTTGATCAGTGTGCGTGTGCTATTACATCGATAGCACACGAACGTCCACTCGATTCCTTGTATGTACAGCGGGTGCAACCG
This sequence comes from Dynastes maya, assembly GCA_029619315.2. NCBI lineage: Eukaryota > Metazoa > Arthropoda > Insecta > Coleoptera > Scarabaeidae > Dynastes > Dynastes maya. Next base: position 36,014,538 of record JAROYE020000004.1, read on the forward strand.
TTTGTCAAGCTTTATTCATAAGCTTATCGTTTCATCCTTTTTTATTTCATAAATTTTAGGGTTGTTTGGGCGAAATTCGTATAAATGGATATTTATTGCCTTATTTTTCAAATAAAATTCTACCCAAAGGTATAGTTCAACAAACGTATGAGCTTCTGCAAGATTTTAACTATACTGGATGTAAATTATGCTTTGATGTCGATTGTAACCAAGGTACATGCGCGGACCCTGAAAATAGCTATAACTGCCAATGCCCCCCAGGTTATACTGCAGATGATTGTTCTATTAATATTGATGAATGTGTTGATAACCAATGCAAAAATAACGCAACATGCATCGACGAAGTCGCAAAATATTCCTGTAATTGTAGTGTAGGCTACACCGGAGAATTGTAAGATAATGTATTCTATGTCACAAAGCCATAATACGTAAAAAATATTTCAGTTGCGAAACGGATATTAATGAATGTGAAAGTACGCCTTGTCAAAATGGAGGAACTTGTCAAGATCTGACTGGAACATACAGATGTATTTGCAATGAAAGCTTTACTGGGCTTAACTGTGAAAATGCTAGAGTTATAACCTGTTTAGACTTTCCTTGTCAAGATAATTCAACTTGCCGGGGTGACTGTAAGTACGATTATGTTATTTTACTGACATGTACACAATAAAAGCAATACTGAAATACACTCACCGGCAAAAGAAACTAGCCACCTAAGTATTTTTCGAGTTATGATTATATACAAATATACAGAATTAACATTGTGCGATAATATCTTTTTTAGCAACAACGATGATCGTGGTTGATGTTTTTTTTGAAAAGATTTATTAATATACGCCGAAATACTGGCTATCAGGGCAGATTTAAGTTAAGTTAATTTCATATTATCCAGATGGTTTTAGGTATTGTAAACGGTGCTTTGAAAATTGCGTAGTTAACGATATATGCCAGAAACATTGAGAATACCTTCGACAGTAGTACAAGATGTTTTCGGTAGATGTAGAGACAGTTAGTTTTACTAGGCAGCCAGCATCTGGTAGAAGGAGAGCTACAAGTACAGGTTTCTTTTCAATATCATTTAGAAATGGTACATGGAGTTGTTATAAGTAAACTAACTATACGAGGAAGACTAAAACACGAACTTAATTAATTTAGACCGGCCACAGGTTCTGTGGCTGGTCTAAATAAATTAAGTAACTAACGAAAACTAAACTAGAGAATGCAGCCATGGAGTAATGTGCTCTTCACAAATAAGAATATGGTCATTTGATGGTCGTGAACAGATGTACGAGGATTGTTCGAAAACTATGTGGCCTAACACAGATATGGCGCGAATTCGGAGGAATTTTCATTACCATTCTGTAGAATCATCTTTTAATAGATTAAATATAACAGCACAGAGCGGTCTGTCAATTAACATGTTTTTGACAGTACGCCAAAGTGGACGTCTCGTGTGATTTTGTAAACAATGGAAAAAACTGAGTTGAGAGCAGTGATAAAGCACTTTCATTTGAAAGGCTTAACACCAACCGAAATTAAAGCAGAGCTGGATTCAACACTATTGGAATCCGCTCCTTCGTTTTCAATGGTTAAAAACGGGGTTGCCGAATTTAAGCGTGGTCGTACGAGCACAAATGATGAACCCCGTAGTGGACGTCCTGAAACTGCAACTGCCTCGGATATGATTGAAAAAGTCCACCGTATCGTATTGGATGACCGTCGAGTAAAAGTGCGCGAGATAGCAGACATAGTGGGTATCTCAAATGACAGTGTGCACAGAATTTTAACTGAAGAATTGATAATGAAAAAATGCTCGGCGCGTTGGGTGCCGCGATTGCTCTTACCGGAGCAAAAACGGAATCGTTTTGAGTGTTTCTCGTGACCTTTTCGCACGTCTTCGCCACAATCCGAAGGACTTTTTACGCCGTTTCATAATCGTCGATGAAACCTGGGTCCACCATTATACTCCCAAAACCAAAGAACAGTCCAAACAATGGACACACAAAAGTACTCCGCCACCAAAGAAGGCAAAAACTGTTTTGTCAGCAGGAAAGGTTATGGCAACTGTTTTTTGGGATTCTCATGGAATTATCTTGGTCGATTACTTAGAAAAGGGGAAAACAATAAATAGCGAGTATTATGCCACTTTGTTGCGACAAAATCAAAGAGAAACGGCCTCATTTGGTAAAGAAGAAAGTGCTTTTCCATCAGGATAATGCACCTGCCCATAAGTCTGCGATTGCAATGGCCAAAATTCACGAATTGGGATTTGAATTAGTACCTCATTCGGCCTATTCCCCATATTTGGCTCCCAGCGATTATCATCTGTTCCCAGACCAAATGGCTTGGCGGTAAGAGATTTTCGTCTAATTCCGAGGTAATCGCTGGTGTAAATTGCTATTTCGAGGACTTGGATTCATCGACCTACAAGGAAGGTATTGCTAATTTGGAACATCATTGGAATAAGTGCGTTGAGCGAGCAGGAGACTGTATTGAAAAATAAAATGTTTTTTTTCGAAAAAAAATTGCGTTTTCTTTGTTAGGCCACGTAGTTTCTGAACGATCCTCGTATAAACAACAAAATCAGAGCTATTTAACGTATACTGTACCCGAACGTGTCTCATACGGAGGAGGTACTGTTATGTACGGGCCGGTATATGTACTGAATCATATACCGCACTTTTGTTTGTGAAAAACGTAGTTGCCAACCAAACAGCAACGTACAATTAAATTGTTATAGACATGGAAATTTACAAGCACAAACATGTTTTAATAAGTTTTGAAGATTTAAGATGCCTAAGTTCCAGCCTCTACTCATTGTTGAATCAAGTATGAGCTCGGTCAGTCTACAGTAACTTTAAAAATGGATAAAAAGATTAGTTTTAGCTTAGACAGTTAGTAGTGCGTCCAGTGTTAGTGAAGTGTTGCTGTAAGGGTGATAGTGAAGTATTTCAGTGTTCTTGTTCCATGGTGTTCAAATACGCGATTTATATGGACGAAATTCGTATTCGATGATTACCTTGGCCAGCATATAGTTCGCATCTCAATCCCCTTGAACATCTTTGGAGAGCCGCTCGACCTATCCTACCAGATCTACGTGTTGTTATGCAAGGAAAATATGCAACAATCCCTGAAAAAACGATTTTTAATCAACTGCCTTATAAACTGCGTGCTGTAATCAGAGCAATGGGTTGACATAACAGATACTGAAGAGTTCCTAAGGATTCCTTACGATAATTGCATAATTGGATTGCTTTCTTGTTCTTAGTTTTATATTACTCTTAGCCTGTTAGTAATTTAAATTTGAATTTACATAAGATACGCCAATGTATACGATATAGAAATTGGCAAAAATAAAAAAGGTTTCTAGTTTTCTTTCCTATAGCTGTTAACCTCTTACTTATAAATAAAAGTAAATATTACTTGTATTCTTTTTACCAATCGGTTGTCTTACTACTGAGAGCAACAGATAAGAAAAGGATATGATCTGAGAAATTCAGTTTGGCAGTAGACTTCGTGTGGTAGTAGAAACTTAGTTACCCTTCGGATATTAATATACTGAAATATTAGGGCGCACTATCCAGTAAATGTTGAAAGAAATCGAGTTTTCCACCTGGCTTATACACCATAATGTATATATCTTTTACTAACAGCTCAAGTAGTCTTCACATGCGGAGGTCCCGGTTTTGACTCGGTGCATACAATAATTTTTTTTTTCATTGGAATAATTATTTTGCGTAATTACATATACAAAAATTAATGAAAAATGATTACTGCATGCACCGATAATTGAAAGCGAGACCTCCGCATGTGAAGCGTACTATACACGACTACGGCGCTACTTGAACTGCTAGTAAAGAATACATTTTGTTGTCATAAGCTAGGTGGAAAAATTTAATTAGATTTTTTCAAAATGTCATTATTAATGTAAGGGTAATCGACTACCGTACGAAGTCTGCAGCCACGCTGAATTTTGCAAACTGTACCCTCTCGTTGTGAGACGACATTAACTAAGATTGGTCTGAAAAAGGACGGACCTAAAAAGAACATGCGCAATTTGTTCGAACTTGAGGCAATCCAAAAATTAGGAAGACATTTCGCCGTTCTTGTTCTAAATTCAAAAACCCGATTATGGTGAAGGGGGAGGAAATCTCACCTAAAAAAAGTGCTTGAACTGAACAGAACAAGAATCTTACTTAATCTCATTTAAGAGCACTAAAAAGAATACAACTATTGAGTTATCATCTCGGAGTAGTTTATTTTTGTTTATGGTGAATTTTATTACAATAAATCATTCGATGGCTACCTTAATTAGAACAAATATAATATAAACTTCATAAGTAATATAAACTTTTATTATGTTTAATTACTCATTGGGTCGTTTTGTGGTTTTTAAAACTACTGATTCAATTGTATACGAATTTATAAAACGTATCTTGAGAAGATTTTAAATCTTAGTAAAAAAACACACTGAGCTGTAAACTGACACAACAGAACTTATCATAATTTTTTAGTTTGTTTTTAACTTATATATTTTAGATAATGCTACAACTGGCAACAATTTCACCTGTGACTGTCGAGAGGGTATGGTTGGAGTATTTTGTAACATTCCGTATTGTAGAGAGGTACCTTGTAAAAATGGTGGGACTTGCACAGATAATATTCGTCCACCAAAATGCATATGTGTAGCTGGTTTTGAGGGGAATCTATGCAGTATTGACATTAACGAATGCGATATCTGGAAACCTTGCCAACATGGAGGTAGATGCGAGGACCGTACGAATGACTACATTTGCCATTGTGAGGGAACAGGTAAGTTCTGTAGTAGTTCATTAAATATTTATTTCCCTTGGTGTGATAGCCACTGCTACCCTCGCAGAACGTGTGCATTCGTCATTGCTTACTTCTGTAGAGGTCCATATAGCAATTAATTTCGACATTTTCAATGATTATAGAATCTTTAATTAGATACTCTCATACAAACTTGTAGCCACTAACTTCGCATATATACGACAATTTCAAATATAGCTACCACCTTCCAGAAAGGTGCACCGATGAGCCGTAAACGGCGAAATGCGCATCTGTGCATGGTGGATGTTGGTGGTTTGCAACCGAATCCATGCTGTATCGATATCAAAAGATCAAATTTCATAGATGGCTAGCACATAGCTATAAGTGTACATTGTGTATAATCTTTAACATTAAGGGTTGTTTTCATAGTAAAATTTAATTCTTCATTAAACCTTAATGTGCAAGTAATTTTTGCGCTTTCTACAATTTTTCCTTTTTTGCACAAACTCATCGTCATCACCGAAGAAGCACTTGTTTCCTGCAGATTCATTGTCTCCTCCCAATTTAACAAAACTCAAGCAAACGTAATTCCGTAATAAACGTCGGGCTTCGGTCAATTTGGTTTAATTTTTACTTAATATAAGTTATAATGAAATAGCTTTACTTTAATACACTGTTAAATTTGGCATTAAATTAAAATCTCCATTAGTTTATGGGTCTTATGAATAAAAACGAAGCAGATACTCCAAGTAAGAAGTAAGCAAACATTTGTTGCAAGTTTTGCGGTATAGGGTTGCTAGGTCGCACGACATTTGAATGTAGAAGTCATATTAAAAGTAAACGTCATGTATTGAATTTATGAAGCCATATTCCGTACTCGCAATTTTTTTATGATTTTATTTTCATGTTGAGCACGTGCAACATCCCACAATACCTAGTAGATAATGATATGTTCCATCATGGAAGCTACCAACAAAAAGACAATTCAGGTACAATCTACCACTTGTGCAAAGTACAGTAAGATACTGTATAAAAGACGAGCTGAGAAATCAAAAAATCCGACTCACTGTGGACGAAACTACTGATGCCCATAAACACAGCGTGATTCATATTGTAGCGCGTCCTTTAAAACGTAATGGTCCAGCAGCTTCCTTGTTGTTAGCCAGTAAAAGGATTGAAAGAACTGATGCCGAAACCGTTGTAAACATAATAAAAAATATGTTAAGAGAATTTTGTATTGTAGGAGCCCAAATCACTATGTTAGTTTCTGACGGAGCCGTAACAATGTTGAAAGCTGGTAAAAGTATGCTTTCCGACTCTTCTTTACATAACATGCCTCATACACGCATGTCATCTCGTAGCAGAAACAATTCGAAGCAAGTATCCTAAGGTGAATGATTTAATATCATCTACCAAAAAAGTGTTTGTGGAATCTCCCAAACATATCCGCGCATTCAAGCAATTGTATCCGCAAATTCCGCTACTACCTCAGCCTGCATTGACGCGATGGGGAACATGGATCGAGGCAGTATCTTACTATCGCAACTTTTTTCCGATTCGGGCGTTCAAAAAGAAATAGATGACATTTCCATAAACTATTCTGTAGTGACACAAACTATTTCGCAGTTAGAAAATACTTACTTATCTATACAAGACTCGTTAAATAACATAATAACAATTTAACAGCCGCTCTAGAAAGCTTAACAGATCCTATAGGACTAGATGTCGCGCAAAAATTTCGTGCAGTTTTAAATAAAGATCCGGATTCAGAAAAGGTTCGATCTATATCTGGAACCCAAGACTGCACAGAAGAGATACAGGAGTATTTGAATTTCGCAAATCTTACTACATTAGATGCTGAACGATCATTTGCAAAGTATACGAGAACGTTTCCAGACCGTCGTCGGGGCCTGCCCAAATCGACAATGGAAGCATTGCCTATGTTGTAGTACTACGTGGCGTACCGTGACAGTCACACATTACCGCAGTGGTCATCGATACGTCAATAAAAGGTAACAATCTATTTTTTTATTAATGTTTTGTCTACTTTTGCGCGGTACGCCCCAGACGGTTGCACTAGTTTCTCGAACATTATAAATAGTACACGCACACCGATCAACCGATAATAACCGAACGTCCGCTCGATTCCTTGTATGTACATAGTAAACACAGCTCCTTTCACGGCGCCTCTGCGGGTGCAACCGTTTGTCGCGCTTTAGTCATTACATAAGCGAGTGCAATACAAAATTAAAGAAGTGCTTTATCAACGCGTTCTCTAAATATAAATAAATAATGAGTTCAGATGATAAAAGTGCGGCAAGTGGTACAGCTGGAGAACAAGAAAAGTTTGTAAAATTATTGGAACAACGTAATGTACTTTTAAAGAAATCGCAAATTCCATCCATAAAGAAAGAAAAAGAGAAAGCTTTATCACAATTAGCAAGAACGTGTGAATTAGACACAGGGAAAACAACAATTGAAAAGCAAATAAGCAAAAACAAAATAACATGAGAACTGAATTGAAATACAAAGTGGATATAAAACAAAACCCGAAATAAACCAATCAAGTTAGGAAATTTGGAAAAAAAGTTGTACGAATTAATATAAGGGGAGGCTAATTATTCTTGTTCAAAACTACCTACTTTCTATAAATTATTTATTTTACTTTCTATAAATATATAATATTTACCGAGTTACATTTGTTTTATTGAAGGTGGATTAGTAGTACGAATCGGTGAATCATCTCAGGATTACTGCTTCAATACTTCCTTGGCTTTAATAGAAATTAACAAACCTGTAAAAAACAATTCAAATTAAATATAAAACGCAATTATCGGAATCAGAAGAAACAAAAAATTAAGTACGGCTGAGCTACAAAGGATTGTTCTGTTAGAACACCTGGAAGTACTGACACTAAAAAACAGAAACTATTGTAAGAGAGTAGAACTTCGGAGAACACTTATAACAACGAGTTTTCTGATCTAATGAATTTATAAGTAGCGACTAGTTATAAACCATCTTTCAAAAATTTTCATTTCTTGCGTATAATTTATTTGCAATGTAGAATATTTGTTTATTTTTAAACTTAAATGATGTATGTTTTTCAATTTACCTTACAAAGGAACATCCCGAACCCGAAAATTCAAAAAAATTTGAAACTTTGTGAACAAGTAGTCCACACCCAAGGATATTCGAAAGTATTTTCCTTATCGGCCCAATCTCATTTTAAGAGGGTGAAACTACCCCTGAAAGTTTAGTAAATTTTCAACAATTGCTCTTTGCTTGTTCCTCCTTTTTCTGATGATGCCTCCCATCTAAAAAGGAAAAAATGTATGAAAATCCATTTTTCCAGAAGGCAACGGCTTTCTCCTTATATTCTAAAGAGACAATGTCTTCTCCCTCGGGTACACATTCTTCTTCTTCAAATCGTAAAACTTCTAATATTTCTTCCCATGAAGGCGCAGAATGTGGTCTAACTTCTAGCAAAAATTCCCGTCATTATCTACCACAAATGTGTCGTCTCGAGATCTAATTAATATATCCCATAATAGACATGAATTTCACTTTCTTTATTGTTGTAACCCATACGGCGGTTATTATTTACAAAACTAAATGTTTAATTTAAATAAACGAACTACATTTACTGGGTTTATGACTGCCATTGTCGTGCTAATATTCTAAAGCTTACATGTAGTACTAACGAATTACAAAAGTGATTTTTCATTATTAAAGCATGACAAACGGTTGCACCCGCAGAGGCGCTGTGAAAGGAGCTATGTTTACTATGTACATACAAGGAATCGAGTGGACGTTCGGTTATTATCGGTTGATCGGTGTGCGTGTACTATTTATAATGTCCGAGAAACTAATGGAACCGTCCGGGACGTACCGCGCAAAAGTAGACACAGTATTAATAAAAAAATAATAGATTGTTACTTTTTATTGACGTATCGATCACCACTGCGGTAATGTGCGACTGCCATGGTACGCCGCGTAGTACTGTAACATAAGCAATGCTTTCATTGTCGATTCGGTCAGGCCTCGACGACGGTCTGAAAACGTTTTCGTATACTTTGCAAATGATCGTTCAGCATCTAATGAAGTAAGATTTGCGAAATTCAAATACTCCTGTATCTCTTCTGTGCAGTCTTGAGTTCCAGATATAGATAGAACCTTTTCTAAGTCCGTTCTATTATTTAAAACTGCACGAAATTTTTGCGCGACATCTAGTCCTATAGGATCCGTCAAGCTTTTTAGAGCGGCTGCTACGAGTCTTGTATAGGTAAGAATATTTTCTAACTGCGAAATAGTTTGTGTCACTACAGAATAGTTTATGGAAATGTCGTCTATTTCTTTTTGAACGTCCGAATCGGAAAAAAGTTGCTGACTCTCGTGAACTGCTTGAGAATTAGAAGAATTAAGTTTGAAAATGACATCTTTCACTTGGGAATAATATTTGCGTAAGTTACCGCCTCAATCCATGTTCCCCATCGCGTCAATACAGGTTGAGGTGGTAGCGGAATTTGCGGATACAATTGCTTGAATGCGCAGATATGTTTGGGAGATTTCACAAACATTTTTTGGTAGATGATATTAAATCATTCACCCTAGGATACTTGCTTCGAATTGTTTCTGCTACGAGATGACGTGCGTGTATGAGGCATGTTATGTAAAGAAGAGTCGGAAAGCATACTTTTACCAGCTTTCAACATTGTTACGGCTCCGTCAGAAACTAACATGGTGATTTGGGCTCCTACAATACAAAATTCTCTTAACATATTTTTTATTATGTTTACAACGGTTTCGGCATCAGTTCTTTCAATCCTTTTACTGGCTAACAACAAGGAAACTGCTGGAACATTACGTTTTAAAGGACGCGCTACAATATAAATCACGCTGTGTTTATGAGCATCATGAGTTTCGTCCACAGTGAGTCGAATTTTTTGATTTCTCAGCTCGTCTTTTATACAGTCTTTTACTGTACTTTGCACATGTGGTAGATTGTACCGCAATTGTCTTTTTGTTGATAGCTTCGATGATGGAACATATTTATCCCAAAAAAGACGAAAGTTTTCATTATCTACTAGGTGTTGTGGGATGTTGCACGTGCTCAACATGAAAATAAAGTCATACAAAAATTGCCAGTACGGAATATTGATTCTTAAATTCAATACATGACGTTTACTTTTAACATGACTTCTACATTCAAATGTCGTGCGACCTAGCAACCCTATACCGCAAAATTTGCAACGAATGTGCGAACCTGTAAATTCCAAACCAGGGAAACGCCAAATATGTTTCTTCACATGCGATGCAAGAGGTATACCAGGCTACGTTCCATGTTTTCGAAAACACGCAATGAGAATCCGATAAATAACCGAACGACCAAACTCCTCAATGTCAACCGCATTACTGAACTCTGCATCCACATACTCTGCGGGTGCAACCGTTTTTCATGCTTTAGGAAATATATTTTATTTAAATAGTCAATAAATTGAAACTAATACACGTAATTACTCACATTAGAAATTATTATAAATCATACTTCATCATTGTTATCGTATGTAACTTTCAATGCACTGTATCTATCTTGCAGTTATCCTTGAAATGATTTACTAATTTATATATCAAATTGTAACGAAATGTGAACATTTGATAAATTATACTGTCACAATGCGTTCGAAAATCGAACATATTAGTTGTTCAATATCTGCGAATGATGTCATCCTAAAGCATGTATCGTCGGTATTCTTATAACTGTTACTGCTAGGGTAGTACAAGCAAATAATTGTAGTTATTAAAATATATTGTTTTTCTAATTGAAATAAAAAAAATCTATGTAAACATAACATGTCTATTTTGCACATGAATTCACAGTTATTTAAGGCGACGTATTGCAGGGCAAGTTTTATTTTTTACTAATAACTATATTACATAAAATAAAATATAATTTTTATACTGTTCGAAGAACTCCGTAACATACATAACGTGGAATTTGAATACGTTCCTTATCGAAGGGGTGAGGGAGGGCACCATAATTTTTTTTAATGGAATTAAAGTGCTATTTTCATATACATATGTGGTAGAGCTTGATGAGACGATTATTTTGATATATAGTTGTGATGTATTTGATTCAACCATTGCCGAGTTATTTTAAGAAAACCGAAAATCTACTAAACTTTCAGGGGTAGTTTCACCCTCCTAAAACGACATTGGGCCGATAAGGAAAATACTTTCGAACATCCTTGGGTGTGGATTACTTGTTCACAAAGTTTCAATTTTTTTTTAATATTCGGGTTCGGTATGTTCCCCTGTTAGTTACTTCTCTAGCGTCGTTCGTTATAAGTTATTATTAGTCGCCTGCTAATATTAAATCGAGTTAAATTTTAGCAATGTATTACGGACGCCGATTACAGCGTCATTTACTGCGCCTTTTTCTAAAAAGTATTCTAAAACTACTTTTATAAAGACAAACAAAGAAATCTATTGTCTTACTTGTTTCTAAACGCAAATAAGATTATTCCGAAAGATACTGCAGATAGGTACTCTAAACGATGTACGTATTCTTTTATTTTATGCACTAGTTATTTAAGCTCTTAAGTAAACAAATAGATAAGATAAAGGTAATACTCTTTGGAAACGCTACATGAATTTAAATTATGTTTTATTAATTAATACGCTGTTCATACTGTTTATATCAGAAAAATGTACTTAATGCTTCAAATTCCTACCTTTTATTTGTAACCAGTTATCGCCTGATTATAGGTTTTGCTGGACGAAATTGTGAGAATGACATCGACGAATGCGAGGCTCAACCGGACAGGTGTGGAAAAGGAAAATGCGAAAATATACCAGGAAATTACAAGTGTGTTTGTGAAAATAAGAAATGTGGTCCCTACTGTAATTTAGATGATCCCTGTGCAATGGAACCTTGTGCTCAGGGCGGCGAGTGTATAGCTAATTGTATAAATAATGTTCCCAATTATACGTGTAATTGTCCTCGTGGATGGACAGGACAAAATTGTTCTGAAGTTCAGGTAAAAATAGAATAATTTACATAAGTGCTTGTACTTTCTCAAAACTGCAAAAAATTGCCAATGAGTACCTTATGTATATGGTGCCGTTTTATATTTTAGTGAACTATCCATATCCGTAGTATAATATTAGCCTTATAAAATAGTTTAAATTACGTATTAAATGGCGTAATTTTTATTGACCCTTTAAAATTGAAAAAAATTTAGTTTGATGTAGAATTGTGCTGGTATTCTAGATATATTATCACCGTTGTTTTCAATCCTTTTCGAGATACATGGTTTTGATAATACCCACAACGCATATAGTTGGAGTCAAGAAACAAATCCACATCAAAATTTCAAGGCCCGAACTTCCCTTCAATTGTTTCAAAGTCAAATTAGAAAATTTCAGGAAAATGCTACAATTTTGGTAATTTAAACTATAATAGGAGTACTATTAACAGAAATAGTCTATCGAATAAATATACAGCCTTGGACAAAATTATTAGGCACCCCTTATATTTCGTTATATTAGAAAACTGATGCCATCTACGTAGTTATTTAATCATTCTGGGAGTTATAAATAGTATATCTAAATATTCCTCGGGAAATTACCGTGTTATATCGCATGTTTGGAAGTTAATAGAGTGACGACAGTAATGTGAGGGTGTAAGAACATTTGTGGGCCATTTTAAAGGAGACGGTACGTACTTGAAAATGTATATCCAAACAAATGTTAGATAGAGCGGTAATAGAGGAATAGAATAAAATATCAGCTTCTACTTGCAAGAAACTTATTGCTAGTTTACCGAAAAGGATAATTGCTGTAATAAACTCCCAAGGGGGATCAACATGATATTGAATTTTACTTTTTCTTAAATAAAATATTACATTTATACCATCCGCTTCATTTATTTACTGGTGAAAGTTGAGATATAAACCATATGCGAGGGTGCCTAATAATTTTGTCCATGTTCATGTTTATTTTTCATAAAAATGCAGAAATAGACCGATTAGCATAATACATTGATAGATTTTTTCTACGACGTTCTCTAGACGAACTAGGAAGTATTTTTCTGGATGACCATAGAAAACAATATTAAATGTTATCTCATGTTTGAGTTTTAGTGCCAAGAGCTTCTTGAATTAATTGTTGAATGTTGAAAATCGCCTGCCGCTTAAGTGAAAAACAAAAAAATGCTGACGACGCTATTTAATAGTAAACACGAAACAAATCTAATTCGTTTCAAAAAACTTCTATTTTTCTATAATGTAAAAAAGAAAAATGGCAAGAACATAGGAGCAAATGTTCAAAATCATCATCGTTTTCTAATTGACCAATTCGGTGTGATGCATTCTGAAATTTTTATTCGCTATATTCACGTGCACTTGCTTCTTAAGTAACTGCGCAAGAAAAAGTCCATAATCAAAATTTCAATTCTCTGTTTTTCACTAAGACAAAGACTTTTTAAATAAATTTAAAATACTTCATAATTTCAAGAATTTTAATATTTTAAAAATACCTTGTCCTTTTAGAACATATTGGACCTATGAATTTCGTTTTTTTTTAATGTATTAAAAAAGTAGGTGTATCTATATATGCCATTAGAAAGGCTCTCAAATTACTCAATAAACTCTTATTTAAGAAATATATCAATGATGTCATATATTTACAAATGATATTGATAACACAACAACAACAAATATGGCAAATATATACTACTAGTTGATGTGTTTTTGTATCTTTTGAAAGATTTTTAAAGCAAACTATTGAAAATAAATATGAATTTCATAAGTTCCCTTTCTTTAGCAAGTCAAACAGTTAATAGATATGCGTATTAACTGTCTGGGTGATGAATGATGGTATATTATTATATATCCAATACATTATATTTAATGTATTGGTTTACCACCGCTACTTCCTGAAAATTCTTAATCAAGAATTAGGAATTTATGTAGAAATATAAATTCTTAATTCACTAGATATAGTTACTAAATTTTCTCCAAATAAGCTTTTTTTTACAGATATTATCAGCAATTGATGAACCTGGATTCAATATTCTGTACATTGTAATACCTGTCGTTGTCATTATTGTGTTAGGACTTGCGATCGCCTTAGCCGTTTTAGTCAACATCGCAAGAAGTAAAAGAGCAACGAGAGGTACATACAGTCCAAGTGCCCAGGAGTTTTGTAATCCTCGAGTTGAACTTGATCACGTTCTTAAACCACCACCGGAAGAAAGACTTATATAATTATTTTTTAATTTATTTTAATTTTTACCCCTTTAGCAGTACCAGTATTGACGGTAATTAGAAAAATAAAGAAAAACATCGATTCGTAATACCAAAAAAATAAAAGCGTGGACTCTACTCCTTAATATGATTTAACAAATAATACCGTCCATTTCATGTGATATAACGATCTTATTACTGAGCTAATTAATATTTTACTTTTGTAATTAGGACTACTAAACTCATATTACTGTATCGTTGTAGATATTCTTTTATTATTAAAGACCAAAGCTGTGTATATACTTCTATGTAGTAATTATTGTAAGATCTAATATGAATACGTTTTAATCTTTGATATTAATAAGCTAAAACGGTTTACATATTACTTAATATATGTACTTAACATTGAAGTGCCTAAGATATTCAGGAATTTTCGAACAATTCGTATTTGTACTGTAGATTAATTTCGTTAACGAGTTCTGAAATAAAATGTCTTAAATTTTTAGTAGTTTCATTACTTTCTACAATTAGATACATTGACAAGCAGTTCAATGAAATTAAAATACAACTTGATATCTGTGATGGACTTTTTCATCCCAAATACTATAGAGGAATATAAAACAAATAGGTAGGTTAAATTAGCACAGTAGTAGTGTTTCTAGTGTTGATAAAGATGCAATTAAGAAAAAAAGCATTGTGGGAGAAAATTGAAAAATTTTTTTTTAATGGAACCGTATATTTTTAAATTCAATGGTATGCTTTCATTCTGTAAAAAAATAATAAGTTATCTATACTATAAATCAAAACAACTACTGTACCCATCAAACATACAGTTGCGGCCACTTTGACAAAATATTTTGGATTTGTTAATTTAATCATAAATTAACAATCAATTACATTTTTAAAACGTCACTACAATTTGATTCAGGGGTCCTGTTCGTATTTCGATACACTTTTTTTTTAATAAAATAGTTTATTTGATCTGTTTTTTTTTAAATAAATGGTCGTCTTGTTTTCTTCTACTATTGCTCTTATAGCAACTTTTAAAATATATTTCCCGAGTAATTTATTTTATTTGTATGGGCAAGGATTAAACCTTTACTAAATATTAAACAACTTTGATTAATATGAGAAATGTATACCGGTTGGGTATAGAATACAGTAGCATGTATGCATGTGCGGTATGTATCTGGCAGCGCTGGCGCTGCATTGACCGCTTGATTACACGATCACACACGTATATCATTCCAGTTCGTTGCTGTTGAATAATAAACCAATGAAATAACAGTTTACATGTCACGTAATAATTTTAAGTTGAATTGTCAAAAAAGTGCAAAAAAGCATGGTTGTGTGCGTTATCTGGTATGAAAAAAGTGATTTTAGAGAGACAGGACTTAGTGCGTTCCATAATACTTTACATGAAACGTTCACACAAGCACTTGCATACTTGTCCCTTTGGATAAGCATCTAATAGAATTCATTCTTTTATAAACCTGATTAATACTACTGTAATGTTATCACATTAGAGTATCTTTTCCAAGATATGCCATATATGATTAGAAGGTTTGAAAATGTAAATGTTTTGGGCTGGTTTTTGAGTCGTGGCAATCAACATGCTTCGAAATGTTCGAGAGTTTTTATAACAGACCTGTCTTGCGGAAGGAGGGATTTTTGAGCCTCTTGTATAGAATTCCATTTGCTGGAGACTTGATGGTGAAAATTTCAATTCTATCGTTTATCGCAACATTTTAAATGATATGTTACCGTCGGTTCAGGAAATAGACGGCGACAATAACTTCATTTTTGAGCAGGACAATTGCCTAATCCACACGGCAAGCATTGTTCAGCGGTGGTTTGTGGAACAAAATTAAAATTTACCGTGGCCATCTAATAGCCCTCACTTAAACCCAATTGAAAATGTTTAGGGTTGGATTGTCCAAAATATTAGTAGAAAAGACACTTTCGACCACGGAATAGGGAGAAGTTGTGGGAAGCCATTGAAAATGCTTGGGAAGATCTTTATTTCAATGAATTTTCCACAAAGTTTTAGAAAAGGATGGGGCCAGGATTAATTGTTAGTTTATTCCTCATTTCTTATCAGACCTCTCACTGACTATATTTAACTTTCTTGTTGTCATATTTTGTTATTACACGCTTTTACAATGATTTAGTAATTGATTCGTTTAAATATTTAATATTTGTATGCCTGATTGGCTGCAACCAGCAAAGTTCAAAAATTAGAAATGAAAAGTCAGTTAGACATAAATTAAAAATTGCAAAATCAACCTTCACCCCTTGTATGCTTTTTCTCTGAACAGAAGTGTACAAGACTTGGACGAAAGTGTATACACACTAAAAGAACCTCCAGTTAGTTGAATTACTTTATTTACATATTTTTCTTTAACTTTTCAAAAAGGTTGAAGGCAAGCATATAAATTTTGGCCGCTTTTGTCTGGTTTATCTACAATAAACGTACTCAAATAAGAAACTTAAAACATGTGAGTGAGCATATAGATTTTTCCAATTTCAAAATCTCGCTTATCTTGTTTAATATTTGTCATTTAAACTATACACTTCATTTATTGTCTTTATTTTCACTACTTACATAAAGGAGCGCATGGCAATTGTCTTTCTCAATAATTTTTTTATATTTAATTTGTAAACCACACACAGCTGTGAACGGTACCCGAAACAAATAAGATTTATATGATTTAATCAATTATAACTATGTCTACTACGTTTCAAATTTCATGTTTTTTCTCATTTTTCATTGAATTATTGAACTGCATGTGATTTGCGACATATAACCTAACTTCTTGTCACTTCGCTTTCGACGTTTTATTATTTTCATCAATAAGTGGTAAGCCTTGATTTAAGGAGCGGCTACAAGATAAAAAATTTTATTACAACCAATATGACGGAAATGTATAAATCTTTTTGAATATAGATGTCGCTAACAGTTCTAGCCACTCAGGAAATTTAAAAAAACTTGCTTCGCACAGCCATCTATACCTTTTTTCGAAAAATACGCAGGCAATTCCAAAAGAAAACATTTCTGTAAATGCAGAACCAAGGTAACTAATAGGCGGAAAATGTTAAATTGGGAATTTAGTATCTAAATAATTGGAAAAGCAGCTTTTTCCGCAATGTACATAATTTTTGAATAAATATACAAAGTAAATAGAGATGCGTTTTCAATTATTTATTATTATTTTAATTCACAAGTGCTCAATAAACCAGTAGGATATTGTATTGGAATTTTAATGCTTTGTCTTGTAAATTACTAGAATGCGTATATATCTACTTAAATTAGTTAAAATGAATCATGAATAAAGTAATAAGTCAATATAATTGATATTGCTGAAGATAACATTTCAATGCTAGTTCAACGTATTGAGAATATAGAAATACATATTCTTATTATAATAATACTAACCATTATTAGCTACAAAAAGGACAAATTCAAAGTAAATAAAGTAAACATAATGAATTTGAAAGCAAAATGTAAGTAAGGAAACACAATATGCCATGCTATTTTAAACTAATCAAAATAAACCAAAAACGAAAACTATTAAAAAAAGAAGTTTGTTATCATTTTAATGCGTATATATGTATCTGACATCATACAGCAGACATAATACATTTAAGCAGTGGAAGTAATGGGCAACATAGTAATGTTTATGAATATGGGGACGTAGTTTCGGAAGCAGATAAATGGGATTACAATCAATTTTATATTCTTTAGGAATCGTCTTCTGGACATCATAGATTGTAGGTCCACTAATATGTACATACTCTTTAATTGAAAATTATTTATTACTTCATACAATACGGCAACAAAAGATTTTCGTCAGTCAATTTGTTATTCATTTTTAAGCATTAATTATTTTTTGTCTTTATGATACCTGTTTTCCATTTTAAATTTACATCATACTATATTAGGTATTTACCTAGATTAAAGAAGATAAATTCTAATATTTTGTTGTGTGAAAATAGCTGTTTCAATAGAGAAAGATCTTTGTTTATGACGCAGGGGAATAAAAAAGTTATTAGTTCTTAACATGAAAGTTCGCCCAAGTAATTTGATTATTATTAGCATCTTCTTTACTGGACAGATTCTTTTCCTACAATTGGCGGGCTTTTTTGGCAATATTAAATTTTTTTATTTTAAATATTTTAGAAATACACAAAACCGGTAGTTTGTTTGATTACTAATAATTTTACTATAATATCTCACCTATAAATTTTAACTTTGTTTTAAGTTAATTGCAAAATGTATGATATTAATAAGATGTATATACTGAACTGGGTAAACCTAACCTACATTATCTGTGGTAAACAGGAACACAAGTAAATTTTGAATTTCTTTGCTGAGTTTTCTCGAATTGTGCCGAGAATATACAATCCGATTTTACTCAGCGCCATCACAGCAGTAAACTGTGAAACACTGTCTCAACACTGATGCAGTTCCTGAAAAGGGGGTTAGATTGCAGCACTAGTTCAACTTTTGGCGGTATAAAGAATGCCGTGGTATGCCGAAGCCTACCTGTGGGCTACCTAAATGCATGAACTAAATGTTTTCTGTCTTATGATTAAATCCAGATAGTATTGGCTATTCACCAATAGATGTCGCAACGAAAACTTAATTTTTTTCTAATAGATCATCTGGTGTTATATAGTCAAATCATTTTCATCTCTTTCACAATATTTTGGGAATAAAAGCTTATAGTGAACTACTATTTAATAGCTGCGGTAGTTAACTAACTGAAAATGAAGGATCGATATATCTGTTCATTCTAAATAAATGCATGTCTGGAATGGATGATAAAATTGATAAATAATGTACCAGTGATTCAGTACGGTTGTTAGTAACATTCTGTTGTGGCTGACGATTCTCCAGGTATGCTAGAGTTCACAGGTAATCCCACACTAGTAAGTAGTCTGGGCAAACAAGCGGTACAGTCAGTGTAGTAGGTTTGTAGTGCGGAGTCGGCGATTATTTATTTCACGCGTTCACAGCCTCAGTATTAAATCGATGCTGTATGTAGTAGTTCTGTGTATATGTAGACTGTCGTAACTTATTTCGTAATTGTACGCCCATGTTTGCTTTAAAAATGTCGCAGTTAGGTACGTCGCGAAAACGACCAATGGCGGCAGACACAGTTAAAAACTTTATAGTGGACATGCCGGACATAGTTTTTGATGGTGCTAAAATGCAATGTCTAATTTGTAAAATCCCTTTAATGTGTTGGTCCAGAAGCCATTGTCAACGTTACATCGAAACAATGGAACCATATCGACCGTCATACTCCTTACATGCTTCCAAAAGAGTTATAAATTGTACTGCCGATGAGATTTTAAACGTGGTGTTGAACGAATTCAACAAATTTGAAGTTTCAACTAAGCCACTTTTAATGTTTATGAGTGACGGTGCCGCAAACATGCATTCTTTGGGCCGATCTCTTAAAGAACACAGTGGTATCTTCTTACATGTAACGTGTAAAATCCATACTCTAAATATTGCGGCACAAACGATTCCTACATGTTTTCCACTAGTAAATGCAATGATTGTTACTACAAAGGCAGTGTTTCTAAAGCCCCTGAAACGTACCCGACTATTTCACAAACTGTGTCCTGATTTACCTGAACCACCACAGCCGATTGTTACACGTTGGGGAACATGGTTGCAGTCTGCGTTTTACTACAACAAATATTTTGATCAGTAAAGAAGGTAGTTTTAAAATTCAATCCGACAGAAGCTGCAGCAATCAAGAAAAGCCAGGAAATATTTCATGATAGTCAGGTTAAAAGAGATTTACAAACTATTCACAATTACTTCGGACTAGCGGAGGGAATAGAAAAATTACAAAATGTTTCGATGTCGCTAGTGGATTCTGTTCAAATTGTGAATGATGTTCATGCATAGTTATGCGCTGTAGAAGGCGAAACAAATTGGTGTATAATACGAAAATTTGAAAATGTAATAAGTTGTTTCAAAGATTATTTTAAATATGCAAATATAACATCGCTAGATGTCGAACTGTCGTTTTCGGCATTAAAAAATATTTATTCCGCACGTCGCACTCACTTGTCTGAAACAGCTGTGGAAATACATCTAATGATTCAAATATTTAACAGATGTTACCCAGTTTGTGACTTCACGGAAGACTTTTAAAACGGTAAGTGTTTCAGCGCGTTTTATAATTTCTTTCTTACCTTCTATTTTATGTGTAAACTTTTACGCGCTCGCCACGCCTCTGCCCAGGTTACTAGTGAGTTTTCTACCATGCTACCGCAGTGATAGTGTTATACAGTAGTAGTTTCTCTAGGCCGGATTATTTTGTACCAGTTTTTTTACAACGCATGCTGCGTCTGGGATTACAAATATGAATGCGCAAAGAAATCATCCTGGTTTTTGTTTGTTTTTTGGTTATGTTTATTTTAGTTATCGTACTGCCGGAGTGTAGGAATTTTGGATTCCTTTACAAAAATATTGCATTACTTTGGTACAGTTTTCTTTCGAACTGTAAAATCTAATAATGAGTGGTATAAGGAGGCAATAATTCTACTCTCACTGGAGCTATTTTCGTTTTCCGAAAGATGGGTTTTTATAGATGTTTGCATTGGAAGAGTAATGTATCGATATCAAAATTGGACAACCTTTCTGCAGAGTAATATAGTTATTTTGGTAAGTAGCTGAAAGCATTTCTCAATACATATTAACTTTAGTAGTAGAAGCATTCTACATGATGAATTTACCATAATTGCAATTTTGTTTCGAACCACCTATGTTAATTGCAAAAGCTATCTGCATGGATGATTAATTGAATTTATAATATTGAACTTATAGGACCTGGGCTAATGGTAGAACCACAGGAAGGACCAAGTAGCGAAGGACAATGTTTCGTAGAAGTTCGAGCTAAAACTGATATGAAAACCCATGTTGGCATTGGTGAGTATTGAATAGTGCATGTATGTATATAAGCATCAATAATTAGTAGAATCAATTTTAATGAAAGTATGTGTAAAACTGTAATTGCTTCTGTAGTAGTAAGTTTAGTATAAGTATGACCAATACACATTAATATTTCTGAAATTTGTAGATGAGGACGTTCAAACACCAAAGAGTTTAATTAAACGAGCTGCTACGAAGCAGAGATAGGAAGTTAATAAGACGAATGAAATCCACTCCACCCATGAAAGAGCAATTTGAAGTACTTCAATTACATCATCCGTGCCAAGACTTTCATCACAATTATTTAGTTTCATTGTTTTTACGTGTTCGAATTTCCTTTATTGTAAAATTCTTCAATAGAAGTTTTAAGAGTGTCAAGAAGTTGTTAATCTCCAACATCTATAGATTTGAAATAAAACTTTTTTTTGCTTATAATGAGTGTATTATTTATACAAACCATCAATCAGCACCATTGCCATATTTTAGATGTTAAATAAATATCTTTGTCGAATACTTTATACTATTAATAATGTTTAAACAATCTTGATTTTTTTCTTCGGCTGCTAATAATTAAACACTCTTTTTAGACAATTTTTCATTCTTTTGAATGCTTAAAATTAATATGCTGTGATCGAAACGGTTTAATGAATATTATGTTTTGAAATCAAATTTTAATGGGCCGGACTGCATATGCCTTATGCATACCAATCTCCTCGTTTTCGTATTATTTAACACAAATCATTGGATAATTATTACTTTCCATCTCTTTAGTTTTGATTGCCATTAATGTAAATTTCAATATTCTTAACACATTTTTGTAGTATAGAGTGCAGGAGTACATGTGCACGATACGTTCAGTATGTATTCTTCGTATTCAAATAACTTTGGATAATAGCCCAATTACATGAAGATGCGCGAAAAAAAAACAGGGGTCACAAACTTCAAAGGCCCCGACAAGCTATGCAACTACTGTATAACACTAGACTGTGATGCTGCCATCTCTAAAGTAAAAAAATTATAAGTTGGACCAAGTAGAACACTAACTATTTAGGAGTAATGGTAAATGACAATAACAATAGAAGTATGGAAATTAATGAACGCATACAGGTAGGCAATAAAGCATATTGGAGGATTTATAAAGGATAAAAGTATAAGCAAAGGCACAAAGCTTCAGACATATAACGGCAATTAGGCCTGTTGCGACTTAAGCTTCCAAAACAATGTGTCCTACACAAAGAGATGAAGACAAATTAAGAATATTTGAAAGGAAAATACCAAGGAAGATTCTTGGCCCAAAAAGAAATGAAGAAGATGAATATCGAATGTTGTTCAAGGAAATAGACAATATCATAGGGGGTGAGGAAATGGTAAAATAAAGGAAGATGTAGTGATTAGGAAGATAAAGGGTTGGAGACCTACTGAAGAAAGAACGGCCAACGGCAAGATGGGAAGATCAAGTAAGAAGAGACAAAAAGAAACTAAAAATAGACCTTTTAAACGTGACAATTCAAAACAGGAAATAATGGAATAGCAAGCAGAGTAATTCACCACAAACTTAAGAATCCAAGAGCTTCGTTGAAGCGGCTTTATTCGGGATGAAGTGCTTAGGCTATCTAAATACAGTCAGATCCTAAAGTGTGGCCCCCCCGCATGCTCTCTTTTTAACGACAGAAGCTAGCGTTAAAAAAAATAGGTCAATTTCTATTTTTTGTGAACTAATTTTTGCCGTTATCGGCAGTTCATTGTATTTCTGCTCTTACCGGAAGAGATGTCAACTTTCTTATTTTAAATAGAACATCGTATATATATTTGCGTTTTTGTAAAAGCAATCGAAAGAGAAATCCAACGATACCACATATGCTATACTTTAACTTAAGAAATATGATATGCAGCAACAAAGGTTTTGGTAACCTGTTTTTGTTGTTAGGAAAGAGCGCCAAATTCTTTCTTGTGACGCCAGACTGATCTAAAGAGCTCGTTGCTAAGCAAAGTAATCATAACAATTGCCAAACTGTCAAATCTCAATTCCAAAAGCGTAGATTATTCTTGTTGTTTATTGAAAAATAGAAATCGACCCATTTTTTTCTAAAAACACTAGCTTCTGTCGTTCAAGAGTTAGCCTGGGAGGGGCACTTTAGGAATGCGCTGTATATATTATTGATTCAAGTATAAAAAAGCGCACTAAGTGGAAAAGGTATTGGATTCGACCAAGTCTACAAGGTCGAAATAAATATTGCGAAAATGATTTAATCCAAGAATTAATGTTATTATTGTATTTCTATCTTTTAGAAATAGCATATTATCGCACGCCAACCATTTGCTTTTATAGCAACTATCAACTCCAGCACCGGATTTGCTTATATTTTTTTCTTTTTTGCATTGCCGCTTGACAATACGTCTACATTGTTGTTATCGGCTCGGCCTTCTTTGATAAAAACCGACAAGTGTCGGTTTGGGATCAGCATGCCACCCCGTCTATCAGCAAAGGCATGTATACTTGTACAATAATGGGGATGCGCCTTTTTTTGATTTAGATTGCCAGTGTGATGCCATCATATTTAGCTAGCGTTCGCCATATTTCCAAGCGCAGTAAAATTTATGCTTATTGCCACCAATCATATTTTCGTTTGAAACTATTTACAAGTTGTGACAAGTATTTATGTAACAAACCTCAGCTGACAGGTGTCTAAAATAAGTAGTGGCGTCGGGTTCAATAAGCAGTTTCGCCAATCATTAACTAATCGCAATCGCAATCGTAAACACCTTTGTTCTGATGAACGCCGCCATTGATTGCACGAAAGTATACGTCGCACATGACAATAAATTGTTTGATCGATATGACTTTGACGTTTCAGTTATTCAAATTATAAAAAATTAGTTGAACTCTACTTTTCAAACGCATAAGATGGTAAAGTATACATTAAAACTTTATGTATTTATATTAACTTAATAATGATTTTAGCCTCCTAAGAAAAAAGGTGGAAAGGGAAAAGGGCTTCCAGGAGGTATGTAAGATATTCTACATGTAACATAATATCTAGCTATATCTTTGTTTTACTATACAAGTACTGTACGTTGTATATCTTTCTACATCATCTAACCACAAAACCTACGTAATCATGAGCTGAATTAATAGTAAAACTGTTTTGTCGTTAGTGTGAGTGTACCTTTTTATTGCATGTGAATGTTTATTTTTTAATTGTTTTCAGTTCAGCGCATTATCTGTAATAACGGTTGTAGAATCTGTTCACTTTTAATTTGTAATTAGGCGTATTTTCTTATTAAAATGTTGGCTCAAAGTTGTGACAATTTAGAGATGATTCCACTTTTTGTAGTAAAATATGTTATATACTACAAATTACCTTCCTAATGAATGAAAATATCTTAACGTTGGGTGTGTAAATTGATTTCTCTAAAAAACGTTACATACTTTCACAAGTCCGCACTTTTAATTAATAGGTGTGTAGTCATTTCTAAGAATACCGGGTGAGACCATTGATGAATTTATTCTGTTACAAGTTGCATTTGGTTGGCGGGCTTGTAACATTCTGAAGAATCATCTTGTGTTGTAAAGAGAATAAGAACAAGTTCAGAATGATTATAAAATTTGTTGACGTTTCCTTTTTAAATATAGAATTATGATCTAACGTTTTTCTTGCTGCTGGTGTGTTTGAGTAAATCTAATTTTCTTTAGTAAGTGATGTCACTATAGGTTGACATGTTTTCCATTTTTGTTCTGTATGGTTTTAATTTGAATAAAATAACAATTAATTTTACCCTAGTTTCTGTCGTTTTTATGAAAAGGGATGTGTCTTGTTTCAAAAAAAAAGCGAAGTGCGTTATTTCGAACACCGATATAATAATAATAATAAAATCAATCTTGGATGACGCACAGTGGTCCGGATTGGGAATTTAACCGGCCAAAAATCATCTACTTGACAGTGGTATTTAGCTATGCGCTGTGCTTTGAAATAAATACTGAAGTTGTCCGATTAGATTTCCGCTTTCAATTTAAGGATAAAATAAAATTAACTATTTTTCTATTCCAAACTTCAAATTTTTCCAAATATCTTTGATCACTTAATGCAGATTGTATGTACTTTAATTTTGTGGGTTTAATTGCACCTACCGAACAAAAACAAACATTTTTAGATTTTAGGCACGAATTGGCAAATAAAATATATAGTATTGTGAAGTAAATACATCTAGTAACATAGTAAAGCTATTACGAAAGTGAAACTATTTGCACCTTTTTTTTTTCTGCTCAACTAAATGTTAAAAAGGGAATACTTTTTTTAAACAAATTTCACATTGTCTAGCATATGAAGTTCATCAAAATATTAAATTACACATAACAAAAATAAAAGTACTAAGCTTTAATATTTTGCTCCATATCACTCCTTTAGTTTACTTTCAACTTCATTCAACTTACATCACCTTTTACGCTCTTCTGAAAACAACAACTAAACCTTCAATACGAAACGCACAACTTCCAACCGACACCTAAAGTTAAACAAATAGTTCAAGTGTGAAATATATATGTATTTTCTTTTTCGTTGGTATATGCTAAACAGACACTGCTATGTAATAATTAATTTAAAAAGACTCAAGAAAACCATTTTTGGCCACTCAATTTTTAAATCTGAACCACTGTGTGGCGTAGGTGTACGTATAGGTTTAGTAAAAAGCAAAAAAAATTATGGTAACAAGTCAATCATTAAGAAATTCATTTAATTATGCAATACTTTATCACTTAAACATGGTGTCAACTGCCTCTTGAAGTGATTTAAATTCATGCAATTTGAAGGTAACTTATTACACAATTTTGGTCCGATGCAACCTGCTGACAATTTGCAGCCTTGCGAAGTCGATTCTTGTGTAGTGCTGATGCACCTCAGAATTCTTTATAAACTTATTTCTGTTTGAAAATATATATACACACATCTCAAAGACGTATAACCCAGTTAGCGTTAGCACATTCATTTCTTTGGAGATTACTCTATATGTATGTGTACTGTTCACATTCGCTATAATTCTCAAAATACGTTTCTGAATCACAAAAACATCCTGAGGGGCAGGCGAAGCTCTCCAGAAGCAGATACCACACCGCAATCTACTCTCCACCAAAGCATAATAAACTGAGATTACTTGTTCTTTTGTTAACTTTTGATTTTAAATTTACTTTAAATGTCGAAAAAGAAATAGTAAACTAATTTTGAACAAATTTTTTGTACAATGGGATTTCCAGTTTAAAGTTTGATCCATATTTAAGCCCAAAAACTTGCAAATTCAGTTTAGGTTATATAAATTCTCGGCCTGATATAGAACTAATAAACTTGGTAAAATATAACCATTTTTATTTTCCAATATAATCTCCCCTAACTTCAATACATTTATTACAACGATCAAAAGAATCATCTTTGTAAAAATAATCTAAAGTTTTCCCGAAAATGTTATATTACAGCTTTCTGGAACGAGGGTCGCCGCCATTCCATCGATTCCTTGTTGGATAGAGGATCATAATACAGAACCATTGTTTTATCTCCTGTGATAATGTCGTTTCCACACATGTTTAAAAACGAGCGCGCACATTCAACCCGGCGTCCACGCTGAAGAGTAGAGCGAATACTTGTTTCAGAAATGTTAGACATCGCTGCTAATTTGTTAGTTCAAGGCGATTGCAATAATTCTTCAAATTGAATGTTTTGAGGCGCTATCAGTTCAATTGGCCGTCCGGGGCGTTCATCATCTTCAAGGGAGTCTTTCCCAAACGGAAACATTTGGCCCACTTTTTTACAGTGGAATATGAGGGAGATAAATCACCATCTAAACGTTGTTTAATGTGATTAAGCGTACACCCTTCTTTTGTTAAAAATTTAATGACCGGTACTCAATTTTCGATACCCGAGACATTTTCATGCACTAGTCACGTTGTCTGGCTGGTTACTAAAAACTACTACTCTTCGAGCCGTAATGTACATAGTGTAGGCCTCACGCATGTGCAACTATGACGCAACGAAGTTTGAACAAGTTCGAACCTGTGTAAGCCTGTCAGGCCGAGAATTTATGGCGTCTACCTCGTATATCTATATTTAGATGTAGACTATGATCACTCAGTCAATGGTTGATTCTATCGAGAAATGCATTACATTTACGCTCCAATGTATAGCCATCTTTATCAGTAATTATAATGGACGTATCATCAGCATATAAATTCACAGATATGCTATTTGCTAATATAGTGTTTTCAATATCATTAATATAAAGAGAAACAAAACTGGGTCCAACACAGAACCTTGTAGTACACCAAATTTGTTGTCCAAACGTGACCAATTGATTGGAGTGATGGATTCCCCCAACTTAAGATGAATCGAAACATATTGATTGATAACACAAGTAAGATGACAACCCTTGCAATGCAAGCATCCTAATACCAAGGTTTTCTTTCTATCGTTAGAGTTGCTCAATTTGCGCCAACAGCCAGTGGCGGGCGCATAAAAGTTTACACAAAATAAAGGGTGAGAAATAAAATATAATACGTGCTCAAACACTGCAACATTAGACATGTTTCCACAGTTGTTTCGGCAAACCGAGTGCGGCGTGAGAAAAAGTGTGTTTATATACAGAAAACGAACGTTCTGCATCTAGTGACGTTATATTTGCGTAATTAAAATAATCTTTGGAACAACTTAACGGTTCTGTTGACGCACCTTCACAAATTTGTCTTAATGTGCCAAAATCAGAATCTTTCTCTAAAACACTTTCAAACCTTTCTAGAACAAACATTTTTTGCGTCTTCTACCGCGCATAGCTGTGCGTGAACATGTCTGCACTATTTGCAGAAATTCCACTAATGACACCGAAGGATTTTGTAATTTTTTTATTGCCTCCACTCGTCCGAAGTAATTGTTCTGAATAGTTTTTAAATCCGTTTTAACCTGACTATCTTGAAATTTCGACTGACTTTCTTTGATAGCCGCAGCTTCCTTTGGATCGCAGCTTCCTTTGGATCACCGCTTCCTTTGGATAAAACCACGTTCTTAATATTCTCAAAATATTTATAATAAAACGCGGCCTGTAACCATGTTCCCCAACGTGTAAGAATAGGTTCCAGTGGCTCAGATATACGGGGGCATAGTCTGTGAAATTTGCGAATACGTTTTGGGGATTTGACAAACACTGCTTTTGTATGCGCTATGAAAGCGTCTATTCAGATACATTTCTAATACATCTGCCACATGACTGAAAGCATGAATTTTACACGTGATATGTAACAAGTTAGCACAATGATTTTTAAGAGACCGGCCTACAGAAAGCATGTTTGCGGCACCATCACTCATAAACATCAACAGTTGGTTTGTTGAAAGTTCAAACTTTTCCAATCTGGAAGCTAATAGAATTGAAGGCGAGGATTGATGTGGCTCCATTGTACGTACCATTACATTAACCACAGAATGTTTTTTACGATTTGTTGTTTCGACCACACATAACCAGAGTTTTTTATCTTTCAACTCCAATTTAATTCTTTTTTCAACATGTTCACGAGTAGATGGCACAATTCTTTGTAACGATGCCCAACTTGGTAATTTGCAGTCCGAATATTTATTCCAAAAGACGACATATACTTCCTTGTCTAGTAAATTAAACGGTAGATTACATGCAATAAAGGTAACGCTTAAATTCAATTTAAATTTGTCATAGTGTTGTATGCAATTTTTTTTTGAAGAATGCTGTTTACTATTTAGGTGACGGTAATCCCTTTTGGACCAACACATTAAACGGATATTACAAATTACACATTGAATTTTAACGCCATCATAATTTAGGTCAGGCATTTCTGCTATAAATTCTGTAACTTTGTCCACCATAGGTCGTTTTCGCGACGTAGGCAACCTAGAACTACGAAATAGTATTTACGGCAGCGTACATGTATACACAACAGATCTGGTTGAGACTCGCAGTTACATTGAGGGTTGTATCGAACCTCCGCCACTGCCCGTTGGCGCTAGCGAGCAACTCTAATCATGATAGTGTGTTTGATGTAGTCGAATGCCTTGGTGAGATCGCACTAGAAGAATTAAAAAACAATTCCAGTAATTTACCGAAACAACTTATTTAGTTATTGGTTAAAAAAGTGAATAACTAACAACACCGCAATTTTTGTTAGGTTTAAAGTTCATTTACGGCATATAAAGCAAATAAAGGAGTTGTGGCTTGCAGAATTTGTTGGGAAACACCAGGTATATAAAATTACGAACGTCTGTCTCTATTAAGATTGAGGTATTATTTTATTCTAATCGTGGTGACGTTTTTCATATTTAAAATACAAGTAAAACATGCATACTTCCTATAGAAACGAAGTACAACTAATCTAAATATTCTTGAATCATTCTGTAAACGTATTTTGAATTGATATTTTCTTTTTTAAGGTATCATCGATGGAGTTGATACATCTCAGATGACAAGAGAGCAATTAGAAGTATTTGCTCTAAGAATAAAAGAAGAGAATGAACGCGAAAGAGAAGAGCGTAATTTCTTTCAATTGGAAAGAGATAAAATTAGAACCTTTTGGGAAATCACCCGTAGCGAATTAGAAGAAACTAAGGCTAAATTAAGGTAAACATTGATTATTTCTATTAGTTCGTAATGTCATAATTGTAAATGAAATTTAAAGGAACAAGGATAGACAGATCGAAGAAGCAACTGAAGCTAATGAGGAAGAGTTAAAGTTTTTTAAGCAAAAAGTTAAACACCTTCAGTATGAACATCAAAATAGTTTAACGGAGTGTAAAGCTGAGGCCATGGTTTCTCTTAAATTGTCCGAGGATGATCACACTGAGCAAGAAAGAGAATTGCTACGAGATAAACGAGAATTAAAAGCGAAAATCAGAGAAGATGAAGTATCAAATCAGGACCAAATGAAAGCTTTGAAACTGGTAATGATTTTATCTACGTACATTTAAAAATGTAACTGTAACCATATTTTTAGCAATTTAGCGAAGAAATTCATAAAGCAAGAGAAGAATTTGTCAAGGAAGCCAAGGAATTAGAAAATAAATATGAAAAAAGATTCAACAATCTGAAGCAAGAACTCGGAATTAAACACAGGTTGGTTTTGTTTTGGGTAAAAATATAATTTCAAATTGCTCCCTTGTATTGTAGAATGGAAATGTCTGAAGTAGAAGAAAGAAAAAATTCTCAAATAAGTGAGCTTACTAAAAGTCACGAAATGGCCTTTAATGAAATGAAGAATTATTATAACGACATTACATTAAACAATTTAGCATTAATCAGCAGCTTAAAAGTATTGTAAAACACTTGTTCTCTATCTACATTTATAATCTGTTTTTAGGATCAAATGGAAATTCTAAGAAAACAAAATGAACGTATGTCTAAGCAAGTAGCTGATTTGACATTAGAGAACAAAAGATTAGCGGAACCGTTAAAACAGGCGCAAGCAGACGTGACAGAATATAAAAGACAACTCCAAAATTATGAAAAAGATAAAATTTCCTTAGCTGTGAGTAATCACAAATAC
Organism: Dynastes maya; assembly: GCA_029619315.2. Classification (NCBI taxonomy): domain Eukaryota; kingdom Metazoa; phylum Arthropoda; class Insecta; order Coleoptera; family Scarabaeidae; genus Dynastes; species Dynastes maya. The sequence continues at coordinate 36,045,067 of JAROYE020000004.1, forward strand.
ATACATATTGTAAATCATACGTTACCTTCCTTGGATTAATTTTAGAATACAAAAGCAAAACTTATTGCAACAAAGAAAGAGTTTGATGATCTTAGATGGTCAAATGAAGCGTTAGAATTAAGATTTGAAAAGGTAATTATCTTCTACCTTTAAATATGAGAATTTTTAAGTTTTGACTTCAGCTGAAGGGTGAGAAAGACGAACTTCAAAATAGATTTGTTAGAGCAGTGCTAGAAGTGCAACAAAAGACTGGTTTAAAGAACGCCTTACTACAAAGAAGAATAAATACCCTCACCAATGTTGCGGAAAATAGAGAAGCAGTCATTGGTGAATTAACAGCGACCAGAAAGGTTCCTCCTGGCTTAAATGAAAAGTTTGATGTATGTTTAGATTCTTTGTTGTTCGTCAATCCGTTTACATTTAGTTAATTCTTCTATACCGAAATGACTAGATTGTAGATGTATAGTAACAGTGCTAGATTCCAGGGGTGCTCTTTGTAGCAACTGGAGAGGCACGAATAATATTTTGGCGGCCACTTTGACAGAGAAGGTTGCTTCGAACTAATGATTTACTTAAGTTTTACTGCTACCCCTCAAATTTCCGTCGAACGCTCTTCTTTCGATATCTACTTTCAGAGGAACTGTAGACAGCCTATCCCCCCTCGCACATGTTTTACTGGCTGGCGCGTGATTGTGCATCACAATTATTAAAATTTTCCACTAGATAGAAATAAGCGATATGCTTGAGATAATACGGATTGAGGTACAAACCACAACATACAATACATCGTGTCCTACTTAAAAGTAACAACTGGAATAATTCTTCAAATAAGGCAAGAGCGCTGACACAGGTTAATTTTTATTTTAAGGGGAATATCTTTTAACGTAAAATTGTCATTTGGTATTTCAAGTCCTTCTCGTCTGCAGCCCATAATTTCAAAAATTTGAAATGGGATTTGGGGACAACACATCTGAAAGCTCTAACGTTCCTATATCTTTTACACAAGCACAAATGTTTTGATACATCCGTATTCGAAATAGGAGGCACGTCCAGAAACTCCGTTTGGTTCCGAAGTTCCGTTTGGTAATAAAAACAAAACGAGTACAGATATAGAAAAACTATTTACTGCAAAAAAAACTAACTACAAACCTTCTACACAACTCCCACCATTTTGTAGGCACTTGTCATAGCGTGGCACAAGTTTTTGCATGCCTTCCTCATAAACGTTGCTGTGTTCACATGGAAACATGTCTTGACCTCACACTGTTCACACAAGCGGCAGTGTTTGTATGTCCTCAAACGTGCGCTTGTGCACCATGTGATAACATGTTCTTTGAGCTCTACACCACATGGTTGACAACACAAGCGGCGGCAAGGTTTTATGAGGAAGGCATACAAAAACTTGCGCCATGCTATGACAAGTGCCTACAAAATGCTGGGAGCTATGTAGAAAGATAGTTTAAGGTTTGTAGTTTTTTTGCAATAAATAGTTTTCCTGTATCTGTACTCGTTTTGTTTATATTACCAAATGGAGCTTAGTTTCTGGACGTGCATCGTATACAACAAAGATATACATTCGAGATATACAGCGTGTCCACCTACAGCGTGGACGACGATAATTCACTTTCTGAGCAATCAAGAGGAAACATTTTCAAATAAAAAATATTCGGAGACAAATGCTGCAGAAAATAAAATTACATTCAAGTATACAGGCCGTTCCGTTCACGCTGCGCACAATACAAGTTAGGTATTTTAAACGAGACAACCTGTATATTATTACGATTTTAGATATTCCTCTTCAATTCACGGCAACTTTCTTTAATATTCCCTATGCCTATCTATCTTACTTTTTGAAATAATTGACATTATTTGAGATTTTTGCGAAATGTCGCCGTTTCTTTAACGGCTGATATCTTCAACGCGTTACACGCTAGGGTGGTGATTCAAATTTTATTCAAGTATTTCTTGGGGTTTTTGGTAAGACATCGATGATTTTTTTATATCAACCAGATCTAGAAGATGGCAATCGATATCGTTACCATGTTTGATTCATGTTGTTTCAACTTTTTTAAATGGAACACCCTGTGTATTTTACAAAATATAATAGAGAAGCCCTTCTAGAAGCTATGCAGATAAGCTATTCGTGTAAAAACGTAGGGTGCTGTAACGAAATATTATAAACTTTTGTTTCGCTACGGATATTTATTAAAGCAAATGTGTTAGTGTTATCCTTTTTGGTACAATTTCATCATCTACTCGAAGTAACCATTATTTTCCTACATACGAGGGCGAATCAAATATTAACCGGACTTTTGTTTTAGAACATTTATTGGTACAGTAAATAAAATTTTGAATACACCTTATTTTTCTATATAATCTCCTCTTTTATTCACACATGTTTCCCACCGAATCGGAAGTTTTTTAATTCCGTCATCAAAGAATGAATGTGGTCGCGTCTGCAACCAATTGCGCACGATCGTTTCTACACCTTCGTTGTCGTCAAAGTGATGGCCTCCCAGTTCTTCTTTGAGTGGCCCAAACATGTGGTAGTCACACGGGGACAGATCGGGACTGTAGGGCGGATGTTCCAGTGTTTCCCAATGAATTTTGTCCAATTTTTCTTGGGTTAATGCAGCTGTGTGTGGCCGAGCGTTGTTATGGAGCAAAATCGCACTTCGAATAGGCATGTCTCGCCTTTTTCGTCGATAGGCCAGTTTCACTTCATCAAGCAGTTGACAGTAGTACGCAGCATTAACTGTACGCCGTTCATGGAGAAAATCAACGAGCAATATGCCTGCAATCCAAACAAATCGTTGTAAGAACTTTCCCAGCAGAAAGACGGGTCTTGGCTTTCCGTGGTGCTGTTTCTCCAGGTTTTCGCCACTCCATGCTTGCCTGCGTAAACTCCGGGGTGTAATGATGCACCCACGTCTCATCACAGGTGACAATGTGCCTCAAGAAATCATCCCCCTCTGTTTGATATCGTGCCAAAAGTCTTTCACACACGGCAAGACGGTTTGCTTTCTGATCTTCCGTCAAGAGGCGAGGAACCCACCTTGCCGACACTTTTCCGTAACCCAAATCATCTGAAATGATTGATTGGGCACTCCCATACGATATTCCGACGTGTGCAGCAATTTCCCATATTGTGTCCTTCAATCATCTCACGGATCGCAAGAATATTCGTCTCACTGGTGCTTGTTCGCGATCGGCGTGCATGGGTCTTATTTTGGACTGACTGTCGGCCATCGGAAAATTTTTTGTGCCAGTCGTAGACTTGGGTCCTTGAAAGCGTTTTTTCAGCGAACTGTGCAGTTAGTCGACGCAAAATTTCGGCAGGTTCTACGCCCTCCCGCGACAAAAATTTAATAATAATGCGTTGCTCAACAGACGTGTGCACCTCTTGCTCAGACATGATGCTACTAACAACCAATCTGCTCTGGCGAGCCGAACCGATTTACTCCCCTCCAACATATATCAACACGTCACGTTACTCACTTCACCTAGGAGCGTTAAAAAGAAAAGTCCGGTTAATATTTGATTCGCCCTCGTACATTGTCTAGTAAGTTAACCAGCATCTATGTAATAATAAATAGCGAAAATAAACAGACAAATGTTAATTAGTGTTCAACATACAATGAATAAATTTATTTAGCACCGCACAGTAAGTTTTTTCAGCAGTAAGAAATATAATTAGAACATACTGAAAATTGTTAAAAAAATTTCACAATTTGGTTAAATAGAAATATTTACGAAAAAACTTCCTGGATGAATTTTTCAAGGCAATGCATAACATGGACATTACACAAAATAATACTCCCGAGATGTTATTAAATGTACAATAAAATACAAGGAATCACATTACAGTTTGAAATAAAATGGTGTTCACTTCGAATAGATGTGAAATTGTATGCATAAATAAAATTTTGCAGTTTATTTTTAATGAATATCTTCAGAAACACAAAAGTTTATACTATTTCGCCACAACACTCTATGAATTTTAGCAAAAAACTTATCCACATAGCTTTATATTTAATTTACTAAAGAACGACACATTTTAGGTAGAGGGAAATGTTTAAAAACAATTCTATTACAGTTTCTCTATCAGATCGCGGAAAAATATACAGGTGTTCCATTTAAAAAACTTGAAATAGCATGAATCAAACATGCCAACGATTTTGATGGCCATCTTGTAGAGTCCAATTTATATAAAAACCCGTTTGACATATTCCTTGAAACTCCAAGAAATACTCAATCGGATAAGATTTTAATCACCACCTTAGCGTGTAAAGCGTTTAAAATATCGGCTATTAAAGAAACAGAGATATTTTGCAAAAATCTCACATTATGTCAATTATCTCAAAAAGTAAGATAGATAGGTATAGGGAATATTGATGAAAGTTGACATAAATTGAAGAGAACTAAACTTGTAAGGTGTGTAGGGGAAACTGAACACTCTGTATACTTGGATATAAGTTTATGTTGTGCAGCATTTCTCTTCAAATATGTTTTATTTGAAAACCTTTTCTCTAGATTGCTCAGGAAGGGAATTATCGTCCATCCACGCACTAGGTGGACATGCTGTACAACAAGATATACAAGATAAAAGAGACGAAACAAATCGTAAAGAAAATTAAGACAAGGTTGAATTTATGAGTAGTGTTTTATTTTGAAATATTACTCATAAATAGTTGAGAGCGTACAACACTAACATTAACTACATATATACTAACAATGACTGAACTAGCTCGCTCCAACTAAGGGATAGGTTTAGGAAAAGTAGAGTTAATGAAAAATGTTAGAGCTGCTACGAGGTAGGTCATCCGTACCCGAAACCGGTCTCAGCGGAAAGCGCGACAATCGCTCTTGTCCGTTTATGCACTGCGGTTCGAATCGCCTGTACTTTAGCCAAAGTACGACTTCTTTTCGGAGATTGCAATCGCCGAAACACGAAGGTTAGTCCGATACAATTGAGCTTTTCGATCTTGTTCGTTATGTCATTTTTTAAACGATTTGATTTACATGAATTTTGTTGATGACATAACGGACAAGATCGAAATTGTTGATGACGTAAGGGACAAGAACGTAAAATTCGACGATAGTTTCAAAAATGACCGTCGAAACGTTAACACCAATACCATATACAGGGCCGTGCGGTAGATTTTCTTAGTATGATGCAAAGCTTCGAAATGCCGAAATAACCTACGATTGTGATTTAAAACAACTTGTACAAAATGTATGAATATGATATCAACTATCAACTACAACAATCTACTACAGTTTTACCCTTTTAAGTTTAACTAGTAAATTCGTTAATTAGGGATGTGTAGTCTAGAGTTACTACCAATATAGATTCAATAGAAATTAATGACAGATTTGTAAGTTTTGTTTGGCTTATTGAGTTTGTTAAGTAGTGTTTTATTAATTTTAGTTTGGAAAAAAATCTTTCCCCACTAGCTACAGAGACAGATAGTGTTAATAAAATTCTCGGAGCTACAACAGTATTCGGATACAAAGTAATTAAGTAATTTTGGTACAAATAATTTAAAACATCCAAAGGTTTCATACAATATGGCATTCGGGCTACATCATGTAACTATTCTTCAAAATCATTTGCATTTATATCTGGTTCATTTTCGACTGAAAGTATTGACTGGAGACTGGAACAATAATTCTCTAGCGTTTTGCCACCTATTTCCTTGAGTTTTAAAATGTTATATATAAAACTGAAACTGTCTAGAATACAATTGAAAAAGTTTATTTTAAATTTGTTCTCCTCTGTCAAGGGTTCATCGACAGCTTCTTCATAGTCAAATTGATGTTTTTTCCTTCCAGCTCTAATTTCAGCTTCGAAAGAAATTCTGTACTGCATTCAAGATTTTTTGTAATCTCATTGGCAGCAATTTTCATCTGATCATATTCAGATTGTCTATAACTTTCCACTTTTCTATGGTTTATGAAAACATTTTGAAAACACAATCTGACAAATTTATAGTTACAGATTGCAATAGCTTTGAGACGGAATTTATTTCAAATAAAATATGCCAAAGAGTTACAGCATATAAATTAGTTTATTATTAGTTAGTTTCCTTAGCTTTATATGCACCCCTATTTCTTTGAATGCATTCATTAGTTCATTTCTTTTGATTGAATCGAAGGCTTGCTTAATGTCAATAAATTGAAGTTCAATATCCACACAGTACTCAAGTGCTTTCTCCACGACTTGTTTTACAATGTGAATAGCATCAATTGTAGATTTTCCTGTGGTAAATCCACATTGATATTGACCCAATGTGTGTTTCATATTGCTTGTAATATTGTTGACATTATTTTGTAGGCCTGTATTCAGTAGTGTAATGCTTCTATAGTTATTGCATATTTGTTGATCTCCTTTTTTGTGGATTGTTATTTGTCCATTCTCCCATTCTGCAGGCATTCTTTCTTCATCCCATATTTTTTTGATGGTACTATGTATTTTCTCATGCACCTCTTCTCCTCCATATTTTATAAGTTCTGTGTTTATATTGTCTCTTCCAGGAGCTTTCCCATTCCGGCTTTTGCTGACTGCTTCTTTAGTTTCTTCCAATGTTATTTCTCCCTCTATTACATTTTCTTTTGCCCTTTCTGCTTCATCCTCTTCGATTTCCCAGCTTGGATCCTCCTCAGTTAGCATATTTTTAAAGTCGTTTTCTGTTGTTGTTCCTTCTTTGTTTTTTACTTATCTCGCTTCACTTTTACATGTTTTGGTTTCTGAGCTAACTCTTTTATAAAATAGTTTGGAGTTTTTGTTTTTATTTTCATTTTCTATTTCTTCTAATTTGTCTTCTTCCATTTTCTTTTCAGGTTCTTCATAATTTTTTTACTCTTTCTTATAATTTTGTATTCTTCTTCACTCTCCTCTGTTCTTGTTCTTAGCCATTTATGTCTTGCTTGTATTTTCTGTGTGAGTATATCTTGACAATCTTGATTAAACCATTCTTTTGTATTTCTTTCTCTTCTCGTCCCTATATTTTACTTTGCTCCTTCATTAATGCGCCCCTTTATGATATTTCAATTAGTTTCTGTATTATTAGAAGAAATAAATAACCTATTTAGGAAATTATTTATGAGAATTTAAATTTCAAAACATAAAGAATAGGACGAATAGGACATCTACGACGGACAACAGTTCACTTTTTCAGTAGATAATATTAAAATATGATCTTTACACTACACTAAAATTATGTTAGGCGTATTATATTTAATGAATTGCTTAAACAAAGAGTTGCATATAAGAATCTTGTATTCATTCACAATAATTGTATAAAGATTAAATTGAAAGTCTCCATCATGTTTAATTGAAAGATTAGATTTAGTGTATAATGTACATACAACAGAAATGTAAACAATTTTTATATACAGTCCCTGGTCATCGAATTAGAACCATTTAAAAATATTATGCTTTTGGGGTAAAATTTAAAAAAAACAATTGGTAATGTTGGCAATATTATTATTTGATTACATATAACATGCAGGTAAGTATATTTTGCTTGTCTCTTCTCTGTGTTTTATTATTTCCTCAATCCTTTTTGGCATATTGCCAATGCAGCTTTTTATTGCTTTTTTAATTTCGTCGCTATTATGCCATACACCTTTAATATGTTGTTGCAATTCTTCCTTTGTAGTTGAGTTTCGTGTACTTACGTTTTTCAAGACATTCCATACATTTTCGATTATACTTCAAAGAGTTTTAATTTTATTTGTGTGCGTCTATTTTCGCGGTCAATTATTATCATAATGGGAAAGAAGAAAGGTATATCCACAGAGAAAAAAGCACGAATTTCTGCTCTTCTAAAGACGGGAGAGTTCTCTCAACGTGAAGTTGTACATCAAAATAAAGGAGAGTATTTCTAGCACAAGTAGTGACATACTAAAGGTGTTCATAAAATTCTTAGTGGAGAAGGTATATAAATGTCAGCTCGAACAGTCCATAGACGTCGTGAAGCAGACTTGAAATGCAGACGTCCGGCAAAGAAGCCAAGACTAACATCTAGAATGAAAGTGACACGATTTCAATGGGCTAAAGAATATCAAAAATATACAGTTGAAGATTGGGGAAAGGTAAGTTTCATTTATCATCTGTATTTTTGGTAAAATTATAGCGGTGAATCACGGCTAGAAGTGCTAACCGAGAGAAGCCAATTTGTTCGTCGACGTCCTTCAGAGCGTTATAAAGAAGCATATATTTATGATCAAATATATTAAACACCCCTCATCTCTAATGGTTTGGTCGTGTATTACGACAGAAGGACCGGAACCACTATATTCCGTTAACGGAACAATGGAACAGAAACAATATAAAAATGTTGTACAAAACTATTTAATACGTTATATTGGTTTCTTGGCAATTTACCAGACATAAACCCAATTGAAATTTGTGGAATGTCTTGAAAAACATCGTAAATACACGAAACTCAACTACAAAGGAGGAATTACAACAACATATTGAAGATGTATTGCATAATAGCGACGAAATTTAAAAAACAATAAAAAGCTGCATCGGCAGTATGCCAAAAGGATTGAGGAAATAATAAAACACAGAAGGGGAACAAGCAAATATTAGTAAATATATGTTCAAATTATACTTACTTGCGTGTTATATGTAATTAAATAATAATATTGCCAACATTAGCAACTTTTTTTTTAATTTTTACCCCAAAATCATAATATTTTTAAGTGGTCTTAATTCGATGGTCAGGGACTGTAACTTATTAAAAGTACTCAGAGATTCATAATTTCATAAATATTAAAATATATGATTTCGTTTTTAAATCTAAGAAATAGTTAAAATACTACTGTGTGTAAGAACACTTCCATTTTAAACTTAAGATGAGTTTAATTGCGAAAATTCTAAAAAAGAATTGTGTATTTTAATACATACAGTGCGGACCTAAAGTATCCCCCCCCCCTTACTAACTTTTGAACAACTGAGGCTAGCCTTTTCGGAAAAAATAGGACGATTTTTTCTGGGCTAACTTTTGGTATTATCGGGAGTTCAACTGCATTTCCGGTTTCACTGGAAGCAATAGAAAGACGAATTCAGCGATACCACAAATTGTTTTAATTTAATAATATATCTTCATTGTTTTGTCTTAGACTGCTTAACTAACCAACTGAGATTTGACAGACCGACAATTGGTGTCACAAGAGACATTCATAATAACAAAAATAGATTACTACTAACTTTATGGCTTCAATTGTAATATTTCTTAAACTAAAGTATAATAAATGTGGTATGATTGAATTCGCCTTTCTATTGCTTTTCCAAAAATGTAAAAATATACAGGATGTTCTATTTAAAATAAACAAGTTTACGTCACTTCCGGTGAAACTGGAAATCAAGTTGAACTCTCGATAAACCAAAAGTTAGCTTAGAAAATATAAAAATAGACCTATTTTTTCCGAAAACGCTAGTCTCAGTTGTTCAAAAGTTAGAAGAGGGGGGGGGGGATACTTTAGGTCCTCGCTGTATAATGAATGGGAATTAAAGGCAATGGAACGCAGGTGACGTTACGAGTGACTTGACCTTGAGTAGACATATCGGTCGCATTGAGCAATCCTTGTAAATCTAAGATCCTTGGGTTGAGTAACGAGCGAATATCCCTTTCCCCATTCCGAATGCATCCAATTAAGAGAGATCGATAAATGCGATTATAGTATACGCTCAGAATTTGTATGTTTCTCAAATAATCATGTCGAATTATCGCGGTATACTGCGGTTTTATTTTTATCCATATACTGGTTACTATATTTTAAGTAGGTACCCATCTCACATTCGGATATCTAGATAAAAATAAATATTATTTTAAGACGTGAAGCGTTTATTTAGAGTGGAACATCTTGGTTGTACGATCTGTAGCAAATTTAAAAGAAGAGCGGTCTAATCTGCGCTTGGTCAATGTCTACGAGCATATTTTCAACATTGTTTAAGGAGGCAAGTAGGGTTTGATAGTTTTCGAGTTATCTACCCACAATGTTATGATTAAAAAAAAATAGATTTTCAGAAAAAGCCGATTTACAGTTTGATTCCCGTTGGAGCGCACTACCGGGGGTACAAGTTTAGGGAAAAAAAGGTCCGTCCTCCCTCCTCCACTCTGTATATGTTGAGTACTAAAATTTATTAGGAACTTCTACTATAATATCGATACTAAGAGGCTAACCAACAATTAAAAAAAAAACAGGTCAAAATTGGAGTGGCGATTCAAAAGAAAATTAACAATCAAATTGTGACCAATTCTCACTGATACGTTAACTTTGACTTGTAGCTTATGCATATATTTGCAAACAAATTAATAATTAATACATCCGTAATTTACAATAATTAGGAACTTTAATCATTCATTATAATTGTGGAATCGTACCAAGCGTTTATCATATTTGAAAGAATTTTTTTCTATCCATCTATTTTAAAGGTCGTTTGCAAAGCTAGTTGATGTTATATACCTATATATTTCAAGTTTGCAACCATTTTTCGGATATATTTCGTCATGTCTTTCTTTATACCGTATGTACTCCTAATCTTCTCTTCTTTTATTTAATTTCATTTGTTTTACATGCTGTGAAATAATTTTAGCAATTGCATAGCATTTATAAGTTATGTTGTGTTTAATCGAATTTATAGTTTAGAATTTACTGTTGTTCAATACATATATGCATTTTCACTTTATAGAAAATACTTACCAAGAAGAATCAGACAATCAAGGATCTCCAATACGAACTGGCAAGAGTATGCAAAGCTCACGATGACCTTGTTGATACTTACGAGGAAAAATTGGTACAATATGGAATTCCTAAGAATGAACTTGGTTTCATTCCAATGAGAGTATTACCTGAAGGCCAAGCTGGTCATGCGAGAGGACCAGCAGGTTTAGTGACCAAGAATAAATAAGATGACATATACATATTTGTTTATTTAATTTTGACTAATCTGCAGTATAATAAACGCTATAAAATTATAACTAATATTAGGTCTAATTTAATTATATTTGTTGGGAATACTAAATACGATTCACAGACAACGTATACTATATATCTGTATACATATATCTAGCCATCCCCGCGTTATTTTTTCCTATTTTAAATTAGATTTTTTCTGTAGATTATATCCCAATAATTTTTTTAAGTTATTTCTCCCTTTTTAAAGAATTTGTATAAATGCGAAATTGTTATTCAAGATGTTGAAATTCGAAAATCATTAAAGCAACCGAAACCAAAGATTTTTGACGATTATGTAACATTTATGACCCCTATTTGTGACGACTTTGACTTGCGACATTACAATAATGACCCAGAGTTGACTTTTCAAGAAGAAGATCCAACCACAGTTGATAAGGCATTGTCAAGCCCCGATGGCACATTGTGGACAGCTGCTAGAAAAATGAGTTGGAGAGTTTCGATGACAATGATGCCTGGGAGCTTGTTGATTGGCCAGAGAACTCATCAGTAGTGAAGTGTAAGTGGGTTTTTAAGAGAAAGATCAATAGTGTGGGTGAAATTATCCGCCAAGTAGTTAAGGGTTGTTCATAGAAACCAAGAGTGGACTATGACGACAGTTTTACACCAGTCGTAAGGCACTATAATCTAAGACTGTTACTTGCGTTATCCGTTAAAATGAATTTATCTATAAAGCATTTAGATGTTAAGACTGCGCATTTCTTAATGGATTTCCAAAGAAGAGAGTGTATGTGCACATTCCTGAAGAGTATTCTATGAGCAACCAAGTGAATAAAAAGTGTTTAAAGTTAAAACGAGCTATCTAGGGGCTCAAACAACGCTAGGGCTTGGAACGATAGAATAAAGTGTTATCTTAGAATTAGGATACATGAGCTCCAAATTTGAATCCTGCATTTACGTGATAAGAAATTGTTGGAGTTTATGTTGACGATTTTTTCATTTTTTCAAATAATAATGTTGAAACAAATTTGTTTAGGCAGGATAAGGGAACGTCTAAGTATGAAAATTGAGTACAACCAAGTCTTTTGACTTTGAATTTGAAATATTCGATGCAAAGACTGAAAACTCCTTTAGAACCTGGTTTGAATTTGTCATGTGAAACTCAGTTATGGTTGTACATGCATTCAATTCTATACAGTCGACCTTTCCTATTAAAATGTTATTTCGCAATAAATTTCTTTTCTGATTTGAGTATAGTTTTAGTTGTTTGCTTATTGCATGGCAATGTGTAAAGAAAATCAACAAAAATAAATTTTTATATCAAATAGAGCAGACGAAAGCATATGTTCATATTGCAGATTCAAGATACCTTACCCAAACAGTGCTTAAAAGTTCACACCACTACTTAAAATTAGAAACTTTTTAAATTTTAAGTTAAGGATAAATGTTTACAATTTGTCAACTTGTGCTTATCGTATATAGACGTGTTCAAACGAATCAGATTCTGTAACAAAAATAATGATAATATATTGTATAATATTGTATTCAGTTTTTCATAATTATCTCAAAACTTTCCGAAGTGGCAGTAACGATTCTCTGGCCATGGAACTGCGCAACACCCTTTGTGTGTCTCTTATTTTATGAAGATTTAATTATTGCGTTGTTTAGATTCGGAAGACATTCGCAGAATTCAAATTCAAATGTTTCCTTAGATTTCTAGGTATCGAGAGCGCATATCTCCATACATACTTGGCGGTTGGCTAATATTAAAATTACACTTGCTTTTTTTATTACATAATACGTATAAAACCACCCATTAATGAGCTACTTTAATATTTCTAATATAATGTTAGTAAAAGTACTACTCCTCCTTAATACCTGTTTTTCACACGGTCTTTTACTTATAATGTTGCTATTATTTACAGTTCTATCCCTCCGAACCTCAGGTTTAGGGATAAGTACAAGAAAATTTACTTCTTGGACAGTAATGATTTCATTAGTCACTGGACGTGTGTTCTTTTGCTTTTTCTTTGGTGGATAGGTTTTGTAGGTGTGTAACCTCAGTACTGCTTAGGATCGACAAATGTTCTTTTTTTTGGTGTAGAACTATTACATTTGTCAAGGTTTATATTAGGGTAGGTAAGGATTCATTTATAGGCGAGTATCCCATATATCTCTGCTACTACATCCGAGTTGGGGATGACGAGATTCCGGTGAAGCTCATAAAGTACTGTGCTCCTGAGCTGGCTGTTTCGTTGGAACCGATAATTAATGATTGTCTTCAAATAGGTGTCTTTCCTGAACTATTCAAAAAATCGATCATAAAACTGTTGCACAAAAAAGGAGATAAAAGTGATTTAGTAAATTACAAGCCACTAGCAATATTGACCAACTTCTCAAAAATTTTTGAAAAGATAGTTTTCACACATCTATAAATTTCTACATAAGTATGATCTCTTTGACAATTGCCAGAATGGGCATATAAAGGGAAGAAGTACAACTAGAGCAATATATCAAGCTTTAGCGGAAATAGTAGATGGTTTAAATGAAGAACAAACGACTATAGCACTATTTATGGATCTGAAAAGAGCATTCAATTGTGTCGACTATAACATCTTATACAAGAAACTTGAGATAATAGGCATTAGAGCACTTGCATTGCAATTAGTCAAATCATATTTAACTGAGAGAAAGCAGACTGTTGTGGATGTATGTAATGAAAACAGGTCTGGCTGGAAAACTGTAAAGAGAGGAGTCCCATAAGGATCTGTACTGGGTCCTCTTTTGTTCCTAATTTATGTGAACGATTTACCAAAGTTAATACACCATAAAACAGCTTTATTTGCTGATGATACATCAGTAGTTGTAAAAACTTAAAGAAAAAAGGTTGACATTGATCTAACAGAGGCGTTGATAAATTTTAGCGCATGGTATGATCAAAATAACCTAAAACTAAATATTGAAAAAACTCACCTGCTACATTTTGGCTACTTTAAAACGGATCCAATCAGTATTTTCTGCGATAGTTACAACTTGGTCAGTGAAAGCAAAGTAAAATTTCTTGGATTATTATTCTACCGGCAAAGAAACTAAAATCACAATTAAAAGAACTGCTTACCACTAATATCTTTTATAATGTAAACGAGTATTTTTGTCATCAGTTTTAACTGTTTTCATTAATTGAGACGAGTAAATTTTGTATCATACTTCTTACGTTTTATTTTATTTTATCCTGTTCTGACTACAGCTATTACGGTACCTAGCTTTGTATTTTTGCTATTTTATGTCAACGTTTATTTGTTGTGCGATGTTTCTTTTTATTTGTTATGTTTGTTTATTTATGTACACACACACAGTACAAAAGAATTACATATTCAAGACATATTTGTGTATAATATTTAATAAAAAGATATTATTATTATTATTATTATTATTATTATTATTATTATTATTTATTATATAACGAATAATGTTACCGCTTGTGCCAGCAGCGTCCCCTCCGCTCTTCAGTACCCCTAGACAAGCGCACACACGCAACTCAGTCGCCTAGCATACGCAGTCGAGGTAACAGCTCGGCACAGATTTTAGGAAGTGCGTATCTTATTTGATTTTTGTCCTATTATAGGACTTTATATGGACTTTAATCGTTGATTATTTCAAAATAAATACTATTGTCGTATATCAGACAAGGAAAACGTCCTTAATTTAAAAGAAAAATTACGAATTCTAAAACTAAATAGAACCTCTCATTATAAACTAACTAGAATGCATTTTTTCATTTCCAAATATACAATATATTAAATGTTCAAATGATAATAAGCGCATAACAAATACTTACATGTTTTCTAAATCTAATTAATGGAATTTTATGGTAAAATGGATTCTTACTGATATGTAGATTCGCTTGGCGCGATTCCCCACCTTATACTTTCATAGCGGGCAAACGTTGCAACACTGTCCATATATTTTAGAGGTTCACTTTACTACGGAACATACTAACGCGGTATATTGATCGGCGTTACATCTTATCAATTTATATTTTTTGCAAGTATGATATGATTTTGTTTATTTATACTGATACCTCACGTAATATAGTAATGTATTTTCTGCACTATGTTGGTACCTATTCTTCTATAGTTGATGGATCAGAAGGAAGAGCATGGCTGAGATGATTTTTATGCCTTTAAGTTGAATTAATGTATAGCATCATGATATTAAGGGCTTTATGTATACTCGTACATTATAATATTTTTATTTTCTGCTTAATAGATTATATTATTTTTATTATTCGTAGGAATGAAAAAATTGTCCTTATCTCACAAAGTTCTATTGTGAAATTAGGCGACCAGTTTCGTGTACAAAATATACATCACCAGGATATCCAATAAAAGAAAAATTACTGGAAAAGAAAAAATAATGGAAAAAAACTTAAAGTTAATAATTAAAATAAGGAGCAAGTGAATGAGCTAATGAAAAAGTTTTTGTTTTATAGGTTACAGTATAATTAAATTATTTCTTTAATAATGTAATTAAATAGGAATTTTTATGTAGTTTAATATTTAAGTTTATTTACCCCTTTTTATTATTATTATTTATTATATATAGTTAAATTAGTATACGCGGTAAATAGTAATAAAAATAAAAAAAATATTACATTAACCGGTATCTTTTGAAAATGTTTATGAAACGTTGTACGTTAAAGGCTATATCATTGTATGGGTAAGTACAGTATCTGTATTCTGGTTCCGTCGCTATTATCTAGGACGGCATGACTATACATAACAACTTGGTGACGCCAGGACATATTTCAGCTGCTCTTTTTGAAGATTAGTGGCATAAACTGACAGATGTAAGAGCAACGTGGCCAGGAGCAAGAACCATTAATACTTTTCTCCTCGTACTGTTTTTGCCGGTTGCGATTCCATCAATACTGGAGCTATTTATTAGCATTATCTTGTTTATTGTTTCTTTTTACACATGTTTCATGTGCACTTTTCTACATTAAGTTCACTTTTGTTTGAACATTATTCTGTAGATAACCTCTACTTTAGCCTTTTTAAAATTACGAGCAATGTGAACAATTTACTGCATTATGTACGGATATGTCGTACTGTAGGTAAGCGCAATTAATAATGTTCATGTAAATAATATATGCATATGAATAATATACATTTCAAGAATTCTAAGTAAATAAATGATTTATCTTAAGAAAATGAAACTATTGATTTATGAACAATATCTAAACGCTTTCTGGAATTAAGAAAACTATTTACTATTCTTGAGAAAATATTGTTTTGTGTTATAACGGCTATTTACTTATACTAAGGATCGCTTTCTTCAATTTTCTTGCAAGGTTTTCTTGAATCAAGTTAACAAATGTCAAACAAAGAAATACAATTATTTTATTACAAGTATATACTTCTCTTACGCGGAGAAAGAAACGCAAAAAAAATATTTCTTTTGATTTAAAACAATAATTGTATTGTGGATAATTGAAACAGTAATTGTCTTGATTTAAGGGGGACAGCTTTGATACAAGTAAATGTTTCTCTGCGTGTATGTATAATTTCTATTTTTAGGGAAAACGTAGCAATTTTATTAATGCAAATAGCTACAACTTCCCCTTCTCTTTTCTATATTGAACAGAATAAGTGCTACTTTTAATTTGCAACAAAATAATATGCAGATATTTGATGCAACGTACAGTTTTCAAACTCTACTTTATAAACAAATATGTGTAATGCTTTTGTTACTACAAGGTCAATGTTGTGTATTCCGGAAAACTTGCGGTTTCCGTTTTAAATGTGTAATTTCTAATGCACGTGTGTATGGTCGATTGTATTCTTGTAAATCAAAGAATTATTTGGAATTGCTAGTTTTGTTGTACTACGTATTTTCCGCAATTTCTACCCGTTTAAGAAATAGGCATGCACAATCTGCATATGTAAAGAATGCTAATGAACTTGAATATTGATTACTGTAGATACTATTTAAATAGTGATTAAGTATCTACTAAGATGAAATGAAAGTCTAACAGTGTGTAAAAAAACGACTGAAAACAACTGTGCGTTTGTGTGCGCCTCTATTTATTGTATGTATTTATCTATCAACTTATTTTTTGCTTTTTTAATGTCAATGTTACAGGTATAACAATATTAATAATACATATGGCATCTATGTATTGTGCAAAGTTGTAACGATTTCTTGTTTTATTTATTATTATTTTTAGAAAATTATCGCATAATGACTCTCGTTTTAAATATTCCATTCTTAGAATTTTCTACACGAC
Source organism: Dynastes maya (assembly GCA_029619315.2). Lineage (NCBI taxonomy): Eukaryota > Metazoa > Arthropoda > Insecta > Coleoptera > Scarabaeidae > Dynastes > Dynastes maya. The sequence goes on from JAROYE020000004.1 coordinate 36,062,288, forward strand.
GTGATATATCTAGCACTTTTTTACCAATAAATTTCGTACAAAAGAATTTGGAATTTTGTCTCTTTTCTAAGTAAATTTGAGGAAATGAATTCGTAGATATGACATAGAGGAAATAGAATCAGCAAAAGAATGTGGGAGTTACAAGCGAGTGGTTTTAGAAAAGAATTGATAACAAATTTCTTAAAATTCATGTGTGATGTAAAAGGCGAGGGTGGGGGAATTAGAAACAGGGGTAATAAGATACTTTTCTGTAGCAAATGTTTATGTGTATAAAAACCCAAAACATTTCACAGGACATATATACTTATTGTAATAATTATCCATCCACCCATAAGCAATCCCTTCTATCTCACGGTGTCGAGGTGTTGCGGGAGAAATCTCTCCAAGCGGCCTCTTTTTTTCCATACGCACCATGTGACCGAACCACATCAATTGTCTTTTTTCTATCACTGCTAATACTGGGTCTGCCCCTAACTTATCCCGCATTGTATTGTTACTAATGTAGTCCTTTCTCGTTACTCCCACTGCCGCTCTGAGGTAACGCATTTCGCAAGCCTGTATTCTACTCTTATCCCTGTCACCCAAGCTCCATGCTTCGATCCCATATGTTAGTACTGGCACATATACTCCCTTAAATATCTTGGCTTTAGTGGTAGCACTTATTTCCTTCTTTCTTATGAAAACATTACTAAGCGCGTAATACAGCTTATTAGTGTTTGTTATACGGTTGTTAATCTCAGCTTTCATACTTCCTCCTGAATGTAAAACGGAGCCAAGGTATTTGAAATCTCTTACTTGTTTCACTGTACAACCATTCAAAGTAATACCTAATTGCTCTTCTCTTTTACTTATCATCATGACTTCAGTTTTATTCGTGTTAATGCTCATATTATTTTCCGGCAGGACTCTATTCAATATACTTAGGTTCTTTTGCAGATTCTCTGCACTATTTGCGACAATTACTAAGTCGTCCGCATATAACATTTCAGACACACATACTTATTGGAGCCTGTAGACACCCAACCTTGCTCCTTTCAGCTCACGTCTACACTCTTTATACATGTCATCCATGAGTATAATAAATGGCAATGGGCTTAAAACGCTTCCTTGGCGGATCCCTACAGTTGTGACAAAATCCTTTGAACTGCTATTATTTATTCTTAGTAGGTTCCGAGTGACAGCATACACACTTTTTACGGCTCTCAATAATGGCTTATCCACTCCTCTATCTTGCAGTATACGCCATACTTTCTCTCTGTATACAGTGTCAAAGGGTTTATTCAGATCGACGCCTCACCTTTTTTTAATATTGGCATAATTATGGCTACTGTCCAATCTCGTGGTACAGTCCCAGTTAACCAAGCTGTATTAATTACTTTGTGCAGGCTTTTATTTCATCTTGACCTGTAGATTTGCCGTTTTTTAATCTTTTAACAGCTGCATATACTTCTTCAGGTGTAATTTCTTCTCCTTCTCCATCCTTTTCACATTCTTCCTCAATTTCTCTGGTTTTCTCAGTGCTACCTTCGAGAATTTCGCAGAAATATTCCCTTCATCTTTCAACAATCAGCTTACTATCCGTCAGTAGATTACCCTCGGCGTCTCCAATTCCTTTAATTCCTTCAACTCTATCTTTTATCAGGTTTTTCAAAGTTCTACATTTCCCTTGCCATCCGCCTCTATCTTATTCCCAAAGTCCTCCCATGCTTTCTGTTTTGACTCTTTAACCTTATCCTTTACTATTCTTCTTTGTTCTTTATATATTTGATATTTAGATTCCGTCTTGTTATTCAGGTAGGCTTTCCAGAGTTCCTTTTCCTTCTTAACTTGTGTTTCTATTTCTACATTCCACCAAGCAGTGCATTTCGTCATTTGCTGCGTAGATTTGCCACACGCTTCTTCAGCTGCTTCGCGCATAGCTGTTTTAAATGCCTCCTATAGCGCTTCCATCTCTTCCATCCATTCCTAGCCTGTTCTATCCAGTTCTTTCTTGATGGCTAGCTGATATTTTCGTTTTATTTCCCACTGGTGGGCTCTGATATATATAATTTTTTGAGTTTTTTGCTTCATCTTGGGTAGGTTTCTCAGAGTATTTGATCTTTGTTTGCACCAGGTAATCACCCCCTATTTCTGCTCCTCTGGTCACTCTTATATCAATAACTTCTTTCTTATGTTCCCTTTGCACCAAAATTAGGTCTATTATTCTACTATCCATAACTCTGGTGTATTTGTGGATGTCTTTGTGCTCGTAATATGTGTAACACACTATCATACCATTGTTAATACAAAAATCTATTACTCGCTGGCCGTTGTTATTGATAATATCTTCACCGTGTTGTCCCACAGGGTATTCCCTTCCGCCATTTCTTCCAACCCTACCATTAATGTCTCTCAAAATAAGTGTTTTGCTATTTACTTGGTCTCTTTCTTGCTGCAGTGTCTCCCAAAATTCATCGTTAGTTTCTTTCTTTTCATTATCTGACGGTCCATATGCCACGAGCACTGTCAATCTATTATTTTCCCAGTCTTTACTATTAATTCTTATATGTCTTTCATTAATAAGTTTCCAATTCTCTACATATTTAGTACAATTCTTATGAATCATTATTCCAACTCCTGCTCTCGCTTTCTCATTTTCCTCCACCCCCCTATATAAGAGTACCACTCCCTAGTATGTTTCCTTGCTTTTTTTCTTTTGTTTCACATAGTTCCAGTGCTTGTCACAGCACGTATGTTGTCCCGCAGCTGTCGCTCTCCGTTTCCATTTACCCTGCGTTCGACATATTTTTGGGGTAGCGATTCTTTATTTATTATTTCATTCCATTTGTACTCCTTATTTTCTATGGTTATTTTCTTATATCCCACTTTAACTCTTCTTCCTTTTCCTCGTTCTTGTTTCGCTACTTCTCTCAGATCCCTCTATATGTTCCTTTCTAGAGCAGTCAGGTCATTTTCTATGTATGTATATGTCCTTGAAGTTTCCGTTTGTTCTCCATAATAATTTTCTTCTGTGGCCAGTTTTGCATTTTTGCCACTATTATTCCCTTATTAATTTCATATTCCACCTCGATGTGGACGTCAACATTAAGTCGCTCCGACAGAAAGTTTTCTGTATCTTCTTTGATGTTTCCTTTTCTTAACTTCGCATTTTTTTTTTATAATATTGTTTCTTCGCATTTCCTTTTCCTGATTTTCCAGTTTTTCTTCGACTGTTTGCATCTTGTATTCAAGGTATCTTCTTTCGTTTTGCCATTCTTCCTCTTTGCGCCTCATTTCGTCTTTAATCTGACCGAGCTCCTCGTTAGTTTTTTCTAATTCCTTCTTTAACATCTCATTTTGTGCGTTGGTATCTTCGAAGCCTACTTTCATTTCTTGTCGCATCTCATTTATTGCCTTCAGCACCGCATCCATCTCTTCTGTTTCCTTTCTAACAGGCGATCGCGCAATAATTTTACTTTTCTAGAAGGCTGCTTCCCTTTGTTCCGATTTTTCGAAGCTCGTATCGTTTATTTTTCGCTTCGAGTCCTTGGCACTCATTTGCATCTATTCCGGCTCTGCCTAAACGCACGCTATCACTTGGATGGTTGACACTTCGCGGTAAACACTCGACCAACCTAACCTTACAAAGTCAGTTCACTTAATTATTGGTACTTTTACGCAACTACAGGCCCACTTTGATCTCGAATTTATTATTACCACCCTCCAACGTATTAATCACACACTTTAATCAGTTTCGCGGTGAATAATATACTCGAAAGCCTCCAGGTTTGAGTTTATTTTCGGAGCAGAATTATTCACGTATTTATTCGCTGCCTGATAGGGCCGGGCCTCCATTATAATAATTAATAGATGTAAAATTATTATAAGCTTAATTTAATTCTCTTTCACAATTAGAAAAATTTAGGCTACAACATATGTCCACCAAAAACGTTACCTACATAAAGTAGTGTCTTTTGATACATTTTTTGTTTCCAGTTTTTGAAAATGATTCTTTTTTTTTAATTGTGTTAGCCGAACTTTTAGGAAAAGTACTCGGTGTAGTCAATGATGTTCTTTTCGTTTAAATTACTTGTACTTTGACTTTTTTATGGGGGAATAAGAAACATGTTTTTCGGATCATCCTTTAGACTACACCAGTACTACATGCTCCGAAATTACAAGAAAAAAATTAATACACAAAAAACTTGAGTAAAAAAAGAAAAAAAAAGGCAGAAAAAAAACGAAAAGAAAGATATGAGTGAAATGGTACAATTAAAATTAAACTGAAAAGCGAAAAAAATTAAAGTTTAATGTAAAAACTAAATTCTTGTAAAAATAATCATGTAATGTTTAAACTAGGAGCAAGCTTTTCGTTAATTTAAGTTTTGTAACCATACTATTGTTTTATCATAGATTAAATATTAATTTGATAATTCATTATGTGAGGGGCTATTTCCCACTATGTAAACTTAAAAAAAGCGCAAAAAACGAAAACGTACATTTGAAACCGGTTTCCGGCTGAAATTTCAACATACATGCACTTCTAGGACATCATAATCATCATGTAAGTGTAGTTTGGAACATGCACTTCTAGGACATCGTAATCTTCATGTAAGTGCAGTTTGGATATTTATATCGAATGTTAGGGATTTTAATTGGATTTAAATATTGCAGATAGCTAAGATTGATTCTGACTCTGGGATATAGACAGTTTTGTTTCTGAAACGTAATTTATATTGCAGTCTGTAAAACCTAATAAAGTCATTATTTTCTGTGTGGCTTTATTAAGGACAACTGAAATATACAAGAGAATTCTATATAATAGTTCAAACAGCAAACAATGCCTAAAATAATATTGGTTATTATTATCATGTAAACATCAACAACTACAACTAAAAGTGCTAAAAGAAATTCTGTAGTAAATTACAAAAAAACAAAACAATGTTCTTTTATTACAATTAATTGAATAATTTTACAATCAACATAGCAGTCAACGTTACCCCACGCACAGGACGGACCCGAAAACACAAAGATATCCTGAAAAATGGAAAAAAATATTGCAAAAGCGTCCAATATTTTAATATATTTTTATTAGCTGTGTTTATGTTATGTTGTTTATTGTTGTTGACTAGATACTCTGCAGTCAATTTACTTGCAGCTACAACATGTAGCCGCATGTACAGCGTTTCAATGTGCGTCACTGAAAAGTTATAAAGTTTTTTACTGCATCTTTTTTGTCTTAATTAATTGTAATATTGCAACCCACACCCACTTCGTATGACAACAATCATGCACTGGTTGTTGGCATTAAAACTTACACGTCCCCTTTTCCCATGTGCTTAGCAACGTGCCGCAAACCGCAGAGTATTATTAGCTGAAATGGAGCTAGCCAGTTTTGTTCCCCAAATGGCAATGAATATAGCTGGTTTTGATTTTGAGGTACAAGTTTTAAGTTGATTTACTTAGGGATTTAGCCGGATTTGGACCTGGATATACACCACTAGAGTTCACAAGCCAAAGTATAATAACCCAGCAAAATTCTATTTTATGAAAAATTGGAGATAACCTTTGATACTAGCCCCCTCATATATTACGATTATGGCCCGGCTACTTTACATCAAGGACGTAGAAATAACCTCCGATGGATGTACTGTTGGTATCTGATAAAATTGAGATCCGGATATCCAGATCCACTATTCGATTTAGCATTAACAGTAGGTCATTTATGTAGATGTTGAACAGAAGTGGGCCTAATTTAGAGCTTTGTGCACTCCAGAAGAGGCTTGATGTCATTATGTCTACGCAACAAGTACGTGGGTAGAAGATAATTATTTTCCTGAAGAATTTAGAGAAAATCTCTTCAAATAAAGCTTATTTTCACAACATAAAATTATATTCAACTCTATAGTTTCGGCGATGCACCATACAAGTTTGGTTTTAAACGTAACATCCTGCCTTTTTGGATACCTTCTTGAATTTATGTTCTTTCTTCAACATTTCCTGGCTTAGTACTTCGAGTAGATGTTGGAATCGAACAAAAAAACTTTACCCGTTATTTTTAATTAGTTTAAGCACTTGGGCTTCAAGCGGTAAGGACGAGCAGAGAACTCGCCTGAATCGTAGAAAAAGCAAGTGACCGTGACCGACACCACGCTTATCAAGCAGTGATAAAAAGTATTGTAGTTCAAGGTTGCATACCGGGCTCTGATAAAAACTCCAACTGTGACCACATTAAAAACGATAAAACCTTCAACCGTGGCCGCATTAAAATTAAACACCGCGATACAGAAATACCGGTTCACTTCAATTCAAACATATATAGTGTCCGGCTGATCGACGCGCGTGTTGTGAGACTATGCAAATATACAGAAACAAACCAAAACAAATACAGCACGGGTATAATTTAGGCGCTCCCCGTGCAGGGGCCTTAAAAAGCCTCAGTAGTTGAACAAGCAATGGAATGGGAAACTGGTAAACAACGTCAAGGAAACCCAAGTTATAAATGGAGCGATGACAATGTCCCTAAGAAAATCGAGTTTAGCTCGAACTCCTCCACTAAGAAGGAACAGAAAAGACTTCTTAATAGAAGACCTAAAAAAAATAACAGGCACCAGAACAGGCCACCCACACACGCAATCAACATACCCTCAAAAAGACACGCAACAAATACATCCAACCCATCTCATGAAGTAGTTACAAATCTTGAACCGCCACAAGGCGAGTAGAAAACAGTTAACAACAAGAAGAGAATTCGCAGTTCAGAAGAACATGACAAATTACCAAGCAAACAACAATCAAAGATTACTGGCTAGGTGGCCCCGTCGAAACGGAAGGCGGTGATTTACAACACTCGATAAGCACTACAAATCTGCCAAATCGGTGATTGACGCCTTAGAATCTTCCCTTTTAAGCTAATAAAGTCATTTCGAAGCTCTCAATCATCAGTCTTAATCTTCTCAACCCTAAATTTGATAGATCGATTATGTTCGATTGTGGAAGGTCTCGTTTTAAATTAAATATATCATATAACCTCAAAAGTATGCACGGAGGTTGATATGAAATTAGGATTACCAGATATTCAGATTTCCCCAAATATACGTTAAAGTATTATCAATAGAGTAACCAAAACTTGCGGACTCGCATAGGCGTCGGTATTACGGGTTAATATAAGAATACGAAAAATTCATAAATAAACTTACTTGCTAATTATTCAACAAATTAGAAGCATCAGGATGTGAACCACTGTAAACTTGCATCATTGCATATGTTTCCACAGTTACTTCTTTAAACCTTGTGCGTCGTCAAGAAAAAATATCCTTATACATAGAAAACGATCTCTCCACATCTAAGGAAGTTACATTTGCATGTAGAAACTGTTTTTCAAAATCACTTAAAAGTTCACTATTCTTACACTTATTATAAACGATCTCTAAAGTATTCAAATCGGAATTTTTTCTTAAAACATCTGCCAACTTTTGACTAGCGCATAATCCTGGCGTATCATTTAATGTGTGTAATTTATTTTTTACACTCTCCACTATGTCTAATGATTCCTGCAATGACAATTCAGTACATTGTAGTTTTCTGATGGCATCTAGTAATACTGTATAATTGGTACATATTGTTGTTGAATCTTCTAAAAGTTGAGGAATTTGAAATTCTCTTTGACTTTCTCTAATTGCTTTGGATTCATTCCGATTAAATCGCATTATAACTGATTGAATTTGTTGAAAATGGATCAAATAGTAAGAAGCTGCTGTTAGCCAAGTACCCCATCGCGTTAAAATTGGTTCAGGAGGTTCTGGAATACCTGGACAAAATTTACGAAATTCTTTTAAACGTTTAGGAGATTTACGAAACACTGCTTTGGTACTTCCAATCATCCGATCAACGTTTCCGTAATGTTGTCAAACAACTTCACCAACTAAATGCAAAGCATGCAGCACGCAGGTTATATGTATTAAGTTAGGAAATATATGTTTTAAGGATCGCCCAACACTTAACATTGTTGCTGCACTATCTGTCACAATCATCACAACTTGATCTTGGGCAATTTTAAATTTTTTCAAAGCGTTCATTATCACTTTTTGAATATTTTCCGCGGTACATTGTTGAACACGTTTGCAAGCTAACAAATATCGAGACGCTGTGTTCTTGCTATATAAAACGCGAGTTATTACATTCCCAATACTGTTTTTCTTTATATCGGTCGTCTCATCCACGATAATCCATATTTTTTTGGAACACAAATCACGTTTACACACATTTTCTAGCATCTCTTTCATTCGCGGCAAATGATTCTGTAATTGTGTTTGTGAGGGTAATGGGTACTTTGGAACGTATTGTCGCCAAAACGTTTTAAAAGCTGCTTTTCTCACCAACGACAACGGAAGATTACAAGAGGTAAACATGATTAATAAATGTATGAGGAATAGTGTATAAGGTATTTCAGTTCTTGCATTTCTCATATGCTTAATACCATTGACATGCCTCTGGCAATCAGTTCTGTCCAATGCAGCCAAACGAATATTGCATATTAAGCCAAAAACTGCACTACCGTCATATTTTAAATGGGGAAAAAGTGACACATACTTATGTACATTAGTAGCAAATCTATTACGAGGTATTGTTTTCTTAGGTATGTAAATATTAGTTCTATATGAAACGATACACTAATTATGTACTTGGTAATACTACAACACACAAAAAACACCAGCTATATTTTCAAAAGCGACACGTAAGTACATAACCTTGACCGCTCGACTAATCTCTGCAACAGCTCAACCGGTACTAAAACGAAATCTCTCTCAGCGCGGTTTAACATGATTTATATTCAAGGTCGACACTACATGCCTGCTTCTCTACCGGTTTAGTTTATTTATGAATTTTTCGTATTCTTATATTAACCCGTAATACCGACGCCTATGCTAGTCCGCAAGTTTAGGTTACTCTAATTGTCAATGCTCGACGTTTGGATGGTTTCGCAATGTACTAATTCTTAATTCTGCACTATACGGCTATGTGACCGATCAAATTTAATTTGTATTGTACGTACTTGTCTTACGTAAACGCAGCGTTAGTTTTTTTTAATGCGAATTATAAACACATCAATAATATACTCAATCTTACATGCAAATCGAGGCAAATATTATGTGGAATTCTACAAATCATGGCGTAGTATGGAGCTCGTACCCAGGATTGAGACTGACATGGGAAAGTGTATTTACATTTTAGTATATTCAGTAATATATTTGCATTTTATAATGATAAACCCAGATGTGAACAAATTATCCAAACCATGTATCCTTGAACTAGGAACTAAAACTAAATTATTTACATTGCTTGTGATTTTAAAAAGGCGAAGGTAGAGGTTATCTACAGAATAATGTTCAAACAAAAGTAAACTTAAGTACACATGAAAAAAGTGTCTAGAAACAATAACCAAGCTAATGCTAATAAATAGCTCCTGGTATCGATAGAATCACTGCCGGCAAAAACAATATGAGAAGAGAAAAGTATTAAAGTTTCTTGCTCCTGGCTACATTGCTCTTACATCTCTCATCTTCAGCAACTGAAATATTTTCTGGCGCCACCTAGTGCCAGTAGATAACTAACTTTGCTGAAATAACACAATACATTAGTGAATCCTTGGATAAGCGTTAACAACTGTATGTATTGTATATTGATTTTAGTAAGGCATTTGATATAGGTATACTATCGATTACCTATTATTGTTGTCAAAATTAACTGGCATCGGCTTTTCTCCTGCCGTAACAAACTTAATCCAATCTTATCTAACTAATCATTCTTGCTATGTTCATTATACGGCTACACTTCTCAGTCTTTTACTGCGTTTTCTGGCGTATACCAAGGATCCTATCCAGGTCCTCTTTTATTCAATATATGCTTGGACGATCTTCTTCAGAAATTGGATTGGAAAATTCTGGCATATGATGATGATCTTAAGATCTATAACATCATATCTTTTCCAAGCGATTGCTTGCTTCCCCAAGGTCGCCTTGAAACCATAGCTACTCGGTATATGCAAAATAAAATACATTTGAATTTAAGCAAATGCGCCGCTGTAAGCTATTCTAGGTCAAAGAATCCTTGTGGTTACCAATACATCGTGAACCAAACACCTATCCTTAGATACTCCACAATGAGGGACCTTGACGTATCGTTTGATACGAGCATGTCATTTGTTGACCATATTGTCTCCACGCGTAATTCTGCTACAAAATCCCTAGGATTTCTTATTCGATCCTATAAGCAATTTAAAAGTCCCATAGCTTTAAAATCGCCGTATTTCTCGCTTGTTCGATTGAAACTGGAATAAGCATTTTTAATTTGGTATCCCCAACGTACATATCTACAGGTCCTACTGGAAAAAGTACAAAAGCGATTCTTGAAGTGTCCATATTTTAAAATCGGTGGTGCCTACCCTGAACGTGACACTGGTTATATGAGTCTGCTGGTGAGACATGACTTTGATCCGATAAGCACGTTAACGGATCGAAGGGATGAATTCAGCGGGCATTTTCTGCACAAGTTAGTCAACAATTAGGTTTATGCCTCTTCTCTTCTTTGTCAAATTAATTACACCATACCGCAATATGCTACAAGGTCTTTTTTGCAACTTTCGAAGTTCCGCTATGAAATTTCTTTGGATTACTTCTTAAAATGTCTTGATTGATGTAATACTCTTGATAATTGTTCGTGATTGTTTATACTTTACTTTAACAGCTTTTCCAATACATTTGAATTAATAATTTCGGCGAGATTTAATTTTTATAGTACAATTTCTAAATACATCAGTCAAAAGATGTTTGTTTTTATCAGAATGTTTACGTTGCTCACTTCTGTTTTTTTGGTCGTCCCTATCATTGTAAATCTAACGACTTGATATTTAATTTTGATGTTTCGTAGATCGAACTCGGTATCGCAGGTGACGTAAGGGATTTTGACGGTTATTTCCAAATACAGTGTGTTTTTTGTGTGTGTACGTGTCATTTTTACAAATAATGTTTTCAAAATGTAAATAACTTAAAATAACCTGGAATTTTGATTCTCTCCTGTAACATATCATTGATTGAATCTTTTCTTTTTTTAAGAATAAAAGATTAATAATATAAATAATCAAAATGTCAGAACTCAAATATTGATCCAAAATAATTCAAGTTCCGCATAAAACTCTATTCAAATCTAATATCAGCGAATTATGTTACTAAATTCATTCTAATCAATATTATATCAGCGAATTTTGATATAATATTGATTAGAATGAATTTAGTAACATATAAACATACGCTTTTCACGTTGGAACATCCCACTACAATATACATATATATATTTATTTATTTGTTTAAATTTTTGTATGGCTTTTATTTAATTTGATTTCTGTATTTTGCTCGCATATTTGTTAATTTCTGTTGTCCTGTAAATGGAAATGCATTATTTTCTGTTGGGCAATAAAGTACATTATTATTATTGTTAGTAGTAGTAGTTATAGTCATGCCGTCCTAGATGGTAGCGACGGAACCGGTATACAGATACCATACTTACCCATACAATGATATAACTAGAGCGGGCCAAGAGAGCCCCGCGCCAGGGTAGAAATGAGTTTGCCGAGCCCATGACGCCACATATGGATGTATACAGATGAGTCGGCACGGCCTTCAATTTATTGATTTATTGCAACAGTCTCTCGTCAACCCTTCGCAGCGTTAGTCGTACTTATTATAGATGAATATAATTTATATATGTAACTATGTCTAACGTACGCAAGGAAAATAATCGGCCGTTAGCTAGTAAAGTGACTAAATTCATCAGTGAATTTCCGGATTTAAACTACAATGGAACCAAAATATTGTGTAGAGTTTGTAAAATACCGTTAATGTGCTGGAACAAACGCGACTGTAAAAGACATATTAATAGTGAACAGCACAAAAATAAGAAAAATGGCGTGCCACCTCAAACTTTTAATGTTTATTGTATGTGGTCTACCGCTTCGCGTACTCGATAAAGAAGCGTTTTCACAGTTTTGGCGTACATACAATTCCGAGTGGAACTTACCATCACGGACAGCGTTACGTATACGTAAGGATATCGAAAATAGAATCAAAGCAGAATTAAAATATAAACAGCCGTGGCTATGTCTTGATGAGACGACAGATTGCAAAAAAAATTCTGTTTTGAATATTATAGTACGAGTATTAGATCCTGTTAAACCGAAACTTGCAATTTTATTAGCTAGCAAAAGACTAAAAGAGTGTACTGGTGAAGCAATTACGGCCGTAGTGCTCGATACTTTACAACAATTTCAAGTGACAACTAATCAACTGTTGATGTTTATGAGCAATGGTGCAGCGACAATGTGCAGTGTAAGCCGTTCTCTTAAAGAAAAGTGTGAGCAACTTTTACATGTTACGTGTAAAGTCCATGCTTTACATCTTGTGGCACAAACTTTTCGAGAATATTACCAGGAGGTGGATGCATTAATAGCAAATACAAAAAAAGTGTTTCTCAAAAGTCCTAAAAGGATTGGAGCATTCCATAGGTTTTGTCCTAGTATTCGCGAACCACCACAGCCATATTCTTACGCGTTGGGGAACGTGGTTGCAAGCCGCTTTTTATTATTCTCAATATTTCCAAGAAGTCAAATCTGTGATTTTACAATTCGACACTGCCGAAGCTACAGCTATTAAGGAGAGCCAGAAAGGATTTCTAGATCCTTCTGTTGAAACAGATTTAAAAAGTATTACCAACAATTATAAAGGATTAGCAGACGCAATAGACAAATTGCAAAATACTGGATTGTCGTTGGTAGAGTCAGTGCAAATCGTGGTCGAAGTTAATACATTGCTACACGGTGTAAACGACGCAATAAGTAGTAGCGTTTTAGCTAAGTTCGACAGTGTTTTAAAAAAGAATTCCGACTACACGAGATTGAGACAAATGTGTGGTGGGGCATCTGCAGATTCCTTAACTAACTCTAAAGATTATTTTAATTATGCCTGTCTTACTTCGGTAGATGTGGAACGGTCTTTCTCGAAATATAAGTACATTTTTTCATCGCGGCGAACATCCTTCACCGAGGCAAATGTGGAAACATACCTGATGGTGCAACTTTTTCTACAAGCCTATCCGCTTTACTAAGAAACTCCGTTTATTTTTTATATTATTATTTATTGTTACATTATTAAGTACAACAGATTTTTGAGTAACTACTTTGGTTATTTTTTACAGTTATTACCTTATTACATCACATTTACAACACATACCGTTTTCAAACAAAAAAAAAATAATGACAATACAAACACCTCAGCGGGTGCATGTATTCGCTCTATTTATGAAACATTATTATTGCGTCGGCTTCAATTTTTTACTCTGCTGTATTGATTTCAAAATAACAATTGTCTGCTGTGAGTCACATATACGCTATTTATAATAAGCGGCCCATGCGTCTGACTCCGATTCTGTTGCGGGGACCGATTTGGCCCGCTCTAGATATAACCTTTAACGTACAACGTGTCATAAACATTTAAAAAGATACCGGTTAATGTAATATTTTTTTATTACTATTTACCTCGAGTACTAATTTAACTATAGCTTTTTTTTTAAATAATAACTCATTAATTAGTAAACTACATTTCTCAATAGAACATTGTAAAATTTGGACCATTTTTTCATTCCTATCTTTAATATGAATATTTTCTTAATTTAAAACTAAATTATTTACTTGGAAGAAATATTTGTCTGTCTTGGATTTTCTTGATTTTCTAACTCTAAGAAAATATTTATTTAATCCAAATAAAATTTTAAGAAAATCATGTTCTTATATTATACAGTTTTAGAGTCTTGAAATAAAAATATTTTCTTGATGTAAGAAACCATTTCTCTACGTGTATGGATATAACACTTTTCAGTAGCGAATATCATCTAAATAACTGAATATTCTATCTATTATTTTTCGAAAACAAAAATCTGTATCTAGTTCAAATCCAATTAATAGCAGTTTTGCATTTAAAAATTAAAATATTTTTTCGGTTGACTTCACTATCATCGTATCCGATGACAAGCGCTAGATAATATTTAAAAATTTCAGAGAAGTTTACAATGCTTATTTGCTACATGCGTTTTTTATCATTGCCAAATATAAGCCTTGTCAACCATTAAAATGACAGTAATTTATTAAATCACACCTATATCGGGATAAACACAACGTTTCAAATTTATGGATGCGTTTAATGAGATAAAATTTAAATATTATCGTAAGTACAGTTTCAGTTAACCTAACATCTGAAAAATATAATAAAATTAACCGAGAAAATATTCCCCTTTTAAATACATTCTAAACTGCTATTAATTGAATTTGAACTAAATACAGATTTTTGTTTACGAGAAGTAATACTGCATTTAGTTATTTAGATGACATTCCCGACTGAAAAGTGTTTCAAAATAAATGATTGCAAGTACAGTCATGGCATCTTGTATATCTCATTAAAAATATTACCTCATTTAGGGACCTTGCACTCACATTGCGGAAGACATTATCTCTGAACTCTGTCGTCTCTATATGCAAATTTCAAATTTCATGGACGTGTGAATATTAAATAACTTTTTTGGTGAGTTGGCTTAATTCTTACTATTTTATAAATTCATTCATGTCAAGTTTATAAGTCTTCCTCTTTTTTCACTAAAATATTGGCAAACAAGTGGTTTACATTGTATCTACTTCCAGAAAAATGTAAATTGCTTTTGTAAGTGTAGAATTTATTTTTAACAAGCATATTTGACCTTGTGTTTCCAGAATAGTATTTATTGTAACAATTAGCAATTTATAGAGACAGTTTTCAAATAAAAATTATTTGAAGACAAATTTTGCACAACATAAAACTATGTTCAACTCTAGAGAGTGTTCAGTTTCCGCTAGATACGATACAAGTTTGATTTTTTTAATAGAACATCTTGCATATCGTTACGGTTTGGGATGCCTCAATTCGTATAAACCTTCCTTAACGTCCCTATACCTGTCTATGCTTCATTCACTTTAAGATCGCAGCGATAGAAAAGATAGGCCAAAAATTCGCGGCTTGTGATTGGTTAATATATGAGGCAAATTCACGCACATGAAAAATATCTATCATTTGTCAAACATCTTCGTTGATTTCGGTTTTGTATTTATTGCTTTTTATTGTCGTTGGGTGTAGTTTTTATAAGTATGTTGTCGCAAAATAGTTATAGTAGTACATAATAACGTATATAATTTACGGCAAGATACCACAGTACTTACCGCAAGACCTTATTAAAAGTTGAGTTACGTGAACTTGTAACAAAATATATTGTAAATCACCCCATTACATATGTTCTTAATCAAATGGTATTAGACAGTGGAGTTCCAATTTTAAGATTGCCTCCATATCACCACAACCTAAACTCCTTTGAGCCTATATGTGCACAAGTGAAACGTCATGTCGCTGCGAACAACAAAACTTTTAAATTATCTAAGGTGAAAACGTCATTTATTAAGGGACTCAACATTGTGAGTAGTGACGTGTAGTGAATTGTATCAAATCATGTTATCGAAAAAAATACAAGATGTATTAACTGGACAATACACCTGCCATTAGAATCTGATCCTGAATAATCAATAGAGTTTGTTAAAAAGGTGGTACCGGATGGCAATAGCGTAGCGGTAGCGGCGTGGGTATGGGTAATTTTCAACTCGTAGTCGATCTCGACAGTACCGCGAGAGAGTTCAAAGCGACAGTACGTTGCACGCTGCACGCCAAATAAGTACGCGGAGATGGGACGCCCAAAGGGTATAACGTTCCCTTCGAATGTGAATAAATGTCTCAGGCATTTCCCTGGATTAGAATATAGAAGCCCGCATATTTATTGCACAATATGCAATAGCGGATTGCTAAGTCGTGATAGGTTTGAATCTAGAATACAATACATACGTAAAAGTAAACGTCATGTATTGAATTTAAGAAACAGTATTCCATACTGGCAATTTTTATATGATTTTATTTTTATGTTAAGTGTGTGCAACATCCCACAACATCTAGTATCTAATGAACACTTTCGTCTTTTTTGGGCTAAGTACGTTCCCTCGTGGAAGCTGCCAACATCTATGCAATTACGATACAATTTGCCACGTGTGCAAGGTACAGTAAAGGAATGTATAAAAGACGAGTTGAGAAATAAGAAAATCTGCCTATGTGTGGATGAAACAACTAATGCTCAGAAACACAGCGTCATTCATGTTGTAGCGCGTCCTTTAAAACGTGATGGTTCACCAGCTTCATTGTTGTTATCCAGTAAAAGGATTCAGAAAACTAATGCAGAAACCGTTGTCAAGATAATAAAGGATTCATTGAGAGAATTTTGTATCACAGGAATCCAAGTCACAATGTTCGTTACTGACGGAGCTGCAACAATGCCGAGAGTTGGTAGGATCTTGAAAATATGCTTTCCGACTCTTCTTCACATAACATGCCTCATACACGCATGTCACCTCGTAGCAGAAACCATTCGAAAGAAGTATCCGATGGTGGATAAGTTAATAGCATCTACCAAAAAAGTGGAAAATGTCATCTTGAAACTTGATTCAAATGATTCTGCAGCAGTTCGAGATAGTCAGCAACTTTCTTCCAATTCGGACGTTCAACAACAAATAGATGAAATTTCCATGAACTATTCTGAAGTTGCACAAGCTATTGAGCAATTAGAAAACAGTCACTTATCTGCACGAGACGCATTAAATTGCATAAACAATTTACAAACCGCTCTAGAAAACTTGACGAACACTATAGGAGTCGATATTGCTCAAAAATTTAGTGCAATTTTAACGAAAAATCCCGATTTACAAAAGGTTCGGTCTATAACTGCAAATCAAGGGTGCCCAGATGAGGAAAAGGATTGTCTGACATTTGCAAATCTTACTTCACTGGATGTCATTTTCGAAGTATACGACAACGTATTCACAACACCGTCGACGGCTGAATGAGTCGATAATGGAAGCGTTGCTGATGTTGCAATTCTACGCAGCTTACCAGGGCGGTTGCCAATTGCCACAGTGGACATCAAGACGACAGGAAAAGGTAACAATATTATTTTTCACTAATATTGTATATTACGTACCTACTTTTATGCGGTGCGCCACTGCCGGTACCACCTTTTTAACAAACTCTAATAATCATTCAAACATGTATTAACTTAATTACATTTGCATAATAGAATGAAATTAAATGTTCACCTTTCTCATACTACCATTTGATTTACAAAACTCTAGCTGCACAGCTAATAAGCTTTCATATATTGAATTTATGTATGCATTAGTTATTTTATAAATAAAATACTGATACAAAACTTTGTAATATGTACAGTTAAAAGATTTTGATAATGTTTGATTAGCATATTTGATATTTTATTGTAATCATTAGTATGCCTGCAATTATTTATTGACTGTACTGTTGAGAATGCAGATATTAAAATACAGACTTTTCTTTATCGGTGATGTCAAGAGATTTTACTCTAGTGTAGATATAATAGATAAGTAATACTCAAAATGGAAACACAGTTTTCTTCTTCATTTTATGGCTCATCTAACTACATCAATGACAATAACCGAGATTCTATAGAACATTTAGATATTTTCCTGTCTTTTATTTAGTCGCATGTTACATATGTATGTTCTGAATCCGCTCAAAATACTTGGATACAGTCTCATTGAGACGATTATGTTGTTTATATGATCAGATTGATCAGCAATGTTGAATATGGTTCCCTGTTTGGCTTTATCTTATATGTGTGGAACTGTTTACTATTCAACCATACCATTGAAACTACCTTGTTTTAAAATTGATAGAGTTTATCAACGGAGGGATTTACCCCATGACAAATTATTGACATGCCCTGTTGTGAAACCATCACACGTATTGAAGATTTTCTTCCTGTGACAAATTTTTGATTTGAGTTTATCTTTTGCAATATTGTTATTTTAAAGTTTATCGTACAACCTTCGTGTTCTCTTCGATTAACCCCAAAAACAATAAAATTCATTTACTAAGTAAACAAGCTCCAACTCTTGTCAACATAATCAAACAGGTAACTGAAAGATATAATTATATTGAAATTGATTTCAGAAATCTATTCACTTTTACTTTATTATTGCTGTATTATATTAACATGTCATAATACAACCATAACATATTGCAAATAAAATACGAAAAACTATAATTACATTCGATATTGTACTTTCCTATTACTACAAAATGTTGATAACCACCCTTTTACACTGTCAATTTACAATTTGAATTAGCCGCTATTTTTCCATTGGGTAAATTTTTCCGGGGTAATATGGACGCCGATCAGCTATCTACTGCAATCTTAATGTGAATGAAGTATAATTCAGTTTTTGTGATAATTTGAGACTTTTGGCAAAATGCCGTTGTTTCTTTACTGCCCAATATCATTAACGTCTTCTATGCTAGAGTGGCGGTTCAAGTTTTATTCGATTGAGTAGGGGAATTGTGCTTGAGACAACATACTGGTTTTTAGCAGTACTACATTAAATTTTACAACCACGTGCTTCGGTTTATGTGCATGTGCATATGTAATGGCTACTGCGAAAATGTAGTTTGGCTGTGCGTGTCCGACGAGTAGGTATGGTTTATGATAAAAGTAAATGGAAAGTTTTCGGTTCCTTTATCGTATAAATGGTTGTTACTTCGAGCGTTTATAATTCTGGTGAAATTTGCTAATATAGCAGTGTTTATTTATAAAAACTCTATACAACTGCTCCATTAGTTAGGCCAAAAATGCAACTGCGAACTTAAAATATACGTCAAAAGAGAATAATGCATTTCAGGGCGAGATGGCATATAATCAATCAGACTCAGATAGCATTTTATGCCATCTTACCCTTACTATAATTAATTTCTTTACTTAGATTCTATTTTCTCTTTACGGATCTATTTTACAAAAATAGTGGGAAAATACATTCGAAAATGAGCAACAAAGCTGGAGTGAACAAAATATGGTGAAAGCAGTAGATGCAATTGGAAACAGACGAATGGGATGGCTGTTAGCTTTGAAGACGTTTAATGTGCCACAGATAACGTTAAGAAGACGTGTTAAGGATGATCGTGGAGCTAATAAAGGTTACTTAGGAGGACACATTCCAACTTTCAATGCCGGGTTGGAAAATGAGTTGGTTCGCCATGTAAAAGAGTTTGAAGTATGTTTTTTGGACTAATGACATTAGATATTCGAAAACTTGCTTATGAAATTGCCGATGCAAAGAAAATCCCCCATAGATTTTCAAAGGGAAAAAAACCTGCGGGCTGGGATTGGCTAAAAGGATTTTGCTAACGAAATGCTGTTAATGCACTTTCTAAGCCTGGCATATATCCACTAAATAAAGACGTCTTTCCAGAATGGACGTTCCAACCGGCGGAAGTTACTGATGTAGGAGAAACTTCGGTGCACACAGAACTTGAAAAAATTGAAAACCCCAACCTTTAGTATCTGGACAAAATAAAACTGGTGGCCCAAATGCAAAGACGGATGATCCTCAGAGGTCAGTAACTATATTAAACGAAATTAGTTTTCAAAATCAAAATATCTCTATAAAAGATAAAGAGGATGAAAAATAAAGGGGAGACGTCCAAATAGACGATGACGACGAAACCAATCCACTTGCCTGTATCGCAATGAGCTATATTCCTTTTCTCGCTCCCGTGAAGGGTAGATTCGCTGTCAGCAACGCAATAATTGGTGTCATTCCGAATGTGCTGGGATTAGCAAAAGAGTGAAGACGTTCGTATGCGATGTATGCAAATATGATTCAATGTAGTTGGTACAGTTTGAACCCAAGCTGCTTCCATTTGGTGAAGATGTGTCAGGCGTCGGTTAATATGAAGGCCGAGATACTGGGAGTCTTCTTGTCTGAATCGATGATTGTTTAGGTATACTGCTGGACATGTTTCTTTTTTCATTGTGAAGGTTACATGCGTTTTGTCTCATTTGCCCTAATCCTCTACTTCTTCAGCCAGACCTGATTTTTATTGAGATGAGATTGTAAGTTTAAAGATGCCCTGGTAGCACTGATGTGAGAAGCTAAGACAGCCGTGTCATCTGCGCATGTGGCAGCAGTTATCACTCTGGTGGTAAGTAGATCTGAGGTGTATATCAGGTATAACACGGGCCGAAGCACGCTGCCCTGTGGGATTCCTGCTTCTAGCTTCATGTATTTTGGAGTATTCGTGTTGTTGTTTGACCAGGAAGAAGCGATTGGATAAATATGATTTAAGCAGTAGGTAGGAATTGTAGGGAAGTTCTTTTTTAGTTTATCGAGAAGGCCAGTGTGCCACACTCTATCGAAGGCTTGGCTAATGTATAAAAACGCCGCACTGCAGAATGGTTTATTTTCGAGATCATTATTAATTTGTTTGACTAATCGATGAACTTGTTCAAACGTACCGTGTTGTGAACGGAAGCTAAACTGGTGATGAGGTATTATTTTCCCCTCTGTGAGGGTCGGTTCCAATCGTTTTAATAGGAGCTTCTCGAACACTTTTGAAATTACAGGTAGAAGACTTGTAGGTCTGTATGATGTTACTTCGCTAGGATTTTTCCCATGTTTTAAGATCATTAAAATCTTAGCTATCTTCCATTGTTAGGGATGCGTTAGTATCGCGTTATAGATATATGTTTAAGAGGTGAAATCTACCACCGAAATTTCCACGATTTTTAGATTTTTGCAATTTACTATGAATATAAAGAAATAACATTATATATCACCAAATACACCTTCTATAGGTCTATCAAACTATCGTAGATGATTTTTTTCACCCTCTTTCCACTACCCTCACCTTCTTGCGGAATGGGAGTTAAACGGGAAAGGTACCGGGAACAGCATTTACGCTTATTTACATACTTGCTTCCCTGTCGCCCCTAGCTACCCTAACAAAAAAATGAAAAGTAACTTGTATAGCATACAATAAATACAAATAATTTTAATAACCTGGCACATGTGTTTAATTTTAGGAACGAAAGCAGTATTAATGAGTCGTAGGTTCTAATCCTACTTGTGTCTTGAAATTTTAATTTAAGTACGTCGGTTAATCGTTTTAACTTTTTTAATCCAATTGATTATAATTCGTCTAAATAATAAAGTAACAAATAAAGTGTCTTTTGTAATACAAAAATGATTAAAATTGTTTGTACGCGATATCACAAAAAAAATACATTTGTCTGAAATAATATGTTGTGCCAAAATATTAGTAAAGCAAAAAGTAAGCGATACGTAGGTTTCCGTGGTCGTCAATAACAGTATACTCATGGTTTCCGGGTTGGAACCGCGTCGTTGTCGTAACTTCTGCCGAAGTTTCGTCCGCATTCTTATAGGACATCTTCAGGAATGTTACACAGTAACTGGGGACTATTCGTTTCGGAGGGATTTATGTAGGGGTTGTTTCTGGTCAATGCAGAGGAAAAGTTATGGATCAATGAAGCGTGGCGGTTGCTAGTAGATTTAATCAGATGGCATTTCTACGTGTGATGTAAGGTGTAGCCATTTTCGCGATTTAAGTTGTTGTGATGTTTGAGGATCTCTATTGATTCACGGATTTTCCTACTATAATGGTGCGGGTTGCGAGACAAGGTGCGGATGGAGTTAAATTGGATTTGGTGGCCAGTTTTCAGTCTATGCTCAGCCAGCGCGGGCCCGGCTAGACGCAACAACCGCGTACAACGCTCGTGCTCAGTAACACGATTGCTGACCGATCGCTTTGTTTCATTGATGTACACACTATCGCACGAACATGGAATCTGGTGGATACCAGGGGCTTCCAGATTTTTGCAGTCTTTGATGGGAATATAGGCTGAGAGTTTGAAATTGGGTTTGAAGATGGCTTTTATGTTGTTCCTGAAGAGAATCTTGTTGATGCGATCGGTGACACCTTAAATGTAGAGTAGATACGCTTGCTTACGGAAATTAGTGTTAGATGAGGGGAGTTGCTGTGGAGAAGGGTTGGTGTAGCGGTTAATGGTAGCTTAAATGTATTTCCTAGAATAATTATTGTGTATCAGAGTTTCAATGATGTGGTCCAGTTCTTGAGGAAGAGAATTGGGTTCACATATGAAAATGGCTCTTTGGATAAGAGAATTGATAACACCGCGTTCTTGGGCTGGATGATGGTGTGAGAGGCCATTGAGATATCTATCCGTGTGCGTGGGTTTTCAGTAAACAGACTGTCCCAACGCACCGTGAGAACGCCAGTGTATGAAAACATCTAGGAAAGGAAAGCGTCATGTTAGGAATTCAGAAACGATAGGAAATTGTTTAAAGATGTGTCCATGGGATCAGATGACAAAGGTGTCATCAATGTACCTTTTTCAATACATTGGCTTAAGGTTGTAAGATAAAGATAAAGATCTTGGCGACAATAGGAGACAGAGAAGAGATCCCATAGCTGCGCCTGACACTTGGTCGTAGTATTTACATAGTATTTTCAACGTTCTTACTACTGATGTTGGCTATGTCTCAAATGTAGTGTGCGTTTCAGGGATTATGGCGGGTCCTCTTCTGTCAATATTTTTTCAATCCTCGAGACTCTAACCCGGGGTGGTGGTGGTCGGTCTGGGAGTGTCTTTCACCGGGCGATGACGAGCCAAGGCGTCCTTCCCATGTGTTGAGCGCCAATTTGCGTAAATGTTCTTTGATTGTGGGAACCTGTAGGTATATCAAGGTACCTCAGATATTGCCCTTAGAATGCGACTTTGTTGTGTCTCAAGCTCTTTGACACGTCCCTCTGCCACCGTACACCACGCAACAGCTCCATAAGTCATGACCGCCCTTATCGTCGATGTGTAAAGTAAAATTTTGTTTCTTAAGTCAAGTACACTGTTTTTGCGGTTTCTTTCTTCCACGGTAGCCTAGTGGTGGATTTCAATAGGTGCGTTGTTGATTTTGTACGTGAGTCTTACTGTTATGCATTTTTGTGGATTTATTTGTAATTTCCACTTCTTTGTCCAGTTCACGAATTTGTCTATTGCGCTTTGCAGTCTTCTCGTAAGGTAATCTTCTCTCCTGAGTGCAGAATATATCACCACGTCGTTGACATATATTGCCAGCTTCGTCCTGGCGTCCTGTATCCCAACAGGTACTAAGAGGAAATTCAAGAGACATTTACTGGCAGAACAGAAAAGCGCCAATTCGATCCAAACGTTCTGATTTGGCACAACCAACACAAGAGGGCGTTCCGTGTGTAAACGGTCTCTCTTATACAACTGAAAACATTCTAAGCATCAAGAATGTAAGGATTAAAGTAATATTATATTTCACGTGATTAAAATTTTTTTTATTGAAAAATATTGTCAATTAATTATAACAGTGTATATGGTAATGAGACTGTATAAAATTATTTAATTACTTAGAGTTTTATAGATTATTTTATTTTGCGAAGAGAAATGAAATTAAACAAGTTTTAGTGTTAAAGAGTTACAATATCCTTATTGAATTTGAAAAATGGTATTTCTTTCGAGAAATTTTTGAATTTACAACATTGATCTAATGCAATCCCTATTTGACAACTATATTCAAATATTTATGAGCTTACTTGAGTTTTTGAAATTTTTAATTTGATTTAAATTGGATTTTCTTGTTTATTTCGCCAGACAATAAATGTTGTACCTGCTCACTGAAGTTCTTCAGTGGAATTACTTCGATACCCGTTCTAGAAAGTCTTGGCTTGAAGCTGCACCCGATTCAAAACCAAATATGCTCTTTCTTCAATTCTTGATTAGTTTCATAATTTTCTTGCTCAAGGATCCAAATAATTTTACTTAGTGATGTTTATAACTTTATCGTTGAAATAGTTTCATATTAACTTGAAACTTTTTAAATTTTATTGAGGAATTTTGATGTGAAACTTATCGAAAATTGTTTATCCCATCTCATTTGGTTTTTCAATTCAGATCCACAGTTTATTATCTGAAATAAATCAAATAAATTCCTTGCTATTTTCAAAATTCACCAAAAATACCTTTCGCTTCCATGGAGATGATTAGTCGAAATTGTCAGGTGCAGCAAATTAGAATGGTTACAATGAATACCATTATAATTTAATGAAAGCATAAGTGGCTAGATGTTCGTCCACATACAATGCAATTACATAATTTTGAAATGAGGAAATATAATTGAACTTTCTGTTGATGAATTTAGTTCTCGCACTAAAAGTTGTTTAGTGGAATCTTCTTTTAACAAAAATACTTTTTGCTTACATGTGTAAGAAAAAGAAGGAAAATTGATCTGGAGAAATTTGGAGGGAAGAAGCCACCAGCACTACTTCGCCTAGCAACAAATGTAACTAGATGCAATTAAAATGTCAAAAGAAAACACTTTTAAACGATTGTGATTACATAAATATCATAACAGTATACATATTAGAAAACAACATATAAAATATTTAAGTAAATTACACTGGGGAACAATTTGTAACACAATTTCTGTTGAGTTTGGTTTTTGAGCTGTTTTATAGTTAATTAGGCATGCTGGTTTCAAAATTGTAGTTAGTTTTCTTCTTCCACGTCAAGTTTTATCTCTACACCTTATGAGAATGTGACCACTCTCCGCGAAATCGAGCATGGATCATGGGAAGCACTATTGCTCTCCTATTGGCTGACACAAACCTTCTCCGATGGGCGCCGGGTGAATGACGCATAGGAGAACAGAGAGAGGTTTATACTTGTCTGGTTTAGTTACGCCTGAGATACTGTATGAGACGTTGTGTGTCGCTCTGAAACGGTGCAGCCCACTCCGACGTGGAGTCTTAGTTCTTGTTTATATACAAGGTTAGCAGTGTTTAGTGTTTATTTATATATGAACTGAAACTTTTCCTTATGTCTACTTCTGCTAGTTCACGTCGTAAGTGCTTAAACAGCCCCGATTCGTTTTGTTACATATGTGGCAGTTTTACCATTCCCAGTCAAAGGACAAACATCAGTACATTTGTCAGGCATGTCTATTTTGCTTATTTTCAAGTGGAAATTGGTGATCAAGATAAATCATGGGCCCCTCACAAAATGTGTAAGCAGTGTGTTGAGGGTTTACGGATGTGGACCAAGGGAACACGTGATAAACTTCCATTTGGTACACCTATGATTTGGCAAGAGCCCAGAGATCATTCAAGTGATTGTTACCTTTGTATAGTGAAAACGTCAGGATATAACAAGAAAAACAAATGTAAAATAGAGTATCCTAGTTTACCATCAGCTATACGCGCAGTGCCTCATTCAGCCGAAATCCCAGTGCCAGTTTTCAATCAATTACCCTCTTTAGGAATAAGGGAATACGAGTCTGGTGCAGATCAAAGTGACTCCAACGATGAAGATTTTGAAATTAAAGATGATTCCGTTCGTAATGGGTTTGAC
The DNA here is from genome assembly GCA_029619315.2 of Dynastes maya. Lineage (NCBI taxonomy): Eukaryota > Metazoa > Arthropoda > Insecta > Coleoptera > Scarabaeidae > Dynastes > Dynastes maya. The sequence goes on from JAROYE020000004.1 coordinate 36,087,710, forward strand.
CAGCATGAGTTGAATGATTTGGTACGAGATTTGGGACTATCCAAAGAAGCTTCAGAGCTCTTAGCATCAAGATTGCACGAGAAAAACTTGCTTGAAAAGGGAGCTAAGGTATCCTATTTTCGATCAAGAGAAAGTGCGTTTCTACAATACTTTCGAAGTGATGATGGATTTGTGTATTGCCATAACGTACATGGTTTAATGGAAGAGTTGCGAATTTCAGCCTATAACGCAACTGAATGGCGACTGTTTATCGATAGCTCAAAGCGGAGCTTGAAGTGTGTTCTCCTCCACAATGGAAATTTATTTGGTTCAGTCCCGATAGGCCATTCATTTCGTTTGGGTGAAGAATATGAAGACATGAAGAGAGTCATTGATTTGTTGCAATACCACATGCACCAATGGATCATTTGTGTTGACCTTAAAATGGTTAGCTTCCTTCTTGGCCAGCAACGCGGATATACCAAGTATCCTTGCTTTTTGTGTATGTGGGACAGCAGAGCTCGTGAGAAGCATTGGGTGCAGTCGAATTGGCTGCCACGATCTGACCTGAAACCTGGTGATCCAAACATTGTACATCAGCCACTCGACAGAAAGAACATTATATTTCCAACTCTGCATATCAAATTGGGTCTCATGAAGCAATTCGTTAAAGCTTTGCCAATTGAAGGAGACTGTTCCAAGTATCTAATTTCGGCATTTCCTAGCCTGTCATTTGAAAAGATGAAGGCCGGTGTTTTTGATGAACCACAGATTCGGCAGCTTGTTAAAGATGAAAATTTCATCAGAACAATGTCAGAAATTGAAAAGAATGCTTGGTTGGCATTAAAAAACATTGTTAAAGACTATCTTGGAAACACACGAGCACAGAATTACGCCAAAATTGTCCAGTAACTCTTGGAGAGCTTCAAACTGCTAGGTTGCAACATGAGCACCAAATTGCATTTCTTACATTGCCATCTTGCTAACTTCCCGGAAAATCTTGGTGCAGTCAGTGATGAGCACGGTGAGCGATTTCACCAGGACTCGAAGGTCATGGAGGCACTGTATCAAGGTAGACGGGATGTACATATGATGGCTGACTATTGTTGGAGCATCAAGCAAGAATGTTCACAGATTAAACATTCCAGAAAAAGCTATAAGCGAAAATTTTTGCTTTAATATGTAATTACCGTTCGATAAAAAAACAACTATTTGTATGAATACAATTTAACTTGCAGTAACTATTATAGCCTTTGTATGAATAAAATTATTCTTTATAAACAGTATATTTTGTAAGTTTTTACTTTATTTTCCTTTATATGCGCAATTTGTATGACTTTTGAGGGTATCCTGTAGCTTAAAAAGTTGACGTGATTGACAAAAACTGCGGTTATTTTTGGATCCAGAGGCCAAAAGTTAGTTGAAAACAAGTCACAGATTTAAGACAACGAAATTGCTGTTCCCCAGTGTTATGTATTATGGTTAGTATAAAATTATATCAAAAGTAAATATACTTTTCCCAATCAAAAATATTGTAAATATTGTTATATGTTTACTAATTATACAATTTCGAACTTTGTCAAATGCGTTCCCTAGTTTCATTTCTACAGCTGTAGAAAAATAAAATTTTGCTTTTATCTTCCCCAGACATTTTACTGCATTAGAAGATAATAGCTTTGTTATGTTGCAGGAAATACTCCAGCCGCTATTGAAGTTACCTTTCATTGATTACGTTTAAGAAATACTTTCCTGGAACTTTAACTAACCTCAAAGTGCACAAAAAACATTGGGGTAAATTTTAAGCAACGATAAAGGATTTATTATGTCGAACTAGATATCTATATTGTTTTACGTTAACGAATAGAAGCATACCCTCTAAAATTTATCGATAATATTACCTGGATATGTATGTACATATGTAGTTAAGCTGTGTCTACGAAAGTATGGCAAATTTTAAGACTGTTATACTTTGCGTACCAACAGTGTCGTTACTTGTAATCTAACCCGAGATTACTGTTTGAGGCAATAAGATAAAAATAGAAACTATTCAAACTACGGTCATTAGCTTATCTCCTCAAGGCTTAATTTAATATTTTATGTCCTAATTACATTATTAAATTTGTTTATAGGAGTTGTATCGCAAAATGGTCCATACGCGTAAGTGTTGCTATTTTATAAGTACATTTGTTTTGTTAAAATAAATATTGTGGGAAGATGTTATACATACATACAGCGGATGATTTAATTTATTAAACGTCACTCTAATTTGCTTATATACAGTGCGCGCCAAAAGTATGGAATAATGAAATTTTTTTCTTTGTTATCAGAATAATTGAAAAACTGTTTGACACGTCGGATTGATTTTTTACATTAGAACCAATTTGGGATTATTTTTAATTTTCCAACTCTGTCCGTTTTCGGGCAATTGATATTTTTTTTAAATGGCTAACCCCATTTTTTTGCATTTTTGGATAAATTATGGAATTCCAATTTCAGCAATGTATAACATTGTGCCCTTCGGACCAATATTTTTTGAGATATTAGTGTTTTAAGATCGGAAAAAAGGTTTAGTTGTAAATTGATTTTTCACCAAATAAACAAATTTTTATTGCACCAACGATACTAAACTGGATAAACAATGTTCTTAAAAAAAAATCTAAATATTTTAGAGGAAATGTTCAAAATGAGGACCTTTTTGTTCTTGGCAGAACGCCAATCGTGCTCGAAAATTAGAACAAACATCCCGCAAAGTTTCTGGTTGTATGGCCCTCATTTCTCCCCGAATCTTCTGCTTTAACTGTTCGATATTACCGGGCCGATTGAAATACATTTTACTTTTGACATATCCCCATAAGTAAAAGTCTAATGGTGTTAAATCTGGCGACCGGGCCGGCCATTCGATAAATCCTCGCCTGCCAATGTACCTGTTTTGGAACACGTCATTTAGGTAATTGCGCACCTCTTGATAATAATGGGGTGGAGCTCCATGGTTAATATGTAATGAGTAATAACCACTAGACTTAAATTAATTTCATTAAATTTAGTTGAGGTATGTATACAACAATATTTAGCGTTTACAACTAGACCTTTTTTCCGATATTAAAACATTAATATCTCAAAAAGTATTAGTCCGAAGTGCATAATGTTAGGCATTGCTGAAATTGGAATTCCATAATCTATCCAAAAATTCAGAAAAAAGTGGGGTTAGTCATTAAAAAAAATATCGATGACGTCATTGCCCGAAAACGGACAGAGTTGGAAAATTAAAAATAATCGCAAATTGGTTCCAATGTAAAAAATCAATTTGACGTGTCGAATAGTTTTTCAATTATTCTGACAACAAAGAAGAAAATTTCATTATTCCATACTTTTGGCGCGCACTTATGAACTTATGCATGTTGTGGAAGATAGCGTAATTTACTTGGTTTGTTTTTTAGTTTAAAGTACGCGCACCAATAGTTTAATATTAAAAAACTAATGCATAATTGTAACGTAACTTACTTTTGAGACGTCAATCTGTATTTCTAACGAGCATCTTGCGTCCTTGCTGATTGTGACATCATTTTCGTGGGCGAGCTATTTTATATTCCGAGCTGACCGTAGGCAGAAAGATTTTGACAGTGTTTGTTTTTAATAATTGCACAATTAATATTTATACTGTACTAAATGTGAATATAATTGGCAGTAAAACAATTATAAATTTGGAAATTAATAAATCTAAATTATCGATTCTACATCTTGTTAGTAATAATTAATGGAATTCAATAAATTTGAAAATTATATTCCTTCAATATTTTCCTGAGAGGAAATTAATAAACCAACAAAAAACATCTAACGAAATACGTTAGGAAAATATTATTTTGTTTATGTCAATCGAAATAATGAACAAATTTTGAAATTTATTAGTTATAGAGTTTTTATTGTATGCGGGGAACTGCAGTGCAAAAAAGTAGTAAAGACATTGATTGAATTAATAACGGGTGATGCAAAAATAGATGGACATCTTTTAACAGTTTTTATACATTAATCAAAAACTATTAGAAAATATGCGATGGTTTAATCTTAAAACTATAACTTTTACAATTATCATTAGGTTAAAATGGCAAAAGGTCCACTTTCTTCAATTTTTCTCAGTTTAGATGGAACCTTTTGAATCATGGTTTGGATGTAATCTGGACTAATTTGCTTGAGCTTATTGCTAATTCTACGTGCTAACTGATTCTCGTTTTCTACGGTCCAACCCTTCTCATAAACGAGTCGACTAAGTTCTGCCCAAAAATCTTCGATAGGACGTGCCTTTGGAATATTTGGAGGATTCATTTCTTTAGGGACAAAAGCGATGTTATTTTCTGAGAGACATTTTGTCCTATACACTTCAGCATTTATTGCTGAATCACGCACGCTTCTTATGAGAGGACTTGAAACGCCGGCTTTTGAAATTGCAATCCAAACTAAAATTTTTGGCTCAAATTTTGCTTTACCTGCGAATCTCACTTTGTCAGGAGCAGAGCTTTTATTTTTTGTGTAAAATCCAGCATTTCCAGCGATGTAAAGGTAAAATATTTCTCATCATCTAAGATCAACACTTTTTGTGCAACTTCTAGATTGGTCTTCACCTTCCTACATCGAACCGGAATAATTTCCATTTGCTTATCCGTATATTTTGGTGCTTTTTGTCTTTTATAATATTTTAAACATTCCTTTTTCAAATTTCTTGATATATAAGACTGAGACACTTTAAACTTTGCCGCCATTTGCCGTTGCGATATTCCAATCTTGTTTTCCATCAATTCCATCATTTTTGTAACTTTACCCTTACTTAGCTTTTTCGCTCTGCCTTTTTTTTTCAAGTTAGTAGTAGGTTTGCCATCGCAAAAAACATTTTATGATGCTATACATGGTGCTCCAGCTAAAATTTTCTTTTGTAAAGTCTCTGACCACTTCCGCCGGGGTCCATCTTCCAAGGGCAGAATAAATATGTTCTTGCAAATTTTCAATACCAGCAGTTTTCATTCTTACAACGTTTGATTCATTTGTAAAAAAAAAAATCTACAGCCTACTACGCAAATTTTTCAAATGTCCAGCTATTTTTGCACCAGGCGTTATAACAGAATACGGGGAAACAAGTTTCTTACCATTCTCGTCGGAATATTATTTTCTCAATTAAATGTGTAAATAATGTAACTATTCATTACATTATTTCCAACTGGGACGTAATATTTTTTGGAAGTAACAGAATATCATAGAGTGGTAAAGTTTTACCAAATTTAATCGAAATTGTAATTTTCAGAAATTTTTCGCTGTTAACTTAGAACAATTTCTTTATTATTTCTCGAGTTAAACTTAAGCATTTTAAGTTAAATATATTAAGTATATAGGGATGGGCAAATGTTCCGGAACGGCTTAATTACAAGAGAACGGAAAGTGACAGTGGATCCGGTTTTTGACAACCTGTAGGGCTAAAATTGTACTATTTTATTACGCCTGCAATATGTGAGTGATGTCATCAGCTGAAGAGTATCACTTGTAATTCTTCTTAAATGAAACCTCCCGTATATTATTGCTTATTCCAAATCCTCAGTTAATTTAAAATATTTTATATTATAGCACCCTATGTCTAAATTCAATTGTTTTGGAAATATTGACAATTCAACGTGAAAACCTCATAATGCACTTTATTTAAAAAATTACTTAATTCATTTGTTTTGTGGTGAGTTGTTGAAGTAATGGATTTACACACAGCCTGACTTTGTAAACTATATTCTATTCTACGATGAGACCACATTTACCCTTAATGGCTTCGTCAACGTAACTCCAGGTATTGGTCCGAATACAATCGCCATTGGATTATGGAACACACAATATATACAAAAATTAAATGTATGGGCAGGTATAATTGGAAACAATATTATAGGACCGTTCTTCCTCCACGGAAATTTGACGGCTAATTCCTAATTAGACTTATTTCCCAATAGGGTTATGCCCGATTTAATTAAATTAGGAAATAAACTAATTACTTTATTTCCTGATCCAGGCAACGATCAAGTATTAAGAGAGACAACGTCTGGTTTCAACAAGATGGAGCACCATCGCATTTTGGTATTGGTATAAATAATTTCTAATGCGAATACCAAAATGCGGCGATGATGAAAGCTTTCAGGGAAGACGGATAGGTAGACGAGGACGCATTAGCCCCCTAGATTACCAGACTCCTCTAGATTTTTATTTTTGGGGTCACTTAAAAAGTGTTGTATATTGTACCAAACCAGAGACTCTAGAAGATCTTGAAAACAGAATTTTGCAGTACATGATATCCCTGATCAACATCGCTTGGACACTGTCAACTGGCCGACGGAAAACAATCCGATCACTTACTTAAACAGTTTTTCATTTAAATTGTTTGCTAGGTTTTAATTACCACTAAAAGATTATTGTATTTCTATTACTTTGATCAATATTTCTAAAAAGGCTGAAATTAGGCATAGGATACTAGAATAAAAAATATTCTAAATTAGTTGATGATTTTAAATAAGCAATGATATATAGGCTGTTTCATTAAAAAAAAATTACAATTAATACTACCTTATGGTAGTTGATGACGTCACTCACGCATTGAAAGCATAATAAAATAGTACAATTTTAGTCCTACTTTCAAAAATTTTCATTCAAATACGTAAATGTGCAAGATGGAAGTTTTATAGCGATGGTACGTATATTTTCACTTAACTTTTCGGAAGCCTTCCTTATTTTATCAATATTGATGTTTATGTTTCACCTGCTGGTGTATATAGCAACATAAAATTATCATACGTTATTGATTATCGATGGAAATAGTTATAGCAACATTTATTGTTTCAATGATACTATAGGTGTTAACATATTAAATCGTAGAATCTATTAGCGAGTATATGATTATTAAACGTTTAATTTGTTTGATACAATCATTTACAGTAATGGATTACCTTGTTCTAACTCTGGAATTTCAGCAAATTTATATTAATTACTTTGTTGACTCATTTACTATAAATTCGGGTACTTACGTATATATGGGTATTTTATACTTTAGCCGAAATCGTAGTTCTGTATTAGTCCTAAAAATACTTACATTATTAAAGTTTACAATTTTGTGAGCATTTCAAACTTCATGCCAAAACAAAGAAGAGCATTGCAAGTTTGAAAGTTTGTATTTTATTTTTTTATATGGGTTTAGAGAAAATACGGCTTTAGTAATTGAAATTTTCTTGTAGAAATAATATTAATACTATTCTTCTATGTGCGATTATATTTTACTTAACTTTCAAATTACATGACTTATTATTATTACTGTTATTACTATTATTATCATTATTATTTGACGAAATCTACTAATTAATCTATTAAGATATACTTTATCTTACATTTGAGCACAATTTAATAACATTATTTGAATCTATGCAGGTACATATTAAAACAAAAATCGCAGAGATCAGGACATGAAAATATGGAAGGTGTTGGATTGGTAACCTTGCAGGTTGAAGTGTGAACAAATAGACGATTGAAAGTAAATTTGACAAAATTCCACACATCAGAAGATAAAGTCATTTAAAAATTTAATACAAAACTAAAATTCAACATTCAAAAGCTACTAAACACTCCACTAAAACTATTTTGACCATTGAATGTAGAAATATTTATCGAAATTGGATTTTGATTAGGAGTCAGAGCGAGAATAGTATAGCATTTCAAGCTTTTCCACGCATTTACCCAAAAAGAAAGATAATTTTTATGTAAGTAACTTCAAAATCCATATGTAAAGATGAATCTCATATATTTTCAAATACTTACACAAATAATCTGTTGAATATTACATAAAACAGAAAGAAAATGAAACGAAGTAATGGGTGATTCGTTAAGTGTTTCCACATATAAGGTTAAACAAAAACACAGAAATGTTGAATATTAATGTAATTTTTTATGAGATAACGTAGTTTAATTAATTACAATTATGTATGGAAGATTATATCCTGCAAATGACCGCTACGGCATGCTCTAATGCGTTTGTCATAATTTCCAATAACATTCTGGCACATGTCAGGGTCTATGAAGTTGATTTCGCGACGTATCTCGTCCTTCAGTTCTGCAATCGTTCTAGGCTTATTTCTGTAGACTCTACTCTTCAGATTACCCCAAAGGAAAAAATCTGCAGGAGTTAAATCACACGAACGAGGAGGCCAATTGATACCGCCATTTTTTGAGATTACGAGTCCTGGGAAACGAGTCTGAAGTAAGGTGACTGTTTCTCTGGCTGTATGGCTGGTGGCACCGCCTTGTTGAAACCAGAGGTCATCAGCGTCCAAATTTTCCAATTGGTTAACATGCTCTGATAGCGAACGGTATTAACTGTGATTGCATTTTCAGCATCGTCTTCGAAGAAATACCAATGATACCTCCATACCAAATGCCACACCAAACAGTCACTTTTTGGGGATGCATTTCTTTTTCGGTAATCACACTTGAGTTTTCTGATCCCCAAATGCGACAATTTTGTTTGTTGACGAAAACATTAAGGTGTAAAGGGGCTTCGTCAGTAAAGATGATTTTCCTTGAATAATCGTCTTGTTCAAGCATCCATTCTGCGAAGGCACGACGCTGTTGGTGATTTCTTGGCTTCAAATCTTGCGTCAATTGCATTTTGTAAGGATGCAAATGCAAATCTTTGGCCAAGATTCGTTATGTAGTGGAGTAGGGGAATCCCAGTTGTTGGGATCGATACCGAATCGATGTGCCTGGTTCTTCGGCCACGCTTTCACGAACGAGAGCCATGTATTCCTCCGAACGCTTTGGACGAACACGATGAGGTGCTTTAACTGTACTTACAGCCCCAATTTGATCAAATTTCTGAACTACATTCCAAATTGTACGTTCCAAAGGTCGATTGTGTACCAAAATATTCACGTAATGCACGAAATGCATTTTTTCGCACCCATTTTAATAATAAGCCCTAACCATCTTAGCACGTTGCTGGATTGTGTTTCAAAAATATCAGAGGCTACTATGTGCAAGTCCTTAACGAATTACCCTATAGTTGGTAGTAATGAAAATACATGTCTAATTGTAGAGGAAGTTTTAAGATATTTCGCTTATTTTTCTTAAGTGAAACATATGGAGCATAAACAGAATTTTCAGATATTTTACAATTATTCTTCTGTAGTATTATTTACTTAAAATTAGTGAAAAAGCAATGTAGACCCCTCAACAGTTCTCTAGCAGCCGGCTGGACAACAGTGAAGAAAGAGCTGAGTTACTAATAATAAGAGTTCTATTTTCAAAATGAGCGCCACATAATTTGTTATAGGAATAACGTGGATTACTACACTCAAATGACGAAAATGCAACGACGGATAAAGAATTAAGAATGCACGTTGTTGAAAATAAAAGATATAAAGCAGAAAGTAGCAGAAATAAAGCATACATAACTAATTGCAATAAACGTATTACAATTACAACATATTTGGAAAATTATTAATTTGAACATTTGAATTATTCTAGCTACTATTTTAACTGCAAAGGCTATTATGTTAACTATAAGGACTGTTATACTGACTACGACAGCTATTATTTCAACTACGATTACGTGCTAATTTATATATGATTATATTTTTGGGCTATTCTGTATATTTGATTTGATACCCTTTTTTGAAATTTAATATGTGAAATTGTCCATTTAAGTAATATCTATAAAGTATTAATTGTATAAGAATTATATGAATTAAAATAAATAACTGCAGATCCGATTGTTTGTCGGTATACTGGTTTACAATAACGTTTTACAATTTTTATATAAAAAAACAAAAATATGCAAGTTTACATAATTCATGCAGGCACCTTTCTACAATATTTTAATACAATTTACGTCGGCTAAATGGAAAAGAAGAATTTTGTTCAATCTCAAATTTTTCTAGGAAAGACAACGAAAATTTGCGAAAATATCTTATTTATTACATATACCTAATACTACAAATAACAAAATTAAAACTAAGTAAACAAAAAATAAACCCATACTAAAATTCTGATACTATTATATCAAGAAGGATTACGAATAAGCGCTACACAAATTTTGATGATTTGCAGTGATCCTAGTTAGATTAAAGTGACTAACACTGCAAACGGTACCGATTAGTATATAAAATGAATACTTACCTGGCAGATTACGTTACTAGACCTGATAGTTTTTGCGCGTACTTTAAATTGATTTGCTGCAGGGTCACAATTGACCTGCTATACCAGTTAAAGGTTAAGAATCCTGTTTTCCAAATTGCTGCTCTATCTCCCGCCATTGTGTAATAATCAGAGCAACGCAAATTGCGCTGAAAGCCAGTGGCGGACGCATAAAAGTTTACACAAAATAAACACGGCCGGGACAATTCGGTATAAGCGTCAGTATAACTGCGACTCGAAAGCCGATCTGTTGTGTATGCATCTACGCTGTCGTATACTATATCGTAGTTCTACGTTTGTTTTGAAAATGTTTCCTACGTCGCGAAAACGACCAAAGTTGGACACAATAAGAGAATTTATTGCAGAAATACCTGATTTAAAGTGTGATGGCGGTAAAATTCAATGTGTAGTGTGTAAAATAGATTTAATGTGTTGGTCGAAAAGTGATTGTCTACGGCACGTAAATAGTGCAAGGCATGTTTCAAAAAAAAATTCCACACGAGATTATGACAAATTTAAATTTAATTTATGTGTTACCTTTATTGCATGTAATTTACCATTTCATTTACTAAGGAAGAAAGCATACGTCTCGTTTTGGAATGAATATTCGGACTTTAAGTTACCAAGTGAGAGAACATTACAGAGAGTTGTGCCGTCTGCTCGTGAGCATGTCGAGAAAAGAATTAAATCGGAGTTGCAAGATAAAAAACTGTGGTTATGTGTGGACGAAACAACAGATCGTAAAAAACATTCTGTGGTTAATGTAATGGTACGCACAATGGAACCGCATCGACCGTCACCCTTAATTTTACTAGCCTCCAGACGAATACAACAATGCACTGCCGAAGTAATTTCAATGTTGGTGTTAAATACATTGGAAAAGTTTGAACTTTCAACAAATCAACTGTTGATGTTTACGAGTGATGGTGCCGCAAACATGCTTGCTGTAGGTCGATCTCTTAAAAAACATTGTGCTAACTTGTTGCATATTATATGTAAAATTCATACTCTCAGTCTCGTAGCAGATAATATCAGAAAATGTTATGCCGAGGTAGACGCTCTAATAGCACATACAAAAGCTGTGTTTGTAAAATCCCCAAAACGTATTCGGGAATTTCATAGACTATGCCCCGGTATTCCTGAACCACCACAACCTATTCTTATTTGTTGGGGAACATGGTTAGAGGCTGCATTTTATTATCTCAAATATTTTGAGAATATAAAGAACGTGATTTTAGAATTCGACCTAAAGGAAGCTGCGGCTGTCAAGGTAAGCCGCTTGAAATTTCAGGATAGTCAAGTTAAAACAGATTTGGAAATTATTCAGAACAATTACGTGGGACTAGCGGATGCGATAGAAAACTACAAAATTCTTCGGTGTCGTTAGTGGAATCTTTGCAAATAGTGCAACATGTTCACGCACAGCTATGCGCGATAGAAGACGCAAGAAATGTTTGTGTTTTAAAAAGGTTTGAAAGTGTTTTAGATAAAGACTCTGATTTTGGCACATTAAGACAAATTTGTGAAGGTATGTCAACAGAACCGTTAGATTATTTGAAAGATTATTTTACTTACGCAAATATAGTCACTAGATGTAGAACGTTCGTTTTTGGCATACAAAAACACTTTTTCTTCACGCCGCACTCACTTTGCCGAAACAACTTTGGAAACATATCTAATGTTACAAATATTAAACAGATATTATCCACTTTGTGATTTCACGGAGGACTCTTAAAACGGTAAGTGTTTGAGCACGTATCACATTTAATTTATTTTGTGTAAACTTTTATGCGTCCGCCACTGGCTTTCAGCGCAGTTGCGTTGCTCTAGTAATAATTGTGCCTGAAATTTGTGCACAAGAATACAGATAGCCAAAATAAAAAAAAAGCTACGGAAATATGTATAACTACTCTATTTTACATTACAAAACTACAACACTACAAACCATATCTGATATGTTGGACGGTTTTAATAGTAATGGGAAACTATGGCTCACCATAAATCCGAAATTAATCCGAACGCTTATATTTTAATAAATCTCCAATTAAACAATAAACGATCAACATATCATTAACGTAATTAGATTCAAATTCCAATACTTGGAAAGACCGTACGCAATAACTTCAAAACAAATAATTCTTTTTCTGGAATTGAAATTACTAACTTAAGCCTATTTTCTTACTATATTCGGTCAAATATCCAAATATCCTGTTAATACAAAAACTGCAAAAATGCTAAACAACATATGGACCAAGATAAATTCTTATTACTTGAAATATCTGCATATAAACAATTGCTTATATTATTTTCAGGTGAAAAGTGATGTACGTTGGAAATTGCAAAAGCATGAAAATGAAAATATAATGAAGTCAATAGTCCCTAAACTAACTTCAAGAAGTGTACCAGATGACGTTATTCCCAACTGTACGAGCTTTTCTCAATTATCTCTAAAAATTCAAATGCAACTGTATGCGTTTCTTATGTTGTGTTTCAAGAGTTTTGACAGGCGAAAACCGCGTAGTGATATCTTTTTACTTTTTCCAGATAATAACGAAAACAGCCCATTATCAATAATAATGTTCCCAACAGTTACAAATACCTACTTAGTATTGAAACTTATTTTAGTTGGCCATGAGACAAAGGAATGATAACAATAACAAAATGTAGCAGTCACAAAATAAACAAGTAAATGACAACAATGCAAAACGAAAACAATACCAATAGTACATAATGTAGTATCATTAGAAATCAAAATAAGTAATAATTTAAATTTATTTCAAATGTTTAAACTGTTTGCCGTCATTATTTATACATCGATTTAGCCTATGACGAGTGCTAATAACTGCTGCTTCGATTTCTACTTTTGGTAGGCTGCGATAGCATTATGAATTGGTTGAATCGTATCAGCTCCTGTTGCAGGACGTGTAAACCAGATCTTTTATCCTTTTCGCTGTTTAAGTTGCCTTCAAAAATAAATGGTTTAATAACATTATCACCTAAACTGCCACACAATGGAAGACATTTCTCTAGTGCTTGTATGAGGATAAGCTTCAACAGATGCAAGGAAACTTATCACATTAGCTTCAGTTCTAGCTACACGTGCTTTGGTAGGATTTCCATGAGGTTGAATATACCTTGTTTCACGTAATTGTGTTGCCAATCTTTAGGATACTTCTCGGCTGAAATGTTCTTTTTGGATACTTAACGGCATATTCACATTCAGCAATACACGCGTTTTCCAAACATTGACAATACACCGCTAGGATATCATATGTCTTCGCATTAGAAAACGACATTATTTATCATTCAACGGTTAAGCAGCAATCTTTAAAGGACAGTGCTTACTTGAAAAGTGATTAGAAACATCATATTACTGATACAATTTTGTATACAAAAGAGTGAAAGTTATCATTCCTTTGTTTCATGGTCAACTAAGATAGGTTTCGATATTATTAAGTAGGTATTTGTAACTGATAGGGAAATCATTATTGATAATGGGCTGTTTTTGTTATGATCTGGAAAAAGGGAAAAGATATCACTACACGGATTTCGCCACTACTTTAGCTTGTCAAAACTCTTGAAACACAACATAAGAAACGCATATAATTGCATTTGAATTTTTAGAGATAATTGAGAAAAACTCGTACAGTTGGGAATAACGCCATCTGGTATATTTCTTGAACACTAAAGGGTGGCGTAAATTGCGACATCTAAAACAGCGCTGAATGCTCTTTCAAACAAGTTCACATTTCTTTAATTCGGGTGAAAACTGCAGAAGTTATGGCAGGTTTAGTTTTACAAGGTTCGGCAACGCCTACTACACTTACTATTCACAATATGACAAAACGTCTTGAAGCAAAGTGGTGCGTAATTAACACAACTTTTTGATAAAGCATTTAAAATCATAGCTAATCTTGGAACTTTTATCGACTAATTTAAAATTTACTATTGACCCTAGCAACTGCGCCCCCTAGCGCTCATATTTGGAATTTCAAAATATTTTCATTAAATTTCCCTTTACCACTTTAGTTATGATTTTTTTTCCCATCACTATAGCTATTGTAGTTTCCAAGATATCACCGGTCCCCACTCTTAGTGGGACACGCGTTATATATGTATTTTTGTACCTGGCTTGACCTATGTCACTAACTGTGATCAAATGGTTAAATAAAATATTACTATAACTCGCTTAATATTGAAGCACAACATTTTCTTTTTGCGGGACAAAACTAGCACAAAATGATGGCGTATACGAAATTTGGAAATCCAGTGGTGGCGGGGCTGGGTACAAGCCATGCCCAAAATTCAAAACGTTATAACGCCCTTAATATTGAAGCACAAAATTTTCTTCTTGCGGCACAAAATTATAGCGTATACTAAATTTCAAAATACCGAGATGGCGGGGCTGGCATGTCTCCAGCCCCGCCAAATAGAAACCGTTATAACTCAGTTAATATTAAAACACAAAATTTTCTTTTTGCGGCAAAAGCGGCACAAAATGATAACGTATACAAAATTTCAAAATGCCGAGGTGACGGGGCTGGCATGCTCCCAACCCCGCCAAAAAGAGATCATTATAACACCGTTAATATTAAAGCACAAAACTTTCTTTTTGCGACACAAAATGGCACAAAATGAGCACAAAATGATAGCATATAGGAAATTTCAAAATCCGGGGGTGGCGGGGCTGGGGACATGCACCCGGATAATTTGTTGCTTTTATTAAACTAATTCTTAAAGAATAATATTTTGAACAATACTTATAAATCGTTGGTAAACAATTCTATATGTTTTGGCTAATATTTAAAGATAGAAATGTGAATATTAAGAATAACACAGATAAAAATAACACGTCATGTTAATTTTTATAAATTATCATTTCGAAGTGACAAAGTTTATCGTCATAAGTGACATTGTTGATGATGCAATGTAACTTGAGCTTCAGTTGATCTTTTATTTATTCATAATTCATTAAAGTAGTATAATTTTAATAGAACTACAACTACAATCTGAAAACAATTGCATTATTCTAAACAGAAAAAAGTATCAACTGAGCCAAGAAAATATGTCGCTAATGCGTCTTAATATTTTTTGTGGTAAAGTTGTCTGTTGCTTTCGCTAAAGTTAGAGTTGACGTAATCTAGGTTTAATAATGAGAGTAATAACTTTTCCAATATAGTAATTTGTTATAAATGAATTAAGTAGATACTTTTAATATTGCTTTTCCTTGATGCAGAAAATCATACTCGGCGTGCTAAAAGAAAATATTTGTGCGTAGAATGTATTCATTTTAAGTAAGGTAAATGTCCCAAATTCAGACACTGTCCCAAATTCAGACAGGTTTTTAATTATTTAGTGAAAATAAGAAATCTGCCATATCGAAATGTACGGTGGGACATCTTTTGACAAATATTATTCTTTATTCATTTCAAAAACAGTTCCTTTTTTATCGGTAGTGTAACGGCTAATACATAACCTATAAATTTGAATATGTTCATAAATTGTGCATTCATTTAAACATCGAGGTTTTTCTTATAACGTAAGTAGATTCAGTAGCATTTCTAGATTATTGTAAAATGGCTGTTATTACGATAATGAACGTTGTATTGATGTAAGTAGCAAGAAAATACTTTAAATTTGTATTTTATTTGATATAAAATGTAATGTAACTGAAATATTTCATAATTTCATTGGTGTCAGAATTACGTACAAATAACAGTCGTTGTTCCATATTCAGACATCATGTGTCGGAATAAGGTACATAGCAATGAACATTAGATATAGTTCTATTTCTTTCCTTTATATTAAAATACCATTTTGTATATATTCATTTGAAATAGAATTTACCTACAGCGCTCTGTCCAAATTCCGACACGGGTGTCGGAATTACGCACCTCACCTGTCTGAATTAGGTACAATTAAAGACAAGTGAACTTTGTGTATTTTACTATATTTTACCATACTGAGGTTGTTTTTTACCCTTGTTGAACTGTTATTGAAGGTATGTTCCAACAAAAATTATATTTTACGATATGCGATTGGATCTGAGAAGTTTGTGATTTTGTTGGAACACACCTTAAGTAAAACTACTTGCTGCATCAATTTATTATTATAGAATGTCCAAGAAGAACTGCAAATATACGAAAGATGATTTGCGACGTGCTCTGGATGCTGTGAAAAGTGGTACACCTTTCTTAACTGCTGCCAAAGAGTACAATGTTCCTAGAACAACGCTTATTGGCAAAATTCGCGGCATCTATCCCGAAGAATGTCAAAGTGGAGCACCTTCTGTCTTAACTAGCGACGAGGAAAATCTGTTGGTGCAATGGATAATAAATATGGGACACATGGGGTTTCCTGTAACAAAGGATCAACTAATTGATAGTGTTTCACTTCTAGTAAAAAACTTTAAACGTCCTAATAACTTCACTAATGGAAAACCGGGTCGTCATTGGTACGCATTATTTAGTAAAAGGCATCCTGAAATTAGTGAAAGAATATCACAAAATTTATGTGCGTCACGAGCAGCAGTCACAAAACTTAAAATTGAAAACTGGCACAAAGAAATACAAGACTATTTCACTGCATCGGAAATTTGTGTTACAGATCCCAAAAGAATATTTAATACAGACGAATCGGCATTTTTTTTATCGCCGAAAGGCCGTAAAACGCTAGCCAAAAAAGGCAGCAAATCGTTACACAATAGGTGCGGTGATGATAAGGAATGTTTAACTGTACTCATTACAGGTAGTGCTGCTGGTCAGTTAGCCCCTCCCATGGTATTATATCCCTATGAAAGAATACCAAAGCAAATAGTATCACATGTACCTAAGGGTTGGGGTATTGGTAAGTCATCTAGTGGATGGATGACCTCCGAAACATTTTTTGAGTATTTAACCAACGTTTTTTATCCGTGGCTTATATTAGAAAATATCCAGTTTCCGATAGTTCTATATTTAGATGGACACAAATCACATGTTACTTTGCCTTTAACAGACTTCTGCAGAGAAAAACAAATAATTTTAATCAGTTTATTACCGAATTCGACGCATATTTTACAGCCTCTGGACGTGGGATTATTCAAAAGTTTAAAAATGAAATGGAAAAATGAAGTTCAAAATTTTAAAATTAAGAATAATTATAAGAATTTAGGAAAGGATACATTTGCTCCCATATTAGATAATGCTTTAAAATCTATTTCAAACATAGAAACAATTTTTAGTAATTCTTTTAAAGTATGCGGTCTTTTTCCTTTCAACGCGAATAACATTGATTACAGTAAGCTTCTACTGTAGATCACACTAATGTAAATGATAAAGAAACAGTAGACCCTGAAATGGTACTACATTTGCGAAATCTTGAATCTTATATAGAACCAGAAATTCTTGATAAATGTTATGAACTAATGGGTGTAGAGTGGACAGGGAGACTGGAGGCTAAAGATTTATACAACACCTGGTACCAAATGTATAAAAAGTCGGGTTTGCAACATAGTACAGGACGAGTTCTGGATGTAACAATAGAAGTAGAAGAGGGCTTAACCTTAGAAGATGGTTGGGAACAGTTAGTGGTATTTGAAAATAATGAGGAAAATCGTCCTGTATCGTCAGAGGTTATACAAGGAATTACAGAAAACACTTTTGAAGAAGGTGTCACAGTCATGGAATCTACTGTTGAAAGTGAAATGAGATTACAAGATCACGAAGGTGAAGTAAATGATTTGACAATAGAAATGGATGTAGAAAAATTTGTCGTAAATCAGACTAATTCAGAGGTAGCACTAAAGAATGTTCAAGAGATATCAGAAAAACAAAAAACCCCAGAAGAACAGAAGAGACCAGAACAACAAAAGACACCAGAGAAACAAAAGACGCCAGAGAAACAAAAGACGCCAGAAAAACAAATAGGCAGTGACGGAAACAATAGTACTAAACATTCTTTGGTGTTGCCAGGAGTGCAAGTACCATCGCCATTTAAAAATTCCTTATTTTGGCCTGATCCAATTCAAAAACCTAAGGCAAGAAAAGCTCGTGTTAAAGTTCCTTCTGTTGGCACGTCAGACGCTTGGAGAGAATATTTTTTTAAAAAAGAGGAGGAACAAAATCGTATTCAGAAAGAGAAAGAAGAACGAAAACGAAAACGAGATCAAAATAAGGAAACACGGAACAATGCTATCAAAAAATCGAGAGAAAAAAGATTCAAGTAAAGAAAACGCGTCCCAAAATGAGAATGAAATTGATGAGAATGTGGTTATTGGTGATTATGTTATAGTGAGATACTTAAATGAATGTTACCCGGCATTAATTACAAATTTAGAAAATGGAAAAATCTTGGCGAAAGCCATGGCAAAAGCAGGTCTTCACAATTGGAAGTGGCCTGTCATTAAAGACGAAATTTGGTATGACTATTATGAAATTGTTCAAAAAATCACACCCCCTGTAAAAATAAATAATAGGGGATTATTTTTTGTTAAGGAGCTGGAGAAACAAATGTTGTTATAAATACTACAAATTGTAATAAAATTTATAAGCAACTTACCTTAGTGTTTGTTTTTGTCGGAATTAAGTTCTCTTAATGTCTGAATTAAGTTCGCTGTCGGAATTGGGGTCCTGAAGGTGTCGGTTTTTAGGTCAAATATTAGTATTTGTGTCGGAATTAGGTGAAATTGGCGGGCTTGTTTAAAATAATAAAAAAAGATAATATTAGCTTATTTTGTATTATAAATAAATGATAAAACCTCTTCGTAAATTGATACTTAATATGCATAGAAAAGCAACTTCATCTTGCTACATTTCTGTAAATTTTGTTGAACAAGACAGAACAGGAATACCTAAATGTGTCTGAATTTGGGACAGTTACCTTAAACGAATACAAAGTAAAGTTGTTTATACTTACAAATACTTTTAATTTTAAAATAGTACATGTAAGAAGCGTCCTCTTCTTAACCTTAAGTCATCTTAAGTCAAATATTAAACAGATGAGTAACATTTAGCTGGTCTTTTGTAAAAGCAAGACAAAATCTATTAGTGGCCCATGTCAAAATATGTATATCTTTTAACATATTTAATTAATATTGGACAGTATTAAGAAAGTCATTTAAATTCATAGAGTCATGCGTTTAACAGTTCTTTAATGGAAGTAGCATTCATAGTAATTACTATTCCAATGATATATTAATGATCATTATTAAACATTCAAGGTATACATATTAATTTGAAAACCAATAGATATAGAAAATTATTTGTTTTATTAACTTTCAGTTAATTAGAATCAACATTGTACTTATTATGAGGATAATTTGGTTGTAGCAATTCTTACCGCTCATATTTGGTTTGATAAATAGATATTTTCAATTTTATTTTTAGGAGTGGTTTTAGTTAACTACATATGCGGAACAGTCACGATTAACCTTTTTTTTTAGAAAATATTGGATTACCGTTAATAGTTCTGAAATAAACATTATTTTGTGATTTTTATTAAAATATGGTCTATATTTTTTTGTTTTTATTTGTTTCTTAGTACAATTGTTTAAAAATTTAAGAAGGCGCTGTTGCGGCGTTAGGCGACTATTGCTTTATTTTTTTACGCAGTATTTACGTTCTTATCGCATAATTAGTAACACATAATTACTTATTTGCTTACTCTTGTAGCTGCGATTATTTATATCGCATACTTGGATTAAGTTAATATACACAAGAAAAGAAAACAATTGATAACTTTTATGAATTACATACATTAATATTAGAAACACTAAAAATAAAGAAATGTATAAATATATTTCGTAAATGAATAGGAACTTCAGTAAAGTTACCGTCTGGCATGTTTAGTGCATTTAAAATACGAATATATGACTATAAACTATAAAGAAGCCTCCCATTTTAATGCAAAGATATAGCGCAATAAAATTTTACATCATGTCTATTTCAATAATTGTAGCGGAACGCAAACATTGCAAGTGGGATGTAGAAAGTAGTAATTTAAAACATAAAGCACCAGTAATTGTTGTCTCAATCATTAGAATACCAAATGGTAGCAACATTTTTTTGCGAGTATGTTTTTTTTGAGTGCTTTTACTTTAATAGATTGAAGATAAAATTATTTAAATCTCTACAGGCCAAACCACGGCGAATAAAAAGCATGGAAAAATCGATATAAAATAAAAGCGAACAAAATTTGAGGAGTACGCTCATCTTTCAAAATTTTCTAGCTTCATTTGGTTTGATCTATGTCGTCATCGCATTTATTCATTACGGCATACGTGCTTTTAGTTTTATTGCATTGCTCTTTTAATTCTAAATGCAACTACAGTTGGGAAACACCGCGACCGCGACACAAAAATACCGCGACAAAATACCGTTACTTTGGAACGATATAATATAACCGATATAAAATGGTCACTTATTACGCTAGTTGATCTCTTTATATATTTACATGAGGCACACTGTAATTTGAGATCTATAACGAGTATTTTTTAAAACTGGTAAAATTTTATCAGATAGAAGAAGCAGATTAAGTTCAGCTAAAGTAAAACGATTATTATTTTTAAATTACAACAAAGGAATTGCTTAACTTCTTTACGTTATAACTACTTTTAAATGTAAATATTTTTATTCTTTTATTAGAATTCAATTTATTTTGAGTAAATATTTAGTAAATAAATATAGTTACATATTTATTTTACACTGTTACAATTAAGAATAACGTAACGAATGTGTAGCCTAAAGGTTACCCTTGTATTACGCTACATATAGCATCTACTATTTGAACAATATGCACGCATATCATGTTTATCCAGGATCATCGCGAATGTAAATCGTGACATTTGCGAGGGTAGTCGACTTTGCTTCGCTCCTGTCGCGCTACAGCGCATCGTTCCAAAGTAACGATGGAAATGCTTATCGTTTCAGCGACGCTACCGTTCCACAGGAACGTCGCGAATGTAGACCACTACCGTTCCCGTGCCGCGCGACAGCCCATCGTTCCAAAATAAGGAGTTATTTCGGTATTCTGGAGCGCGACACATCATGACAACAAAATACGGCTCCAAAATACCGTCACTAAAATGCCGACCCATCCCTAAATGCAACTATATATCCCATTTGGGGGTTCTAACGTTTATGGATCAAATTGATGATGGCTATCATTTTATATCGATTATTTTGTTTTCTACTCACTGTGTGGATACTTTTATTTACAGGGTTGGGAGAATGCATCGCAACACGAAACGAAAAATGTCTTCAACAAATGTTTTTGCATATCTTGTAAGCTATTCAATAACCAAGCCTCGCGATATTTTAGATGTTCCTACTCACTCGCATAAAAGCACTCTTAACTAGAGTTGCTTAATTTGCGCCAACAGCCAGTGGCGGGCGCATAAAAGTTTACACAAAATAAATGGTCAGAAATAAAATATAATACGTGCTCAAACACTTACCGTCTTAAGAGTCTTCCGTGAAATCACAAAGTGAATAATGTCTGTTAAATATCTGCAATATTAGATATGTTTCCACAGTTGTTTCGGCAAACCGAGTGCGGCGTGAGGAAGAAGTGTGTTTATATGCAGAAAACGAACGTTCTACATCTAGTGACGTTATATGTGCGTAATTAAAATAATCTTTGGAATAATTTAACGGTTTTGTTAACGCACCTTCACAAATTTGTCTTGATGTGCCAAAATCAGAATCTTTCTCTGAAACACTTTCAAACCTTTTTAGAACACAAACATTTTTTGCGTCTTCTGCCGCGCATAGCTGTGCGTGAACATGTTGCACTATTTGCAGAGATTCCACTAACGACACCGAAGGATTTTGTAATTTTTCTATTGTCTCCACTAGTCCAAAGTAATTGTTCTGAATAGTTTTTAAATCCGTTTTAACCTGACTATCTTGAAACTTCGACTGGCTTTCCTTGATAGCCGCAGCTTCCTTTGGATCGAATTGTAAAACCACGTTCCTAATATTCTCAAAATATTTATAATAATAAAACGCGGCCTGTAACCATGTTCTCCAACGTGTAAGGATAGGTTCTGGCGGCTCAGGCATACGGGGGCACAGTCTGTGAAATTTGCAAATACGTTTTGGGGATTTGACAAACGCTGCTTTTGTATGCCCTATTAAAGCGTCTACCTCAGGATAACATTTTCTAATACTATCTGCCACATGATTGGAAGGATGAATTTTACACGTAATATGTAACAAGTTAGCACAATGTTTTTTAAGATTCCGGCCTACAGAAAGCATGTTTGCGGCACCATCACTCATAAACATCAACAGTTGGTTTGTTGTACGTACCATTACATTAACCACAGAATGTTTTTACGATCTGTTGTTTCGTCCACACATAACCACACTTTTTTATCTTTCAACTCCGATTTAATTCTTTTTTCAACATGTTCACAAGCAGATGGCACAATTCTTTGTAACGATGCCCGACTTGGTAATTTGCAGTCCGAATATTTATTCCAAAAGGAGACATATGCTTCCTTGTCTAGTAAATTAAACGGTAGATTACATGCAATAAAGGTAACACATAAGTTAAATTAAAATTTGTCATAGTGTCGCTTGAAATTTTTTCTTGAAGAATGCTGTTTACTATTTACGTGACGTAGACAATCCCTTTTGGACCAACACATTAAAGGGATATTACAAACTTCACATTGAATTCTAACGCCATCATAATTTAGGTCAGGTATTTCTGCTATAAATTCTGTAACTTTGTCTAACATTGGTCGTTTTCGCGACGTAGGCAACATTTTTAAAACAAACGTAGAACTACGAAATAGTATTTACGGCAGCGTACATGTATACACAACAGATCTGGTTGAGACTCGCAGTTATACTGAGGGTTGTATGGAACCTCCGCCACTGCCTGTTGGCGCTAGTGAGTAACTCTACTCTAAACTCTCTAACAATGTCCAACACTTATAGTTGTTGTATAGGTATATGCATATATGGTATACATTAAACATCCACGCGAATATATTACAATTACGTATAAGAATAATAAATAAATATTACTTGCAATCTCTTGATAACAATTTTGTCCATTACTGCTTACTAGCTTATACACTACCTCTCATAAGTATTTGGGCACCCTAGGATTTTAAATTTTTGTATACAAAGAATGTACATATTTAGGAAATACATTCCAGCATTATCGAATGGTATGCTAATAATCAGTAAAACTCACTTACATTCGTTAAATAGTATCGGTCTATTTACTTCTTTTATCTGTATGAGAGGTCACATCGTCATAAAAGCGCAGGTAGTAGCGAACGAACTAACGTATTTCCTGAAATTCCAGGAAAAATGTAACAGTTGGTAATTTTATAATGAATCATGAAGCTATAATAAAGCCATTTGAAGTAATATTTTTAAATTACGATTAGTTATCGTTCCCTGTTAGTAGCAATCCATTTAGAACACTCCTTACTGTTATAAGGAGTAACAACGAAATGTACTGCTCTTACAGTACATTTCGTTATGGTAGTGAGAAATCACATGCCCTACACTAGCTATCTAGCACAGGATAGATCTTCTTTGATCAACGTTGTGGAGTATAAGAAACTTTGTAAACCCCGCAAAACAAGAAATTTATTTCAACTCGAAAGTAACTTCATTATGTTAATAGGTAACTAAGGAAACGGGCGATTTCAAACTCATTTATGTGTCTAGGGCAATTCCCAAAGTATAATTTTATATTGCTTTAATGTTACTAGAAAATTGGGGCGATCAGTAACTACGTACATTTAGATAACTCATTACCTGGAAGCTTTTACACCACAATGTAACTCATCAATAACAATAAAAAATGATATGAGTAGAAAATATTCAACATTTAAAAATTACTACTTATAGAATATGAAACAATTACTCAAACCCAAAGAAAGCTGTCTGGTCAATTATAAATACAGGATCCGTCAAAAAGAACGCATGGATTTTAGAATGATAATACTCCAAAAATAATTGCAAAATAAAAAATTATTATGTCAAAATGTTCACAAAGAGTTGAAGCTTAAGTATACATGAAAAAAAATTAGGCTTTGAAAATCACTTCGCCCTTGTGCCGAAATGCACGAGTGCAGGCGCTCCCGAAAAGAGCGTGACGCGTTGGCCAGCATTTTAAGTATTCCCACAAGAAGAAATCGCAGGTGGAGAGGTCGGGGGAGCGAGGAGGCAATGGAATGTCCCGAAAACGCGAAATCAGACGCCCCGGACAATTTCGGCTCACAAATTCCATTGAGGCACAGGCTGTGTGTGATGTAGCCCCATCTTGCTGGAACCACATTCTTCTGGTGCAGACACATCGACGGCGAAGCTTGGGGAAAAAAATTGGGTCAGTATTTCGACGTAACGCTCCGAATTCTTTTGGGGATACTTAAAATCTAAGGTCTACACCAACAAGCCATGCACCCTCCATGCACTGAAGGAGAAGATCACACGAGTGGTGCGAGAAGTTCCAGCGGATATGTTGGCCAACGCATCGGGAGCGCCTGGACTCATGCATTTCGGTATAAGGGCGCCATATGACCGAAGTGATTTTCAAAGCCTAATTTTTTTCATGTATACCTAAACTTCCACTCTTTGTGAACATTTTGACATAATATTTTTTTTTTTGCAATTATTTTTGGAGTATTATCGTTTTAAAATCCATGCGTTCTTTCTAACGGACCCTGTAGAAACAAATTGAATTACACGGTAAATCACAAATTACCTGACAATGTTTCTGATAGTTATGATTTATGTAATTCATTTAATAATCATCTTTCAAACTTTACGCATGAGTTTGTTGACGCTGTATATTAGTTCCTTTATTGACTATGATCAAATTAATACATGTTCCTCGTATTACGCATTCCTTTTATATGGTTGTAACTGTTGAAAGTGATATAGCAGAAGTTATGGCAAAGTTACACTCGTCACATTCTACAGGTGATAATTGTGTTTTCTCATTTATCCTTAAGAGATGTTCTCCAAATATACTAACTATACTTTCATACTTAATTAATTTTTCCGTGAATAAAGATGTCTTTCCGTCAAGTTTAAAAATTGTTTGTGTTAAAGCAATATTTAAGAAAGGTGACTATAATTATAATAGAAAATTATCGACCAATAAGTTTGCTATCAACTTTTTCCAAAATTTTTGAGATGATTATCAATAAGAATATCATCAGTTATTGTAGAAAATTCAATCTATTCAGTGATTGTCAACATGGTTTCCTTCCAAATCGATCAACCAATACTGCGCTGTTCACTTTCGTCAGTGAGGTATGTAAAAGCACTGACAAAGGTTACCCTTGTATGACAATGTTAATTGATTTGTCGAAAGCATTCGATTGCGTTAACCACTCAATTTTGCTTCATAAATTGGAGAAGTATGGCACGGTGTTGCTTTGAAGTTATTTCAATCGTCTTTAAGTAATCGGCATCAGAAAGTCCTGTGTGCAGGTAAAGAATCTACTCTGTCGAGAGTTAACATTGGTGTACCTCAAGGCTTTGTTTTGGGACCGACCCTTTTTTTAATTGACTTAAATGATTTTTCTAAATGTTTAAACATACCTGAGGCACTATCTATGTATGCAGATGATATTAACATTATTGTTAGATGTTCCAATTTAAATGATCTTATTTTGAGGATAAATAAAATTTATAACAAAATTAAAACTTGGATGTATCTCAACAGACTAATATTGAATCCAGTTAAAAGTTAATACATCCTGTTTCAAAACAGTATTAAGTTTAATATTAACAAACTTTCTTTGGATTCCAACCTTACATCGTTAATTTCGTCCGCTAAAGTTCTTGGAGTTTACGTTGATGAGCACTTCACGTGAATGCACTATGCACTGAACTCTCTTGTATTTGCTATGCTTTACATAATTTTAAAAGATCTTGTTCACTTTATGTATTAAAAAGTTTTTATTATTCTCATTTTCATTCCAGAATGATCTATGGGACTATACACTGGGGTTTCAACTCTAGCTCTGATCGTGTTTTCGTTTTACAAAAGCGTGTCGTAAGAATAATAACAGGACCCCGTTGGCGTAATTCTTGCAAAAGTACCTACAGATCTCTGGGTATTATGACTTTCTATGATGCATATATTGTAATGTTTTTCTCAGGCAAAAATTGTTAAAAATTTGAATTTTTGCAATTTAATTAAAATTCTAAACTCGTTTATGGGATCGGTAGTATTCTTTGATACTCTTTTGGCAATTATTTAGGAATTTTGAAGTAAATTAATGGATATTAACGGATATTAAAATTTAAAACGTACACTAACCTTGATTTTTAAGAAGATGTCATATAAGCACAATGTTTCCTATGACATTTACATGAAATCTGCTTGTTCTAACCTCGAACCGTCCTTCTTTATTTTAAATTTACTTTCTAATTTCTCTATCGAACACTTTATATTGATACCGCAGCCAAAACACTAGTTACCTCGACTAAAGTCTAACCAGAATGGATGAATTTACTGGCGTCCCTCTTAGCCTTTATTTCATCGCGATAGCCATTGTTTCTTTCCACAGCAAATGTTGATGATTTCTACCCAAATATAAATTTTATGATGAATTTCGATGAATGAAGTTATTTATAGAAATAGCATGAGAGCATGAATGTGGTGATGTTACCAGATGACTGAAATTAGACGACTCTATGATAGAGAAACCCAAAAATACGAAATTTTACTGACGATTTACTTAATAACATTAAGACAGAGATTTAGTTTACGAAATAATGTTAGAAAGACCTTTGAATTTACGTGTTGTTCGTTTTAGGAGAATTTTTCATTGTATAGACGATTTACTTAACGGAGAAACTGCACAGAAGATGGAGTTTTGTCTACGTTACCCCACATTTATCGTTGGCTAGACTTAATTTAATTATTTTACGTCCACACTCCAAGGCCAGGCCAGTCGGCCTGGGTGAAAAATTGTGGCTTTCGAAATTAGCTTTTTCTCCGCTAGAGGGAATTTCATTAATATCGGGTGGCTATCCTGAATACTCTATACGTCTGAAATTGACAGCTGATTTTCGATGAAAATATTGAACATAACAATATCTTTGAAGTAATTTACTTTGTTTTTAAATATCGCGATCGATTTGTTACGAATACTCCACACGAGCACAATACTCGTAACTTAACTTATTTGCTTCCCCCTTATCACAGAACCGCCGATTTTCAAAAATACTTACTTTTCAGTATTTAATATGCTACAATTTAACAATTTAAAAGATGTTAACAATTTTAATATTTTTCGCAGTAGTGTCAAGCGGTATTTGTATAGTATAAATTGCTATTGTATAAATGATTATTTTGATAATTCTTAATTTTCACATGTTTAATTTTAGTTTTATGTGTTAGTAACTTGTTTCTCTCGTTTCTTTATTATGACATGTTTTTAAATAAATTTTATTATTATATGCTATAAACACCTTGTTAATTTGAAATTTAGGTACTTAAATTTGTTATAAAATTAGGAATTATTTATTCATATATTCTCAAATGTTCATGTTATAGGATTTCGAATCTCCAGAAAATATTTCTTGGGGAAATTAATAAAACAAATAAAGTCTTTAAAATATTTCAATCGCTATTTCCTTTTCAGTTAAAGTAAATATAATTATTCTATGTTAATGAGCTTCTAATATGATAGCCCGTATAATATAAAATTTAGTACATATTAAATTTTCATGGATTTAAAATATTTGGCAGAGTTACTCTGTAATTGTACATGTAGATATCAATTTTTAAAACAAACGTCATAAAGGGATAGAATTATTTCAATGCGTCTAAAGTTTAAGTACCATAAAAGGTAAAAGAAAATTACAATAAACAATAAAATACATCTGAAATAGTGCTACACTAGTTAAATCAAAACAATCCAAGCTACTACCAATTCAAAGTTACGTAATTATCAGGTTCATAGTGTCACTCTTTCTTTGAATGAATGAAATCATGGTAATTTATTTGTTCCTTGTATTTTCAGAAAAGTATGTGTACGGTAGCACATCCTGCGGTGATCTCCCCCACTATTCTTCCCTCCGGGACAATCATCGACAAGGAAATTAAGTAGTATTTATTTGCTAATCCATATAGTTAGTAAGCTGTTTGGTTGCTACAGTCTACCTTGTGATAGAAGTTAGTGCTTGTCAGTAAAAAGTGAGTGAAACTGTTGTTATATTACCTATTTTCAGATTTAAAAATACAAAAGTACATACAATTATAATTATATTTAATACAAAAAGCTTAATTTAATGTATTTTCACAATAATTTAGATACAAATTTGAAAAACTTTCTAGTTTATGTACAGAAATATTTTTAATAAAGATTGTTTTGTAATTAATGAAGTTTGCGATAGTTCAATTTAACAAATGCTTTGTATGTAAAAATCATTTTTTTGTTAAATTATAAAAGTTTAAATGCACAGAAGCCTACATCTCACATGCATTGATAGCTAGTGTTTTTACTTACATTCTGTAGCAAATACATGTAGAAATGTAAGAAATACTACCTTCATAAACGCTTCATTTATAAACGTAAGATCGGTTAAATATTAATAGATTTTTTATTTGTACAATACAGAAGCGTATATCAAACGCAACAAATGTATTGTAAAACTAATTAATCACCCTACTGATCTGAAAATTGCAGTCTGTTTGTTTTATACTTTTCTTAAATCATTTTCAATCAGCGGCTCAATAAGAACTAATAGTCCCAAATTTTATTAATGGTTGCGAAAAGAGCTTTCACAGAGCTGAAAATCAATTCATAGTTTATCATTGGATTTATTTACCTGTAGGTAGACGCATTTAATGCATTGTAAGGACAACTCATCCAATTCAATTTTTCAAAATATTTTAACATATGTATTTGAGTAAAAATATTTAGGCAGATTATTGTAATATAGTATGGAATAGGATATTTATATACATACATATATTCAAATAAATGAATGCCTCAGGGAAGTGATCCAGAAGAATATTTACATATTACATATATAACGTGACATAACATATTTATTATATAAATGACTTCATATTTGTTCTATCTCCTTTTGTTGCTTGTTTGTTAATATAGAATAACATACAACACAATTCACCATAGCTTATCCCCTCCTGTTTTGTTTTAGTTGTATTATACGATCCCGGAGTTGATTATTCTGTTAAAGCTCATTCAGTTAGTTGGTTATTGGTTGGCAAGTGCGGAAAGCTCAGAGCATTTAGTAAATTCGAAATTTTAACGTTACCGTCGTAACTTTTCTATGTAAGTACCTTTTCTAAAATTTGATATAGTTCACTTACGAAAATTAAATATAGAAAGATTTTGAATGCTTTATTATATTTCGTGACTATTTAAAATATATAGTTTAGGATTGAATTAAAAACATAAATACATTAAATAGATGTACCTATATTAAAAATTCCCATTTGCACGTAATGTTTCCAATTTGCATACTACTCTATAAATGCAGGAAAGCGTGTAAATATATACAAATATAATCAGAATTTAATTTGTGTTATTAGTAATTACGAAAAGATATCTAGACAATCTGTAATAAAAGAGCAAATAATAGTATTATATTTGTTTCATTTCTACAATACGGTTCCACCTCTAAGTGTTCTAAATCTGTTTTGTATTGTGCGCTACTTCTTTTTAACACGTTCGTCCTTCAGATTTAATACACCATAATAGTGCTTTGCTAATAGAACATGAAGTCTTCAAACTGGTTTTCCCGCCAGTCGAAATCGTAATTATAAAAATTGCTGGATTACCGTATTTGGAAAGGAAAAAATAATTTCTGAATGACATCAAAGATATTTTCAGTGGCAATATCTTTTTGAGAAAATAATGTAAACTTAATTATTTTAAATCAATATGGAAAATAGAAACATGTCTAGAGGGGTTTTCAATAATATGGTTTAAGTTGCAAATTAAAATGGAGGGCAGGCATTACTTGAACTAACTTATTTCTTTGGTACAATTAAACTTTTCAGCATCTTTTCTGCAATTAAAATTTTGAAACAAATGTTATACTGAAGGTAGTATTTTTAAATAAATGAAAGATATCCAACGTAATTAAACGGCTCATACTTTAGCATTTCACCGTATCACATTTAAAAGAAAAAAAATCTAAAATCTCAATTTTATAATTTTTAAAATATATTTAGGCTTCCAACTACAGGATTATTATTTACTTAGTATTTGTTTAATTATATGTAAGCCATTTTAAGTATAAAATCTTATCGTAACATTACACAGAAAATCAGAAAATTATCTGCGGTGTTAGCGTTAGTGCCTGAGAGTTTTAAAAAAAGTGAAAAGTGTAAATTTTGCAGTTGCACCGATGGGAATTATTTAGTTAAAAATTTGCAAATGTTTTTTAAAATAATCCCAAGTATTATTGATGTGTACGTAAAAGTGAAACAATAATATGATGCATGGTTGTATTATCACCATACTTCAAGCTTGATTTATAACCTATATTTTACAGAATGATATGAGTGTTAAATAGATTAAACTGTCTTAATAGGGATTACCTTAATATGTGATTAGTTTCAAATGTAATATTCCCATAAATATGTACGCACATAACAATTCAATTATAAACATCGACCAGACTTCAATAGTAATTCGTATACCTATTTAGACATACATCGTAGTACGACTATGAAATTCTTTTTGAATGTTAAAGGAGGTACACGAAATCAAAAATGAATCAGGCGCTAACTACTTTATTTATATTTGAATAAATATTTTTGCAGTAGGTTGCTAATATCTCAATAAATAGTCCGTTGTCGGTACAATACTTTACCTGTGGTCGGTCTTTAAAAGTTTAATGTTCGAAAAGGAAATTAAATTTTATTTTTTATCGTGTGTATATGTGGTTTTAATAATTAGATTAGAATTTATGGACATTCGCAACAAATACATATGTTGTACGTCGTAGGTATTTCAGAATTTTTAATATGATTTTATGTAGTTGCGTGCATGTATGTACATATATGTAGGTGTGAAAAAATCCGAAAATTTTACCATCTAAATGTAGGTATTCAATAAAACAATTTAGTTAGTGTTTTAATTAGTTGGCAAAGTACTAATAATCGACGTAATCCTAACTATATGTGCAAACATTGCTGCCGGTGTTAAACAGTTTCTAATAATCATTGTTCAAACATTGATAAACGTTCGCACCGCTGGCAAACAATGTGCAATTTATAACACTAAGTGTTCTGTAGATACCTATGGTGTATATACATTAATATAATAATAATGTAATTAATACCTAGCTGATGATTTTTTCCTAACTTTTTCCCTTTTTTTAATTTTGATATTTTGATGTCGCGTTAAAGTTAATAACAACTCCGAAAACGTACATTATTTGCCGTTATCTATAACATTCTTTCGCATTGTTATTATACGGTGCGAGTCAACGGTTTGGCAAACATCATTTATTCAATTTTTTTAGTTGACCCTGTTCTACACTACATCATTCATTATACATACCTTACAATTAGTCTAATGGTTTCGAAGATATTTGGATTTTTTTAAATTTTGTTCCGCAGGAGTTTAGAAAGTTCCTTATATATATATCATTACAGCGTTGATTAAAGACCAAATCTTGTAATGTATGTGATCTCTCACTTGTCCTAATACGTAAAATTCAACATATGCTGTAGTTGTTAGCAATAGTTTAATAGATATTTTTTTTAAAATTAACTATCATTAACTTATAATTAACGATTATAACGAAATATTTCAAACAATAAAGGGTGACAATATAGAAACAAGTAAACAAGAAAGAAATACGAAGATAAGAACAACTTTGCATTTGTATCTCGATTTATCCATGACTATTTGGACAATTAAAAGTAAATGTAATTAATTTAATAAAAAAATTAAATATCCGTTAAACTAGTGCAAATAGGCATAGAATATAGTCAATAAAAACTTTGGATATTAAAATAATTGTTACAAAGCGATCCAACGAAATCTACAGGATGTTCTACTTAAAATATGCAAGTTACTATCGATCGGAATTTGTTCAGCTTAGCAATTTATTTAGAACACTCCTTATTGTTATAAGGAGTTACAACGAAATGTACTCCTCTTGTAGTACATTTCATTATGGTAGTGATGGATTACATGCCCTATATTAGCTATCTATCACAGGATAGATCTTCTTCGTCGTTAATCAACGTTGTCGTGGAATATAAGAAACTTTGTAAACCCCGCAAAACAAGAAACTTGTTAAAAATTACAAACCTCTCGAAAATTATTCAAGTGAAGTGTATTGTACTCCTGATAAAAATATTCAGAATATAGTGTAGAATACAAAAATGATATAATATATTGCGTGTTCAATTTTAGAAAAAGTAACTTAGTTGTGCCACTCTCTAATCACCTATTAAGTTACAAATACTTTTAGGTTATGTACTCATGATTACTATAACGTGACTCCATGACTAATGCCTCAACTTATAATATATAGGCAAGTCATATTGTTTTTTTAACAAAACCGACCTCGTAGGCACATCTAGGCCGTTTTGATCTACATTCTAAAAATATTTTGCAATATATGTACAAGCTGTTCCAGAAAAGCACGGAATAATAAAGTTGTTTTTTTAAATTGAATAGACATTGAATCTCAGTGGAATAGATTAATTTAATCAAGTCAGGATTTTTCGTTATTCATTGCTCGTGAGACACTCTGTACGTAGAAGACACTTTTATTAATATGCTGAATTTCACGTTAGAGAATTGAGATCCCTTAAAAGAAAAACTCTATACAATACAACAAATTGCTTGCATACTTACATTTATGTAAATTGAAGATGGAGTAAGGCGTAGCGCAGATGACAAACAGTCGGCGTACGACAATTTTGTCGGTTACAATGTAGACTACGGTTTACAGTGCGTGTGGATACACGACCAACAATAATGTTGGGCCAACAAAATAGATTAAACCTGTGCTATTTTTTCGCCAACCCGACTATCGACCAGGAAAATAGTTTGTGCCTGAATTTAATTTTGTTTATATTTTAAAACAATTTATTTTTCATAAAACGAAAAGCAATGTATAACTTTTGCGGAGATGTATCAATTTTTGGATACAATTGTGTTAGTGCTTTGCGTACAACCACAACTGATTCGAGAATTTAGGCTTAAGGTTAAATTAAGAGCGTTCACACTAGGATATATTAAATGAACTGACGTTTTAGAAGGACAACGTTCGATTTCTCTAATTTAGTTCAAATTTAAAAACTTTCATTACCCTAACATTAATAGTGATGGAGCACTTGGTCAGATATTTGTTTGTTTCGAGTGGAAGAATTGGATACTGCTAAGTATGTAATTTTAGTTCATAAATAACTGAAAAAGTATTACGCAAAGTAACTCAACTTCGACATTTGTTGCTTATTGATACGATTGTCTTAAATTAATGGATAAAGATTTAAATAATATAGATATTATGATAAATCAATCACTTAAAAATCGTGGCAATTCTTTTTTTTTTCTTGAAGAACTGACTTCTATTTAGTGAAGATGCTGATTTACTTTATAACTAAAACACTACTATTTTATATTATTTATTTTAATTTTGTCCACCTTCAATTGTTATATCTGCATAGCACACCATACGTTTGTTCATATTAATTTAATTCGGGCTGCGTTCACAGAGAGTGATGCGAAATTATAAAAAAATGAATTTGACAACTGAGACCAATGATTTGCTTTGTCATAACCTAAATCTATCTATTGATATTGACAATCTTTATTGGCAGGTTCTGCAGTAATCATGACATACAAACAAAACTAAATGCAGGAAATAGTGTTAAACTTTGGCGTATGTATAGTTTCGCGCTGCTCTATGTAAACGCCACGTATTCTTTACTATTACTTTTCAATGACACTTACACAGCGAACACGTGTGATTTCCATAGAGCAGCGACCAATCAAAGCAGTGCATTTGCTGTTGTACCAAACTTAAACAGTGCGAACCTAAAGAGCTACCCCATGCTAACGTTTGAACGACAGAAGCTAGCATCTTCAGAAAAAATATTTCGATTCCTATTTTTTATGAACTAACTTTTACCGTTATCCGGCAGTTCAATTGTATTGTAGAAGTGAAATCAACTTTCTTATTTTAAATAGAACATCCTATATATTTTTACGCTTTTGGAAATGCAATCGAAAGGCGAATCGACGATACCACATATGTTATACTTTAACTTAAGAAATATGACAGTATGCAGCAATAAAGGTTTTGGTAATCTGTTTTGTTGTGACACAAAGTTGGCTAGGAAAGAGCGCCAAATTGTTTCTTATGACGCCAGACTAATCTAAAGAGCTCGTTGCTAACCAAAGTAATTAACAATTGCCAAACTGTCAAATCTCAATTCCAAAAGCGTAAATTATTTTGGTTATTTATTGTTATTATAAGCTGCATTTATCATACTTAAGCTCTTTGTGCTCGTTATTATTTTATGTAATTTTAACTTTTGTTAATTTTTTTTTCTTTTTTACGTTATCGAACTTTATTGTAATTAATTGTGGGTTTGTTTAAATTTGTTAGTTCTTGATAGGTAATGTGCTTAAGTTTCAGTTTTCTATGTTGTTGATTTTGCAATGGCCTCCGCATAGACCACGTAAAATAAACATCAAGTACTTAATCTTAATATTTCATGAATTTGGCAACAATTACCACGAAGTGGAACATAATGAACACTGCCCTTATACTGCCGGAAATATTTGAACTTTGCGCTAAGTAAGGACAGATAGTATAAAGTTTTCAGGGTGAACTGCTTTAACAGAAGATAATATGATTATTAAATTATTGTACAATATGTTGCGCAATCGTGGCAAATAAGATGAAAATTGTTGCTAGACTTACATAATATTAAAATTGGCACAGCAATTTTGCATGGTTCCTGCTGAAGCCATCATATACTAACACATTTAAACGAACTTACCATAATTAATTAATTGTAATATAGTTCAAATTAAAGAAATAACAACAATTAACAAAACAAGTTAAAATGGGAGAAAATAATAAGAAGGAACGTATGACAAATGCAGGATATAATAATAAATCACAAGAATAATTTACGCCTTTGGAATTGAGATTTGACTGTTTGGCAATTGTTATGATTACTTTGCTTAGTAACGAGCTCTTCAGATCAGTCTGGCGTCACAAGAAACAATTTGGCGTTCTTTCCTAGCCAACTTTGCGTAACAACAAAAATAGATCACCAAAACCTTTATTGCTGCATATCGTCATATTTCTTAAGTTAAAATATAACATATGTGGCAAAAATATACAGGATGTTCTATTTAAAATAAGAAAGTGGACGTCACTTCCGGTGATACCGGAAATATAATTGAACTGCCGATAACGGAAAAAGTTAGTTCACAAAAAATAGAAACCACCCTATTTCTTCTAAAAATGCTAGCTTCTGTCATTCAAAAGTTAGCATCGGGGGGGACACTTTAGGTCCGGACTGTATATTCAAATATGTGGTGCAATTCACGGGGCAATATAAATTTTCTACAAGGGAAGCATAACTCCAATCAGATGCATGTGGATATAAAATGGTAAGATGATGCCTCTATAACTATTTTTGAATCCCTTGTATTCTCATTAGCCGTAATAGTATCTGCACATTTCGTTCCCTTTTTTATAAATATTTTCGATTCTTTAGCTCACTTGTGATTCAGTTATTTGTATTCCAGGTATTTGGAATGTATGCAATATACATATATACATCGCTGCATGATATTTGTCATTTAAAGAATAGATAAAGTAAACAAGCGCAACTCGTATGTAATGTTAAAGTCAGAACAAAGCATACATATTGGAATTGTATAAACATACTAATTTGTTAGTGTATGCAGCAAAACATGATATTATGTATATATTGCGCTTTTATTCATTTAAGAAGAAATGCATGGGGAATAATTCTTAAAACGATAAGTTTCAATAATATAATTTCTTCAGGAAATATGCCCAGTAACATGCGTCTAGTCTTATGCTCGTAATTACTTGTGGAAGATCTTGTGTTGAGGTAAATACAAACAACAAAGAAAGTAATGTTAATAAAAAGAGCAATTACATATTCGCAGGCATAAGATATACTTAAAAGACTGTCCGGATAGAAAACAACAGTAAAACACCATAATAGTACCATATGTATAATTACTAGTGCCCAGTAATTGGAGAGCAATCGCAGCGGTGTGACTGTGTTTAGATGGGCAGGGAGGGCTGGTCGATTATGATACGACACGACAAATCATCATCACTCAGTTCAGTTTAGCATTGGATAGCGGATAGGGCGTGTTTATTTTATTGATATAGACGTAGTTATTAATTGTAGTTATTATTTAGTGTAATGCGTTTTGATTTTATTGATACAGACGTAGTTATTAATTGTAGTTTTTGGTGAACATGTCGAAGGCTAAAAAACGACCCTTTTAAGACATAGTAAATAAGTTTATTTCTGACTTTCCCGATTTGTTTACAACAGGAGTAAGATAGTTTGTAAAGTGTGCAAAATACATTTGATGTCAAATAAGAAGTAGAACTGTACAAGACACGTAAATTCCGCACAGCATAGAAAACGAAAATTGGGCATGCCACTGAGAAGTGCATTTTTTTATGTAATTCTTATGTTGATAAACTGTAATTTGCCACTAGGCTTACTCGATAAACAACCGTTTAAGGACTTTTGGGACAAATACAATCCAGAGTTGCGGTTGCCAACGGAGAAAACGGCACGTAAGCATGTTGCATTTGTACGCGATGACGAGAAAATGAAACACATTGAAAAAACAGTTTCTTTGGTTATGTGTTGACGAGACAACAGATTGTAAAAAAATTCAATTGTAAATATTATGGTACGCATACTAGACCCTAGTAAACCTATATTACCACTGTTACTAGCTAGCCGAAGACTACAAGAGTGTACTGCTGCAGCAATTACGAAGGTTGTACTTAGTACGTTGGAAAAATGTCAAATTTCAAAAGATAAAGTGTTGATGTTTATGAGCGATGGCGCAGCGATAATGTGTTCGGTAGGACGTTCTCTTCTTGAACATGGTTGCAAGTGTTTACATGTTACGAGTAAAGTGCATGCTTTACATCTTGTGGCAGAAACCATTCGACATTGCTCTCCCGAGGTAGATGCATTAATAGCAAGCACAAAAAAAATATTTTTGAAATCTCCCAAACGCCTACGATCATTTCACACAGAGTGTCCTGGTATTCGTCAACCACCGGAGCCAATTCTTACACGTTGGGGAACATGGTTGCAGGCAGCTTTTTATTATGCTGAACATTTCAAAATAGTAAAAGCTGTTGCACAATTCAATCCTGGCACGTACGCATACAGCGAGTAGTGTGCGATACTGCTTCTATTATTTTAATTTCTTCGGTGATATTATATTATACATATGAAGAGCTTATTTCTAAAACGTAACAAGTCCTTTGGAAAGCAATGGACTTGATGCATTTTGGAAATAAGCTCTCTATACACGTTGGTCCACATTTCCTCGGAGTGCGAGAGATATTGTACGTAGCGCGATCTGGCATACTTGTAGTTATCCCCGCCGGCCACCCACCAAATACGTACTATTTGCATAAATCGCATTAAAATATTGGAACTGATTGGAGGAAACATAGCATATTTTGTCTTGAGCGTGCAACTGGTTGCAATGTACCACTAAAACCTTCTGCACGCAATTCAAACATTTGAATTTAATACAATGCCAAAACTGTTGTGATGAAAACAAATATCTATAACAGTCTAGTTGCTAAATATCCAACATACGTGAACACGTGTTGAATGTGATGAAAATAGTTCCATGACAAATTACTCGACCGAAGAGCGGATACCGTGTCAACTTGTACAGATATGTAGATGGGGTCATTCACAACGATGGCCTATCAAACGTATCTCTAAAAATAATTAAAATGTTTTTAAGTTTTGGTGAACGATATTCAGTTTCACGCCATTCTTGTTTAAAACGAAAGCGGATATCAATTTTTTATTTCAAATAGAACACCTATATACAAGGCACGTCCAGAAACTAAATTCCGTTTGGTAATAAAAACAAAACGAGTACAGATACAGAAAAACTATTTATCGCAAAAAAAACTACAAACCTTAAACTATCTTTCTACATAGCTTCCACCATTTTGTAGGCACTTGTCATAGCGCGGCACAAGTTCTTGTATGCCTTCCTCATAAAGCGTTGCCGCCTGTGCTGTTAACAATGTAGTAATATGTTCTTTCAGCTCTTCATCGTTGTTGAATTTTTGACCACCAAGGAACATTTTCAGGTGCAAAAAGAAACGGAAGTCGCTAGGGGCGAGGTCAGGGCCGTACGGAGGGTGGTCAAACTGGGCCCAGCCAAAGTCCTGTAAGAGTTGTTGTATCTTGTTCGCAGTGTGAGGTCGGGCATTGTCATGAATCAAAACAATACCGTTTGTGAGCATTTCTCGGCGCTTATTCTGTATTGCGCGGCGCAGTTTCCTAAGCGTCTCACAGTAAACATTTGTATTGATTGCTTCACCTCGCGGTAAAAAATGCACCAGTAGAATGCCGTGTCTATCCCAAAAGAATGCGCACATGATTTTTCGAGGTGTCAAGATTTGCTTGGCTTTAGTCTTTCCTGGTGACGATGTGTGTCTCCATTCTATTGATTGTTGTTTCGATTCAGGGATTTCTTAAGCGACCCAAGTCTCATCCCGGTCACTATATTGCTTAAAAAATCATCACCATCTTTGTTGTAACGTGTTAAAAAATCAAGTGCACTGCCCTGACGCAGTTTTTTGTGTTACTCTGTAAGTTTTCGGCACCCAACGAGCACACAGTTTTCGAAAATTCAGTTTTTCAGAAACAATTTCTTGAAGAAGTGCTCTTGAAATTTACGGAAATTTCGTAGAAAGATCAGATATTGTAATCTTACGGTTTTCCTTTACGAGTTCTTCAACTGCACGAACCAATTCTTCATTAACTAAACTTGGACGCCCACTTCGTTCGTTATCGTGCACTTGATCACGTCCTCCATTGAACTGTCGGGGCCATCTCCTTACCATTGAATCACTCATCGCATTTTCTCCATAAACCTCGCAAATTTGTCGATGAATGTCGACTGCTTTAGTGTTCTTCGCATTCAGAAAACGAATTACAGATTTAATCTCACCAGCGGCGGAATTTTCAATCAACTTCGCCATCCTAACCAATCATTATAAACTGTAAACAACAAACAGCGATCTCGAAATTACGTCATCTCCTTCTTCCTAAGTCAAAGCAACTACTGCGCATGCGTCGAACGGCGATTGCAGCGTTGCCGCGGCAATAAATGCAAAAGGAACTTATTTCCTGAACGTGCCTCGTCTTATGGATCCTATGCAGAGCTCTTTCAAATGTAAGTTAAATAATATCGCATACCGTGGGTTCTATGACGTACTAATTAAAAAAAAAGCTTTTTTTTTAAATGTTGACAGATACAAACATCAATATCTCTTCGTTGGTATTGGCTACGCAAACCAGTTTTCAGATTCTTATGAATGTCATAAATAGCTATTTGTAATTAGAATTAAATGTCAAAAATGTTTTACAAGATATTATGGATACACTCAATTAGGAAAAAATCATTTTTTTAATAACAACCTATTTTTGGTTATTTACACATCTTCAATCTAAAAAACGAAGGACCTAAATTCATTCGTTTCCGAATTATTAAAAAAATGTATAAAATCGATCTATTTTTCAACAAAAATCAATTAAATTAACAAGGTAAGCTCCACTTTGTCTACGCAAAAACTAGTTATTAGTTAAAATTGATTATTTCTGAGGAGAAATTGATAGATATTTATATTCTTGGTATCAAATAATAAGATTAGTGTATTTGCCACGATAACGTATAAAGAATGGTACAGACAATGAAAATGCCTTAAATGCTTTAAATTTATATCAGTAACACTCCAGATTTTCTTAAGTATTTAAACTGTCTAAAATGTTTTCTGAGACATTCGATATTTTCCAAAAAATGTTGATATATCATAACACTTGAAGTAGTATACAGCAGTAAGCTGTCTAAGAAAAGGACATAATGCCAATCATGTCAATCATGTTAGTTTCTTCTGAAAACTAGATCTGTATATTGAAGAAAGGCAATTAAATATTTCATAAAGCAACAAAATCTAAAGCAACGAACGACATAAGCACAACAAGAAGGCGTTAGTGAAGTAAAAATAGT
Source organism: Dynastes maya (assembly GCA_029619315.2). Taxonomy (NCBI): domain Eukaryota; kingdom Metazoa; phylum Arthropoda; class Insecta; order Coleoptera; family Scarabaeidae; genus Dynastes; species Dynastes maya. Next base: position 36,128,154 of record JAROYE020000004.1, read on the forward strand.
TTACAGATATACATCATCACATATAAGTGCATGTGCAAATTGTAAGTGGATTCCAACGGATCTGGCAATATTTTGCAGCACGAGAATTTGCTGCAAACTTATTGTCTCCGTATAACAAAGCTTTTTTGGTTCATTTTCTTGTTTCTTGGTTCATATCAAATATTCTTGTTCATTTTTGACCTTTCTATTTAGTTTTCTTTATCGACACCTTTCTTTATAAATTCTTGTAATAACTCTTCTTATCATTTGCACAAAGAATTTTAGCTAAAAATTTCATGGGATAGCATACGAACCCCGTCTAGCTTCAGTTGGCCCACCCGATAAAATTTCATTTATTAACATGTATTGAAGATCATTTAAACTAATAGAGGTATAATTCTCAATTTTTATTTTGCAAATAACAGTTTGAAAATATATTGCACAAAAATATCGGAACTGATTACAACAATTGGAACTGATTAGGACTGACAAAAGAAAAACTCAAATTTGTGATTTTCAGCTCTAAGATACCACTGAGTAACATCACCTTTATTTTTAATAACTGCTTCCATTCTTCTTGGCAAACTATTTACTAGATCCTGACACTCCTCTGCAGTGAAATTATCCCAAATGTTCTGAAGCCTTTGCTTGAGTTCTTGCACAGTCCTGGCAGGATTGGCTCGCAACCTCATTTTCATGATATGCCACAACGTCTCGATGGGCGAAAGGTCCGGACTACTAGAAACCCATTTTGGAACCGGTATTTCATGGTCTGAAAGCCATGGATCTTTTGGAAGTATGACATGCAGCACCGTCTTGCTGAAAAATGAAGTCTTCCAGAAATCCTGCTCTCTTCCAAAGTAGGCAACAAAGACTCCTCTAGGATATCTAAATATTTGTCTGAGTTAACAATGCCGTTGATAAAGTGTAATTTTCCAACTCCTCTAGCCGACATTGACCCCCAAACCATTACCGAAGATGGAAATGTAACTTTGCGCTTAAGACGGTCAGGATGATAAGTTTCATGTTTCTGGTGAATAACTCTGCTCCGGCTATCACCGACACAAACTTCAAATCGCGACTCGTTACTACAATGTACACTATTCCACCTCTCCATATCCCAATCTCGATGGTCTCTGGCCCATTTTAACCTGCTTCACTTCTGCTTTAGGATTAATAACGGTTTTCCTTTTGCCTTTTGCCGAAGGAAAAAACGAATTATCTTTTGTCCCATAGGATTGAACTCATGAAACTTACCTTGTAAGTACCAAAGCCAAGTTTTCTTGCTTCTGAATGACATGTAGACCTGCAAATACGTATTCCAACAGCCTCACTCCAGAGTACACTCAACGCTCCGTAGTTAGCACACCTATTAGACTTGATAATTCTGGCCAAAGCTCGTCTATCAGCGTCTGTTAATTTGGACTTTTTCACATATCGGGACTTTTGGGCAGCTGAACCGTTTGATTTGCACAATTTTACATATTTCGAACACTGTATCTGGATATGCTGAAGAATATTCCGATTTCGCCGTTTGATTTTCCGGATTTGTGTAAATTAATGATAATTGATCGATTTTTTTCATCAATTGCCTTTCCCGTGCCCATTACTGACAACAATTGCACTATCAATTAACTGTTCTACAATCGAAACATCTGCTACCGTAATTTCCGTCAAACAAAGCGTTGTTTCCATATCCACCTTAATACTCATCGTTACCAGTACTTGGGTAATGGAATGCAAGAAAACTAAATCTTTTAAATATTCTCGATTTTTTATGAGGCAACACGCTCCATTGAACCCAGATCTCTCCTAAAGTCCTCTACATAGCATATTTTGTCTTAGGTATTACATTGTAGCGGCTGGTTTTGCTCCGTAAGCGATAAATGCCAACGACACTACAAATTTTGTGTGTGGGCCAACTGAAGCTGGACGGGGCTCGTAGAATGATCGACGATTTGAGACAATGTCGAATGTCTCAGAAAATAGCAGATATATTACATATCTAAGGAAATTTGAGAAAGTTTTTAAAACAAATTTACTAACACACTGATACATAAAGCGTTCCATTTGAGAACACGTTGAAATTTATGAAATTTGAACAGTAATGTAGCACTGACATGTCCAAGTTATAGTGATAATTTAGAATATGAATGATTGGGTAAGAAATTAAGAATAAATTCTGGAATAACTTGACAACGACGTGTCCACAAAAATATGCAAGGTGTTATCGTGTTATATTTAATAAATGTTACTTTAAGGGTATAGGAAATATTGAATTTTGCCAGACAATAGGCGCCATTAGAAATATGTTCCACTAACATTAGAAATATGCTCCATTTCAGCTGCCAATGAACCGTAAAATTTCGTCGAAATTTAAGAAATATTGCAGAGAATATCGGCAAATTTATGAAAACTTAGTAACAGAAAATATTGAGAAAAACTCATCCGAAAAAGTTTACATTCACAGTGAAAATGAAATTCAACTTTTACTAGCTTTTATTTTCAATATTTTTTCTTTTGCACTCACAGGATTTTAAAACGATTTTTATTCACGTGAATCAAATCCACGTGGAACCAACACTCTGCGTAAATGGGAGAGGGGGGCATTTCAAATAAAATGTTTTGTTGCGAAACGCACAGAAATGCTATTTATTAAAACGCAAACATTAGATGGAGTGGGAAGTTGCAACTACTTTCTTCTACCATAAATGTGTATGCGATTTTACTTTTTAAGAACTATTCAATTGCCAATTGTATTTATTTGTAATATTATACAAAGGTTTAAATTATTTGTGTTGCAAATTAGCCAGCTCTTATACAGAAAAATGCCATGCATTCAGTAGTAGGTACAGGAAAACTAATAATAATCGTAACTTTTTGATGATTTTTGTATAGCAGTTTTATGTCTTTTGAAAATTTAGTTTGAAATGACTAGTCGTATAATGCAGGGAATACGCACCACAAACTGGCTATTTATAAAACAAACGTAATAACAATTTTATTTACGCATAACTAAAAAGCAGATAGTGTGATTGTAAAATATGGTCGTCACATATATTTTTGTTTCAATGTATAACTAGCCAAGTTTATTCAATATTAAATGACCGCTCAACAAATAAACTAATCTAACAGTACAATTACTAAAATTCATTATTGACTTTCCAAATATGCTGTATACATAATATGTATACAATAATCCCAAGTGATTAAAACCTATAGTAAAAAACCTGCCTGAAAAAGTTCATGTAAAAGTTCTCAGAACTCGACTCCTAAACTGTATGCATATATTAATATACAGCGTGTCCCAGGATTAATGTTACAAGAGGTGTGAGGAACTAAAAATCTTCGAATCCTAATTTGACCTTTTGGAATTAAGCCCTGCTTGGTTTGAAACTTATTTTTAGTTTACTTTCGATTTCTTGAAATCAAGTATGCCTTAACAGTTGAAGAAAAACTATTTTTTCGTCCACAGTATGCTAAAATGTTACTAAGAAAAGATGTTCAGAATAAAAAGTTATGGCGTTATGCAAATTTTCTGAATGATAGACCTACTTTGATGAAAATCAACTTCATTTCAGATAAAATACCCTTTCCGTTCACAATACGCCGAAGTTTTACTAAGAAAAGTTGTTCACGAGGATCTACCTACTTTGACTAAACCGTCATTTTTTAGATTAAACAAAATAAATTGTATTTACTCACAAATTAAATTTACAACACGTAATAATAGCTTTATTCTACTATCAATTATTTATTCAACATAGCTGCCACCAGTTTCTGCATACCGTTCTATGCGATGTCTGAATTCTCTGAAACTGTTCTGAATTTCCTCTATCCATATTTGTGTACGGCGTTTCGTGTCCTTTCCTTTAGTATTTCTCTACTGTTGGGCATGGGTTGAGAGTAAACCAGGTCTTTGAGGCCAACCCATAAAAAAATTTAATCTAAAAAATGACGGTTTAATCAAAGTATATATTTGACTTTTTCTAATTTTGTATAGAGCCATAACTCGTCATTGTGAACAACTTTTTCTTAGTAAAACTTTGGCGTATTGTGAACGAGAAAGCCACTTTACCTGAAACTAAATTAACAAATAATGGATTTTATTAAAGTAGGCCGATCATTTAGAAAGTTTTTTAAAATTTTTTAGTAACATTTTAGCATATGTCAAGGCCTATTTGATTTAAAAAAATCGAAAGTAAACTAAAGATAAGATTCAAACCAAGCAGGGCTTAGTTCCAAATTGCCAAATTGAGATCCAAAGATTTTTAGTTCCGCACATCTCTTGTAGCATCAATCCTGGGACACGCTGTATATATTTCTATTTGTTAACCCATTAATGTTTTACATAAACATTATTTTGATGTTTAGGTAATTAAAAATATGTATCGTTTTATTTACTAGTCAAATTTATAGCAATTTTTGAAACACAAAGTGCCGATTTTACGTGTTCGTCGTTGTTAGTATTTTTGTATATAGTTTGTAAGGAATACAAAGAAATCTTGAAGTAATGAAATGACACCATTTCTACGATCTGAGTGTTTCTAATTTACTTTTATAGCAAACGAGGTTATCCTTAAATAAACACGAATAAATTCCAGTGCAAATATAGTAAGTTGTAGTTATTTACTATAAGTACGTGTATATATGTACAACATATACTTACCATAGTAGTGAAATTAAGAGAACCTCACATGTTTAATCAATAGGTTTTTTTAAATGAAATGATATCAGGTGGATCGATATCATATGTGTATGTTCATAGGTTTCTATTTCAAAATTAAGGTTTTTCAAAAAAAGAGCTAAATAATTGACATTCGCAATTTTTCTTATTTCATGTTTCTAATGAAACTTCTAACCGGGTTGATTTTTGTACTTAATATGTAATAAATAGAGTTTGTTAAAAAGGTGGTACCGGCAGTGGCGCACCGCATAAAAGTAGGTACGTAATCTACAATATTAGTGAGAAATAATATTGTTACCTTTTCCTGTCATCTTGATGTCCACTGTGGCAATTGGCAACCGCCCTGGTAAGCTGCGTAGAACTGCAACATCAGCAATACTTCCATTGTCGATTCATTCATCCGTCGACGATGTTGTAAATACGTTGTCGTATACTTCGAAAATGATCGTTCGACATCCAGTGAAGTAAGATTTGCAAATTTCAGATATTCCTTTTCCTCATCTGGGCACCCTTGATTTTCAGTTATAGGCCGAACCTTTTGTAAATCGGGATTTTTCGTTAAAATTGCACCAAATTTTTTAGCAACATCAACTCCTATAGTGTTCGTCAAGTTTTCTAGAGCGGCTTGTTAATTGTTCATGCAATTTAATGCGTCTCGTGCAGATAAGTGACTGTTTTCTAATTGCTCAATAGCTTGTGCAACTTTAGAATAGTTCATGGAAATTTCATCCATTTGTTGTTGAACGTCCGAATTGGAAAAAAGTTGCTGACTATCTCGAACTGCTGCAGAATCATTTGAATCAAGTTTCAAGATGACATTTTTCACCTGTGAAAAATATTTCTGATAGTAATGTACTGTCTGGAGCTATGTTCCCCATCGCGTTATTACAGGCTGAGGTGGTGGTGGTAATTTCGGACACAATTGTTTGAATACACGGATGTGTTTGGGAGATTTGGTGAATACTTTTTTGGTAGATGCTATTAACTTATCCACCATCGGATACTTCTTTCGAATGGTTTCTGCTACGAGGTGACATGCCTCATACACGGCATGTTATGTGAAGAAGAGTCGGAAAGCATATTTTCAACATCCTACCAACTCTCAGCATTGTTGCGGCTCCGTCAGTAACGAACATTGTGACTTGGGTTCCTGTGATACAAAATTCTCTCTAGGAATCTTTTATTATCTTGACAACGGTTTCTGCATTAGTTTTCTGAATCCTTTTACTGGATAACAACAATGAAGCTGGTGGACCATCACGTTTTAAAGGACGCGTTACAACATGAATGACGCTGTGTTTCTGAGCATCAGATGTTTCATCCACACATAGGCGGATTTTCTTATTTCTCAACTCGTCTTTTTGACATTCCTTTACTGTACCTTGCACACAAGGCAAATTGTATCGTAATTGCATAGATGTTGGCAGCTTCCATGAGGGAACGTAGTTAGCCCAAAAAAGACGAAAGTGTTCATTAGATACTAGATGTTGCGGGATGTTGCACACACTTAACATAAAAATAAAATCATATAAAAATTGCTAGTATGTGTATATTGTGCAATAAATATGCGGACTATATTTTAATCCAGGGAAATGCCTGAGATATTTATTCACATTCACATTCCGCGTACTTATTTGGCGTGCAGCGTGCAACGTGCTGTCGCTTTGAACTCTCTCGCGGTACTGTCGAGTTGAAAATTATCCCTACCCACGCCGCTACCGCTACGCTACTGCGATCCCGTACCACCTTTTTAGCAAACTCTAGTAATAAATGATGCTATATTTAAAATTATGTATGTATATGAATGGAAATGTTTCATAAATTATTTTCAAGCACAATTTATGCTGTGGTCCACAATCTACAAAATAGATATTTAAAAACTTCAAGCAATCACGTGATTTGAATACTGAATGAGAAAGTGTTTAGTTACTTAAGTTCACTTTTATTTATATTTTTGTTGCGTCTAGTGGCAATTTTGTGAGGTGAAGCAGTGTTGGTAGCTCTTTTCTCGAGATTTTTCTAGTTTATTTTTATATCCTTGTCTTCAGAAACATATTACTTTTATTGTTAAAAAAAGAGTCCAGTTAACAAATATCGTGTAAATCGAAATTTTACTATCGACCAACTTAATTATATTGCATTCTATTAAATTTATTACACACATGCATTATTTGGAACCCACAAATAAAAAGGAAACCATGGAATTTTATCGTACATCAAAATTAACCTGCGTCGCAAGCTTTTAGAAGTAGGAACTATGGCATCTTACGGTACTTTTTGAGAAATGGACATTGGATTTTAAGTAAAAACAAACAAAAAGGAGAATTGAAAATTTTTGACGGAAATAACTATCAAAATTTATTTAAGTGTTTAAAAATCAAAAATTTCATTCATATAAGCCTATAATTGTATGTTTGAAGAGACAGCTGTGAGTAGAAGATATTATTCGTTTTTGGCTAAATATTCACAATTTGAAATCATTTGATACATTAAATTAATGTTGCAGTTATCAGTAGGGTCTATTTTAAGCGATTGTTAAAAATGCAAATTTGTAAAAATTATTTTTCTGATATAATAAATTTAATACACTTTTTGGCACTTAAATATTATTTTTAAAACTTTAATCGTAATTGGAATTGCAAAAGATCACACTTATTACATAAATACAAACCCATATCTCGATTTTCCTTGAGAAATATTCAGAAAGCTTTCTAAAAAAAAAAAGGATTAAAATTTTGGGTAGAGTTGCTGAGAACTTTCAGGCGTCGCGCAAGGATCGTATGTACGTGTCCACGAACAGATAGCCAATCGGAGATGCGCAACAGAATCGGTTAGTAATACTGTATGACTGCATTCATTTTTCATCAATCACTCTATATATATGTAAATTACTTTTTATTGTCTACGATAATTCGAATATCCGCTTTTTAAGTAAAATTCTTAGGATTTCTTGTAGTTTAATAAAAATTTGCAGTTTTAATTACGGAAATAGAATAATTACAAGCGATCAATAATTATTCTGTTCTGTGTCGGCAAGTGTTTATAATTATTATTGTTTGCATAACTTGCGGTTTTGTTTCCATCAACTGAAATATAATATTTCAAGGTTTCCACACTTTGGAACTGATCCGAACGTCAAGGTTTCTGGTATTAGTATGACGATGTTGGAGAAAAATGTAACAATCTCTTTTAGTTTTATCGGTAGCACAGTTAACTTCCCGTTGGTTTAATTTTCCTTAATACAATTATAAAAATACTAATATGTAATAGCAAGTAAAAACCAAGCAAAGGAGAGCGCGGCGAATTCTGGTTGTTTTAGTTTTTTTCATTGATTTTTTAATTGAGTAATATTTATGTCTAGCAGGCAAATTATCTTTTTGTACAGCACATACTGAGTTTATATGTAAATTGTGTCGTATTTAAAGTTAGTGACTATTTAAATAAGCATGTTACGCATATACGCTCTCAACTATTCTTGAAAAGCGCAACTACTCTTAGAACTGTGTCCACATGGTGCTTTCAATAATTTTGTTAGTTATATCTGCGAGTTGTTGGAAGATTGATGTCTAAAAGCTTGTTGCTGTAATCGTTGCTTACGAAATTTTATTTAGAAAAAAGACAAAAGCAGATTGAAGAGAAAATGTTGGATTAAGCAATGGATTTAACGTTGAGTAGAATTGGTGGCATGTAACACTCTAATAAGAGAAATTCAAGTTGAAGACACTCAGCAATTTCCAAGTTTTATTCGTATGAACATACTTCAGGTTCAGTATGTAATAGAATTAGTTGTACTAAAATTTGCAAAAAAGATACCAAATTGCGTAAAGACTGCCTCTAGAAACCTTTTGAAGAAGCTAACAGTATGATCAGCGAAACATGAAACTCAATCACACGGCAACACTCGGAAAAGTATTCTAGAATCTTTAATATTTTCTGTTTCTTCTCCCTACCACGATATTTTTTGGGTTTTGTATGCCATATAATATTGGATTCTCCTCATAAATGTTAATTAGCTAATTTATATCTTCGATATCTCTTTTCTGTGCTAATTTAGCTAGACAACTCTCCGTGAGAACTATCATTATACGAAATTATTTCAAATCTTGAAAGTGACTGTCGGAGAGTGAACTTGATATAAATGTTATCGTGTCCATTTGCGAGCAGCTAGATGCAAGTCACCTCTCGATAGTTAACGTTGCCACTCTCGGGCATTTACTCTCAAATGACCTATATATAACCTATCATCCACCATCGAGAACTGCTTTCAGGAATTTTATTCTTTAGTGGACAGGTACCTTAAGAAGTGGGATTTGTGAACGAACAAATAATAACAGAAAGCATATGGAAGTGGGATTTGTGAACGAACAAATAATAACAGAAAGCATATGGAAGTGGACGACATTATCCCAACAGTAGTGTTGGGCATAATCGATATATTTCAATAATCGAATGAATCGAAATAATCGTTTAAAATAATCGAATGATTATTCGAAATTTACTGACGATTTCGATTATTTTCCATGATTATTTGACAGAATCCGAGTGACGAGTGAATTATTTCGAAACTCGAAACCTTCAAGTAAATACAGATCTCGAATCATAATCCGTTTGTGTGCTCCTGCGCAGTCGAAACGAATAATGAATGATTTCTGAACCATAATCGAATGATCGATTATTCGTGTATAATCGATATATCTCGATTATCTCAATCATTATCGCCCAACACTACCCAACAGTGAAATTCTAAAATACGGTTGCATATCAACAACAGCTTTCGACAGAAATATCGTTATCATTGCCAAAATGTTAAAATCAAGTTTCAAACACTTATGTTAATTCCATAATTACTATACTTATAGAATGCAGCAAAAAAATTACTACGAAAGCAGAATGTATACCTTTAAAACATAAAAACTGGGGCATCAATCCAATTCAATTTTCTAGATGGAATAACATTTGAGAAAATAAAGTAGGACGGAAATACTGGGAGAAAACTAATTAATATCTGTTTTTGACTGATTGAGTTCGTTAGAAATTATCACATAACTAGTATAGATTAACACTCTTCATTTGTGAAATATGTTCATCACTAGAATCTTACTGAATGAAATTAGTAGGTCATTCTTTTAGGTTTTAGACGATACTCATAGTACCAACGATTTTCTTTATTTAATGTCGTCAATCTTCTATATGGTTATGGTCCTTTTGGTTTCAACGTTATTCAGGAAAAATGTGCACTAACCAGTAATAAACTTTGAAAAATAATGCACAATTTTTCATTTATCATATATATGTTGAATACTACGAATCTATGTATTTTCTCGTAATTTTGGAACATATTTATTGTATAGATCCCATACTTAACACAGAAAGAAGTATGAACGGACAAATATACAGTAAAATCCATCTGAAACGGAGACCCTCTCAAAAAATCTGTATTGAGAAGAGATGTCCGCTTCTCAATAAAAATTTTGCAACAAAAGATGTCCGTTTTAGAGAGTGATATTAATGTAAACAGAGTCTAATCACAGAGACTGGGTGATACTTCATGACCTCATCGCATCACATATCTTTTCTGCTGTTAGTTATAATTAAAGCGTGACAAACGGTTGCACCCGCAGAGGCACCGTGAAAGGAGCTGTGTTTACTATGTACATACCAGGAATCGATTGGACGTTCGGTTATTATCGGTTGATCGGTGTGCGTGTACTATTTATAATGTTCGAGAAACTAGTGGAACCGTCTGGGGCGTACCGCGCAAAAATAGACACAGTATTATTAAAAAAAATAGTAGATTGTTACCTTTTATTGACGTATCGATGACCACTGCGGTAATGTGCGACTGCCATGGTACGCCGCGTAGTACTGCAACAGCATCTAATGAAGTAAGATTTGCGAAATTCAAATACTCCTGTATCTCTTCTGCGCAGTCTTGAATTCCAGATATAGATCGAACCTTTTCTAAATCCGGATTTTTATTTAAAACTGCACGAAATTTTTGCGCGCCATCTAGTCCTATAGGATTCGTCAAGCTTTCTAGAGCGGCTGCTAAATTGTTGATGTTATTTAACGAGTCTTGTATAGATAAGTGAGTATTTTCTAACTGCGAAATAGTTTGGGTCATTACAGAATAGTTTATGGAAACGTCATCTATTTCTTTTTGAACGTCCGAATCGGAAAAAAGTTGCTGACTCTCGCGAACCGCTTGAAAATTAGAAGAATTCAGTTTGAAAATGATATCTTTCACTTGAGAATAATATTTGCGATAGTAAATGCCCCGATCCATGTTCCCCATCGCATCAATACAGGTTGAGGTGGTAGCGGAATTTGCGGATACAATTGCTTGAATATGCGGATATGTTTGGGAGATTTCACAAACACTTTTTTGGTAGATGATATTAAATCATTCACCCTAGAATACATGCTTCGAATTGTTTCTGCTACGAGATGACATGCGTGTATGAGGCATGTTATGTGAAGAAGAGTCGGAAAGCATACTTTTAACATCCTACCAGCTTTCAGCATTGTTGCGGCTCCGTCAGAAATTAACATGGTGATTTGGGCTCCAACAATACAAAATTCTCTTAACATATTTTTTATTATGTTTACAACGGTTTCGGCATCAGTTCTTTCTATCCTTTTAGTGGCTAACAACAAGGAAGCTGCTGGACCATTATGTTTTAAAGGACGCTCCACAATATGAATCACGCTGTGTTTCTGAGCACCAGTAGTTTCGTCCACAGTGAGCCAGATTTTTTGATTTCTCAACTCGTCTTTTATACAGTCTTTAGTGTACTTTGCACATGTTATAAATTGTACAGCAATTGTCTTTTTGTTGGTAGCTTCTATGATGGAACATATTTATCCCAAAAAAGACGAAAGTTTTCATTATCTACTAGGTGTTGTTGGATGTTGAAAATGAAGTCATACAAAAATTGCCAGCACGGAATATTGTTTCTTAAATTCAATACATGACGTTTACTTTTAATATGACTTCTACATTCAAATGTCGTGCGACCTAGCAACCCTATACCGCTATATAATTTGCAACGGATGTGCGAACCTGTAAATTCCAAACCAGGGAAACGCCAAATATATTTCTTCACATGCGATGCAAGAGGTACACCAGGCTTGCGTCCCATGTTTTTGAAAACACACAATGAGAATATTGGATTCTCATTGTGTATAATAATAACCGAATGGCCGAACTCCTCAATGTCTACCGCATTACTGAACTCTGCATCCACATACGTACATATACCCCCCCCGTACAAGCGTCTTTGCGGGTGCAACCGTTGGTCACGCTTTAGTTATAATAGATTTACTGTTTCGTCCTCTTAATCATGTGCCTTTAATGCAAAGTAACTTACAGGTTTCTAAAAAACGTTTGAAAAACCCGTTGAGAGTATCTAGAAAAGCATTTTTGTATTGAAAACTTTTAGACTTCGAACTTTATTCGCATTTTTTAATTTCATAATTTGTTAAATAGCTTTCACATAGGGTAACGCAACGCGAAATTAATCTTTAACATTATTTTCTGTGTGTTTTTGAATTTGTCATGATTTATGCAGAAACTGCTAATAAACATATCAAGTAAAATTTCTGGGCAATTCCGTGTAGTACAAAAGCAATTGTTAATATCAACAGATAAATTTAGGCTAAGTTATGACAAAGCAAGTTATTGGTCTTAGTTTTCAAAATCTTGTACTAATTCCGCGTTACCCTATGTGAACGCAGCCTTACAGATTCAAATCATAACGATCATTGTTTGATGTTACATAACTCGTTGAGGTATGGCGACAAAGATTTATATAATTCGCATTCTACAATTTCATTTTTAATGTATATTAAAAAAAATGTAATTTACATTAAGTTAGAAGCAATATCTTCACAACTACGTATCGCACGTATTTGGCACATGCAATAAACGTTGTATAAAATAAGAATCTAAATGCGCATCCTCTACTGTACATACATGTATTTGCATATTTTAATTTGTATGATAAGAACGTTAGCCAACACTGTTAGCATAAGATACGTTTTGTACGTACGTAATTAGTAGATAGTGCGTACGTTCTAACGACGAAGTACTTGTTATTTTATACTTAAGGACAAGTTCGGATATGCCATCCACTTATTAACTTCAACAGTATAAAAATGTAATTATCATTTCTTCTTCATCATTTCCGCTTTTTAATCAGTATATTTCAAATGTCACAGCCTACCACAAATAGCACGTTTTGTTTTTTTAGTTTAATTTATTGGACATGAAACCAACGCTATTTAGTTTGACAAAAGTTTGATACTTAGGTAGCGGAAGAACAAAAGCTGTTCAAAATTATTGATATTAAATGGAATAATTGTGGATTATGGTAATGGTTTTAGTAATAAGATTGAAGAAACAAGAAATTTAAAATAATTTACTTTCTTGCTAAAAAGTTAGATTGAACAATGAGGTAGCATACGCCTTGGGTTATTGTGAAGAATGTAAAGTGGCTTCTTTACGACACTATGAAATATATGAAATTGTATCAGTTGGTTCATAAGAGAATTTTACAAGATGCACGCAAGTTTCTGAGGCGTCAAAAACTAAGCGGAAAAATTATTAATTTCAGATATTGAAATATTTGCCTGAAATCTATCAAAGAATTTCCAGCGTTACTTTAACTACATTGCCATGGTATGACAAGAAATCATATCTGCTGATATACGCCAGAGTTTAGATTTCTTTGCAACAGTTCACTAAAACCCATACCATACCTCACCCATAGCCAAGCTATCATCATCAGATGATGATAGCTTGGCTATCGAAACGTGCGTCCAGTATGAGTTAAGTATTGTGGTAAGTGAGCTGCTTCAGAGTTCCAGTGCCACAGATTTATAGCACTCGTTTAGATTTCTTTATTTTAGGATATTAATATACTGTATAGAGTGTCATTTATATAAAACTACACATATACTTGAAGACTTTGATCCACAATGATTGCTGAAATGTTACTTGATAACACTAGAATGTCGAGTACTTTTATGAATATTATTTTTAATTCCCATTTTTGCTGCTATATAAGTTAGTATAGCTTTTATATGTATTTCCTACTGTCCATAACGTTTGTTTCCATAACGTTTTGTAAATTATCAAAGGCATACTTTAAAGGATTGATTAATATTTGTTTCAATTTCATTTCAATGTGTGATTATCTTCTATTGTTACTACTAAAAGAATATGGGTTAAGATGGCTAAGCAATTGTTTCGTATATATGTGCATGTAATACTTATTATTTTTTTTCAGAGAAAATGGGTAACTTCAACGAAACATTGGGTATAAATGATCTCAAAGCTAAGAATAACTTGTGGAAAGCTTTACTGGCCGAATTCATTGGCACTCTCTTGTTAAATTTCTTCGGATGTCTATCATGTGTAGTTTCCACGGAAGTTATGATTGCATTAACATTTGGCTTCGTTATTTTCGTAGCAGTTCAAGTAAGTTCTTTATATTTACCAGACGTTTACATAAAAGATAGTGAATTTTTAATATTAATAAAAACTATGTGTGCTTTTATAGTCTTTGGGACACGTTAGCGGAGCACATCTTAATCCTGCTGTAACAGCAGGAATGCTGGTCACTGGCAATATTACCATAATTAAGGGTATTTTATATATAATTGTACAATGTATTGGAGCTATTGCTGGTTCTGCTGTAGTTAGGGTTGGTAACATATAATAATTTAAGTTGACATTTAAAACGTGTTTTATAAATATTTTAGGCGTTAACTCAAGAAATTAAAGAGAGTGTTGGTGTTACGTTGGTACATGGAAAGCTAAATGAAGCACAAGGATTTGGAATCGAATATTTCTTAGGTTTCGTATTGGTTCTTACAGTATTTGGCGTATGTGACGTGAATAAACCAGAAGCAAAACCTGTAGCCGCTTTGGCAATTGGCATAGCTGTTGCGTTGGGACACTTAGCTACTGTAGGCCTAACTGGCTCAAGCATGAACCCAGCTCGAAGCTTTGGAGCTGCTTTAATTAACGGTGTCTGGACCAATCAGTGGGTAAGTAAAATTAAAATATACGAATAATCAAGAGATTTATTTCGTTATATCTTATAGGTGTATTGGGTAGGACCTATTGCGGGAGGAATGTCCGCGGCCCTTCTCTATAAACATGCATTTTCTGCTCCATCTCTCGGTCCGGTTAAAATTATCGAACGGTACACAACTGTATCTGCTGATGAGAAAGAGGTATTTATAAATTGAAATTCATTAATAGTCAAACTTACGTCGTTTTTAATTTGTACCAGTTGCAAACCTGTTGATTTTACATTACAAGCGCTCGAATATCTGGAATGTAATGAAAACGTAAGTTTTGTGTACAGCTTTGCTTTAAGTTCTAATCTGCCCAGACGCTTGTCAGTATATGTATAGTAGATATAAAATAAAGAGATTTGTGATGTCTAGAACCTAGCGGTTCAACTATTTCCGTATACAGGTACAGTAGGATTCTAAACTGTCCTTCTCCCATTCTAACTTTTGAAGTACAGAAGCTAGTGTTTCTAGAAAAAAGAACATCTCGATTTCTATTTTTACGAACTAATGTTTGGCGTTATTGCTACTTCAATTGCAGTTTCAGTGTCACCGCAAGTGATGCCAATGTGCTTATCTTAAATATAATAGCCTGTAATTTTTTAAGTTTTTAGAAAAGTAATTTTAAAAAATTATTAAATCCAACGTGTTTCATATTTTCGTTCTTCGTTCTCGTCATTATTTTCCCTCACTTTTTCCTATTTTGTAAATTTTTGTTATTCATTTACATTGATTATCTAACTTTATTGCAACTAAAATTCATTATGATGTGTTGTTTACATTTCTTTTACGATAACCTACGAATAAACTAAGTAAAGTAAACAAGCAGTTTTAATATTCGGTGGATCTGGCGAAAATTACCACGAAGCCGAATTTAATGAACGCGTCTTGTAGAACCGGAAATGTTTGAGAGAACTTTGCGTAAAGTAAATAACAAGCTGGATAGATAGGATAAAGGAGACAATTTTTGCTTTTCCTATGCAACTTTGCATAAAAACAATAAAAGAATAAATTACCAAAACATTTATTGCTGCATATTGTAATATTGTTTATGTTAGGGTGTAACATGTGTGAAATCGCTGTACTCATCTCTCAATTGCATTTTCAAAAATCGCAAAGTATATAGGGGGTTGGCATCACTTCCGGTGACACCAGAAATGGAATAGAACCGCCGGTAATACCAAAGGTTCACAAAAAAAAATAATTTCTTCCCTGAGAGAAACATTTTTTCAAATAAAAGTTATTTTAAATCATGTCTTGTATAATACAAAATTATGTTCAAGTACAGAGGATGTTCAGTTTCCACTGCTTACGGTGCAAGTTTGTTTTCTTAATGGAATACCTTGTACATTATTGCGTTTTTGGATGCGTCTCTTCAATTCGTGACAGTTTTCTTCAATATTCCCTATACCTATTTCACGCAATTTGTGAAATATCTGAGATAATTTTTGATTTTTATGAAATGCCAATGTTTCTGTAACGCCCCTTTTCTTATACACCTTGTGACAGTCATGAATCGAATTTGGTCCGATAGAGTATTTCTTAGAGTTTTCAGCAGTTTTTTTATAAATATCAACTGAATTTTATAAGATATCCATCGAAATCGTTGCCAAGTTTGATTCAATCAATTTAATTTTTTTTCCTGTATATTTTTTCAAAATTTGACTTAAAATGTGTCCTTGATTAGTAAATGAAATATGAAACCGTGGAATGCTATCGATAAATACTATAAAATTTTGTTTTGCTAGGAGGATTCGTTAAAAATAACGCGTAAAAGTAACTTTTTGCTACAGTTCTAACACCTACTCGAAGTGACCACAATGTGTAGATTTATCCCTAAATAATTTTGGCTTGAAGTATTTTTCTCTAAACTGTCCCAACCTTTTGGAATTGTAAAATTGCGCCTATTGTGTAAATTGCACGAAGCTACAATTTTCTGGTAACAAGATGTCATGTATTTTAAAAGTATTTCCATATATACAGGATGACTAACATATAGCGAACTTACTTTATTTTCAAAGGAACGTACTGTATACTATTACGTTTTTGGTTTCTCCGTCTAGAGATAAGCCAATATAATATGGGTTTCATATGTCTATTTTTAATAGATTTTGAAATACTTAAAATTTTGTCCTCTAAATGTAGATATATCTATTTTCTTAAAAATATCCGAAATGCAAATACATTTTAGAATAATTTTTTACGAAATTAAAATACATACTTGGCTCTATCCAGACATGGTATTAAAACGCCTTCGAAACATACAGGATATTCAATGTTAAGACCAAACCTTGCCAAATCCAAACACCTGAAACGTAATTTTTTTAAATAGCATCATATACTTTTTCTGTATCAACCATATAGAAAATTTATACCTCCAACATTTTTGTATAATGATGCATATGTCCAATATTGAAAGTAGAAAAAAATCTTTACAGTTAACCGCGAGTCCTGCATTTGGATATTGCATGCAAGTGGCCTCTGGTGTTAGTATTGTTTGGTTACCATAACAATAGTAAACAAACGATGTTAACACTGACGTTCTTAAATTATTTACTCAAAATTTTGAGCCCAAGTAGCTACTTGCAGTCAAAGATGAGTTTTGTATTTGGAAATGACATCAAAATGGTTTCAGGTGTCAATATAGTTTGGCTATCATGACAACAGTACTGATATTGACGATCTTAGAGTGTTGATTCATAATTTCGAATCTAAGCAGAGAAGAGTTAGATAGTAGGTATAATTTATGAATTAGGAAAAAGTGAAAGAAATTGTGTAATTTAGCTAGCAAGATGTGTAAGCTGCAGTACCCTGTCCAATGATAATGATATCCACAACCCAGAACATTTATCAAATTAAAGCAAAGATTTGATGCTAGTAGAAACATCCATTTTACTGATGTAGAAATAAAAAAGTACTTATAGTACTAATGCATCTTTATAGCGAAAAGTAATAGGGGAAACAATATTTTAACGAAAAAAAAAACTAAGTAGGTCCTTGGTTCGCTACTTATCACCTTGTACATCCAGATATATTTTTGGAAGATCGCTTATAGCGTCTATTAGATTATCTGAAAATGTTGACTTTCTGCCTTTACGCAGTAGACACAATTCTACAATTCTAGAAGTTTGGAACAGCCTGTACAATTCAAAAATCTTTCATATGCTGGCTCACTAGTCTATTGATGTGAGCTTGTTCACTTAGTATTGTAAACGGAAAATGGTTCCATTATCAAAAAATATAAAAAATATCTGATTTGCTACATCGTTGAGCTAACGAACATTTACACTCGTAAACTTTTCGGTCGGTCTCACTACTGCTATCGACCGTGAAAGTAGTTACTATGAACTTCTTTCAAGTTTTGCCGTGTCATTTGCATGAATCGACGTTTCTTTAGGCTCTTCGTATAGCCTACAACGTCGTCTTAAACAAGCGATACATGGCCAAGCCCTAAAGAGATTGTTATGATATCCCATAATGTCCTTCTGCCCAGAGCCTATTAATGAAAGATGAGACTCATAAGTCATTAATATAAAAACATAATCTTAATTCAAAATTATTCTTTCTTTATACTGGCTTTTAAAACCTTAATATGCACAAGTTGTTCAACTAAAAATTGCAACTATCGATACCTGGAAAAGTATAAATTGAAGCAATTTGAAAATTTGGTAAACTACTTACTCACCTAAAATTTCGAAAAATAAGCGCATACAGATACATGCAATTTTATAAATTCCAGACCTTTCTTTCATGTCGGGAATTTATAAAATTAATGACTGTATTGGTCTATATTGGCCTATATTGGTCAAACAAAACGAGCGATAGGTACTAAATTCAATGAACACATCAGGTGCTACAGATACGGCAAGACAGAAGCGTCATGTGTAGTACAACACATGAACGAAACTGGGCATATAATAAATTGGACAACCTAAAATTGATTCTGAGTGTAACTTCGTCAAGGAACTGGACGCGTTTGAAATCATCTACATAAAAAGGAACACAAATCTGTTAAACAGAGAGAGCGCACTACTTTGTTTATTGGGGTAAAACGACCGTATGATTTAAGTAACGTGCTGCGCTGACAAAAGACTCTTTCGTCTTGTCCCATACACCTTGCATGTCTTACATTTATATATGTGTAAATTGAATTCCAAAACAAAAACATGTTTTCTTAATCTAATTAATGGAACTTTGTATCAAAATGATTTCGATAGATAATGGATAGATATTCAAGTAAGCAGTCATTTGCTAGTAACGTAGTACCATTTAACGATTTCCTAGAAAGAACATAATTCAAAAAACTATTCCACAGTATAACTACGACTTACAAATAAAGCAAATCAAAAATAACAAAGGAGCAAAAGATTGAGAAAGGTAACGACAATCAATTAAAGAAATAAACTAGGGGTGTAACGCATCACTTGACTAGAGTCTAGTGTAATCCGCTCATGACAGCGGTTAGATTATTACTGATACTGGTTCATTCCCGTCGCGCAACTCCCCGCCCTTATACTTTTATAGCGAGCACATTTTGCAACAGTGCCCATGTATTTTAGCGGCCCATTTCATTACGGAACTTTCCAACACGGTATGTGCAAAATGAAATCATATTAAGAGGAGAAAAACAACAAAAACTGAGTTTTTGGCAATAAAAGGAATCATCAATTTATGCATTTATACATACCTTTAAAACCGGGGCCAATTAATACCTCGTAAATGTTCAATAAGAGTAGATATTTACTATTTAACTTAAAAGTTCAGCGATGTTTCGGTAAAACTTTTTCAATATTCAATGTTTTTTTAATACTTTTAATAATTCAAAACCAGTTGCAGATATTATAAGAAAAATTCTTGTATTGCTCCAATTCGCACGTTTCCAGGTATAGAAACCCTGAAAAGCCGATGCGGTTGAAATAATTAAATTGATTTTGTTATAGGAAATTTGATTGGGACAACGATTTATTTTGCTGATAGTATTTGTTTGCCTGTATTCAAACAAAGATTTTAGTTAGATCAACTACAATTTGGTTGACACAACTAAATGAGTTTTTCAGTCTAGTTCATACTGAAACACACCTATAATTGTACACCATAACGTAATGTTTACCCGCTATATTTTTTATTTTTAGTTGAAGCGCCTAGGAGGAACAAAAAATGAAGTATAAAAACTACATGTCCATTATATTAATACTACAGCTTCATATGATGCCACCTTTGGGAATCTATATTCTGATTATATCATACATAGTACATGCATGCTCATTTTATTTGTCAAAAGTGTATCAATAATTTATTTTCACATTTTTATTTTACTTTCGCTGTAATTACCTCTTGTTAGTCTATACCTATAACTATGAATGCCATTTGCAGTGTTACTGAAAATCAGCTATCTCTTAGAATTTCCCAATTATTTATTTATTTATCAGTTCAAAAATGTAATATGTATCTGGAAGAGCTTTTTTTGAAGAATGGTCGATCGAACTAAAAATAATCTCATTACGATTAAATATTTTGAAATTAAGTTTATTGCATTCAGCGTTTATTTTTAAATAACACAAGTTTCATTATTTTACGTTGTTTAGTTTTAAGCGTTAAGTAAATTTATATTCTAATTTCATGTGTACATATATATTTATATAATACCTTTATAATATGTAATAGAGTATATGTTTTACAATCCTTTTGTTTTATTTTCTTTACCGAGAATCAAAGCCATAGTAATTCTAATATGTAACGAGACGAGTAAACCGTTGAATTCCCTATAGAAAATATAAGTTCATTTATTTAGTATAAGGTAAATGTACCAGTAAATGATAAGCATGATAAGTTGCTCAATTTGCGTCAACAGCCAGTGACGGGCGCATAAAACTTTACACAAAATAAATGGCCAGAAATAAAATATAATACGTGCTCAAACACACCATCTTAAGAATCCTTCGTGAAATCACAAAGTGAATAATGTCTGTTAAATATCTACAACATTAGATGTTTCCACGGTTGATTCGGCAAACCGAGTGCGGCGTGAGGAAAGTGTGTTTATATGCAGAAAACGAACGTTCTACATCTAGTGACGTTATATTTGCGTAATTAAAATAATCTTTGGAACAACTTAATGGTTGTGCGTGAACATGTTGGACTATTAGCAGAGATTTCACTAACGACACCGAAGGATTTTGTAATTTTTCTATTGCCTCCACTAGTCCGAAGTAATTGTTCTGAATAGTTTTTAAATCCGTTTTAACCTGACTATCTTGAAACTTCGACTGGCTTTCTTTGATAGCCGCAGCTTCCTTTGGATCGAATTGTAAAACCACGTTCTTAATATTCTAAAATTTTGATTTAATTTATCAACAAATGGATAGCGAAGATGAAACGATGGAAGTTTTGACACCGCCAGAGGTGCTGGAAGCGGCGGATGCCTCCACAAAGAATTTATTGCCACATAAGTCTAAATCAAAATACGAATTTGTGTACAAAGAATTTATGGATTGGCGAAAAGTCCGTAATGTCAAGTCTTTTTCGGAAAATGTTTTACTGGCATATTTTGGAGAGTTGGCCAATAAATACAAGTCGTCCTCCTTGTGGTCACGGTATCCAATGTTGAGAAGCACATTAAGCGTTAATCACAGTCTCAACATAGAGACCTATTCGAAGCTTCGAGCCCTTCTCAAACGAAAAAGTGATGGCTACTATGCAAAAAAGGCCTTTTCTGCGGATGAAATAAATCAATTTATTACTAAGGCCCCCGATGAAATTTACTTTTCAACTAAGGTGAACAATTCACAATTTCAAAAATTATTCGTATATAATTCAAATTATTTTAAAGTTGCTTAATTATGGCATAATGGGTGCTGTCGTGCTGGGGAATTGCATGCATGATATATAAGATGTTCGCGATCTTGATTCAACTCTATTGGTTACTATCCCCAACACAAAAACCAAAGTCGTCAGAAAATTTACGATACCGGCATTTTCAATAATAAAAAATATATCCTTCTTCGTCCATCTGGTAATCCTAAGTGTGGCAGTTCATTTTTATCAATTATCAAAACGGAAAGTGTACAGTTCAGAAGATCGGTATTAATAAATTCGGCAACATGGGAAAACAAATAGCTATATTTCTGAGGTTACCAAACCTAGAGTTGTACTCAGGACTTCGCAGATCGTCAGCCACCCTGCTTATTGATGCCGGAGGTGACATAACTGCACTAAAACGACATGGCGGGTGGAAATCAACCACTACAGCTGAAAGATATATAGATGATTCAATGAAGAACAAAGTAGATACCGCGAATAAAATTCTTCAATCGGTTCATCACAATACCGATATCCACATAAGAAGTGGAACCTCGTCTTCAGCAACTTATAATAACGAAAATAATAATATTTCTTTAAATACTACACCAGGATTGACTTTCCACAATTGTTCTAATTTTACAATTCATGTTATACATAATAAATAAATGAGTAATTTAAAAGTTTAAACTTTTTTATAAAATATGTCAAAAGTGATAGTCATAGAAAAAGTATAGTATTCTACACGCGGGAAATAGCCATTATTCACTCGAATGACTTACATACACTCGCCTTCGGCTCGTGTTGTAAACTTCATTCTCGTGAATAATGGCCATCATTGCCCGCTCATATACTATTATACCATGCTTACCATAAAATCATTCCATGAAAAATTTGGAAGTGTTCAAAGGCCATGTTTTCAATCTCTCATATTTTTGTATGTGTTTACCCTTATGATAAGTAGCTAAATGCATGCTATAAAGTTGCATATAATTTTTATTGTAGTTATAATTAATTGGTGAAATTCCAAGGTTGCTTGTTTATAGGAGATTATTAACTGAAATTTAAGATAATCGTGGATTTCATGTAATTAACATTTCTACGACTGTGAAAATAAGCGTCGAAATGGAAATATGTTAATATCTCTAAATGCACCCTTTTTATTTGTACAATTTTTATTTCACATAAAGAACGTTGTGTCTATGACCTATGATAAAAGTTTCATTGTGGAGACCTTAAAGGTTTAGCAGATCTTAATTTTTTAAAACAACCTAAAGTCGCGTTCGATCAAAGTGCTTAGATGTGCAATACTTGCGGTTATTATACACAAGTTTTAGGCCCAGTTTAGACTAGAGGATGGCGTTGTACGACTAGGGGATGGTGTGTTAGTTTCGTGTGACAATTCAAATTCAGTCGAATTTAAACACCATCATGCCTAAAATAAAGGAAAGGTTCACTTTATTATGGTGCTGCAATCCTTTAAAACTGGAAAGATACAAACGAATTGGTAAAAGAAATGTAAAGGACGTAAGTACTGAGACAGCGAAGCGAGATCGATAAGTGAGGAAGAATATGTGCCCGAAAATATGAAAGAAGCTGGTATTAGTAACTTAAATAGACTCTTAGTACCACTAGGTGAATTCCCAGACCAAGTGTCTGCCGAATGGCATTTTTTTGCAACAAGTCGTGACAAAGGCCAATGTGGCGGTGTTGGGGGTACAATAAATCGACTAGCTGCCCATGCAAGTTTGCAAGGAACTGTAATAACTACTCCCACAGAACTCTATGAGTGAGCAAGATCAAACGTACAGGGAATTCTGTCTTCACTCACAACTAATGGAGAGAATAAGAATAAAGCTCACGAATAAAATTCTACTAGATTTATCAGTCTGAAAACAGTTCTTGGAACACGAAATGTTCACTGTGTTGTGCCTGTTAACGGAAAGATTGCCATTAAAATATACTCTAGTTAATTAGAAGTCTTTAGAGAAGTAGAGATTCGGCAAGTGGCGCGCATCTAATTCCTATTCGGTGCGGTCTGGCTTCTATCAAACACCGTTCTTCTTTATAACTCCTTCGATATTCAATTCTCCATCATGAAACTTGGACAGGTTGAAGTCAACGGCATATGTAACCATATTTTTTAAGAATTATTGAAACGAAAGAGGTGCTTTTTGTATAATTAAAGCTTAAAAAATATTTATTTGTTTTTTCTCTAAAAAATGAAGTTTGAGTTGTAACCAATTTTAGTGGGTTTGTAACTTTCTTGAGTCTTATTTGTAAAAACACCTTAGACATGTAGCTAAGTTCATTGCTGTAATCGGGAGAAAAAGTTAAAATATGCAAGTACGCTAATACTCTCGTACCTTGTCACCCTATAAAAAAATAGATGCTTTGAAAAACATAATTTTTCATATAGTTTATAGTTAACAGTGTAAAAGGATTTAGGAAAATGTCGGAATAGAGAAAAATGAAGAAATAAATTTTACTAAATATTTCTTCTAACTAATTTACTCTGTACTAGCGGTCTTAGTTGTGCAGGCAAACAGGTGTTTATTTTTATTTTTATGACATTAAATTCGGAAAAATGTCGCTTTAAGTAAATTTTAGGAAGCTGAGTTATGTTTAGGATTATTATCAGATTAAAATTTTCTCCAATTGAACCAAGCCCAGATTCAGATTTATACAATTAATTCGGTGTTAATAGTCTTCAACCGCCTGAAAGGAAAATTACCATTAAACAACTATAGAATGCACTCAGTTTTTAACTGCAGATCATCCTATAACCCGGGGGATAGAGATCCAAAAAAATGTGCGCTGTAGAAATACGCATATAATATGCACTTTTTTTTAACCATTAAGTACTAGCACCTATTGGACATACATAAGTACTAGCATGGCGCCTACGAGGCACCATTGTAAAATTACTGCTATAAAATTAATGTTTTAATTTTAAATGTTCCTTGTTTTAGGAATATAGGTACCTGATATGATACAAAACGGTGAAATAACATAAAAGTAACTTTAATAAGAATTATGTACTTTTATATATATTATTTATTCATAACATTCATTACACAATTTTTTTGTATGCTCTGAACAAATATTTTTAAAACATTTAGAGCATATTTGTTTAGAACGGCGGTTATTTTTTTCTAGGGCACAGGTAACACCGCTTTCTTGAACTTGTAGTTGGAATTTCTACAGGTTGAGGCTCAATTTCTAAACGCTCGTTTAGAACTTTTCGAATTTTTCTTGGCAATTGAGGGTACTCCAAGCGATCTAATTGATATGGTTTTACAAGTTCTTGTCCTAATATTTTGAGGACATTTCTACGCGCAGTGACTGATTCAATATTACTATGTTTATAAATAATGAAAGCATTTAAGGCGCAGACATTAATGAGATGGAAAAATAAAACCAATGGCCATCTCCTTGTTCGCCGTCCTACATTGTACGTAGCACAGAGTTATCTTTTACGTCTACCTACCTAGTTATAGAATTTAAATTTCGGTTTCTCTCTTCTCGCTACTGTCAATTGCATCTGGTCAGTGAAGAGAAGAATGCTTTAGATTTTTGACATAGAATCAGTTGCATTTTTTGAAAATCCAAACAGTGTACTTTTTACAGTTCTATTCTTGTTGGGAAGAAACACTGCTGGAATTTCTCTTTTATTTTTGCGAATTGTTCCTACTAATGTTAAATTATGGTCCGAGAATAAGCGCTCTGATAACGATACACTTGTGTACCAGTTATCGGTTGTCACATTTCTGCCAGTCTTATCGATAGGTTAGATCAATCGAACGACTATTTCCTCTGCAGAGTTACTGACTTTATAAGGTCCTTCTAGCTGAGTTCCGGTGTACACTTGCATGTTTACAGTATAAAAATTTTTGGCGTCACACAGAGGAAACATTTTTATTCCATAGCGATTTGGTTTTGACGGAATATATTGTCGAATCCTGCAGTTACAAGTACAAAATACCACAAATTGTTCATCAATGGTAACGAATTCAGAGGGCAAAAAAAAACTCAGTGCATTTAGAAACAATATTCTCGAATAAATCCCGTATTGGGGAAAGTTTATCTATTTGAAGACGTTCATTACGTGTAGTAATGTCATCAAATCTAATACAACGAAGTATAAATAAGAATCCTCCATAACTCATTGTTGTATAAAAAAAATAACTGGCTAAATCATTATCAGAGAATAAGTCTCGGAAATTCAAATGAGATGATCGCAGTACACCGGCGACAATGAGCAGTCCTATGAAAGCTTTTATTTTATTGTGTGTCACGAAATTTGCACAGCTAGCTCTTTGAAAGTTGGGTCTTACTTTCAACTCAATGTATTTATTTGTATTTTCCACCAATATTCCAATTATCCAATCGTCAAGGAGTAGCGCGAATATAGCGGAAATTTCTTTTACATTCTTCGCACGACCTTTGCAACCAGGAAGATGAATAATAATATTACTTTTTCGTGTTCGTGATGTTGGAGGAGGTACTCTATTCCACTTTGAAATTGTATTTTTACCTATGAAATTATAAACCATAAGAGCTAAGTATTTTACAACAATGTATATTTTTACATACCTAAATAAAAATCAGTAACATCAGATAACTCTTCCGTATTGCTCATCTTCTTCAATGACTGAATCACTATCATGACTAGATACACTTTCATGATCTGAACCTAAGTCGCTTTCGGGATAGATGTTTTCGTTATCAAATTCTATCAAAAAATCGTCACTTTCAAACAATTTCGCTATTTCTTCATCACATTACTTGTTTACTACCCATAATGTCAACTGTACACGTTAAGGCTCAACGAACTACTAACCAAATATTCAATGGGTATAGACATTTTTAAATACTGTACTATAAATTACTCACAAAAACACCCGTTATGTATAATGAAAGCTCAAAAAAAAACAAACGTAACTACTGACTGGGCGCCTTTCAGACACCACCGAGTGCAGGGTCATAAATTATATTTTGTTTACATTTCAACGCATGCAATATCTAGACTATATCATGTTACATAGGTTTTAGAAACACCATTCGAGGAATACGTATTAGGTAAACTGACGTAAATGAAATTTTGTGAAAGATATTACAATTTGTAAAAGACCTGGCGCCTCGTAGGCGCCATGATAATACTTAAAGGTTAAATAAGGATTCGTTCTTTATGTATTGGACATATTAAATTAAGAACTTGTTTTTGCTACAAATATATTTAAATATGTTTAACAGTAAACAATAAAAGATGTAAAATAATCATTAAGTTTAACAGATAACAACAATGAATACAATGTAATAATAGATACACACAAGGAATAAACTGCTTTATTGCGATTCATATCGGAGGTTTATTTCATCTTCGGACAAATCGTTAAATTAAGGATATAAAACTAGATATATCAATATTTATATAAATTAATGTATATTCGTTAAATTTTTGTACATTTTTATGTGTAGTCTTTGCTATGATAGAAAAGAAATAATCAACAGTTGCCACTCGACGCGGCAAACAAGAAATAGCTGTTTTCTTGAAATATCTCGTTTTCCGTTAATTATTTCTCAGCATGGTCAAACGTGTATATTATAAACAAGTAAATTAGGTTAGTTCAGAAATTAGTATTATCCACTACACAAGAGATAAAAGATGGATTCCCGAGTACGACTATTGTGCGTAATTGCAAGTCATGCATTGTAGGAACCCCAGGAAGCAAAACATCGAGAGAGTAACTTCAAATCCGCGGTGTAGCAAGGCAGTTAGGATCAGTATAACACATTCAGGTGTCGTTCTCTTGCTCCTTCGTCTTCGAACGAAAATACTACTATTACAGAAATTTGTATTCATTTATCCACACTCATTAACACATTCAACATCCTAATTTTAATGATCTCCGGGTTATCGAATTACTGGAGCTAAGATATGTCGATTTGGTGATGAATGGTGTGAATTTGCTGATCTTACTGATAGCCTAATAAGGGACAAGCTAATCTTGGGGATCAGTGAAACTTGCCCCAACATTGGGGTAAGTTGATACAATTTGCATAAGTATAAAAAATAATTTATGCACCTATAAATGGGGCATCTTTCACAATTTAAATTTAGGAGTGTGTAGACTACATTTCAAACTATATCATAGCGTTTATAGA
The DNA here is from genome assembly GCA_029619315.2 of Dynastes maya. NCBI lineage: Eukaryota > Metazoa > Arthropoda > Insecta > Coleoptera > Scarabaeidae > Dynastes > Dynastes maya. Next base: position 36,155,869 of record JAROYE020000004.1, read on the forward strand.
ATCTTATTAGAGACTCTATACACGTGTCAAAAAAAATAAAATGTAAAAATTGTAACAACTAACCCCCCTCCCTACTTGTAATCATCTTGTAATGTTAAATAAAGTATTTTAAAATAGTGTGGTGTTTTTCCCCCGAATCCACGTAGGCGGTTACCCAACAATTGACGACGAGAATCAAACATCGTAAAAATGCTGCAAACAGCATTTACAATAGAAACATTCGACAAAAAAACAAAATTGAACGATTGGAGGGAGCGTTCACAATTTTTAAAATTACAGAAGTCGAGGAAATTAAACATTTGTTACTACATTACTTAGGGCAAGAGGCATATGATCTATTATGCGATAAAATAGCACCACAAAGAGCTCAAGAAAAAACATGTGGAAATAGTGGAAACCCTGGGAAGTTTTTTCGAGCCGAAACCATTAGAGATAGTGGAAAATTATAAATTTCATTTGGGGAAACAAGCTGAGGGAGGAAGTGTCGAAGAATTTATGGTTGCTTTAAGGAAACTAGCAATAAATTGTGACTTTGGAACCTATTTGGACAGTGCGTTACGAAATCAATTCATTTTTGGACTCAAGAATAAAACAATATTGAACCGTTTGCTGGGAAAAGAAAATATCAAGGTGGATAATGCTCTACATATTGCCAAGGCAATGGAATTATCGGTAAAAGGTGGGACCGAGATACAAGGAAAGGAGGTGAACCAGACTCATCATGTCCATGAACGAAGAAAGAAGAAGGATGAAGAGAGGATACCAAAAGTTAAAAACAAAAATTAAAATGAAATGCTATCGTGGGTGTGAGTCACACTTAGCTAATAAATGTATACATAAAAATTCTACTTGTAATTATTGTCACAAGAAGGGTCATATACAAAACAAAAAAATGTACTGCTACAAATTTAGTAGAAGACAATAATGAAAATTTAAATGTAGAACTTTTAACTAACATTAATAGTAAATTATCACCAAAAATATTTTTAGCTATTAAATGTAATGATGCACATGTAAAATTTGAGGTTGATAGTGGATCACCTGTTAGCATAATTAGTCAAAATATATACGAAAGGTATTTTTCTTTAAAATTATATAAAACTAATGTAAATTTAGTAAGTTATTGTAATACACAAATTAAGATATTGGAGTATATTAGTGTCAATATAGAATGTAAGTGTACAGTGGCTGACAGATGTAAGTTATACGTAGTAGACGCAGATAGACAAGCACTAATGGGTAGAGATTGGATTCAGAAAATTAAATTAAATTGGAATGACCAATAACCAAAGTAAAATAAAATTTTTAATAGAGAAATACGCCAAGGCTTTTGATGTAAATTCTGTGGGTAAAATTAAAGATATACAGGCCGAGTTAAAATTAAAAGAGCTATAAACGGGCAATTAAGAAAGCAGGTCAATTACCATTTTCTATAAAACCGAGAATAGAAGAAGAATTAGATACTTTAGAGAAAAACGACATATTGGTCAAGGTCAAACAAAGTAAATGGGCTACTCCCATAGTTGCAATTCCAAAAACCGCAAATAAAATTAAGCTGTGTGGGGATTATAACGTAACGGTGAACCCCAATCTAATTGTAGATTCACACCCACTTTCAATTACTGATGAGTTATTCACAGATATGGCGGGTGGCGAAAAATTCTCTAAAATCGACTTGTCGCAACCATATTTACAACTTGAATTAACGCCGGAAAGTCGGGAAATTTTAACTTTAAATATCCCCAAAGGTTTATACCAGCCCACACGTTTAATGTATGGAATTGCTTCTGCGCCGGCAATATGGCAACGTCAAATGGAAATTATTTTAAAAGATATACCGGGAGTGATTGTATTCTTAGATGACATCAAAATAACTGGACCTGACGACAAAACGCACATACAAAGACTAGAGCAAGTTTTGCAAACCTTAAACAAACACAACATGCGTGTTAATTTTGGTAAATGTACTTTTTTCTCAAATAAAACAGAATATTGTGGATATTTAATTGACAAAGACGGAATACATAGAATTAAAGAAAAGGTAGATGCAATTAATGACATGCTACGACCTCAAAATAAAGATCAAATTCAAAGTTTCACAGGATTTGTAAATTATTATGGACGTTTTTCGAAAATGTATCCATTAAATAACCTTTTGAAGTATATTCCATTTAGATGGACTAAGGAATACGAAGCTGCCTTTATTGCAATTAAAAAGGAAGTGCAAGCTGACAACTTCCTGGTACATTATGATACAAAATTACCATTGGTTCTTGCAGTGGATGCTTCTCCGTATGGGGTGGGAGCGATGTTGAGCGACATTTACCCAAATGGAGAGGAGAGGCCAATTCACTATGCTTCACAAACCTTAAGCCCGACGCAACAACGTTACAGTCAAATGGATAGAGAGGCCTACGCTATAATCTTTGGAATCAAACGTCTTTACCAATATGTGTATGGCCGAAAATTTACGCTGATTACGGATAGTAAACCCATTACACAGATTTTTAATCCAAGAAAAGGGTTGCCAGCTATGTCGGCAATAAGGATGCAGCATTATGCAACATTTTTACAAGCCTCTGATTATAATATTGCTTATAGGAATACGCAACTACATGGCAATGCAGATGCAATGTCTAGATTACCTGTCAACAAGATTTCGGAATACGCCATGGAAGAAGTAGACATCATCGAATTGAACCTGATTCAACAGATGCCAGTAACAGCAAAGGAGCTAGGAGAGGCTACAGGAAAAGAAGAAGCGGTTAAAATGCTCATTCAGGGATTAAAAAATGGACGAACAGTAGATCCTAAATTTCGATTTGGAATTGATCAATCTGAATTTATTCTCCAAGGAAATTGTTTGATGCGAGGAATCACAGTTTATATACCTAGATGGGTGCGACCTAAAGTTTTAGAAGAACTACATTCCACGCATTTTGGAATCACGCGAATGAAGAGTTTAGCTCGTGGATACTGCCACACATTGACAAGGATATAGAGAGTATCGTGTAGAATTGCACGGAATGTCAGCTGACACGACCAGATCCAGTCGATGCGCCTTTACATCCATGGGAAACACCAGCAGCACCTTTTCAAAGAGTGCATGTGGATTTCGCTGGTCCGTTCTTCGGACACTATTTTTTTATCCTGGTCTAAGCTAATGAATGGCATAAATTAGGAGCACCCTATCACCGTGCTACAAATGGGCAGGCTGAGAGGTATGTACAAACGATAAAGAGTAAATTGAAGACGTTGACACGAGAAACTACTGACTTAGACAAGGCACTATGTGAGATGTTGTTAACATACCCACAAACCGATACATCCCACGACAGGACAATCCCCTTGTATGATGTTAATGAATCGGCAGCTACGCACACGGTTGGATTTGCTGTTGCCTAATAAAGTGACTAAGGAGGAAGAACTACAACAATGGCGAACTTTAGATCGTGCTGCAAGGAGAGATTTCATGTCAAGGGAAACGAAGTGGAAATTTGGAGTAATTGTTAAACAAAGTGGACTATTACATTATTTTATAAAACTCGATGATGGACGAATTTGGAAACGACATATAGACCAGTTGAGTGCGTTAAGGATCATGTTCGCATTAGCTGCACATAATAACTATCACATAAAGAAATTTGATATTAAAGCTGCTTTTCTTTATGGCGATCTGGAAGATGAAATCTTCATGGAAATACCTGAGGGTTACAAAGAGAAGGAGAAGGTATGTCGATTGCAGAAGTCACTTTATGGCTTAAAATAAACGCCTTTGGAATGGAACAAGAAGTTTACAAGTTTCTTACAATCAAATGAATTGTATGTCTTAACAACAGAAAATTGTATTATCAGGTACTTTGTTTTTGGCAATTTTCGTTGATGATGGCATCATAATGGGCAGCAATGAAAAGGAAATGGCTAACTTGCTAGGAAATTTAGAAGAAAACTTTGAAATAACAAGTTGTAATAACCCAACATCCTTTTTAGGGATAGAGATCTAGAAATCCTCCAACTGTATAGTACTAAGTCAATTAAAATACATTGAATCTGTTCTTGAGAAATTCAAGATGAATGATGCTAAACCTACCCCAACTCCATTGCTTAACAACAATAACATTGATCAGCCACTGAATAAGAAATATCCATATAGAGAACTAATAGGTAGTCTGTTATACATAGCGAATAAAACTCGTCCAGACATTGCATACTCAGTTTCATTTGGAAGCAGAAAAATGGAAAACCCTACAGACCAAGATGTATCCAACATGAAGCGACTTTTGAGATATTTAAGCGGAACGAAGACACATGGAATAAAGTATCTAACTTCAGATGAACTAGATTTGACAACTTTTAGCGATTTGGACTTTGCGGGTGATACGGAAACAAGGAAAAGTACGACAGGATACATTGTATTCTTTTGTGGTGGACCTATAGCGTGATGCTCAAGGAAGCAATCCATCGTTTCCCTTTCAAGTACGAAGGCGGAATACATTGCCGCTTCACGTTGTGTGAAGGTGCTATATTTAAAGACCTTAATTGAGGAAATGATTGGTGATACAGTGAAAGTTGATCTAAACGTGGACAACCAAAGTGCAATTAAACTAATGAAAAATAATCAGTTCAACACACGTTCAAAACATATTGTTAGATTTAAGTTTATTAATGAAAAAGTTAAAGATGGCGTTATAGATATATTATATTGCCCTACAGCTGAACAAACAGCAGACATTTTAACAAAACCTCTCGCTCAAACTAAATTTGAATATTTTAGAGATAAGTTATTTTGTAAAGCAATAAAACAGTTTTAAATGTATATACTGAATTTAATTGTTACTAGGAGGTGTTAAGTAATAATGATAATTAAATTCATATATAGTTATTCACTTTCTTAATGTTATCCAAACAAGATATAAGTTGGTACTACTGTCAATAATAGATGCATATATAGTAAGATATAAAAATTAACGACACGTGTGTGTAATGTTATGTTAATGTTGTTGTTTTTGTTAATTAAATGCTTTCGTTAGAAAACCTAGTGTTTTTGTAAGCCATAATCAAAGTAAGGAACATCTACGTTATAAACATAGATGAAGGCCTAATAATTCTGGTACTGTACGTAGATGATGGCCTTACGATGGTGAAGAACAGAGCAAAGTTAAAAGACATTGTTGATGAAATGTAATGAATGTTTGAAGTCATTGTGAACGAACCAAATTATTTTGTTGGATTGGAAATTAAAGTCAACACTCAAACCAACTCAATCTTTATTCATGTGAGCAACTTTATCAAACGAATTTTGGAACGATTCAAACTCATCGATGGAAGAAAAAACAGTATTCCCGCCGATCCTCACACAATTTTAGAATTGGCAACGAAAGAAGAGCACGACATCAGTAAAAGTGTTCCTTATCGCGCAGCAGTGGGCTCCTTGATGTTTCCGCAATCATCGTACGCCCAGACATCATGTATGCAGTAAACATAGTGAGCAGTGATGCAAGTCATTGGAATGCAGTAAAACGCATTTTCAAATATCTGAAATATACTCAACAATTAGGAAACAAATATTCGGCAGATGGAGGAGAACTAATCGGATGCTCAGATGCCGACTGTGCAAACGACATAGACACAAGATCAACTACAGGTTATGTGTTCAAGATATGCGACGGGGTAATCACCTAGAACAGTCGACAACAACAGTGCGTGGCTTTGTCGACTACAGAGGCCGAATTCGTTGCCATCTCCGAAGCAGCGAAAGAAGCAACCAAAGTGCGATCAAATTAATCAAGAACCCTGTATATCACAAACGCACAAAAGAGACACATAGACGTTCGCTATAATTTTGTACGAGAAAAATATGCATGTAATGAATTCAATGTAGAATATGTCTCAACCTGTTGAGGGGCAATGCTCATCTTTACATTGTAGCTCTAAAATATCTTTACACAGAACTTTTATATAATGTTAGGTTGGTAGTAAAAAATATATATGACAGTAGATACAGTAGATAGATGAAGTAGGTTTATATTATAAGGAAAGGTAAAAAATAAAGAGCAGATAAAAACAAGAGTTAGTTTTAAATATAAGGTGGAAATAATTAACAGTGGTAGCAGAGCGTAGTTCAAACAGACAAACATTCGAGAAAAATTCCCCATTGTGCCCTTTGCTGGTGTAAATTTTAGTACGTGGTCGTTCAGAATTAAAAGCTATTGAGGATGAAACATACAGTCCGAGTGAGACAAATTCGGCGAATAAGGCAAAGGCACAGGTGATAATCATAGCTGGCGTAGCAGATAGTCATATTGAATATTTAAGAAAGAACTCTGCATTTTTAATGTTCAAAAATCTAGAAGACAATTTCAAGAAAAAAGGAAATTATCAGAAATGAAATATACGGAAAATTGCTCACTTATCGAACACTTAACAAAAATAGAAGGAATTTTTACGGAACTAACAAGGGAACACAGGGAAGTGTCCCTCACCGATTTAAATCAAACTTGGTGGGTTTGTAGACTGATGCAGTGTAAGAACAACGGTAATTTTCATAGATACTAAATCGCCCGTTTTCGAGGATGGGGCGGCCTACAGCCAACGCTGCCCTTTCGCTATTTGCTTTAATATCTCCAAAACTATAAGACATAAAAAAAAAAGTTAAGACAAATATATAACTGTTTTATGAGTACTAAAGGATAGCGACAATAGTTTGCCTGTCATAGTTCTTGTTTTCCAGAAACAACCCCCACCCCCCGTATTTTTTTAAATTTTTATTTGCTGGAAAAATACACAAAGTTATGCAGAATTCACCCATATATATTAAACATGCTATAAATAACTCAATTTAAAAAAAAACAATAACATACGAATTGAGTAGGTATACCTCCGTATGTACATATGTATGTAGGTATATATGTAAATAATATTACTTATTGTTATTGATGTGAACAAATCGTAGAGATACTTATCTAAAGTATCTGTCTAAATATCTTTAATACTTGTTAGATCATTTATACCTTATCAGCATTACATTCCATTATTTATTTTTAAAAGTATTCGATTAGCGTATTATCCGTTATACTTATAAAATTCCTCATTGAAACTTCAAGTGCTGATTTTCACGTGCAGATTACATGATTTCTACAGTATTTAAATTTTATCTAGATTAATGTAAGTATTAGGATATCTTATATACCATAAATGCTTTTGCATACGCATATATATAAAGCAAGGCAAGTTACAATTAGTACTTGCAGTCTTCAGTTTATTGACGACGAGTACGTTTCGCAATTAGGACTGTCGAAAAGTGTTTTTTGAAGTCATGAGAATCAACGTTGCTAATGTTCATACACTTGATTTCACCGTACAAATTTGATACAAATATGTGCCTAAACTATAACACTAAGAAAAAGAAGAATATAAATCGGATATCATTTGAAGTCAAAATATATTTATTTAGCAGTGTATAGGTCTCGAATTTCGAAGACTTGGTGGTACAGGACCCGGCAACTTCGTTGAACCAAGAAGGAAAAAATTAAATAAACTGGTACCCCAAGATAGTTAATTGAATAATGCTGAATTGAGTTTGGAAATGGAAAAGCAAAGACGTTGCTTAGAACGCACAAACGATTAGAAAGGTAAAAATACGAAAGTTTACTTTCTATTAAATCTTGAAAATCGTAAGGATTCTAAAACTAGGGGGCGAATCTTGATACATTTGATACACCATACTAAAAAATTGAGATCCTGGCGTCATATTGATTAGTGTCAAAGATGAACTTAGATGAAGAGTTTTCTTGGTGAGTTAAATCGAAAGCAGACGTATGAAAAAGCTAACAATATTTTTCATACTAAATCCGTAGACGTCTGAGCGTACATGAAGTTGTCCTAGTATTGGGAAAATGTCGATCTTAGGACAGCCAAAAATCCAAACAAGAACTTCAGCAGTATTGGTAAGAAAAATCTGTAAACCATCTAAAATGGCAGTAGTTCCCGAGTTATGAGATTATACATTAATAGGCTCTAAAAACTATTTTGTAGTGGTCCAATTGACCTGTGTTCTTTACACAGAAAGAGGGAAAATAGTACATAGAATTGTTTCTCGTAATGTAACAAGTTTATCACAAGATCCACGCATCGACGAATTTACGATCCACAGCCGGCAATCTTCTACGGAATGTACCTAAATTAAAACACTTGTTGACATGTACAACGTTTACTGCAACGAATGGCTTAATTTTAGGTTATTCATTACGCGCTCGGCTGTGGATCCGTCAATTCGGGACAAAAACGTAGAGCGGTCGTGCAATCATTGATCAACTTTACTATTTACACAATCATGCCAACTTTTTCAAATGCGCCTATATCTCCCCTATTTCTAGTTTTAAAGAAACACATCAATTTGGACGAACGTAAAGAACACTTATTGAGCCTATGTCGTGTAATATCTTCCTCGGGAAACGCCTGCCATTAAATTTTACAGATTTTCTTAAAATACTACTTGTGTCTTGTTGTTGATCGGGACTGTCATTTCCTAGAAGTGCACTATTTTTACAATACCTGAAGAACAAATGGACGCCTCTAGACGTACAACTTTGCATATGAAATATTTTGTTAGAACTTTTCAGATACTACTGTATGTACGATTTAACTTTCCCTTACTATTTAAATGTTTGATAAATAACAATTTATCGCCATTATATCAACCTTTTAAGATCGTGTTGTGGAACATGAAGATCCACATGAAACGTCGTTTCGCTTTCCAAGTTTCAAACTCAACGGCTCGCAGTTATTTGCAAACCTTGATACTTCCTTCTTTGGGGTTAAGCATCTTCTTGTTTCACATTCTACATCATATTCATTTTGGGTTAACTAATGCGGTTGCCTGTTACCAGCCTTTCTTCGGATTTAAACTGTAGAGCAAAAGGATCGGTCCTATTCTTGGACTATACACAACTTAGAATTCCTTGTATTATTGCTTAGGTACATTAACTCTTTTATTCAGTTGTTAGGTGTTTAGCACTGATATTTTTGAACAAAATGTATTACACGTGAAGAAAATTTAGAACATTAGCAACGTTGATTTCATGACTTCAAGAAACACTTTTCGACAGCTAATTGCGAAACGTACTCGTCGTCAATAAACTGAAGACTGCAAGTACTAATTGCAACTTACCTTGCTTTATATATATGCGTATGCAAACGCATTTATGGTATACAAGATATCCTAATACTTACATTAATCTAGATAAAATTTAAATACTTAGAAATCATGTAACTGCACGTGAAAACCAGCACTTGAAGTTTCAATGAGGAATTTTATAAGTATAACGGCTAATACGCTAATCGAATACTTTTAAAAATAAATAATGGAATGTAATGCTGATAAGGTATAAATGATCTAAACAAGTATTAAAGATATTTAGACAGATACTTTAGATAAGTATTTTACGATTTGTTCACATCAATAAATAAGTAATATTATTTACATATATACCTACATACATATGTACATACGGAGGTATACCTACTCAATTCGTATGTTATTGTTTTTTTTTTAAATTGAGTTATTTTATAGCATGTTTAATATATATGGGTGAATTCTGCATAACTTTGTGTATTTTTCCAGCAAATAAAAATTTTAAAATTTTAAAAAAATACGGGGGGTGGGGGTTGTTTCTGGAAAACAAGAACTATGACAGGCAAACTATTGTGGCTATTCTTTAGTACTCATAAAACAGTTATATATTTGTCTTAATTTTTTTTTGATATGTCTTATAGTTTTGGAGATATTAAAGCAAATAGCGAAAGGGCAGCGTTGGCTGTAGGCCGCCTCATCCTCGAAAACGGGCGATTTAGCATCTATGAAAATTACCGTTGTTCTTACACTGCATCAGTCTACAAACCCACCAAGTTTCATTTAAATCGGTGAGGGACGCTTCCCTGTGTTCCCTTGTAAGAGAGGCTGACCCAGATTTAACAGAGGAAGAAAATGTCAATTATATATTATTATCAATGCCAGAATCATATGAGGGCATTCTTACGGCATTAGAAACAATGGAGAACTTAAAAGTAGACTTTGACAAAAACAGATTACTGGAAGAAGAAAAGAGGAAGAAAAATTCGAATGAGCCTGGAAACATGCAATGCACTAACGCATTTTCATGTTTCGTGTGTGGTAAACCAGGCTACAAGAAGTACCAATGTAGAATGAGAAATCGATACCAACAAGAACGAGGAAATCATCAATTTTCGTATGGAAATCAACAACGAGGTCGTGAAGATTTTCAAGGACAAGAACGAGCGTACAATAGGGGCTTCAGACAAGGAGGAGGACGTCAAGCATATACTGCAGCAAGTGATGAATCGTGAGAGAGATAGCCTTGTGTGAAAGTAATTCTAATGAAATGTATACCTAATTGTTACACATCAAGCATAGATTCAGGATGTTGTGATCATTTAGTTAACAATAAAGACGTTTTTATAGACTATTTAGAGCTTAAGGTACCTAAAAATATAGCTGCTGTTAAAAACGGTGTAACATTAAAGGCTGTAGGAATAGGTAATATTAGAGTTAAATGTTTTGTTGGAAAAAGGAGTACATATTGTACTATCAAAAATGCTTATGTACCAGAACTTAGAAAAAACTTATTGTCAGTACCAAAAATGGAATCTAATGGTTTAAAAGTTACTTTCTATAAAGGACAGGTCAAAGTTTATAACAATAATAAATTAATATTAATAGGAAATGCAGAAGGTACACAAATAGAATATAAATTGATACGCAAAGTTGTAATTATTTTGTTGATAACAAATGTAATGAAATATCAAATTTGTGGCACAGACGTTTTGCGCATTTAGGCATGGGAAACATTAATCTTTTGGTTGAAAAACTATAAATTAGAGAGCGTGTTATGTGAATCATGTTTGTTAGCAAAGATGACCAGACTACCGTTCAATAGGAAAGGAACCTGAGCATTTAAACCATTAGAGCTAATACACACAGATGTCTGTGGGCCAATCACACCGATTAGTAGAGAAGGGTATAAATATTTCTTGACTAAGATGAAACAGACCAAGAGAAAAATATTACAGAAGAAACAGTCATAGAAGAATCAAGAGAGGGGAGAGTTAAAAGAAAATTATAGAAGCCAAAGTGGCACGAAGACTATGTGGTGAATATAGATGAAAATAGTGATGAAGTCTTATTTGCTTTAATGACTAGTCAAGAGGATGCACCATTAGATTATCAAGATTTAGAACAACGAGAAGATAAACAAAACTGGAGAAAGGCAATAAACGAAGAATTGGAGACTCTGAAAGAAAGTGAAACTTGGAAAATTGTACCAACACCAGAGAAAGAAAAATTATTGGGTAGTAAATGGATTTTTTTTTAAATATTTATAAAGCAAGACTAGTAGTACGCGAGTTTCAACAAAACAAATGGATGTGAAGGGAGCATTCTTATATGGTAACATTAATGAGAATGTGTATTTGAAACCGCCGGAAGGACTAGAAGTTCCAAATGGAAGCGTGTTAAAACTAACAAAACCATTATATGGATTGAAAAAATCGCCGAAATACTGGTATGAGAAATTTAATGTCATAACTGAATATGGATTTAAACGATCAGTAAATGATTATTGCTTATACAGTATGGCAGATATGTACTTATCATTGTATGTTGTTATCAACAAAATTTAGAATGAAAGACATGGGTAGTGAACAATTGATGTGTTTAGGAATCTCAATTCTTAAATGTCAAAACCAAATACTTATAAACCAGAGAAGGTATTTACAAAATATTAAAAAATATATATGATGGAGTGTAAAGGCATCACTACACCGATGGACGCAAACTTTAAACTGGACGAGAACGTAACTACTGATATGAAATATAAAACACAATGTAGATCTTTGATAGGATCTCTCTTGTACGCTACAATAGGATCAAGACCAGATCTAGCGACTGCCGTATGCTACTTAAGCCGATATCAATCAAAACTCAACGAGAATCTATGGAAAGCATTAAAAAGGATTCTTGGATACATAAAGCAGACTCTTAATTATACTTTGGTGTACTCAAAAGGTAGCTCTAACACGTCATCACCATTGATAGGATATGCTGATGCCGATTGGACGCGAGATAATGATAGAAAATCTACAAGTGGATACTTGTTTAAATTATATAATAATATTGTAGTATGGGGATCGAAGAAACAAACAACTGTGGCTCTTAGTACAACGGAGGCAGAATTGGTTTCTTTGTGTGACAGTCGTAGATGCTTGTTGGCTAATAAATTTATTGGCAGATTTTAACGTTCCTATTCAAAATGTAACAATTTATGAAGATAATCAGAGTACTATGAAAACTGTTAAAAACCCGGATCAAAGGAGACTAAAACATATAGACATTAAATTTAATTTTGTAAAACAAAAGGTAGAAGAAGGTTTAGTTAATGTAGAATATGTTAATACTAAGTCGCAAATAGCTGATGTATTAACCAAATCGCTGCCGAAGAATCAATATTATCTATTTGTATTAGAATTGAAAGATATGCGTTGAGGGACAATGCTCATCTTTACATTGTAACTCTGAAATATCTTTACACAGAACTTTTATATAATGTTAGGTTGGTAGTAAAAAAATATATATATATGATAGTTAGATATAGATAAAGTATGTTTATATTATAAGGAAAGGTAAAATAAAGAGCAGATAAAAACAAGAGTTGGTTTTAATATAAGGTGGAAATAATTAACATGTAAAAATAAAACTCGAGACAACTGATAGAGAACGAGTTAAATCATGGAAGAAACTCGATCCTCTGGCAATGTTCGCCACTTCTACCACAGAACTTTCGTAGATAACATTAATCGAAAACTGTACCACATTAAAGGAAGTTAAATAGCGTTAATGCACTAAAAAGCGAAACGAATAAAATGATGGAGCATGAAAAATTCCATCGATACAAAATGGCAAAGAATGCTGGTGTCACACAACATATCGCAAAAGTAGAAAACTTGGCGAGGCAAATACGTGAAGCAGGTGATACAATTAGTGATACTGCCGTAATAACAAAAATCATTGGCACTTTACCCAACAAATTTAGGAATTTCAGACAAGCCTGGCTCTTATTGGACGAAAGCAAACAAGCACTCATAAACCTAACATCAAGATTGATCGACGAAGAGTCAAATTTGACGTCCACTGGAGAGAATGATACTGCACTAACTGTAAGTAAAACAAATCCTAAATATCAGAAAACAAATCAAAGTTTTAAAGGCCGAATTACATGCTACAATTGTAATAAGAAAGGCCCACATCTCGAGAGACTGCCGAGCGCCTCGCAAAAATCGAGCTCAAAAGCATGAAAATTCAAATCCCAGTCCGAGCACTGGCACGAATGGAGCGTTTTATGTTGAAAGTGAAGATAGTATTCTAGCAAGCATAAGTGATGAAACAACATGGACATTAGACAGTGGTGCTTCGGCCTACATCAGTTCAAATAGAAGTTTATTTACGGAAATATGGACAATTATGATTTCTCTGGCAAATTAGGTAATAATTAAGAATTAAAGGAATCGTATATACTCGGATTATGCAAAAATCTACTTTCTGAAGTAGTAACAAAGAAGGGAATGTAGGTAATAAAAACGAACAATAAAGCAGAAATCTACCAGGATGGTCATCTGAAAGCATGTACTGTGTGAGGATCAAATAATTTATATACATTACTGTTTCATTCTATGAATACGGAAGTAAATCTGACTGCAGGTGCAAGCTTGAGATTTTAGCACGAACGCATGGTACATGTCAATGTAAAAACAATAAAAGAAATGGCAATTAAGGAAATAATCAGTGATATAAAATTAACAGACATAAAATTTTGCAAGGGATATCAATTTGGGAAGCAACACAAACTACAAAAGGTCAGAAGCTAATTCTAGTCGGCTATGATAATGATTCAACGAATTACCGACTATTCAATATAGCTACCAAGAAAATAATTTCACAAAACGTAACATTCAATGAAAGCAATGAGATCACCTTACCAAGAATATACCTGATACTTATATCTATTGATAATGAAACAGTCGAATATAATGGTAATCAAAATATTGAAAATGAAAGGAACGAACAAGAGATCGGAAATAATGAAGTTGAAAGAAATGACGCAAGACAGCTGAGATCCCGAGAAAAACTTCACAAACCAAAACGGTACGAAGTCAACCTAATGGAAAATAGCAATTTACGAGGAGTTACGAGCATAAGTCAATGAAACGTGAGAGGAAGTAGAACTACCGCTAAATAGACAAACAATCGGTATTAAATGGGTATTGAAGGTAAAACGGCACCCGAACGGCGACATAAGCAGATATAAGGCAAGATTGTATGCAAAAGGCGTCGATTGCAACGAAACTTACGCTCCTATAACCCGATACGATACTATCAGAATACTACTTGCCCTGGCTGCAAGAAACAAATTGGACATAATACAACTTGACATGAAAACTGCTTTCCTGCAGGGAGAACTAGATGATTCCTTTATTTCTTATGAGAACATTTGATTCCAGTTATGAAATTTCGGATTACGAAATGTTTTTGGAACCAATTAATACCGTAAGCCGAGGTACCACTGTATTTGAATTTCGTATTTCTCCTGCAGACAATTGGTTTAGTGTATTTAAACCGGGATTTCCGGTAACATTATATCAACTTAATCAGTTTATTTCCAGTATCATCCGGAATACTTTATTTATTGATTGTGTCGTTTAATGTATTCAACGCGTCTCTCAATTTTATATTTCGACTTTCGAAATATTGTGTCGTCGCTGTTAAGTGTTTAATATGGAAAATAAATATCCTAAAACATAATAACAAAATAAGGAATAGATATAGTAAATATATGTAGAATCATTTGAGGAGATAGCTCGACTGCATACTTCCCGATTCCTTGATTTTGAAATAATCACGGCGTACATCACATGCTCTGCATACGGCTCTGCTGCGGCTGACGTCATCCCATACAATTTTGCCGTTCTCTGCCTATAAACTGCCTGATAAATGTAATCAGAGACAACATGAAAACAGAGAACCGGTTGTAAATAGCGAGCCTTGTTACATTAGCTTATTTTTGGATAGACAAACCATAAATGTAATAATATACAAGGAGTCCCATTTAAAATAAAGTAGGTGTCTAGTCTGGTACTTATCGATCAGCCTGTATATTTTTAAAGATACTGTATGTGGTTTATTATGTTAACAGAATTGTTTGGATTCCTATTTACACAAAAGGTATAATTTTACAATTTCAAAAGGCTGAGACATCCTGTATACTGATCTCAAAACAGAATCTAATGAGAGTGTTCTTAATATAAACCATAAAACAATACACAGAGCTGACATTTTTCATTAATAGATGTGGTTATTTCACATACACAATAATCCGTATTATCGTAAGTAAATCTCTCAGAAACATAAATGATCCGTCATTTATGGCGGGTAGCATGTATTTGCGCTTTACTTTAAAAATTACTGTAACTGTCTGTTAGATTCCATAATTCTAAATATTTTTTAATAAGATACCATTGGGACTGTAAAAATTTTGCTGCTATCGGGTAGGAAATTATGTTAGAATGAATAAGTATTGGAACTAAACAATTAAATTATCGACGTTGTAGCTGGCCCGCCGTTATAAGTGACTTCTACTGTACATGCCAACTGGTTTATACGTTAAAATATGATTACATAGACTAGCGATCTAATAGGCAAGTAGCGGGAAATCTAGTTCCACGTAAACTAGGCCTATTATTGTTACTATTTTAAATCTGGATTAAAGGTAAAATAGAATATGATAATATGTATATATATATATTTATATATCACTTATTATTTTCCATGTACATCCTTTTGAGGAAACCTGAACGAAATATAAATTTCATTATTGCATGCATTTTGCAACATATATACTCTATATAAATCAATACTCATATCTTTACAAAATATTAATCTAAACTTATAATGAATTCAAAGTAGTACATCTAATGCAACCAATAAGAGTATTGAATTTCAGTTCAATACTAAACCGTGATAAAATCAGTACGTGGAATACGTGGATTATTATTGCAATTTGTTATGGTTTAAGTGTGAACTATAACTCAACACCTTTTACTCAGCAATATGCCATACAACAAAGTATAAAGACAAAAGATAGACCACAAAAAGTAGGTTATTAGTTTACAGAACTATCATTTTCATTACTTTCGGTGTCTTCTTGACTTGACTGTGTTAGTTTTGTAGGTGGGGAGGAATTTGAAGGTTTCCTAACATAGGTTTTCTTAATAAGCGGCTTTTGTGGTAAAGGAGGTTTATCATCTATTATGGTCTCCATTGTATGTCTAAATGGAGCAGGTTTTTCGGGAACTGCAGCGGGAGGAAAAGATGTAATGGTTTTCTTTAGTAGTATTGTATCGCCTTTTACTTCTATTTTACCCTCCCTTGCCATTTGTTCAATTTCCGCCTTTGTCATCATTAATTTTTGAACTCTTACTGTTTTATCACCAATCTTCATATCAACAAATTGCCTGTTTGGTAAAGCTTGTACATCTTGTTTTGTTAAGCCTAAGTTTTCTAAAGTCGTCATTCTTTGGTTAATATTTTCTGAATTAGTGGTTTGTACTTGATGTTTCAATTCTTTCGTTTTTGTCTTTTCTGGTGGATGTTTTCTGGTATACACTTTTGTCCCTTCTATCCTAACAATTGGTTTAAAACTTTGTCCTTCTTCTTTAATTTCTGGAGTAATTTCAAGCGGTTCATCCTCTGGTATTAACCCATCTTCAATGTCTGAACCCAACTCTTCCTTAAGAAATTGTGCATAATTTTGAATTTTGCTTGGTTTTCGTAACCTTCTAACAATTTCAGGATTTTCTGGATTAGTTATTGTATATTCCGCAATATCTCCATCTGATTCTTCATTATCATTTTCATCCTCCTCTTCATTAATGGCATCTTGCGAATCTTTATGGACTTCTTCAGATACTTCTTGCTCAATTTGTTCTTCATATTCCATTTCAGCATGTTTTAATTCATGTTCTTCCAGCTGTTCTTGAGTATCAAAAGAATAATCACATTTATCGCAAGGATAAGGTAATCCAGATAAATGAATGGTAATATGGTTCATAACATCTTTCGCATTATCAAAAGATGTGTAACAGATCACACATTTCAAATTTACCATAGAATGTATGGTGCTGTGATTAATTAAGGAATCTTTTCTTCGAAATGACATACTACATATATCACATTTATACTGACCAATTTCTTTTGTAGCATGACTTCTCATGTGTCTGGTCAGATGATGGCTCAGTAAAAATGTTCTACCACAAAGTTTGCAGGGATAAGGTCGTAAACCGGCATGTGAGGTTACGTGTCGCATCAATTTAATGGGCGACGTAAAACTTGCTTTGCAGTAATTGCATTTGTGTGGCTTCTCTTCGCTATGGGAAATTTCATGTCGTTCTAAACCTTGTTTAAAAACAAAGCACTTTTTGCATATTCTGCATTGAAACGGACGTTTCTTTTTATGTTTTTCAGTGTGGGCATCTAAGTCAGCCCGCAATAAAAATGTTCTGTCACAATACGTGCACAAGTACTTCGGCACATTCACATGAGTCTTTTCATGCCTATGAAGCAGTGATTCACGTGCAAAACTTTTTTTACACACAACGCAAGGAAAAGGTCTCTCGTCCGAATGAGTTTGAATATGTTTGCTCAGATCATACTTTGTAAAGAATTTCCTCCTGCACTGGGTACATTCATAGCTGCGTTCACGATTGTGATTTTTCATATGAAGATCCAATAGCTGTTTTAGAGGAAACGATCTTTCACAGTGTAAGCAAGGAAATACATCTGTTCGAACTTGTGGTACTTTGAGTACCGGATTAATATGTTCGTCCGGATCATCATCCGATTCTTCTTCATCGCCTTCTTCTATTTGATCGTCAGATTGATCATCTATAATTTCCTCTTCGTCGAAATCGTCTTCAATTTCCAACTCCACTGCAGGCAGGTCTTCATTGAGTGATTCAGTTTTATTTGGGTTATTCTCAATTGAACTTGATAGGGCTTGATTTATAGGATGAGAAGATTGTATAATTTTAAACTTTTTCACTTCAACTGGACTTTGTTCAGATGCATTTTCTGTTGACTGTTTTCTTTTTACAACCTAAACAGAAATTTTGCTTGATACATTTTGCTTTGCATTCAGAAAAAGTTTATGAAACACGACAACTTGAAATTTTCTCTTTTTTAATTCAAGATTAAATGTATGTTACTATATTCTTTCTTTAAATATTTCGCATGGTACTGGGAAGACCAAACATGGAATTTTCATTATAAAAAGTGCAGATATACACATATATTATTATGTACATCGTGTCCACCTAGGACGAGTGTGGAAGATAATTCCATTCCTAAGCAATCTAGAGAAAAACTTTCTGAATAAGAGACAAGACCTGCGTACCACCATGTACAGCATGCATAAGTATATCGTGTTTTCAGTTTCTGGTGCGCACTATTTGTTAAATGGAAGATCCTGAATTTCATTACGTTTTTTGATGATCCTCTTCAATTCGTATCAACTTTCTTCATATTCTCGATACCTATCTAGCTCAGTTTTTGAAGTAATTGAGATAAAATGCTATTATTTCTGTAACGGTCGATATTTTAAACAATATAGAAAGCGATGATTGAAAATACACAGGATATTCCACTACAAAAAATTAAATAACACGAATAAAACCTGGTAAATAATTGTTTTTTCTACGTGCTGTTGGAATCTCTAAGAAATATTCAGTTGTATAAAACTTGAATCACAATTCCAGCATGTAAGACGTTTAACATATCGAGCGTTAAAGAAGCAATGGCATTTCGCAAATATCTCAAATTATTTCAATTTTCTCAAAAACTAAGCTAATTAGATATTGGTAAAGGTAAAAAATGTTAACCTAATTAATAATTAAAAATACATAAAAAACCAAAAATATACAGGATGTTCCATTTAAAAAACGATAATTCAATCGTGTGTAGCGGAAACTGAACACCCTGTACTTGGGCATAGTTTCACATTATGCAAAACTTGCCACTGAATATTTTTTATTTCGAAACTTTTTCTCTAAATTGGTCAGGAAAAGAATTATCTTCCACCCATCCGGACACGCTTAATATACTTTATATAATAAGTATACAGGCTGTTCAATTTCCGCTGCACACGATACTAGTTACATTTTTTTAGTGGAACGTCCTGTATGCGTTTGGATGCGCCCCTTCCATTCATTTCAACTTTTTTCAATATTTCCCATTCCTATCGCGCAATTTTTGAAATAATCGAGATAATTTGATATTTCTGCGAAATGCTAATGCTTCTTTAACACCTAATATCCTAAACGTCTTTTATGCTAGAGTAGTAATTCACATTTTATTCAATAGAGCATTTCTTGTTGTTGTTTTCAGCAGTATACCGAAAAATTTTTTACAACTAAATTGTACAAGATGACCATCGAAATTATTGTTAAAATTTGATTAGTGTTATTTCGAGTTTTTAAAATGGAACATGATGGAATGAGGAACTCTTTAGCAAATTAAATATCAAACTATGCAGACTACTGAAAACAACACGAAATACTGTATTGAATATGTGAATCCCTACTTGCATGAAAGGTGTTTAATATATCGGGTGTTAAACAAACAATGGCATTTCACAAAAATCTCAAATTAGTAGCTTACTATCTCAAAAACTAAGCGAGATAGGTATAGGGAATATTAAAGAGAGTTGATATGATTTAAAGAGGGGCATCCAATAACGCAGCAATATACAGCATATTCTATTTAAAAAATCAAATCTGTGACAATAATGTGTAGCGGAAACTGAACACTGTGTACTTGAATACAATTTTATGTTGTGCAGTACTTGTCGCGGAATCATTTTTTTTTTTTTAATTGCTCAGGAAATGAATATAAGGATGTTATACCTACATATACCTGTAGAGTGATTTATTAATATAATCAACCTACAGATCATTGGTAATTGTCGTTCACACATATAACAAATACTTTTATTATTGAGCTACATAAACTCACATTTTTCTTTGAATATGTATTTGTATATAAATTTGGAAAATAATATTGGATTTATTAAATATCGAACTGCATAGTGGAAATACCACGTATCATCACTTATTAATAGAGTTGACCTTTTTAAATTTCGCGCATGATTTAAGTTAGTAGTTCTGGCAATGAAGGAAATATTCGTCTGTATTACGTTAAGAAATTGGCGAATATGTCATTTACTGCCGGCAGGTTTTCATTCATCAACTTAAATCATCTGCGAAATTTAAAAAAATGCCAACTATTAATGTAGCGTTATTGACATTGGTAATGTTATTTTAGAAATATATTCACATATTCATAAAAAATGAAAATAGTTGTTTTTAGTTTAAATCGATAGTACTATCGAAACGATATTAGGTTTGTTAGAACCCGCAGTTCTGAGCAATTCTAGAACTAGTGCGCATGTGTATTACGAGCGCACTGTTCGAGCCGTGCAGTTCGAGAATTACAAATTCTTAGAACTGTTAGTTCGCTGTTCGCACCCCACACAATTCATAATCCAAATTTCGTTCCGAACGGTTCTAACAGTTCTTGCAGTAGAGCTGGTATTTGTAATTCTCACTCAACTTGAGCATGCGCAATCGTTATTACAAGAAAAATATACTGTCCATACAAATTAGTTTTCGTAACTAATTTATTTACGAAATTAAGGCATTTCAATATCTTTTCAGGTTATTCTTTCAATGAATGTTTAGATTCACATATTTTCAAAGCAGGAAAAACTCGTACCAATTAGACACGTTGGTCTAGGTTTCACCGGGGTGCGAGATATATTGTACGTAGTGCGATCTGGCATATTTGCATTTATCTACGCCAGCCAGCCTAGCCGCGCGCAATTACTGTAGCTCTGAGCGAAATCGGTGTTAATAGAAGTACCGTGAAACGTATTTTCAAACGCAACAAATACAAAGTTCAAAATTGCCAGGAGATTTTTCCTCTTAATAAAGTAACATTGTTAAAATTTCAATTTATTTTGTATGATTATCGAAGTTATTTTTCTTTAGTTTAATTTTATAAGAATCGTTGTTTACTTTCCCACTTAGAATTACTTTTTCGTTCTCCTACATCGCATAGCAGCAACAAAATGAAAACTGTAATTTCTAACATAATCTGAGAATACAGGAAAATTATGCAGTAGTTCTGTATCAACACATTTTGTCGGAAGGCGTTGAATTATAATATTACGTGATTGAGCGGACGTGCGTATTTATAATGTGTGCGTACCGCTGCTCGCTTTATGATATACTGCGACTGGATGGGATCTCTCAGTGAGACTCGAATGTGCTGTTGCTATTCACAGAGGCAATCCCCCGTTCGCATCCGGACCAACGTGTATGTGCTATACTTGTGGAAATATCGTAAAGTAAGCTTCATTTGATTTATAAATTCAACAAAAATACTTAACAAAGCTCGGTTGTTGCAAAGATAATTCTTGGAATCCAGTTATTTTGCTTTTTACCATAGTTACACAATTCTCTATTACAAACCCGTTCGAACCTACTTCAATATTAGAACTAGAATTGATAGACATGCGTACAACTACTAAGAATTTATCATTCTCGAACGGTTTCGAATTGTTCTCAGGTATCGGATTCGAAGAAACCTATTGATACTGCCACCGCAACGCTATTGATAGTAGCTATCGACTAGCATTGAATAGTGTGTACATCTCTAGAAATA
Source organism: Dynastes maya (assembly GCA_029619315.2). Classification (NCBI taxonomy): domain Eukaryota; kingdom Metazoa; phylum Arthropoda; class Insecta; order Coleoptera; family Scarabaeidae; genus Dynastes; species Dynastes maya. The sequence goes on from JAROYE020000004.1 coordinate 36,177,713, forward strand.
ACTAAACCTTCATCACAATTATTGTGATTTCAAAATGTACTATTTTTAAACAATAGAAGAGTATTCTTTTATATAAATGCTCAGAAAGAAAACACGAGCCGGAAACATGCGGGTGTGTCTAATATAGCCGGAAAAACTGATTTCAAATGCAAAAATGGATTAACCCCCTCCCAACATTCTCTGGAGTTACACATACATCATAGCAAATTCAGAAGTTATATAGGATCTTTTGACAAAACCAAAACAAAAAAGTAAGTATTAACTTAACTCTCATAGTACTCGCTTAGTTCTATTTAACTTTAACACTATTAAATATTTGTGAGTTCTCTACTTGCACCTATGACGCACTTTACAATGGTTTCCTACTTAGAGTGCCGAGTTTCCCATGTTTTAATCCACAACAGGTACTTCTTATTGAAGCATTAAAGTGAATATTTACATGTATAAAAATACAAATATGAGTAGTAAGTAAGATGTATTACGTAGTACTGCTCATTCAGCTATTTATTTAGTTACAAAAGTATTAGGAAAAAATAATATGAATACACCTAATATCATTATACTTGCAAGGTAAGAGAAAAGATTTCTTTATTGCTATGTTTATTGAGATAATAATAGCAAGTATTCAATGTTGGTAATCCTGCAGTTTACGGCTCCCATTTCACGTGCCTCACCGCGCATGCGCATAACTACGCAGTATTGCTAGATTAGAGTATCGATAATAAAAGAAACATACTAAATAGTCAGATTTATGCATGAATGTCTTTATTAAAAGCATAAGATTGCGACACGACACATATACGATTGTTAAAATTTGATAAAGTGTCCAAGGACTTTTGCAAAATATCATAATTGATGATTTAATTGCCCTTTCTCGCTCTGTATGATTAGATGTTACTTCTAATAGAGAAAATTGAACTAAACTAATAAATATACTCGCGTGTAACAAAAAAATTTAGATTTCGCTAAATGATTCTCAAATGATAAAGCAACGAAAATTTGGCAACGTTGCATTGGTTTTTGTGTATGGATAGCAATTGTGTGAAATGGGAGCCGTAAAGTGCAAGAATTACACAATTCCAAAGTACAGTTTTGTAACAACCATATTATCACATAGACCGAGAAAAACATGTACATATACTCTTATATATTTGTAAATTACAAATACATATCAACAAAATTTAAAACTAAAATAATACGTAAAGAACTCCGTTAATATATTATTGGTGTTAACTTTGTTTTATATTTTCAATGCAAGAGCGATGATACATTAAATATTTTATAATAGAAAATTATAATAACATTTATACAATATCAAAACTTATAAGCTTCTAACTGTTTTCTGAAAAATTCCCGTTTAATAAATTGTGGTATTGCCACTAGCCTATCAATATTTATTATTTAGCCACTAGGCTATTAATATTTACTTTTCTGAATTACTAGAAATGGAAAACAAAATAAAGTCCATGTCACTTCTTACCTGAATTTTTTGTTCTATTTTATTAGCTTTTAAGAATGTTATATGTCCTGTACTTAAATACAGTTTTAAGGCATCATCGGACTTCTTGCAAGTACCTTTAAAGGTATACGCTTGTATTGTGTTTAACCGGCAGTTGTTACAAATAAGTTGTGGCATACCATCATTTTGAAATACCTATAATGAAATAAAAAAACTGTATAAATTGTAGTGGTAAACATTCTTACATAAATTCAAAGGGTCTTGATTATCACTTAATGCTAGAATGCAGCTTGTAGAATAAGGCCCCCTGAAGAGAAATAAACTAATTATAGGAATGGTATAAGTAGACTCAGCTCAAATAAAGAAAAGTAGTATCCTACTTAAGCAAGAAGCAATATTGAGCAATATGGAATAGAAAACTAGACAAATTGCTTAAACAGTCTGTAATTTTTAATCTTTAGGCCCCCCGATAACAAAAAATAATTCCCAGAAGTATAATCGTTTATTCACATACGCAAAAGGTAAAACAAGCGGCAGGGACACTGCTTGAAATAGTAGTTTATTTACAAACCTCAATTGCAACGCATGCCATAATTTGAAGCGGTAGAGGCACTGTATGCTTTCCATCTTTGCTGCCTTTTTCATATATATTTGTTAACGGCTCCTTGTCGTCCAAACAAAATCTGCATATTTGCATTGCTCGCAACGTATTCGCGCGCTCTTCCATTATCTCAGGTTATAAGTTTTCGATAGACACTTCACATAGAAATTATTAAGCAAAAATCTACAAATGACGCTTTAAAATGGTGGAAGGTTCCGTTCGTCACCATGATGTTTCCGTGTTATACCGCTAGGTTGAATCAATAATTATTGGACTTTTGATAGTTAGAGGGCGCTAGCAATTGACGCACAAATCTGATTAAAATCGCGCTGAAATATTTTCTTTACATAGCAATTTAAAATAATTTGAATACTTTACGGATTTTTCTTTCTTAAGTTTCATCGTAATATCTTTCGAAATTCTGGCACATAGAATAATTTAAAAGTAAATGATATTTACATTGGCATTGCAATTAGATGATAATAATTTATAAACAAGGTTCTCATGAGTCCAAAATGTTTAAATTTATTCAGTTTACTCACCAAGAAAATGGGTAAAATCTTGTAATGTATCGTAGGTGTATCCTCCTTATAAGTAAATTATGGTTATAATGCGGTAATTGTAACGATTTTATCACAAGTGTTAAGAAAAAAAAAACAATATAACACAACAAATTTTGTGTAGCATGTCCACAAGGTCGAGGGAGAATGGCTCGCATTATAAGCCAAAGTAACTCCGCAACTCTATTAGTTGTCTGCAGTCATGGTGCGTCACTTTAACTTCTTGGTTTTCACTTGTGTCGTTGGTAAGTACATGGCTTGAATTATGGTGACCGCAATTTATATTTTGTAAATGAAGATATACCAATACCCATATAATATATATAATATTAATATTTATAAAACAACCGTAGAAAGGATATTTAGATTTTTTTGCTTTCCTATTTTAGATAATGTGTTGCATATTTTAACGACATAGTTATTTAACTAAAGAAATACTTCCTGCCACACCTCACACGCGCTTTTTGAATTAATTTGTATTCTTAAAGTTATTACTTATTCCCAATCAATACCGTCAGCAATCCTATGTATGTACTTACATAGGTATACAGGAATTTTTATATAATTAATTAAGGAAGGATTATACAGTAAAATAAGTATAGGAAGTAGTGGTAGTTTTGAATAATTCAAGACTTTTGAAGTATTTTTTATATAGTGCATTAACACAAATACTGAACAAACACTATAAAACTGTGAAGGATGTTACACAGAAACTCTCTCTTTGATAGTGAAATCGTGGCGTTAGTACCGTTTGAAATTAAGATGCGAAACAAATGCTTGTGATTTAATTAGATGCAGCGACATTTACCATTTATCATCATGAATGACAAAAGATAATTAGTATCGGTGATCGTAAGATAATATGAATTATGTAGGGAACAAAAATGTTTTTTTTTCTTAATATTTAATTTGCTTCTAAGAAAATATACTTGAAATAGCTTCACATCCAATTTTAGTATTTTATTTTACAATAGTATACCTGGAAAAATAGCTATGTCAAATATTACCTGTTAATATGTTACTTTGCGAAGAGATCAGAATGTGAACGAACTTGACATTTACGGTGTATGTGCAAGCGCTTGTTTTGCACAATCTATAGTCATGATGATCATTTAATGGCGAAAGATGAACTAATTCGAACAAAACAGTGGTATCTTTTTGACCCAGTGCAACGTATCATGTATGCTACACCGGGATTTTATTTTTTTGGGTGTAAACCAAGGTCAAAATTGTAACATTTTTTGAAAATAGTTTGATAGTTATGGCAAGTGTGTCGTGAAAATATGTTTCTTCATCCAGAGAGGATAAGTGTCTCCATTCTCCCAAATACATAACTATAATTTACAGCTGTAATGCATACTTTTTAGTTTTGATGTAGTCATTGATATAGGAGATACGCTATATTCCGCTGTTGAATTTTATGTCAACGAAGATGAAGACATATAGGGTACTATCGCATTATTTACAACGATAAAAACGAACGTCGAGCCTCTGATGACGAATTTTTTGACAACGCTCTCTTGACTATTCGTTCCCCTGAAGCTTCATTACGATCAAAAGCTAGCTGTAGTGCACATACTTGGATTCTTTCCCATAATTCGAGTTGCAACTCGCGGCTATGCGACTGGGTCGGATCTATTGTTGTGTGCAGATACTTATATATTGCCATATTTGTTTACTTACGCTTAAAAGTGAATTCTTTTGACATTTTGATTGCATTTAATTCCATTTTATTACAAGGCGAAGCAGTATTGGTGGTGTGGTCTTTTCTCCAATTTCCCCCAGTTCTGTTTTCCTTCTTTGTCATACATATCTAGATAAGAAGTATTTTTGTTAAAAAAAGAGTCCACCTGTTAGTGCGATAAACTACCGTATTATATCGACTATAAGATGCACGTTTTTTCGTATTTTAGTGTACCTGTATTCATGGTGCGTCTTATATTCGATGGCGTCGTGAATATGTAATATGTGTTGCAATAAGGTTTACTTTTTATTTTTATAAATAAGTTTATTTTTTATTTTATAATAAACTTTATTTTATATTTCTGCATCATATAACACTGAGGAACAATTTGTAACACAATTTCTCTTGAGTTTGGTTTTTGAGCTGTTTTATAATTAATTAGGCATGCTGGTTTCAAAACTATAGTTAGTTTTCTTCTACCACGTCAAGTTTTATCTCTATACCTTATGAGAATGTGACCACTCTCCGCGAAATCGAGTATGGATCATAGGAAGCACTATTGCTCTCCTATTGGCTGACACAAATCTTCTCTGATGGGCGCCGGGTGAATGACGCATAGGAGAATAGCGAGAGGTTTATACTTGTCTGGACTTGTTCAGTTACGCCTGAAATAATGTAGTGAGACGTTGTGTGTCGCTCTGAAACGGTGCAGCCCATTCCGACGTGGAGTCTGAGTTCTTGTTTATATACAAGGTTAGCAGTGTTTAGTGTTTATTTATATACGAACTGAAACTTTTCCTTATGTCTACCTCTGCTAGTTCATAAGTGCTTAAACACACCCGATTCGTTTTGTTACATATGCGGCAGTTTTAGCATTCCTAGTCAAAGGACAAACATCAGTATATTTGTCAGGCAAGTCTATTTTGCCTATATTAAAGTGAAAATTGGTGATCAAGATAAATCATGGGCCCCTCACAAAGTGTGTAAGCAGTGTGTTGAGGGTTTACGGATGTGGACCGAGGGAACACGTGATAAACTTCCATTTGGTATACCTATGATTTGGCGAGAGCCCAGAGATCATTGAAGTGATTGTTACTTTTGTATAGTGAAAACGTCAGGATATAACAAGAAAAACTATAGCTATACGCCCAGCGCCAGTTTTCAATGAATTACCCTCTTTGGAAATACGGGAATACGAGTCTGGTGAAGATCAAAGTGACCCCAACGATGAAGATTTTGAAATTAAAAATGATTCCGTTCGTAATGGATTTGACCAGCATGAGTTGAATGATTTGGTACGAGATTTGGGACTATCCAAAAAAGTTTCAGAGCTCTTAGCATCAAGATTGCACGAGAAAAACTTGCTTACCAAGGGAGCTAAGGTATCCTATTTTCGATCAAGAGAAAGTGCGTTTCTATAATATTTTCGAAGTGATGATGGATTTGTGTATTGCCATAACGTACCTAGTTTAATGGAAGAGTGGGAAATTTCATTGCGGCACAAACGATTCCTACATGTTTTCCACTAGTAAATGCATTGATTGCTAGTACAAAGGCAGTGTTTCTAAAGTCGCCGAAACGTACCCGACTATTTCACAAACTGTGTCCTAATTTACCTGAACCGCCACAACCGATTGTTTCACGTTGGGGAACATGGTTGCAGGCTGCGTTTTACTACAACAAATATTTTGATCAAGTTAAGAAGGTAGTTTTAAAATTCAATCCGACAGAAGCTGCAGCAATCAAGAAAAGCCAGGAAATATTTCAAGATAGTCAGATTAAAAGAGATTTACAAACTATTCACAACAATTATTTCGGACTAGCGGAGGGAATAGAAAAATTACAAAATGTTTCGATGTCGCTAGTGGATTCTGTTCAAATTGTGAATGATGTTCACGCACAGTTATGTTCTGTTGAGGGACTGAACAGTTCAGTCTTGCTGCTGATGATGATAGCTTGGCTATCGAAACGTGCGTCCAGTACGGATTAAGTGTTGTGGTAAGGGTTTTAGTAAACTGTTTCAGTGTTCCAGTGCCACAGTTTTAGAGAACCCGTTTTGCGGTATTATTGTTATATGTTAAATTGCTGCTTCATTTAGATTTACATTTTGTTATACCTATATTTTCTATGTACATTTATAAATATGATTATTGTTATTTGTCGTATATATTCTACTACTCAAGTCCAACAATCAATTTGTTTTTTTCAAAAGACAAATTGCCTCCTCAAAATAATTTTTGAGTTACTTTTTTTCTCTAATTGGAAACATAAACTTTCAATGCAAGTTCTATATCTTTATTGCTAGATGATGAGCTTGATATGAACAGGGTTTCATCATCCTTCCTAACAAGCAATGATTTTTTAATATCATCTCGATTGTCAATTGCCATCATACTTGATCTTGTAGGTTATGTCTGCTATACAAATGCCAATTTGTACTGTTCGTTTGTACCCATTTAGAGTAGTTCTGAGTAATCAAAATGATTACAATCCTATCACACTCTAGAACTAACGCGAGCAAGACAAACGATCAAACCTTATATCTCTCGGCTCCCTCGGCGTTAGGTGGTGCCGGGAGATATATGTTGGTGCTATTTGTGGAGAGTAATGACATAAACCCGAGAGGTGGAAAACAATGACGAGGAAAGGACAGTGTTCAGAACCACGCTGATGACGCCTGGTAGGCAGAAGCATGTCCATGGGTTAACGCTTTTCCTTTTCTCGCTTTGTTTTTTTGCCAGGAATGATTCCACCAACACCATGAGCTATATTAGCATTAATTTCTTTATCTAGGCTGGTATTAAGCTTGCACCACACAATTTTTTTTCCATCCAATTGAAAAACATTGAACTTGCTTTCGTCTTTTGGGTTTTTCGTCTCATTTTACCAAATAATGTGACAAATTAATATAAATGCAACGCATATGCAATCTATATTATAACTAAGCGTGTATAGTCAGGGTATTTCTCTGGATATGAGTGATGCATAGAATTTATAACAATTATATCAATTATTCGTTATTTAGTTTACTTTAATATATAAATAACAAAAACTATTGGCCAAAGCAGTTAATGTACTATACTCAATTACTATATATGAAAAAACATGAATATAATAACAATGTCTAAGATTATTTAACGTTAATCTCAACAACTGTACTTGCTACAAAATATAATATTAGTTGAAACTTAGATAGAAGCACATACATAGATACTTAATACCTATTATACATAGATTTCTGAATGTACTATTTGATTTTTTGTTACTTTTTTTTCATGAGTTACTTGACATTGTTAAATTGACTTTTAATTTACACCTTGATTAGTTTTAAATTATAATTATTAATCGATTACAAACATGACATTGTTTGTTGTAATGCCTTTAGCTCTGCATAGAATTCATTGTATAATTGTGAATGTAGGTATTCTGATTGTTTGGTCCGTAGGCTTCCGCGGTCGTCAATAATACCATACTTTTGGTTTCCGGGTTGGGGTCGCGTCGTTGTCGTACCTTTGGCCGACGTTTCGTCCACACTCTTATGGGACATCTTCAGAGCTGTTACTACACCCAGTCAGTGTGTAATATATAGCGTGGATACCCAATGCCTGGCTGAAACATAATTCTTCTACGAGTAATTTGGGAAAACGTTCTCAAATATTATTCGGAGAATCTTGTACAACATAAAATTATATTCAAGTACATAGGGTATTCAGTTTCTGCTTAACATGATAGACATTTGGTTTTTATAATGGAACATTCTGTATATTTCTGCGTTTTTGCATGTCACTCTACAATTCATGTCAATTATCCTCAACATCTACATCTACCTACGTTAGTTTTGGAGATAGTCGAGTTTTTTTTATGAATTACTGGTATTTCTTTAGCACCCGATATCTCAAACGCCTTACGTGTGGTGCTTCAAATTTCGTTCGATGGAGTATTTCTTGGAATTTTCAACAGTACGACGAAACATTTTTTATTTTTATATCAACTAAATGGCCATCGAAATTGTCGCCAAGTTTGATTTACGTTATTTAAATTTTTTAGTAGAGCAGATGGTAGCAATTTTGAGTAGATGTTGTACAGAAAAAAAAGTTAGAATAACTTCTACAATTGTAGCAAGCGCCACTGCAAGTTGTTATAGGATCTGTGACGCGGACAATTTGTAGCAATTAGTGAAGCGATATTGTAGGAAACAAAAGTGGCGCAACGTTTGCTACAATAAACTTGAATATTTTTCGACAATTGTGCAAGTGCATGTATCGTACTTACTGAAATGTTAATATAACGAGTTTTAGCAGTTACTACATTAGATTACGCAAATTGCGACAATTGTTTGAATAAGTAAAACATTCTATATTAATAACTACCACAAATTATGCAGTGTTCTTATAATTATATTCGTTGAAAAAACAAGTAAACGAAATAACAATAACTATTTCATGGTTCTGTATCCCCATTTACAGGGGAGCATTGGCCAGTCGTAAAGAATATTACACACCTGCGCTCGTAGGTGTGTATTCACCCATCCAAACATTCAGCAAATTTGGAGGAGTAAGATAAGATACGGAAGACTTTAACTCTGAGGGAGTTGCGAACTCGGGGCTCGATGCCAGAGTGATAGCTTGGCAAACTGGACATTACGCTACCTGTGCCACTAATGATGGAAGTTATTTGATTATACGAGGGACACGCTATATATTTTGAGATGCCACAAAAGTACAGAAGTTAGAACTGGCAACACTGCATTTCTAAATACCACCATCCTTAAGTAGTAAACTCTGACTGTCAGTTGAGTCGCTGCTGTCATAGAGTAAACGTGGTAGGTACGATTTGTCATCGAAACATGGACTTGTCAAGAGAATATGTACGCGCAATGATTTACTACGACTTTAAGGTCGGTTTAAGTGAGCAACAAAGTCTTGAACGATTGCAACTCGCATTTGGTGATGAAAGTCCTTTACGTGCAACCGTGTTTCGCTGGTATAGCGAATTTAAAAGAGGACGGATATCGCTTGGTGATGAGGAAAGTACCGGTAGGCCCTGTTCTTTAGTTACCGCTGGAAACATTGAGAGTGTGAGACGTATGATCGACGAAGATCCAAGATGCACCTATTAAGTGATTGAGGCAACTCTTGGTGTTGGATCCGCAACAATAAATTCAATTTTACATGATCATCTTCGGATGAAAAAAATTGTTACTCGTTGGGTGCCACACACGCTTACCGATTTCCAAAAAGCAGAGCGAGTAAGAATCGCTCGGGAAACATTGGAAATGTTAAATAATGGTGGGCATCGCATTCTATCAAAAATAGCAACAGGTGATGAAACTTACATCCCATTTTACGATATTCTTATCCGCCAGGAGAGCCGCGTGTGGATCCACGAAGATGCACCAACACCAACAATGGCCAAAAGGCAAAGGGCTGTCAAGAAAGTTATGTACGCAGTTTTGAACAATGAAGCTGGAAAATCAACGTACAGTCACAGCAAACTGGTACACCACAAAATGTTTACCTGCAGTTCTTGAGTCAGCCAACATTCGCGGGTTAATGTTGCATCACGACAATGCATCGTCACACAGTGCACAGCAGACAATTGAATTTTTACGTGAAAATAAGGTAAAAGTCATTGAACATCCACCCTATTCGCCCGATTTGGCCATGTGTGATTTCTGGTTGTTCTTCAACCTAAAGAAACATTTACGTGGTCGACATTTCACGACGGAGGATGAGATAGATGAAGCAATTCATCTATTTTTTGAGAGCATTCCAAGAGATGACTGGCTTCACTCTTTTACGTTGTGGAAACTTCGATTACAAAAGTGCATTGATGCAGGAGGAAATTATTTTGAACATAAATAAAATCATTTTCGTAAAAAGACTTGTAGTTTTCTTGTATCTCAAAATATATAGCGTGACTCTCGTATAAGCAGATCTTTTATTAGAAAAGAAATTTTTCGTTGCGACATCTGTTGGTGACCACCCAGTACTACCTGAATGTAGTCCTAAGGCAGGAAACATTTAATTCATGCATTTCGGTAGGCTTCGATAATGAAATCGCCTGTACAAATAAACGGTGCGTTACTTACAAACTCACTCATTTTCTATCATTTATTTAAAGATAATGTAACGCAATACTATAAAAACCGTAAGTTTTGGAGGTAATTATTGACCCAATAAACAAAAATACAAAACAGTATATTATTTTACTCAAGTATTAGGAACTAGACAAGACAAGAAATTTACTTCAATGTTTCAATAAAAATTATTCTTTAACGATGACGCAGCTTTCTACAATTACGTGAATTTTCAATACAAAATCGTTCCCACAACGTTGTTGTAATTATTTTCACAGGATTTTATTCTCTGCAGAATTGCACCAACAAAATTATTGTTAGGCCCGTTTGTAACGATGCAGGGATTTACACATTATTTTGTAGAATTGACAGAAAATTGCAGCGTAACAAGTGTACAAGTAGGCGGTAATTTCTTGTGCAATAATTGATACAAAATAGTTTAGAACTTGCTATATTTTTCTTGGAAATTCTGGGCGTGAATCGGCACAAAATACGTTTTACATTTGTTGACAAATTAGGTTAGGTAAAGTGTTCATTATAACGTTTCAAATAATTTATTCGTGTTTTCGTATTTGAATAGGACAGTGAATTTATTGATGTAGTATATGATTTCTATTTTATTTCAAGATGGCTCATTACTAGAGTAACCAAAACTTGCGGACTCGCATAGGCGTCGGTATTACGGGTTAATATAAGAATACGAAAAATTCATAAATAAACTTGCTTGCTAATTATTCAACAATTTAGAGGCATCAGGATGTGTTTCCACAGTTACTTCTTTAAACCTTGTGCGTCGACAAGAAAAAATATTCTTATGCATAGAAAACGATCTCTCCACATCTAAGGAAGTTACATTTGCATGTAGAAACTGTTTTTCAAAATCACTTAAAAGTTCACTATTCTTACATTTATTATAAACGGCTTCTAAAGTATTCAAATCGGGATTTTTCCTTAAAACATCTGCCAACTTTTGACTAGCGCATAATCCTGGCGTATCATTTAATGTGTGTAATTTATCTTTTATACTCTCCACTATGCCTAATGATTTCTGCAATGACAATTCAGTACATTGTAGTTTTCTGATGGCATCTAGTAATACTGTATAATTGGTACATATTGTTGTTAAATCTTCTAAAAGTTGAGGAATTTGAAGTTCTCTTTGACTTTCTCTAATTGCTTTGGATTCATTCCGATTAAATCGCATTTAACTGATTGAATTTGTTGAAAATGGATCAAATAGTAAGAAGCTGCTGTTAGCCAAGTACCCCATCTGCGTTAAAATTGGTTCAGGAGGTTCTGGAATACCTGGACAAAATTTACGAAATTCTTTTAAACGTTTCGGAAATTTACGAAACACTGCTTTAGTACTTCCAATCATCCGATCAACGTTTCCGTAATGTTGTCGAACAACTTCACCAACTAAATGCAAAGCATGCAGCACGCAGGTTATATATATTAAGTTAGGAAATATATGTTTTAAGGATCGCCCAACACTTAACATCGTTGCTGCACTATCTGTCACAATCATCACAACTTGATCTTGGGCAATTTTAAATTTTTTCAAAGCGTTCATTATCACTTTTTGAATATTTTCCGCAGTACATTGTTGAACACGTTTACAAGCTAACAAATATCGAGATGCTGTGTTCTCGCTAGATAAAACGCGAGCTATTACATTCACAATACTGTTTTTCTTTATATCGGTCGTCTCATCCACGGTAATCCATATTTTTTTGGAATACAAATCACGTTTACACACATTTTCTAGCATCTCTTTCATTCGCGGCAAATGATTCTGTAATTGTGTTTGTGAGGGTAATGAGTACTTTGGAACGTATTGTCGCTAAAACGTTTTAAAAGCTGCTTTTCTCACCAACGACAACGGAAGATTACAAGAGGTAAACATAATTAATAAATGTATGAGGAATAGTGTATAAGGTATTTCAGTTCTTGCATTTCTCATATGTTTAATACCATTGACATGCCTCTGGCAATTAGTTCTGTCCAATGCAGTCAAACGAACACTGCATATTAAGCAAAAAACTGCACTACCGTCATATTTTAAATGGGGAAAAAGTGACACATACTTATGTACATTAGTAGCAAATCTATTACGAGGCATTGTTTTCTTAGGTATGTAAATATTAGTTCTATATGAAACGATACACTAATTATGTACTTGGTATAATACTACAACTCACAAAAAACACCAGCTATATTTTCAAAAGCGACACGTAAGTACATAACCTTGACCGTTTGACTAATCTCTGCAACAGCTCAACCGGCACTAAAACGAAATCTCTCTCAGCGCGGTTTAACATGATTTATATTCAAGGTCGACATTACATGCCTGCTTCTCTACCGGTTTAGTTTATTTATGAATTTTTCGTATTCTTATATTAACCCGTAATACCGACGCCTATGCGAGTCCGTAAGTTTAGGTTACTCTACTCATTACACACGACACGGCAGATCCGCCGAGAGAAAAAAATGCCGAGAAAAGCTGCAAATAAGTTTATGATGATTTGCACACGAGGAAATTGCTTTCCCTGTGCGTCATGAGCTTGCGTGTATTACAGCGTTTCTCGGCACTTTTTTCGCTCGGTTATGTGCAGGTTTTAGTAAAGAAGCGACAAGTCTTACTAATATATTCGACCTGAATCAAGCGTACAATCCCAATATTACTAACAATAATAGTTGTGCGTATGCCCCGAAGCCTTACACATTATTTATTTATTTAAGAATCTCCTTAGAGAAACAAAAGTATTACGTCACAGGACACTAAGTTTTGGAACGAAAGCTTATTTGCATAAGTTAGATTTACTAAAGAAAGACACCTTTGTAGGTGTACGGCAATGTTAATAAAAAGAATTCTGGGGTGACTCTATCAGATTCTGGAAAAATGTGTTTCATTACAAAAATGAATCAACATGTGTCAAACTTGGTAATGATTTTTATGGCCGCTTTGTAGAATCTGGTTGATATAAAGAAATTACACTGTGCTCGAAGTGAAGACTTTTTTGCAACAACCTGAGCACCCAGGGGGTGTACCTAATTCGAGTATGCTGAATCCAATGGTGCTAACTGTTTTTAAAAGTTAGTTCGCGTTCTCGAGCAATTTCAATTTAAAAATTTTAGGCCCAAAGACCCTCAAAAAACATATTTTTTATCACTTCTTGACCATTTATTGAATTTAAATCGATGGAAATCGATCGAATAGACATCGTATCGACGAATACACATCGAATAGAAACTATTTGAAAAAAATTGAATCGATTCAGTGGATTTTTCATTTTTTTGCAAAAAAAAAAAACATTTTTCTTGATTTTTTTCATTGTTCGTTCTCTGATTGCCATGGTCCTTCTGTATCATTATCTTCTTCTTGTAAATTCCAACAAATGTCACCCAAAAGAGCATGTAGCTTTTTGTCGCTGCACCAATGTTCGTGCCCCGCCGAAACTTGATTGATGAAAACGCTCGCCATGCTCACCGAATTCGTTTGGTGATTGCTCGGCGAATTTTTCTATTTGGGAATGCAAAAAATGAATTTTTGACATTCGAACGTTTAAACGATGGAAAGCAGTGAACACGTCGTCAATTAGTATGTCCCAATTTTCGGATCGATGAATTCCGAGAACATTGCCAATAACCGCTTTCACACAATCTCCATGTCAATGAATGCATTTTCAAATCGTTTGTCCCATATCAAACGACGAATGTTCGGTCCATTAAATATTCCTGTAAAATAAACATAATGAAGTTTCAACAGATCAACATTCAGATTCAAACATCTACCTTCTTTTATTTCCATCCCACTTAACCGTGGAAAAATACGACGCAATTCGTTGAATGCATTTCCTTCTGGGTTCAATGCTTTTATGAAATTTTTAACAATTCCTAGTTTGATGTGAAGAGGTGGTAACAAAACCTTTTCCATCAGCACAAGTGGAATCTCATTAATGTTGTTTTGTTGCAATCTAAATTCCTCACGTAAAGGCCAGTTCCGTTCGTTACATTGGTCGCCGGCAAAATGGGTATTCCACAAGCACATGTAGGACATATTTTTGGTATAACCCGTTTGCATACCTCTTAAAAGAGCCACTACTTTTAAATAGGCACAAATTTTTCACTTTTGGTCATTATATTGCATTAAATCGATGATTTTTTTAGCGATGCATATGTCTCTCGGAATGGAATTTTTTGAATTGGTGTTATGTAGCAGAACCGTTTTCAAACTGCCTTTTGACAAGTCGATAAACAATCGCCAATGCTCGGGATTATATTCATTTTGCATCGTTAAAATCAAACCACAGATATCAATGCAACAAGTGAGTGAATTACTCTCAATGGATTTGAAAAAATTCGTAAAACGATGATGACGATTGATTGCTCCGTTTTTGATGGTTCATACATTGATACGGCTGCTTCTTCGGTTTTCATCGACTCTAATGCTGATGGCGCAGATTGTTCTGTTGAAATTGATCTTGTTGGATCAGGAATTGTATTTGAATGCGGCAGCGGCAATCGAGTATATGTTGTTTGAATGTATTAGAAAGAACCACTTTTTTTCTATTCATACCGGCAGCATGATTCACGCACGCATAACATTCAGCTGGATCATGTTCAAATATTGTCGATACAAATCGGCGGTTTCAGCACTTATTTTATGCCGAGTGGTCTTAATTACAAATTTTCCATACACGTTGTTACGTGTATACCTTTTGTTAAAGGTACTCAATTTAGAACATTTATCCATTTTTGATATTTCAAATTAATTGATTTTACAAGCCAATACAATAAAATCTCGAACTTTTCACTATTCACTTAGGTTTGGGTTATTTGCTTTAATATTTGGATGTTAACACTTTGAGTTCTGAAAACAGACTGAGCTCTTAGCGGTTAACAGCGCCGCTGATATATCTATTTGACCAAGTGGCTGTAGCGGGGATGGAAGTTTCTAGAAGGCTCACGAATGGTCCATGAACGGTCCATGAAAGGTCCTCGAAGGTTCCAAAAAATTTCAGAATGTTCCAGAAGATCTTTGGGTCTAACATTTTTAAATTAAAATTGCTCGAAAACGCGAGCTAACTTTTAAAAGCGGTTGACACCATTGGATTTAGCGTACTCGAATTGGGTGCCTAGCCTGTTGCATTTTACAACTAGCACAGTGTTATCAATGCATAGCCAAAAGTTTCAAGAAATATTCCATCGAACAAAATTTGAATCACCCGTATTACGACGATAGTATGTCAGACGGGTGTTAAAAAAATTGGCATTTCGCACAAAGCTCAAATAATCTTAATTGTCTGAAAAAACTAAGGTAGATAGGTATAGGGAATGATGAAGAAAGTTGACATGAATTGAAGACAGGCATTCAACAACACAACAATCTATAGAGTGTTCCATGAAAAAAAAAACAAAGTTGTATCGTGTGCAGCGGAAACTGAACAGCCGTGTATACAGTGTTCATTTTCTTCGCTTTACGCGCGTGTCCTAGATGCCTACTACAGGATTAAATTTTGGATTAACGCTGTTATGAAATATAAGAAGCATCTGGAAAACAGACATTTATTAGACAATTATAAATACTTGCAAAACTTACACTAAGATATTTTATACCTGGCATAAATTCGTAATAATTAGAATGTAGTGTAGAATGCAAAAATTATGAAATATACAGTATAAAGTGCGCATTTAAAAAATAACCTAGTTGCACCATACTGTAGATAATCGTCCTGTGAAGTCAAATTTTCATTCAAAATTTTGATCTAAACTTTGCTTTCAAAATAAATGAACTTTGCCAAACCGTTGACTCAGCCTATATATCTACATTAAAAAATACTAAAATACGACTTTTTAGGCAATGTCTTGGTCAATTGTTTTTTTATTACTCGCATGATAAATGACATTAAACACTACTAGATGCGCATTTAACCTTTATACTTCGTAACAATAATAATAACGGAAATAATAATGGCTTGAATTTAAAAATTTAAAAACACAGGGTATATGTCTTCCATGGGAGATAACTGTGCGCCTTCCTCTTTTAGAGAAATTTGTTCATAAGTATCTACACTAGTGAAATCGAAAATTACTCAAACATTCTTTTGCTAATTTGTGAAAAGTGTTAATTCTATTCATTCAAACACCAATACAATTTGAATAATGGTTATGTACATAAAATAACCACATGTTACAACTTTCATTTTTTCCAACAGTGTACGTGTCAGCCGCCGGAAGGAAGTCTATTCCAGAGGCGGACGACGTTTCCATTTCAGATGAATGTCCGGAACCGGATGGATACTTCGCAGACGCTGAACAATGTGACAAATATTATGAATGCAGGGATGGTGCCGCTAATGAAAAATTATGTCCGGATGGATTAGTATTTAACGACTTTAGTACAGAATATGAAAAATGCGACTTACCTTTTAACATTGACTGTTCACAGAGGCCCAAGTTACGTAAGTATAAGTGTATAAATGAAACTTTTGTATCTATAATTGTAAATATGTAATATAAATTGACCTACAGATTTATTAAATATGCTACTTAATGTATTATAGTTATATCGGATAAAACTTCGAAGAAAAACAGTCCAAATAGATTACAAAAAAAATTGTTCTTCTAGAATTACATTTCCAGTTGGAATTATTTTATACATTACTACTTCTGACGTGAGGAATATTTTGTATACATTTTGTTTTTAATATGAAATTTAGAATTCAAATAGTGGATTATTTTACTAACGTGAATTAATAGCCGATATTTATATGGTCTATAGTGAAATTTATGGCATTCAGAAAATCCCTACTTGTGTTACCCATTGAAAACGTAACCACTAAAGCCTGACGAACGGTTGCACCCGCAGAGGCGCTGTGAAAGGAGCTGTGTTTACTATGTATAAACAAGGAATAGAGTGGACGTTCGGTTTTTATCTGTTGATAGGTGCGCGTGTACTACTTATAATGTTCGAGAAACTAGTGGAACCGTCCGGGGCGTACCGCACAAAAGTAGACACAGTATTAATAAAAAAATAATAGATTGTTACTTTTTATTGACGTATCGATGACCACTGCGGTAATGTGCGACTGTCATGGTACGCCGCGTAGTACTGCAACATAAGCAATGCTTTCATTGTCGATTCGGTCAGGTCTCGACGACGGTCTGAAAACGTTCTCGTATACTTTGCAAATGATCGTTCAGCATCTAATGAAGTAAGATTTGCGATATTCAAATACTCCTGTATCTCTTCTGTGCAGTCTTGAATTCCAGATATAGATCGAACCTTTTCTAAATCTGGATTTTTATTTAAAATTGCACGAAACTGCACGAAAACGGCTGTTAAATTGTTGATGTTATTTAACGAGTCTTGTATAGATAAGTGAGTATTTTCTAACTGCGAAATAGTTTGTGTCACCACAGAATAGTTTATGGAAATGTAATCTATTTCTTTTTGAACGTCGGAATCGGAAAAAAGTTGCTGACTCTCGCGCATCGCTTCAGAATTAGAAGAATTAAGTTTGAAAATGACATCTTTCACTTGGGAATAATATTTGCGATAGTAGGATATTACCTCGATCCATGTTCCCCATCGCGTCAATACAAGCTGAGGTGGTAGCGGAATTTGCGGATACAATTGCTTGAATACGCGGATATGTTTAGAGATTTCACACACTTTTTTGGTAGATGATATTAAATCATTTACCCTAAGGTACTTGCTTCGAATTGTTTCTGCTACGAGATGACATGCGTGTATGAGGCATGTTATGTGAAAAAGAGTCGGAAAGCATACTTTTAATATCCTCCGAGCTTCCAGCATTGTTGCGGCCCCGTCAGAAACTAACATGGTGATTTGGGCTCCTACGATACAAAATTCTCTTAACATAAGACGAAAGTGTTCACCTACTAGAGTGTTGTGGGATGTTGCACGTGCTCAACATGAAAATAAAGTCGTACAAAAATTGCCAGTACGGAATATTGTTTCTTAAATTCAATACATGGCGTTTACTTTTAATATGACCTCTACATTCAAATGTCGTGCGAGCTAGCAAACTTCCAAATCATCGAAACGCCAAGTATATTTCTTCACATGCGATGCAAGAAGTACACCAGGCTTACGTCCCATGTTTTTGAAAACACTCAATGAGAATCCGATAAATAACCGAACGACCCAACTCCTCAATGTCTACCGCATTACTGAACTCTGCATCCACATACGTACATACACCCCTCGTACAGGCGTCTCTGCGGGTGCAATCGTTTGTCACGCAGTAATCATATATTAACACATTTTTTTCGAAAGCAAAAGCGACAACAAACAAGGGAACACAGAGTAACAACGGTAACTTTCTTAGCTGCCCGATCTTATGAGGGGGGTATAAAGCGCTCGAAGCTCAACACTACTCTTCGCTATTTGACTTAATAACTCAGAAACTATTAAGTAACGCTCACATAGGGCATCGCGGGGTAAGGTAGAAATTAAGAATGTTCGCACAATACTATTAAATACGACCGTTCACACAGTGGTGTATGGCAGAATTATTAATTGGTGAACGGCGAAACTATACACACATTAAATTATGGCACTACCACGGCGTTATATTAATACAACCGACCAATCACAGTGCAGGTGGCGATTCGTGTCAATTTGTACATGTTACCGTTGCTTTGATAAATGTGTTAGTATGCATAATAACCGGGTATTATACATAATAACCAACAAAGGTGGTTAATGTAATAATATGTATGCAATTTATTATGTTAACTGGTTATTTTACATACAACCCAACCTCTCTTGGTTGATATATATATATAGCAATAATCCAGCTATAAGTGACATGGATTTGTAAATTAGCAAAACTTTGGGCTCAAATGTAGGAAATGTAAGCTCAAAATAACTCTCGGAGCCGAGGCTTCAGAAGACTCCAACAAGTGTTCCTGGTGATTTAAACATTTCATTCAACTATATGACATTGTTATTTCCTGAATTAGTGAATTAGCATTCTTCGTAAAGTTTCACGCAGAACACAAAGATGTAAAGTTAGGTATTTACTTTAAATCTGTATTTCTTGGGACCAAAAATATATGAATACGTAAGCAATGTACTACATTTACTAAATATGAGAACATTAAGACGAATGATTTTTTCAGATGGCGTATACATCTTTAAATAATCATCTATATAAAAAGGAAGCTCGAGCATGTATATTGTGTGTAGTGGAAGTGAGGCTAATTTGTTTTGCATCAGTAAAGATGGAATCGTAGCATTTCATAAGATATAAGTATATGATATTAACCATAAAAATTTGCTGTGATGGTTTTTGTAAAAGCATCTGTGTAAATTGGAAACAACCTGAATGGAATATGTTTTCGAAACAACGCTTGCTCGATTTAGAAGTGTTAATTAGAATAATTAATGCATTATATGACTAATATTATACGTTAGAGCTTTGGTGACTTTGTAATCCACCACGTATAACTTGCCAGTGGAGTATTTATTAAAATTCGTCATATGATTTAGAATTCTCTATCCATTAAAATTTACTAATAGAGAGTTAATATTTCGAAAACGGAAGAAGAGCAAACGCAGGAAATAGTACAGGAAGGCATATCAATGGAGGAAGTAGAGGAAGCAAGTATTAAACTAAAGCCTCAGGTGAAGACGAAATGGATCCTTAAATGCTGAAATGGATGGGAGATAAAGAAAAGGAATGGTTATGAGAGATTTGTAGGGAAGCGTGAAATAGCGAAAATATACCGCAAGACTGGAAAAAGAATCTAATCGTACAGTGAGGGAATAAACAAAGCGAACGTCTAAGCGAAAGAAGCGAAACTCATACACATCCCGCTCTAGCCTAATATTCCCGAGCCCCAGCCGATGCGAGCACGATGCATTCATCAGTTATCTGTTACATATACCGTAAGAGCGAGCGTACTATGATCGGCCAGCATAATCGGCATTTGTCGGAAATGCGAGAGCGAAATCGTGTCTTACACGTGTACCTGAACCAATACGCCGTTTAGAACGTGAACAAGGAGTTTTCGGAAATGCGAGAGCGAAGTCGTGGCTTGCATGTGTACGAGAACGAGTACGCCGTTTATAACGTGAGCAAGGTGCACAAGTGAATTTGCGTTTGCACAATTTTGACAAGCAAATGCCATTTCGCAGTGACATATAACACAGGACACGTATAGATGCGCTGAACCCGTGTAAAATCGGGTGACCATCTAGTGCAGGGGTTCCCAAAGTTTCTTTTACCACGCCCTTTTCTATCAGTAGAAAAATTCCCACACCACCCTAACAGGCCTTTACTAATGGTAAAGAGAACAAACATAAGGTGCATGAAAAGGCAAATACAATCGCAGCGCTTGCTCTCCTATAAGTGGATACACTTTGAAATACTTGACCCAAAAGAATGTTTTATCAATTTTTTCAAAGTCGTATTTGGCAGCGGAATCATTCTTGACTTCCAAAGCTTGCTTCTGAAGTGTTTTTGGCAGTGCGTCTATGTTGACACTGAAAGGATCCCTTGCCAATCTGTAAATATTATTGTCACACGAATTTGATATTTTTCTGATAACGCCAGCCAGTACCCTCAAAAACCTCCTTAAAGCACATTTTTTCTATCAATGTAAATAATTTAGGAAAACAGGAATAATTACATGGTTCTGCCGATATTTTACGTTTCCAAAGTTGCAACTTTTCTGTATAGCGTCACGATGATAAATTATATTTGAATCACTACCCTGCTATTTCAAATTGAGGTTGTTCAATGAGTTAAATATATCGGATAAATAAGCTAACACTACTTGGACGCTTGGTTTTTTGAATTCGATATTTAATTCATTTTCTTTCTGATTGTCCAAAAACATAATTACTTCGTCTGGAAGTTCAAATAATCTTGCCCGCATATTTCCTTTTGACAGCCAGCGCACTTCCGTATGGAATAACAGTGTTTTATGATCTGTTCCCAAATCTTCACAAAGAGCTGTAAAGAGTCGAGTATTTAACGCGCTCTTTTTAATATAATAATCAACTTTTATGCATAATTTTAAAATAACATTAAGTTCGTCTGAAAGTGTCTTAGCCGCCAAGGCTTGGTGGTATATAAAACTGAATAGCAATTACAACAGGATTTTTTTCTCTGACCAATTGCACGAATCCTGAGCGAGATCCAAGCATTGAGGGAGCACCGTCTGTGCATACGCCTAACAATTTTTGCCATGAGAGTTCATGTTTGTCGAAGAATTCAGACACTGCTGTCATCACATCAACAGCCTTTGTATGTAGTTGTTAACTCTGTAGAAAATAGCATCTCGTCTCTAAGTGTTTCGTTTTGAATGTATCGAACGAAAAGTAATAATTGTGAACATTGTGCAATATCTGTTCTTTCGTCCAACTATATTGCAAAAAAAGGTGATTGTTTCACGGTATCTATTACCTGAATTTTTATATCTTCAGCCATATCATCAATACGACGTTTCACAGTGTTGTCAGAAAGTGGTATTTGAGATAATCTTTGTCGACTTTCTGATCCAAGAACAATATCAGCGGCTTTCAACAGGCACGATTTAACGAGAGTTTCTTTAATAACATGGCTTTTCTTGCGATAAGTAATGATAACTCATATGAAGCTTTGACCACTTTCTCAGCCAGTATTATCCAATTTTATGCGCTTTAAACTTTAGGGTTTCGCAGCAGAAAACTCCATCGGTTTGTTCTTTATTGCACCATGTTTTGTTGAGAAATGTCGCTCCAGACGCGTAGGTCTCATGGCATCATTGCTCAATACTTCGCAACAAATAACTCACTGAGAGTGATCGACGCTATTTGTACGCATAGCAACAAAACCACATTTAATATAATCTTCATTGTATTTGCGTTTTTTAGCTGAGCTCATCATGATCTTTTGTCACACACAATTACATCGAAAAATCACGAAATAATAGGAAACTAACAGGTCGATGGTTTTGTTCTCCTATCAAAAAATTACACTTATTCAACTAGATCGCCAAGACGAAAGTGAAGGTTATGCGCAGGCGGCCAGCGGAGCTTTGTCGCGCCCCCCTAGACATGTCTTCACGCTTCCCTTAGGGGGCGCGTCCCCCACTTTGGGAATCAATGATCTAGTGCGTGTACGGACGATAATTCCCTTCCTCACCAATTTAGAGAAAAGATTTTCAAATAAAAAATATTCCGAGACAAATGCGGCACAACATAAAATTAGATCTTAGTATAGAGGATGTTTAGCTTCCGCTATGCACGATACAAGTTTAGTTTTTAAACACAACATCCTGTATATTATTACGATTTTAGAAGCCTCTCCTTAATTCATATCAACTTTTATCAGTATTCCTTATACCTATCTATCCTAGTTTTTGAGATAATTGACATACCTTCAGATTTTTGCAAAATGTCCCCGTGTCTTTAACGCACGATACCTTAAACGTCTTACACGCTGGGGTAGCGATTTAAATTTTATTCGATTGAGTATTTCTTGGAGTTTCAGGCAATGTATTTAAAAGTTTTTTATATCAACTGTAGTCTACAAGATGGCTATCCAAATCGTTGCCATGTTTGATTCGTGCTATTTCAATTTATTTAATAGAACACCTGTATATTTTTCTGCGGTTTGATAGAGAAACTGTAAACATTTCCGTACAACTACAATATGTCGTTCTTTAGTAAATTAAATATGAAATTATTCGGATAAGTTTTTTGCTAAAGTTCATAGAGTGCTGCGACGAAATACTATAAACTTTTGTTTTTCTAAAGATATTCATTAAAAATAAACCGTTAAATTTAATTTATGCATACAATTTCACATCTATTCGAAGTGAACATTATTTTGCTTCATATATACAGTAATGCGATTCCTTGTATTTTATTGAACATTTGCTAACATCTCCGGAGTATTATTTTATATAATGTCCATGCTATTCAGCGTGATAAGAAATTCACCCAGGAAGTTTTTTTCAAAATTTTTCTATTTAGCTCAATTGCGAAATCTTTTTGAATAACTTTCAATATGTTCTTATTATATTTCTTACTTCTCAAAAGAACTTTGTGTGCTCTAACATTTGTCTATTTATTTTCGCTATTTATTATTGATATAGATATGCTGGTTAACTTGCAACTAGACAATGTACACTACCGTTCATGGAAGTTCGGGCAAGCAAAAAAATGTACGGAAGTAAAAGAAAATAAAAGAAATATTAAATGACTATGTATTTAATACTTACTTACATGATTTTACATATTTTCAAACACAAATTTATTAAAAAGAAAAAGTTAATGTAATACAAATAATTTAAATACGATTTTCATCGAAAAATCCACCTTTTGACCTTAGGACTGCTGCCACTATTCTCGGCAGCCGATTCACTAATTTTGCTAATGTTTCATTGGGCAAGCTTGTCCATACCTCCTGGAGAATGGTCCACAAATATTCCTTCGATTTTGGACACTTTTTCCTAACACATCGGTCTAATTCTTCCCATAACAACTCTATCGGGTTCAGATCGGGAGACTGTGGCGGCCATTCCATAATTTTTAGGGTTCTTTAATTTTCTTCTTGCTGCAGGTAATCTGTGCACAATTTAGATTTGTGTTTGGGGTTGTTGTCCTGCATAAATTCAAATCCACGACCAATTAATCGGACTCTTGACGGTATGGCATTTTCCTCCAGGATTTTCCGATATTCTTCTTTTTTCATTATGCCCTTAATTTTGAGCAAGTCCCCTGTTCCGATTAAGGAAAAACAACCCCAAACCATTACAGATCCGCCTCCATGCTTCATCATAGGAACTATACACTCCCGTAACATTCTTTCCCCTCTTGATCTGCATACGAAAACTCTCCGTCTATTTCCAAAAACCTCAAACTTGGATTCGTCAGTCCACAAAACATTTCAGTCGTTTCACCCTATCTCCTCTTCGGAGTAACGGTTTTTGACAAGCCACTCCTCCATGTAACCCAGCCGCTTTCAGCCGACGTTTCACAGTACTCACAGAAACTTTGGAATCTCGCTCATTATTGAATTCTGCAGCAATTTCTGATGCTGTTAGTCTTCTATTGCGCTTACTAATTATTTTTATTCGTAAATCTTCCGCAGGAGTCGTTTTTCTTGACGGTCGTGGCCGATTACGATCTTGCACGTCACCGGTTGTCTTAAATCGAACTATAGTATCATGTACTGCAGATTTTTTTATTATTATTTTTAATTTATCCGCAATCCGTCTTTCTGCGTACCCTTCCTGATGCAAGGTAATAATAGCAGATCGTTTTGAAACAGCAGGAGGCTTTCCACGGGTCATTTTAAGTAGTCAAACCGAAATTATTTTATTTTTCACTTGCACAACCACAGATACTTTCACAATAACAATCTCTTCAGAAGTACTGCGTTTACAAATGTTATAATACTTTATAAAGGGTATACGAATCAGCTAACCCTCCTAGAGATTATTATAAAGCTTTATTGTCACTGTAATTATTGGGGATTTCCAACATAATTATATATTTTATGATAACGGTCTTATAATGGACAAATACTACCTGGAAATTGGTAAAAGGCTTCCAGAAAAGGTTAGTTTTAATAATTCCTCACAGAAATCTATATTATATAATTTTAAATTTTTTTCCTGAACAGTTAATATAATTTGTCAGCTTGCCCGAACTTCCATGAACGGTACTGTATGTAGGAATGATGGTTACTTCGAGTAGATGATAAAATTGTACCAAAAAGATAATGTTTACACATTTGCTTTAATATGTTTCTTTAGCAAAATAAAAATTTATACTATTTCGTCACAACAGCCTATGTTTTTAAAGACAAAATTTATCTGCTTGTTAGCTTCATATTTAATTTACTAAAGAAGGACGCATTTTAGGTTTAGGGAAACGTTTACAAAAAAGATTTTAGAAAAGCTTCTCTATTATATTTTGTAAAAATATACAGAATGTTCCATTAAAAAAATTAAACAACATGAATCAAACTTGGCAACGATATCGATGGCCATTTTGTAGAATCTCCTTGATATAAAAAAATCATCGGTGTCTTGCTAAAGACTCCAAGAGATACTCAATCGAATAAAACTTGAATTACCACCCTAGCGTGTAAGGTGTTATGTATCGGTGGTAAAAGAGACCACGAGATTTTGCAAAAAGGATTTTTAATATTTCCCTAAACATCTAGTCGTCAGAAATATGTCGCATAAGAAATCAATTTGTAGGTCTACAGTTGAAGCTTTAGCAGGTATATGGTTTACAGTAAATTCGTTCCAGGTCTATACAACCGTTTAAGCATCCACGATGGAAATTCAAGTAAATATCTTTAAGCGGGGGGTATATCGCTTCTCTTGCTAGTCGCTTTGGCGTTCGGTTTATTGATTCTCTACCTGTACCAATATATAAAAAAGGGGAATAGAGTAACTGCGATAAATACAGACCGATATGCTTTTCCTCAGTGAGTTCTAAGATCTATACTAGAATCGTAGAAAAACGGCCCAGGACCGAAATTGAAGGGAAATTAGAAGACGAATAAACTGCTTTTAAACCAAGAAGAGGTACAAATGATAATGTTCATATACTAAGAAATATAATCGAGAGAAAACTACAAAAAGGGGAAGAGGTATATTTGATGTTTGTAGACCTTAAGGCAGCTTTCGATATGATCAATAAAGAAATTTTATAGAAAACACTACAAGAATATAGAATTCCAAGAAAGATAATGAGGGTCGTAAATTCATTATATAAGGAAGCCTTAGCTAAAGTGCAGGTAGAAGGCGAAAGATCGAAAGTATTCAGTATGGAAAGAGGAATTAAACAAGGAGATAGCCTGAGCCCATTACTATTTATATCGACAATGGACCTGTTGCTTAAAAACACAAGAAAATAGGCAAGCGAAAACCAAACAACAATTGCATATGAACATCTAGTCCCAATAAGAAGATACGGAGATTAGCAAGCATGAGGAGATAAGCAAGCTGGAAACGAACATCAGTATAGACAATACCAAATATATGATTGTAAACCAGAAGGAAGAAAAAGGCGGTACAAGAATAAATTGAAAGGTGCTGGAACGAGTGACATGTTTTAAGTACTTGGGAAATATTCTAACTGAAGATGGAAAAATGGAAGTGGATATAAACAGTAAAATAAAGAAAGCAACAAGAATATATTATGGTATAAATGAAATAGTTTTAGGAAAAAAAGAAATAGACCAGAAGGTGAAGCTGTACATAGGTATATAATAGACTAGTCACTCCAACAACTACATATGGATGCGAAACATGGGTAGTACAGTAGAAGCATGAATCACCACTGAATGACATAGAGATGAAGTACATGAGAAGGATAGCAGGAGTCACAAAACATGATAGGTTAAGAAACGAAGAAAATTAGAGCGACATTAAAACAAACATCAATTATGAAGAAAATAGAGAGCAGACAGTTGAACTGGTTTGGACATGTAGTGAGGATAAAACAAAATAGTCTTGTTAAAAGAATAACAGAGGCAGACAGAAAGAAAAGAAGAGGAAGTCCAAGAAAAACATGGATGGGGCAGCAACCCCAACACCTTCAGGGTACCAGGCTCTCGAGAAAGAAGAAGAGGGAGAATTAAATCTTTAAAAAATATAAACATATTTAACAATATTATGATGATAAAAATAGAGAGACAGACAAAGTAGTGTTCGGTGAATTCCCTATTAGCGCACAGGGAGATTTATTGTACATCACTTCGACTATTGATTGTTAGATGGCGGTGCGAGCAGTTTCTCAGACTATAATTTGATGATATGCTATTATAATTTGAGTTTGCACATTGATATAAGATTATAGTACAATGTGCATACGTATTATATCTACTCCGAAATGTATAGTACATGAAGTTTTAGTTATTGTACAAATACTATGTTTATAGTACGGTTGGCACACACTGAGACAAAGAAATGGATAAATTACAACCAACCCGACGATTAACACTGGGACTATCCCAGATTCTTCGCAGAAATAAAACTTTATTACAGAAAACAATGCCGAATTGCCTGCCCGCGTTGTGTAACAATTATTGAAATATACTTATAATACAAAAGTATATTCCATTTCTTAGCCGTTTTTGTTTAATAATTTAAAAATCCTTTTTGTTTTCTTGATTTTAGCGGCTTAATTGCGAAATATATTATTGTTTGAGTTAATTAAAACTTAACATTTTACGTTTCGACAAATTTTATTGTCTTCTACAGAATGTGTATGTCCATAATTGTAACAAGTCAAATAATTCGTTTTTATTAATACGGTTCTTTGTTACTTACAATAGAACATTGTCAACTAACACAACACTTCAAATTTTTTTTTTTTAGTTTTGTTTTATCAAATAAAATATTCTACGTTACAATATTTTGGTTATTTTAACTTATTTTTAAAATAATTGTTCTAGCCATCTTTGTTGGCTGACGGGAAGGCGAATGCGAATACTTTGATTGCAGCCAGGCACACATTCAGAAATTTGTTATTTGAATAAGTGTAAAAAATCTTTTATAAAATATTTTACTATGGTCAAATATTCTCAAGGCCAAAAAATTGAATGTAATAAAATTGATAGTTTGACTAATTAATCATTACAAAATAGAATAATAAATCTTAGATAGTAAATCTGCATCTACAGTTCTTGTTAATTTTTATAACCATATTCTACGGCACATGAGGAGAGGATTACCCCTGTCGCTATCTTTTGTGATCTCAAAAAAGCTTTTGACTGTGTCCAATATAATAAATTAATGGATAAGTTACAACTGTATGGTATTAGAGGGACAGCCTCTAGCTGGTTTGCATCTTATTTATATGACCGATTTCAATATGTTGCTGTAAGGAGTCTTAACTCTAGGGGTGATATAGTAAAGGTTCGATCCCACTTATTACCAGTACGCATGGGAGTCCCCCAACGTTCTATCTTGGGCCCAGTTTTGTTCAGCCTCTACATTAATGACATTGTTTTGTTTTTATCCGAGTTCTATTTAACCATGTATGCTGATGATATATCTATTCTAGCTGGTAATGATGCTTTTAACATTATTGATAACCTATTAGGTGTTTTGTCTGATTGGTTCGCTAACAATAAGTTGTCGCTTAGCATGGAAAAAACTAAGTATATTGCGTTTCATACTAGGCAAAGACAAACCGCTGCGGCGGCTTTATCATTCAATGCCACCGCTCTGGGGGAGGCTTCTTCTACTAAATTTTTGGGTGTGACGATAGAGTCTAGGCTTCTTTGGAGTGAACATTGTGTTGAGTTGGCTAGTAAAATCTCTCGCAAATGTTACCTTTTCAGATGTTTAAAATATCAAGTTGACATTTCTGCTCTTAGAACACTTTACTACAGCGAGGTTCAGTCTAGACTGCAGTATGAAATTCTCCTTTGGGGTTCATCACCAGCAGCTAAAAAAGTTTTCCTCGCCCAAAAAGCTGTTGTGCGTTGTATTGCTGGTGCGCATTTCACACAGTCTTGTAGGCCCATAGTCACTGAGCTGAATCTATTACCCCTGGCCTGTGTTTATATTCTGGAGACATGCTGTTATGTGTACACAAATAAAAAAACCTTTGAAACTAATGCTGCCTTTCATACTTACCAAACACGAACCTGCGGTGATTTGCATGCTTCAATTAACACCTTGACCGTTACGCGCCTGGGAGTCAATAGCCTAGATATTAATATCTACAACAAAATCCCTGCTGAAATTAAAAGCAGAGGAATTTTCAGAAACTTTAGATTTCGTTTAAAAGCTTTCCTCTTGAAGCATAAATTTTACTTCTAGTTCTTTTTATACCTTCCGCATGCAGCGGACTTACCTGTCGCTCTAATTTAATTTAATTTAATTTTTATAATAGTATACCTGGATGTACCTGTACTTTTCACCTTTTCTCTTGACGTTTCTCAATAATGTACATTGTATTTACCTTGTATATTATTGAAATGAAGTTATTATTAAAGCTGGCCACGAGCGGTACCGCGCAGTAGCGTAGAGTCGACCAGGCCTCGCGTTCCACTAGAGTTATTCTGCTAATAGAGATGTTTGCTGCCGCAAATAATTTCGCTCATCTTTTAAATAAAAATTAAATAACACGTGCTAAAACACTTACCATTTTAAGAGTCCTCCGTGAAATCACAAAGTGAATAATGTCTGTTAAATATCTACAACATTAGATATGTTTCAACTGTTGTTTCGGCAAAACTAGTACGGCATGAGGAAAAAATGCGTTTATATACAGAGAACGAACGTTCTACATCTAGTGACGTAATATTTGCGTAAGTAAAATAATCTTTCAAATAACTTAACGATTCTGTTGACGCACCTTCACAAATGCGTCTTAATGTACCAAAAATCAGAATTTTTCTCAAAAACACTTTCAAATTTTTTTAGAACAGAAAACATTTTTTGCGTCTTCAATCGCGTATAGCTGCGCGTGAACATATTGCACTATTTGTAGAGATTCTTCTAACGGCACCGCAGGATTTTGTAATTTTTCTATTGCATCTGCTAGCCCGAAGTAATTGTCGTGAATGATTTTTAAATCCATTTTAACCTGACTATCTTGAAATTTCGACTGGCTTTTCTGGATAGCGGCAGCTTCCTTTGTATCGAATTATAAAACCACGTTCTTAATATTGTCAAAATATTTATGATAATAAAACGCGGCCTGTAACCATGTTCCCCAACGAGTTAGAATAGGTTCTGGTGGCTGTGGTATACGGGGACACAGTCTGTGAAATTCGCGAATACGTTTCGGTGATTTGACAAATACTGCTTTGGTATGCGCTATTAAAGCGTCTACCTCAGGATAACATTTTCTGATACTATTCGCCACAAGATTGAGAGCATGAATTTTATACGTAATGTGTAACAAATTAGCAGAATGCTTTTTAAGGGAGACCGGCCTACAGAAAGCATGTTTGCAGCACCATCACTCACTAACATCAAGAGTTGGTTTGTTGAAAGTTCAAACTTGTCCAATGTATTTAACACTAACTCTGAAATTACTTCGGCAGTACACTGTTGTATTCGCTTGGAGGACTAATAGAATTGAAGGTGCCGATTGATGAGGTTCCAATTTGCGTGCCATTACATTAAGAACAGAATGTTTTTCCGATCTGTTGTTTCATCGACACATAACCACAATTTTTGATCTTTCAACTCCGATTTATTTTTTGTTCAATATGTTCGCGCGCAGATGGCACAATTCTTCGTAACGATGTTCGACTTGGTAATTTGCACTCCGAATAGTTATTCCAAAAGCAGATAAATGGTTCCTTGTCTAGTAAATTAAACGGCATATTACATGCGATAAACGTAACGCATAAATTAAATATAAATTTTTCATTGTCTCGTGCGCAATTCTTTTTGAGACATGCTTTTCACTATTTACGTGCCGTAGACAATGTTGTCTGGACCAACACATTAACGGGATTTTACAGATTACACATTTAATTTTAGCACCTTCATATATTAAGTCTGGAATTTCTGCAATAAATTTTCGAAGTTTGTCCGACCGCGGTCGTTTTGCTGACGAAATCATAATTTTTCTAGGACAGATAAACAATTGCGCAAATGACCGGCAGCGAAAATATCCGTACTGCTCCGCAGACGAAGTAATACTACCGTTCCTCTCGGTCCGAACTGATTCTACGCCGATGCGCGGTACCGCTCGTGGCCAGCGTTAGTTATTATTATTATTATTATTATCATTATTATAATTATAGTTCTTCGATTTCAGTTTTGTCATTAACTGAATATTTATGTTTGTTGATTTGTATCATTTCCAGTATGCATCTTGCTCCATAATTAACTTCCTTATTAAGGATAGAAACATTGTCGAAATGGAAAGTGTATTCAGTATTTATTGTGTTTTTTTAAGGCAGTGATGTTGTTTTGATATTTGTGACCTTTTAACCTATCATTCAAATGTTGTGTTTGTCTAATATAGACGCCATTACAGTTGTTACATGGGATTTTGTACACTACATGGGTTTGTTTATTTTTATGTATCTTATCTTTCATTTTGGAAAAGGCAAACTCTAAACTATTATAATTTTGATGTGCTACTTTAATGTTATGTGGCATTAAAATTTTGTTGATTCTTTCAGATAATTGTGGGACATATGGTATACTGACATATTTTGTTGTTGGTCTATCGTTGTTGTTTTTGTTTTTGATCATCTGCTTGAAATTGTAAAATGCGTGGATTTAATTTTTTATTATTTTTTCTGTTAAAGCTGGAGGGTAGTTATTATTTTTCAAGTTAGTTTTAATTTTATTTAAAACTTCATATCTAAATTTTGGGCTTGTCAATTTGATGGCTCTATTAACTAATGCTGTAACGACATTCCTTTTATAAGCAAAAGATTGAGCGGAATGAACATTTAAATAACAGCCAGAAGATGTAGGTTTACAATATAATTTTGTTAATATTTTTGTTTTTTCGCGAATTAGCGCAAGGTCTAAAAAATTAATCAATTAATCATTCTAAGGTAAATTGTAATTTTGGGTGGAACATGTTGAACTTTTGTAGGAAGTAATTTATTTTGTCATTTGGTATGCAAGCTAGGCAGTCATCCACACATCTTTTAAAAAAATGAGGTTTCAAATCTAATTCAGTTATAACTTGTTCCTTTAAATCTTCAAGGACTAATTGTGCAATTGAGCTCGATATCGAGTATTCCATTGCGCACCCAAAGGTTTGCTTATAAAATTTATTCTGGAACTGAAAATATGTTGTTGATAGGGTTAGTTTTATAAATTTTAAAAATAAGTTAAAATAACCAAAAGATTGTAACGTAGAATAGTTTTTAATGTTTTATCTGATAAAACAATACCAAAAACATTTTTTTTTGTGTTGTGTTAGTTGACAATGTTCTATTGTAAGTCCAAAAAAAAAAGCAAACAAAGAACCGTATTACTGAAAACGAACTATTTGACTTGTTACAGTTATGGACATATACATTCTGAAGAAGACAATTAAATTTGTCGAAACGTAAAATGTTAAGTTTTAATCAAGTCAAACAATAATATATTTAGCAATTATGCCGCTAAAATCAAGAAAAAAAAGGATTTTTAAATACCGTTATTGTCACCGATATCGACCGATGATCCTATCCTCTCTCGACAGGTACTGGTTCTGCATATAAAATATATCCCTAAACTGAATTTGAAACATTCATATCTTTTGAAATCAAAATTATTTCGAATTCAATTTAATTATTTTGATTTTTCATAATGAAATATGATTTGGATTGGAAATGTCAGTTGTTACAACAGCTTTTTATCTTTTCTCTTATATTCAATTTATCTATCAATGTCCACCACTACATTCTTTTTTCCGCGTATCCCCTGAGACCAGTTCACGTACCCCTTGGGGTACGCGTACTACAGGTTGAGAAACTCTGCTCTGAATAACCATTCTGATTTAACCGTCCTTCTATGAAGAAAGATCCAATAATGTCAAAACGTTTTGGTAAGTTTGTCTTCTATAATTGATTCGAGTTTGGATTTTCTGTAGAGTAGTAGCGACAATAGAAGAAAATAACACCATTTGTGTAAAAGTTGCTTCGTCTAAAAATACATTAATAAATTAACAATAAAAATTTCGTTCTTAATACATTTCTCCCTGATGGTAAGGCAAAATAATGATCTTCGGCCTGCATCACTTTCGATAGTGTGCACAAATTTTGGTTTGAATGGCTTGACCTTGTTGGATTTATAAATTCTTAGCAATTCCGATTTACTAACAGTAAGATTACGTGAACGTGCCCTCAATGAAACCGTAGCAACAATAGTTACGGCGTCGTTTTCGTCTTCTTTTTTTCTTTCTTAACGTTAAGAACCAGTACTTAACTATTCGCATGGCAGTCATACATGTAAGACTGGTGTTGGGAAATCTCTTGTTAAACTGCCGCACCGCTTCTCTTACTTAACTTTCTCCGAGCCCATAACACTGAACAACGTAAATTCTCTGCTGTAACGTTAACATAATCTAGCAGTAATTAAAATTTGATCTAAGGGATACTACAAATTGTAATCTGACAGTACTTAAGAGTAGTCAACGATTGCCTTTTCGTTTCGTAAGTTAAACGTGTTGTAATCACTATTTCTTTCGTTCAATGTTCTATGAATATTTTTTTTATAAGTACAATTTATTTTGTTTAATCTAACAATTACGGTCATTTTCTTAGTAAAACTTGGGCGTATTGTGAACGGAAAACGGAACGAAATTGACAAATAACGAATTTTATCAAAGTAGGCCGATCATTCAAATTTGCATAACGCCATAACTTTTCATTCTGGACAACTTTTCTTAGTAACATTTTAGCATACTGTGAACGAAAAATGTAGTTTACCTAAAACGAAAATATTTTTTGCTCAACTGTCAAGACCTACTTGTTTTAAAAAAACTGAAAGTAAATAAAAAATAAGTTTCAAATCAAGCAGGTTTATTTCCAAAAGGTCAAATTTAGATTCAGCATTTCTTGTAGCATCAATCCTGGCACACGCTGTATATTACATCTGCCACGAAATATTCTTATGTGTGTAAAAAAATCATAACTGATGTGCTATATCTACTAATGAAGAAAACACGTGGGTAGTTATAAAATAATGGTAAGAATAAAATGTGGGTTTAGAGTTTACCGACGACTGTTTAAAAGGTAAGTTAAGAAATACATTATGATTAACGCTGGCCACGAGCGGTACCGCGCATCGGCGTAGAATCAGTTCGGACCGAGAGGAACGGTAGTATTACTCCGTCTGCAGAGCAGTACGGACATTTTCGCTGCCGGTCATTTGCGCAATTGTTTATCTGTCCTAGAAAAATTATGATTTCGTCAGCAAAACGACCGCGGTCGGACAAACTTCGAAAATTTATTGCAGAAATTCCAGACTTAATATATGAAGGTGTTAAAATTAAATGTGTAATCTGTAAAATCCCGTTAATGTGTTGGTCCAGACAACATTGTCTACGACACGTAAATAGTGAAAAGCATGTCTCAAAAAGAAATTGCGCACGAGACAATGAAAAATTTATATTTAATTTATGCGTTACGTTTATCGCATGTAATATACCGTTTAATTTACTAGACAAGGAACCATTTATCTGCTTTTGTAATAACTATTTGGAGTGCAAATTACCAAGTGGAACATCGTTACGAAGAATTGTGCCATCTGCGCGCGAACATATTTAACAAAAAATAAAATCGGAGTTGAAAGATCAAAAATTGTGGTTATGTGTCGACGAAATAACAGATCGGAAGAAACATTCTGTTCTTAATGTAATGGCTCTCAAATTGGAACCTCATCAATCGGCACCTTCAATTCTATTAGTCTCCAAACGAATACAACAGTTTACTGCCGAAGTAATTTCAAAGTTAGTGTTAAATACATTGGACAAGTTTGAACTTTCAACAAACCAACTCTTGATGTTAGTGAGTGATGGTGCAGCAAACATGCTTTCTGTAGGCCGGTCTCTTAAAAAGCATTCTGCTAATTTGTTACACATTACGTGTAAAATTCATGCTCTCAATCTTGTGGCGGATAGTATCAGAAAATGTTATCCTGAGGTAGACTCTTTAATAGCGCATACCAAAGCAGTATTTGTCAAATCACCGAAACGTATTCGCGAATTTCACAGACTGTGCCCCCGTATACCAGAGCCACCAGAACTATTCTAACTCGTTGGGGAACATGGTTACAGGCCGCGTTTTATTATCATAAATATTTTGACAATATTAAGAACGTGGTTTACAATTCGATACAAAGGAAGCTGCCGCTATCCAGAAAAGCCAGTCGAAATTTCAAGATAGTCAGGTTAAAATGGATTTAAAAATCATTCACGACAATTACTTCGGGCTAGCAGATGCAATAGAAAAATTACAAAATCCTGCGGCGTTAGAAGAATCTCTACAAATAGTGCAACATGTTCACGCGCAGCTATGCGCGATTGAAGGCGCAAAAAATGTTTCTGTTCTAGAAAAATTTGAAAGTGTTTTTGAGAAAAATTCTGATTTTGGCATATTAAGACACATTTGTGAAGGTGCGTCAACAGAATCGTTAAGTTATTTGAAAGATTATTTTACTTACGCAAATATTACGTCACTAGATGTAGAACGTTCGTTCTCTGTATATAAACGCATTTTTTCCTCATGCCGTACTAGTTTTGCTGAAACAACGGTTGAAACATATCTAATGTTGCAGATATTTAACAGACATTATTCACTTTGTGATTTCACGGAGGACTCTTAAAATGGTAAGTGTTTGAGCACGTGTTATTTAATTTTATTTAAAAGATGAGCGAAATTATTTGCGGCAGCAAACATCTCTATTAGCAGAATAACTAGTGGAACGCGAGGTCTGGTCGACTCTACGCTACTGCGCGGTACCGCTCGTGGCCAGTTTTAATTATGATGCGTATGGCATATACATTTTGTGCTCTAATAATAATAAGAATGATAGGTGGTACAATGTGGAACACATTTCATAAGTCGACTGCTTATAACTAGAGTTTGTTAAAAAGGTGACCGGATGGCAGTAGCGTAGCGGTAGCAGCGTAGGTAGGGGTAATTTTCAACTCGTAGTCGATTTCGACAGTACCGCGAGAGAGTTTAAAGCGACAATACGGTGCACGTTGCACGCCAAATAAGTACGCGGAGATGGGACGCCCAAAGGGTGTAACGTACCCTTCGAATGTGAATAAACATCTCAGGCATTTCCCTGTATTAGAACAAACTCTAGTTATAAGTAGAGTTTGTTAAAAAGGTGTTTCCGACAGTGGCGCACCGCATAAAAGTAGGTACGTAATATACAATATTAGTGAAAAATAATATTGTTACCTTTTCCTGTTGTTTCGGGATTTTTCGTTAAAATTGCACCAAATGTTTGAGCAACATCGACTCCTATAGTGTTCGTCAAGTTTTCTAGAGCGGCTTGTAAATTGTTCATGCAATTTAATGCGTCTCGTGCAGATAAGTGACTGTTTTCTAATTGCTCAATAGTTTGTGCAACTTCAGAATAGTTCATGGAAATTTCATCTATTTGTTGTTGAACGTCCGAATTGGAAACAAGTTGCTGACTATCTCGAACTGCTGCAGAATCATTTGAATCAAGTTTCAAAATGAAATTTTTCACCTGTGAAAAATATTTCTGATAGTAAGATACTGCCTGGAGCCATGTTCCCCATCGCGTTATTAGGGGCTGAGGTGGTGGTGGTAATTTCGGACACAATTGTTTGAATACACGGATGTGTTTGGGAGATTTGATGAACACTTTTTTGGTAGATGCTATTAACTTACCCATCATCGGATACTTCTTTCGAATGGTTTCTGCTACGAGGTGACATGCGTGTATAGGGCATGTTATGTGAAGAAGAGCCGGAAAGCATATTTTCAACAACCTACCAACTCTCAGCATTGTTGCGGCTCCGACAGTAACGATCATTGTGACTTGGGTTCCTGTGATACAAAATTCTTTCAAGGAATCTTTTATTATCTTGACAACGGTTTCTGCATTAGTTTTCTGAATCCTTTTACTGGATAACAACAATGAAGCTGGTGGACCATCACGTTTTAAAGGACGCGCTACAACATGACTGACGCTGTGTTTCTGAGCATCAGTTGTTTCATCCACACATAGGCAGATTTTCTTATTTCTCAACTCGTCTTTTATACATTCCTTTACTGTACCTTGCACATGTGGCAAATTGTATCGTAATTGCATAGATGTTGGCAGCTTCCATGAGGGAACGTACTTAGCCCAAAAAAGACGATAGTGTTCATTAGAGACTAGATGTTGTGGGTTGTTGCACACACTTAACATAAAAATTAAATCATATAAAAATTGCCAGTATAGAATACTGTTTCTTAAATTCAATATATGACGTTTACTTTTACAATGTTTTCTACATTCAAACCTATCACGACTTAGCAATCCGCTATTGCATATTGTGCAATAAATATGCGGACTTCTATATTCTAATTCAGGGAAATGCCTGAGATATTTATTCACATTCGAAGGAAACGTTACAGTCTTTGGGCGTCCCATCTCCGCGTACTTATTAGGCGTGCAGCGTGCAGCGTACTGTCGCTTTGAACTCTCTCGCGGTACTGTCGACATCGACTACGAGTTGAAAATTACCCCTACCTACGCCGCTACCGCTACGCTACTGCTCTCCGGTACCACCTTTTTAACAAACTCTATTTATGACAGAGCGCACGAGTGATAATCCGTGAAGAAATGTCGAAAACAAGAAAATTGCTTATACCATGCTCAACGAAAAATGCAGGCTTGCCACAAACACCGCATTGTGGTGCAGTTTGTATATCCTTCGAGAAGCAAAATCTCACAGGAAGGATCTTAGCGATAACAATAGATTATGAGCAAAAGATTGCAACTCAAGAAGTTTTTGGAAAGCTTGTGTAGAAATAGTAAACCTAGATCAAAAACAACATATTAATTATAATGTTATTCAGTAAACTCACAACCGTGTTTTCTTCATTATTGTAGGTATGGCACACCAGTTATGAATTTCTTTATACAAATAAAAATATTTCATGGCAGATGTAATATATTATTGAAATTCTAGGTAGCCTCTATACTTTTAGAGTATATACAAATTCTAACATTTGCAAAAAATAAAGGGGTAGAGGGTTGTTTTCCAGGACAAGTATTTCTTATAGGGAAAGTATTTACGCTATCGTTTAGAGTTTAACAGTTTAAATCCTATCTTAACTTTATTTTCTCTTATAGCTTCTAAGTAATTCTTCTAAGTAAACCTAAGGGTAGTGTTGAGCTTAAGGCACTTTACACCGCGCCAATATAAGATTGAATAGCTAAGAAAGTTACCGTTGTTTTTAAACTACATCAGTCTATAAACTCACAAAGTTTCATTTAAGTCGGTGTGGGACACTTACCTGTGTTCCTGTATTAGTATACAGACTAACAAATCTATCTTCAAGCTCGAATGAGAAAATCTGTTCAATTGCAGTAGTAGGTTTCAAAGAGCAATTTTATACCCTTTTAAAGTATTACCACGCATTATAACAGTCTAATTTATACGACCAAAACAATTATTCCAACTTGACGTATACGTTTACATACAGCTACAAATACATATGTAAATGTTCGTACATATGTATATATTTCTTCCGTGTAAATATAACGTTAAACAGAATATAAAATATATAACTGTATAACATACGACGATATTCACAATGGAATTTTTAATGAGATTGTACAAAAATTCTAGGCAGAATGTAACGACTAATAATGTTGCTCTTGACTTTCATCCTTGACCTTAAAATTGGAGCTTATTACATTTTCGAATTAATATTTTAATTGATTTCGATTTGGTTTTGCAGAAACACCGGATCCGAGCCAACACTGTCCTAGGAAACATGGCTACTTTGCCCATGAACAGAAAAATATTTGTGACAAATTCTACTACTGCGTGGATGGTAAATTCAACATGATCACTTGTCCTAACGGTTTGGTATATAACGAACGGGCTGGTATATGTTCATGGCCAGATGAAGCCAAGAGGGAAGGTTGCACTTCTGAAGGTAACGTAACAACTACTACTTGTCGAATTAATTAATTCCTTTCTTGTCAAGGTTTAAATACTTGCTTCATTCAAAAGAAATGTTTTGTAAAACGTATTATTGAAAATTCTTATCCGTATTTAAAAATGTAGTAGTAATACTGCATTATTGTTATTTAAATAAACTAAAACATTTTGTGGTCCCATATATCAGGGAATTGTATACTAAAAATAAACACGTGTACTAAAAATGAATATTACTACCATGCATATTTAGATTCTCATTTGCTTCGCTTTCTCTGCTTAAGATATGTTATAGCATTACTCTCATATATACCTGCTTTGTATTTTAAAACATGCAAATTTCCTATACAGTTTGTAAAGTGTTTGCTGCTTGTTTTTTACAAATTGTTTTTGACAATATGAAGATTTTATTAATTACGAATTAAAAAAAATATATACCTATATCATATTACATTTTTATTACGACTTATTATATTAGTGGCCAACCTTAGTGAACATTGTTTGATGATTTTAAATTAACATAAGTTTGCATAATATATAAAATGAAATATTGTAAAATTCAATTTTTCTAAGCTGTAGCAAAAGAAACATAATAGCAAAACACGTGAATAGTGTTGTTTAAATTTCGCGGATGATTTAAGTTGGTGTTTCGGCAATAAAGGAGATATTCGTCTGCGTTGATAAATTGGCGAATATGTCCTTTATTGCCGGAACTACCAACTTAAATCATCCGCGAAATTCAAAAAATGCCAACTCTACACATAAGGAAACAAAATAGTAAATTAATAATAATTCTCATCTAACATCTAAAGCAATAGTTTTAATGGTAGGTTTCGCAGAAAGAATATACATATTTAATTTCGAAACACTACTGAAAGTGTCATAGTTTTCGTTTTGCCATTTACTTAAATCACAACTAAAATATAAGCAAGTATGGAGAAGTTGAAATATTTTCAAAAAATTTTACTCTTTTATCTTTTCTTGTTATCTTTACATCTTGAATATATTTGGCTTTCGCCGGCAATTATGAAATCTATAATTTTTCCTTAGAATTTTCCGACGTAATTAATTATTGAAAAAAAGCGGTTTTTTTATATATGTATAGGTTACTTTGAAATATACTAATTAATAGCCGATTTTCGAAGAAATCAGTTTCCGAATTCCAATATCTACAAAAGCCCGACTCCGGGAGAAAGAGAAATACTTCAGGGATATTCTGAAAGTTACAAAAGAATATTCTCGAAAGACATTACGGGGTCGCATTTTTAAACGTGGACGTGCACATGTGTAGTCTTAGAGATCCCATAGACATATAAGTCCTATGAGTGCTAAAATAAGGTTAATAATGCGGCTATTATAAAAAGTAATCACTATTCAATTCAACGTGCAACTGAAGCAGTTTTTAAATGAGCTACAAGACGTATCAAAGCTGGCCAGTGGTGTTTCCATAAATATTTATAGATTATTATTCCTTTGCTACTTGTCACATAAAAATTATTGAAAAGAAACTATTTCCATAATGGTTGAGAATATGTATACATAATATGTGTATATAGTGGCTGCTGATGGTGCTGTAAGCAGGAGGTCAGTTACGCGAGAGATCGAAGCGTTGTAATGCAGCTCCGCACCCACTGTGCATCAGCCGCCCTAGTGTATCCAAACATTAAATATTTGCCTAACAAATGTTTTTTAAAATACTTATTGAAATCAAAACGAATTCGAAAATGTAAGCACACAGTTTTAACTCCTATTTATCTCAGCTCTCGTTAATAAAACAATAACACAGCAAACAACACCAAATACAATATTTAGCCATCCAAAAAGCAGCAAGCCCTGCACAAAGAACAATTATACCAACATCAAATTGGACGCGTGAAACAAACAAATAACAAGCACTTGGTCAGCAAATTAAACAACACAACCAGTAGCTCCTATTTAATATTCTACCCCATGGTAAGAAATTCATAAACAGTGTGTTGCCGAAGTGTTTAAACCGGGAAGGATCTGAGCAACACTCGAATGTAAGTGAATACCTAATCGCGATAAACTGCGACTTGCCAAGGAGATGATGGCCGCCCCCAAGTGTCACTTTTCTTTGTTCATAAGCTAATATGAAAAGTCGGTTTTCCATGCTAAGAACAGCGAATTTCCGCATGTGCTATCGTTTAGTACTACTCTTCCCCTTCAAAGTCCATTTTCGTTTATTTCGATCCGTTTTTTTTTTCGAGATATACCAATTTCAATCTATTGTACTTCTAACCATTAAACGTCATAGCCTAATGTCCTGTTTTAAACTTTTGTAAACAAACTTTTCCTGATATTTTCGCAACACCACTTGAAAACGGTTACTTGGGAGTTTTCGGGGTCGTTAGTCAGAAATCTGCAGTCAGAATATTTTCTTCCCCGATGCTCTTCCCTTACGTGCTTTACGCTTGGTAGGAGCACTGCTGTACAACGCTAGGATACAAATCTGGTGAATAACGGGGTGAGACAGCGGGTAATGTTTTTAATGAAACTCCTTTTTAATTCATCAGAACTTTCGCTGTTTATCGGACAGCTTTTTCAGTGATGTTTGCTACATAAATGCAAACATAAAGTTAAACAACTAATTGAAACAGTTGAACAAAAGAAAAACAACTTACATTGGAGCCAAGGAAGCCAGCGAAACCACATTCAGAAGATCAAAATTATCAAATTAATGATTCCTGTTCATGATCTTCAGTGAATTTCATTAGACCCAATTCAATGTGGAGCGACATTTTTGTCGCAAAGTGGGTCGTGATCAATGTTTTATTTGTTGAAATTTTCTACAAAATGCTGTACCAAGGACTGCAGGTTTGTAATCAACTACCCCAAAAATACCCGAGTAACCATTTTCAAGCGGTTTTGCGAGGAAATATTACAAAGGTTGGAAACGGTATATTAGGCTACGAAGTACTACAGATTGAAATTGGTATATCTTGTGAAAAACAGAGTCAGATGGAAACAAACGAAAATTGATTTGGAAGGGGAAGAATAGTACTCAGTGATAACATAAGCAGAAACGAGCAAAAATATTCGCTGTTGTTATGACATAATCTCAAATATTACCGAAAGCCGTCTTTTTGGCACCTTGAGGTTAGAATATCTCGAAATCCTGACGCACTAGAGTAATTCTATGGCCGGATTTGGAATCAGCGCTAAAAGATCTACCAAAAGTGATTTCATTCAGATGGCAGAAAAAAGTCCAATTTTGTTGAATTGTGTAATATGCTCCACCGAAATTTTAAAGCGATATCGATAGTTTGATTACTTTCACAGATAGGTATACCTCTAACAGATAATTAATATTTTTAATAACCAAATGCGCGAAAGGATATAATATGTATTTTGTTTATATGACACATGATTTTTACGTAATGAGAGTGTATATCTTTCCAGTAAATGAAAATTTACCATAGTATGTCTGTTACTCATTTTAAGTCCATAATTTGTTAAAACATTTATATCACAAACACATACAATCAGGTGGACTATTTTTAAAGATGTGATGGCGATATTAAAAAAGGACAGTGATACAAATGATTAGATCTTAATTTTTTGTAAAGGTATCTGGATTAACTAACTTATTTTTCTTTCTTAGAGGTATTTCAGTTCGACTGCCCCAAGGTTAACGAAAGTGTTGCAGTGACTCATCCTAGGTATGCAGATCCAGAAGATTGTCAATACTTCTATGTTTGCATTAATGGTGATACGCCGCGTAGGAACGGTTGTAAGCTTGGACAGGTTTTCGATGACGTCAGAAAAATCTGTAATTGGTCTAGACTCGTACCTGAATGGTAAATATATCAAGCTATTATACTTAAATAAAAAAAATGTGAATCAACTGAGATAATATTTTTCAACAATTTTTTTTAACTTAAAATTAATGACATATTTATACAGGTGTCCCACATCTATTTCTCACGTGTTTACTCGTAAACTAATGAATATAAAAACTTGGAGTATAGTCTAGTGAAATTGGGACGACATTATACATAATATTCCCTCATTCTAACACCCCTCGTAAGACTAACTTCTTATCTTCCCTTTCGCCACGTTAGCTTTTCAAATTGTTTCCTCCTTTTTTGTAAGTTTTGGGTAGCTATTAGCCTTCAAATACGATAATATGTAGTAATTGGAAATATTTCAATTATTATAAAAAAAGGAAATCAATAATTGCGTTCAGACATTGAATCCTATTGTTGACAATAGGTATGATAGACAAAAAAATTTTCATTAACGGTTTGCCAAAGTGTTACTAAGAAAACTTGTTCAGAATGAAAAGTTATGCACATTTTCTAAATGATTTGCGTACTTCGATAAAATCCATTATTTGTCAATTTCCTTTCAGGTAAAGTACTTTTTCATTCACAGTATATCAATGTTACTAATTGTAAGAAAAGTTCAGAACGATCAGCCTACTGTCATGGAGTTGAAAATAGAAGAAAAATCTTTATTATTAATTTTACGACGAACATACGATCAATCTCGGATCAGATAACGGGGTATTATAAAATTAAGGAAACATCAAAATTTTCAAATCAAAATTCCAATTTTTACATTTATTCCAGCCACCTCTCACTTTACAAATGATTTGCAGCTCATTCAGTTCATTTATTGCTTCCAGTATAAGCGCTTTTAATACTTCTCTATCATGTGGCATATCATTTGAATAAACCCTTTGTTTTAAGGCATACCGCAAAGAGAAAAGTCCAGTAGTGTAACGTCAGGTCAAACCTACCTATCTGCTTTTCAGGAAAATTATGATCTAACCATTGTCTGACCAAAACTGTAAAATGAGGAGGGCAGACGTCTTGTTGCCAGAACAAGTTGTTACGTAGTTCCAGCTCTAAAATATTTGAAAATTGTAAAACAAATATTCCCAAGATATGCAAACACACGTTCTGATTTAAAACTTGCTCTATAAAATATTGACCAACGATCTGTAAGAAAAACTCCGCTCTATACATTAACTATTTTGTAAGGTTGACTGCTTTTGCTAATTACACAATTAGAGTTATTCCACTCCCAGTAACGACTATGTTGGGTAGATACGTGCTCGTTGGTGCAAAATGTAAATTCATAAGTGAAAAAAATAAATCTCTGAGATCTTCTGTTTTCTAAGTAATTTATTCCAGCCTATAAACAAAACTTTAAACATCTCTCTTCATTTCCAAGTTTAAGTGTATGCAGTAGCTTTGGCTTGAAAAGATGGAGCTTGATGTTCTTAAAAAAATTTGTGATAAACTTTTACCCACGCTCTTCTCTCGTTAACATTTTCAAAAATGCTGCAATGAAATAAAACTACTGACAGACAT
Organism: Dynastes maya; assembly: GCA_029619315.2. NCBI lineage: Eukaryota > Metazoa > Arthropoda > Insecta > Coleoptera > Scarabaeidae > Dynastes > Dynastes maya. The sequence continues at coordinate 36,222,038 of JAROYE020000004.1, forward strand.
AAAATCTTACCATTAACGTTTACTCAAGTAGCTACCTTGATTTTTTGTTTACTACTGCTAATAATTAGAGTAACCAAAACTTGTAGACTCGCATAGGCGTCGGTATAACGGGTTAATATAAGAATACGAAAAATGCATAAATAAACTTACTTGCTAATTATTCATCAAATTACAGGCATCCGGATGTGAACTACTGTAAACTTGCATCATTGCATATGTTTCCACAGTTACTTCTTTAAACCCTGTGCGTCGACAAGAAAAAATATTCTTATACATAGAAAACGATCTCTCCACATCTAAGGAAGTTACATTTGCATGTAGAAACTGTTTTTCAAAAACGGCCTTTAAAGTATTAAAATCGGGATTTTTCCTTAAAACATCTGCCAACTTTTGACTAGCGCATAATCCTGGCGTATCATTTAATGTGTGTAATTTATTTTTTACACTCTCCACTATGTCTAATGATCCCTGCAATGACAATTCAGTACATTGTAGTTTTCTGATGGCATCTAGTAATACTGTATAATTGGTACATATTGTTGTTAAATCTTCTAAAAGTTGAGGAATTTGAAATTCTCTTTGACTTCCTCTAATTGCTTTGGATGCATTCCGATTAAATCGCATTATAACTGATTGAATTTGTTGAAAATGGATCAAATAGTAAGAAGCTGCTATTAGCCAAGTACCCCATCGCGTTAAAATTGGTTCAGGAGGTTCTGGAATACCTGGACAAAATTTACGAAATGCTTTTAAACGTTTAGGAGATTTACGAAACACTGCTTTAGTACTTCCAATCATCCGATCAACGTTTCCGTAATGTTGTCGAACAACTTCACCAACTAAATGCAAAGCATGCTGCACGCAGGTTATATGTATTAAGTTAGGAAATATATGTTTTAAGGATCGCCCAACACTTAACATCGTTGCTGCACTATCTGTCACAATTATCACAACTTGATCTTAGGCAATTTCAAATTTTTTCAAAGCGTTCATTATCACTTTTTGAATATTTTCCGTGGTACATTGTTGAACACGTTTGCAACCTAACAAATATCGAGATGCTGTGTTCTCGCTAGATAAAACGCGAGCTATTACATTCACAATACTGTTTTTCTTTATATCGGTCGTCTCATCCACGGTAATCCATATTTTTTTGGAACACAAATCACGTTTACACATATTTTCTACCATCTCTTTCATTCGCGGCAAATGATTCTGTAATTGTGTTTGTGAGGGTAATGGGTACTTTGGAACGTATTGTCGCCAAAACGTTTTCTCACCAACGACAGCGGAAGATTACAAGAGGTAAACATAATTAATAAATGTATGAGGAATAGTGTATAAGGTATTTCAGTTCTTGCATTTCTCATATGCTTAATGCCATTGACATGCCTCTGGCAATCAGTTCTGTCCAATGCAGCCAAACGAAGATTGCATATTAAGCAAAAAACTGCACTACCGTCATATTTTAAATGGGGAAAAAGTGACACATACATTAGTAGCAAATCTATTACGAGGCATTGTTTTCTTAGGTATGTAAATATTAGTTCTATATGAAACGATACACTAATTATGTGCTTGGTATAATACTACAACACACAAAAAGCACCAGCTATATTTTCAAAAGCGACACGTAAGTACATAACCTTGACCGTTCGACTAATCTCTGTAACAGCTCAACCGGTACTAAAACGAAATCTCTCTCAGTGCGGTTTAACATGATTTATATTCAAGGTCGACACTACATGCCTGCTTCTCTACCGGTTTAGTTTATTTATGAATTTTTCGTATTCTTATATTAGCCCGTAATACCGACGCCTATGCGAGTCCGCAAGTTTAGGTTACTCTACTAATAATTGTACAAAACAACAATATACAGGAAGCAATAAATTAGTTGAATGAAGCGCAAATCATGTGCATCATCTGGGAGCAGAACTTTCGATAAAGAATGACTGTTAATCGTTAAATTAATAAATATCTTTTCCTATTGTCAACTCCATCATGATTATCATAGTAGGCTGATCATTCTGAAAATTTACATAACCCCATAATTTTTCGTTCTAAGCAACTTTTCTTAATAACAGATTGGCATACTGTGAACGGAGAAAGTACTTTACCTGAAACGAAATTGACAAATAATGGATTTTATCAAAGTAGGCCGATCATTCACAAAATTTGCATAACGCCATAATTATTCATTCTTAATAATTTTTCTTAGCAACGCTTTGGTATACTGAAAACGGATAAGGTATTTGCTTGAAACGAAAATACAGTAGTAATCGGCTAAAACGAACTAGCTTAAACCGAACTACCGGTTGTTGAGTACCAAAACCGAGGAAGAGGAAATACATAAGCTTTCAAAAGATAGGTTAACCTTATTTCTATGCGCCAATTTAACGGAAAGTGAAAAAAGAAAATTGCTAAGGATAGGGAAGTCACCACATCCACGATGGATCGAAAACATTAAACAAATTCCTGTGAATTATCAATCAAATAAAAAAGCATAGCGATTTGTAGAAGAACTGAGACTGTGAGATGAAGAGTTGTTATCGAAGAATAGAAAAATTATTTTGTTGGTTGGCAATTGCCCTGCACATCCTCCAGTGAAAGGTTTGCGCAATATTAAATTAGCGTTTATGCCGCTAAACACTAGCTCCAAGCTTCAGTCTATGGATCAGGGAATAATACACGCATTTAAAAGTTACCATCAACATTTTTTGCTTATAAACTTAATTAATTAAAGTGACGAAGGTAAGTCTAGGTCTATAAATTTATTGGATGCAATAAATTTTAGTCATAAAGCATGGCAAAAAGTTAGGGAGAAAACTATCAGTAATTGTTTCAAACATGCTGATTTCTGTACTTCTTTTGATGAGTTTGACTTTGATGACAAATTATCACTTTCACAATAGTTGAATAAGCAAAAATCATCTTTAACAACTATTGACTTATGTCGTTGATAATGAAGTCGTGAAAAGTATTATGCAGAAATATCAATTTTAACGAATTCGTTTATGTAGATGATCAAGTTGCAAGAGCCGAATTCTTAAATGACGATGACATAATCAACAGGGTACTCAATAAATTTATAGAGGATTCCAATAGTGATGAAAGTAATACATACGAAAATGTGCCAATTCCTACTAATGAAGAAGCGTTCCTAAGTGTTAGGAAGCTTCGCTACTTTCTATAGTCTCATAATACGCCCAAAGATGCTTTGGACATATTTGCCAACATTGAGGATAATATTGAAAAAATTTTCGCTGGCGCGAAATTGAAACAATCAAAAATTACATTAATTACTTTTTTAATCAGTAATTAATACATGTAATATTAAAATATATGTATGCAGTTTTTCTCAAAATTTGTGTTCTTGTAATACATGTAAATAAATATCGTTTGAATGATGTAATTATCATTAATTTTTTAATTTGTCAAATGTATTTCATCCATTTTGTTTATTACGAACTCCGCATATAACGAACTGAATTTCTCGGACCCTTCCGGTTCGTTATATCCGGACACTACCGTAGTTTTTGCTCAACTGTAAAAGCTTATAACTCGATTTAAAAAAATCGAAAGCAAACTAAAAATTAGTAGTGAAGTATTTAAATATAAAGTTTCAAACCAAGCAGGACTTATTTTCCAAATATTAAATTTAAAATTTTTTGTCTATCATATCATTATTGTCAACTCTAGCAGTTATGTCAATAAGTACGGAAAACGTGTGTGCCCATTCAGGGCATTAGCTCAATGCCAGCGTCAACCCCTGTCACAATGACAGGGCATTACAATTAAGTTCTCGTATTTAGCCGGTTAGGTTTTCTTTCGAAATACCGTTACCTTTTTTAAAACAAAAATCTACTTCACTATCTACTTCACTTCTACTATTCATTACTTCATAAACAAGCATAGTGCTAACCGAATACAAACCACTTTTATTGTAATTTTTGTAAACACTCGTAAGTAAAGCGTGACGAACGGTTGCACCCACAGAGGCGCCGTGAAAGGAGCTGCGATAGTAGGATATCTACTGCCTCGATCCATGTTCCCCATCGCGTCAATACAGGCTAAGGTGGTAGCGGAATTTGCGGATACAATTGCTTGAATACGCGGATATGTTTGGGAGATTTCACAAATATTTTTTTGGTAGATGATATTAAATAATTCACCTTAGGATACTTGCTTCGAATTGTTTCTGCTGCGAAATGATATACGTGTATCAGGCATGTTATGTGAAGAAGAGTCGAAAAGCATACTTTTAACACCCTACTAGCTTTCAGCATTGTTGCGGCTCCGTCAGAAATTAACATGGTTTGACATGATTTTTTGATTTCTCAACTCGTCTTTTATACAGTCTTTTACTATACTTTGCACATGTGGTAAATTGTACCGCAATTGTCTTTTTGTTGGTAGCTTCCTCGATGGGACATATTTATCCCAAAAAATACGAAAGTTTTCATTATCTACTAGGTATTATTGGATGTTGCATGTACTCAACATGAAAATAGAGTCATACAAAAATTGCCAGTACGGAATATTGTTTCTTAAATTCAATACATGACGTTTACTTTTAATATGACTTCTGCATTCAAATGTCGTGCGACATAGCAACCCTATACCGCAAAATTTGCAGCGAATGTGCGAACCTGTAAATTCCAAACCAGGGAAACGCCAAATATATTTCTTCACATGCGATGCAAGAGGTACAGCAGGCTTACATCCCATGTTTTCGAAAACACACAATGAGAATCCGATAAAGAACTGAACTACTAAACTCCTCGATGTCTACCGCATTACCGAACTCTGCATCCACATATGTACGTACACCCCCCCGTACAGGCGTCTCTGCGGATGCAACAATTTGTCACGCTTTACTCATAAGCTAACGAGACAAATCCACTTTTTTGGATGGCGAAAGTTATTTCATATTATACAAATGTGTTTGACACAAGATACACACGTATATCTTATTGTAATTTGTGTTCTATGTTATTTGTTTTTACGTTTTATTTTATTCTGTTTATATTTGGATTAGTGTTCATAAAACTGAATTTGGATGCTCTGACCCACAATTAACGCATAGTCACTCAGTATGTAGATTTCTTCGAAACCGGATTGAAATAGATGGACAATTTGTCGTATTTAGATTCCTTTCTGTGGGAATACAGACCGGTTGCTCTTGGCTTATAAAACAAAATAATTCGGGCGTGTCAAGATATTACTCCAAATGCAATCAACAAAAAATATTTAAATAGACTAGATACTTTTGAACAGTTTTTGAATGTGATTTAATAAGCAATAGTACAATTTGTTTGTCATAATTTCTGGGAATATTTGGAATTATTGCATATGGCCGCATTTGTAAAACTAGTAGGCGTGCGTCTTTTATCCACCGGATGTAGGTACTGATGCCATCAGTTATTCATCAATACGTTCGTACTGTGGGATGCGTCAAGTTGGTGGCACTTTCGATTTTTAAAATTTCACCTCGCTATCGTTTTGTGTCCGTAAAAATTTTATTTTGAGCCTGTGTTCTTTTCGAGACAATTCTGAAACAAGATATGTGGGTATAAGGACTGCTGTAGACCCTTATTTAGATTTTGAGATATTCGATGATCTAAACTCTAAAAAGGAGGATGTCCCAGTAGAAATTTTTAAATTTTGCGAACAATTGAAGTTGGTAGTGCCATATTCGCTAAGCATGATTTGACTTTTATTGCCAGAACTGCCAACTTAAATTGTCTGCGATTTCTAAAAAAGTCTCATTAGATATTTATTAAGGAAAATAGCCATTATACAACCACTCATCGTTCTGTATACAATTGAAAGGTTAAGCGAGTTATAACATCTCGGGGGATTTTTAATGTACCAAGAAAGGGCAAGGGCCAATTTGAAATATTTAAAAATAAACTTGTCTATTCTACAAACCGTATAATTTATTCAAATAACAAACAACCTACATAGGTGTCTAATAGTACACATTGATAACTAGATATAGAAATTCTTGTTGCCCAATCAGTTGTGACAGTATGCAGTGCGGTCCTAAAGTCCCCCCTCCCATGCTAACTTTTAAACGACAGAAGCTAGCGTTTTTAAAAGAAGTAGGTCGATTTCTATTTTTTGTGAACTAACTTCTGCCGTTATCAGCATTTTAATTGGATATCTGGTTTCATCGGAAGTGACATCAACTTTCTTCTTTTTTTTATTAGAACACCCTATATATTTTGGAAAGGTAATCGAAAGCCGAATCCAACGATGCCACATATGTTATACTTTAACTGAAGGAATATGACGATATGCAGCAATAAAGGTTTTGGTAATCTGTTTCTGTTGTTACGCAAAGTTAGCTACGAGAGAGCCCCAAATTGTTTCTTGTGGTGCCAGACTGATCTAAAAAGCTCGTTGCTAAGCAAAGTAATCAAAACAATTGCCAAAATGTCAAATCTCAATTCCGAAAGCGTAAATTATTTTTATTACAACCTGCATTTGTCTTACTTTCGTTCTTTGTGCTCGTTATTATTTTGTGTAATTTTAAATTGTTTTGTTAATTGTCGTTTCTCCTTTACTTTATCGAACTTTATTGTAATTAATTAATTGTGGTAGGCTTGTTTAAATTTGTTAGTTTTTGATAGGCAATGTGCTTAAGTTTCACTTTTTTATGTTATTGATTTTACAAAGGCCTCCGCATGGACCACGTAAGATGAACATCAAGTACCTAATCTTAATATTCAGTAAATTTGCCAACAATTACCACAAAGCGGAACTTAATTAACACTGCCCTTGTACAGCCGGAAATATCTGATCTTTGCGCTAAGTAAGCATAGATATAGCATTTACAGGGCGAACTGCTTTAACAGAAGATAATATGATTTAAATTATTGTACAATTTGTTGCGCAACCATGGCAAATAAGGTGATAATTGTTGCCAGATTTACATAATATTAAAATTGACCCGGCAATTTTGCATGGTTCGTGCCGAAGCCATCATAAAAGTAACAACACAAATAGCCTAAAAAACAGAATTAATTAATTGCAATAAAGTTCGATTTGACAGTTTGGCAGCTGTTGTGATTACTTGGCCTAGCAACGACCTCTTTAGATCGGTCTGGCGTCACAAGATACAATTTGGCGCTCTTTCCTAGCCAACTTTGCATAACAACAAAAACAGGTTACCAAAACCTTTATTGATGCATATCGTCATATTTCTTAAGTTAAAATGTAAGGTGTGTGGTGTCGTTGGATTGGTTTTTCGATTACTTTTCCAAAAACGTAAAACTATACAGAGTGTTCTATTTAAAAAAAGAAAGTTGACGTCACTTCCGGTGAAATCAGAAAAATTATTGAAATGCTGATAACAATAAAAGTTAGTTCATAAAAAATAGAAATCGATCTACTTCTTCTAAAAACGCTAGCTTCTGTCGTTCAAAAGTTAGCATGGGCGGGGAGCACTTTAGGACCGCACTGTATAGTACATACATATAAAAATTGAACAATTGAACTGTCGATAACGGAAAAAGTTAGTTCATAAAAAATAGAAATCGGCCTATTTTTTCTAAAAACGCTAGCTTCTGTCGTTCAAAAGTTAACATGGGAGGGGGACACAGTTTACGTCCGCAGATCAGATATCAAATTTTTCCAACTGTTTCTAAAGTCAGCGGGGAATGGTTATATTTTGCATCAATCAAAACATAACAGTGTTTGTGTTTTCGAAATGTAGAATTTGCTTGTATGTAATTATAGATTATGTTACGAAGGCATTTCACTCCATTTTTACACAATTTGCAAAAGGTTTAAGATATGACAGCATTCTATATACAATACCGTCTCAATTTTTTCGGTTTTTACTGCATACCTACGTCTATTGGTTTCCCGGTAAATACATGGGAAAATAGATGTGAGATACTGTTTATATCATGTACGTATGTACATGTTTTTGAAACCGATAAAGAGAATAGTTTAAAATTTAAACAACATATATATTTTTATTTCAGTGCTGATTGGTACAAAGGTCAGTTGACTGATGAAGAATTAGCAGCTCTTGAAAATCCTCCAACACGTAAGCCTAGACCTATTCGCAGAAAGGGGGTTAAATTACCAAGACAAGAAGAATCAGATTAAATTTCTACTTCGTAGTGCTGTAAGAATATATATGCTATTTATTCTAATAATACATATGTATTATTATTTTTCGATTAAAAAAATATATATGTATATATATATTGTTTCTGTGAACTAAGTAATGATGGTGAACATTGTATGCATAAATCCATAACTTATTATTGTAAAATAAAGTGTTTGTTTCTTAGATTGGATTGGATTTTTTTCTCAAATCCTGCTTTCAATATGCCTTGAAAAAATATCGTAGATATCACATTTTCAATTTTAATATATTTCAATGTACTTCTTGATATACCTATGTTTTTATAGTCGCATATTAACTGCGAAATAAAAGATTTTTTTGATATACCTTTCCTCATTTTTAAAACAAAAAAATGTGTTTCACATTTTAACTTTTAATGTTATTATATTTTAGCGTAAAGAAGGGTGTTAACACTAGAACCGCCGAGAATTCCTCATACCTCGAACCGCCGCCCCGGCCAAATTGACCGGTGATTAAAACTGAATTTTGTTTCGACTGTTTTTATTAATTAACATAATTTGTTTGCATAAAAGTGTATATTTATTCACAAAATATAAAAATAACTTCTAACTTAACTTTGGTATTTTAAATATCGTTACAATTTTTGCACATATGTGGAAAATGTGGATTTTAAGTAACTTATTGCAAAAATTGTAAGACGTACATGTCCAGAAAAGAAATGTGAAAATAAGACTTACGACAGCGTAAATCTTATTTTCACATTTCTTTTCTTGACATGTACGTCTTTTGCGAGATTGCTTATCTGTCTTTGATCCAGTCTGTAAGTTCTTGTTGCATTTTTGATTCCATGTTCCCTCCTAAGGGTCTTCTTCGTTGTTATTGGATTGTTGCGAGAACTCTTCTGCCAATAGCGGAATGAAGTCGCGACGTTTTATTTTTTTGACAGTGATGTCTTTGTGTACAGCAAACGCATTGATTGTAGCAAGATCCAATATATTATAAAAAACATGGACAGGCCATCTTCTTGAGGGTGCCTTTACGCTGTATTTTCGGGTCATTTGATCTACTACGTCAACGCCATATTTTATGCTATTATAGTATAAAACTGTTTCTGGCTTTTTCTTTGTACCAGCATCAATCGAAACTTAGATATTGCGTACTTAGAAGGAGAACATTTTTGTTTATTTTGGTTTGATACGCTGTCAAAGTGCAAACATTTTCTTTACTTGTGAATAAAACAGTTTCATATAAAGAACCTTTGTTTTTTTTTATTACTTCGGGAATTTCTTTTCTTGACCTGTTCCCAGTTCCAACAATTATGGTGTTTAGTTTTGCTAATTTCTTTGCAAGTTCCAAACTGGAAAAAAATTGTCCGTTTTCACATTTCTTCCTTTCTTGGTGTAAGGCTCTAATAAGTGGTTGTCCTATTGGTCTCGAATCATCTTTTCCTGAATATGGGAAGGCATTCAACACATATTTAGCTTCAGTGTCAACAGCATGCCAAAATTTAATGCCAAACTTACCCAGTTGTTTGGACATATATTGCGTAAATCGACATCTTGCTTTTGTAGGAAAAAGTTGTTCGTCTATTGTTATGTTTTCTCCGGGCAAATTTGGGCCATATTTCAAAAACTAAAGCAAACTTGTCATGTTCCAATCTTTCTTTCCTTGTAGGCTTGAGATCGAATCTGAGATATCGCATGATTTCTCTAAATTTGTTTCTAGACATCGTTTGACTAAAATACCATATTCCCCACTTTTTAGACCACAAGGAATGGAATTCTAAGTGTCTGGAACCCTGAGCACCACGTGCGTATAGAATGGCAATAAAGGATTCTAGATCTCCTAAAGATAATTGCTAGTCTTGACTGTCTAGTTGTCTTCTAGCTTCAGCCTCGGTGCATTATTTTATGTGTCTCAGCATCGAATCGTCGATAAATAATCTCCAGAAACTACTCACATTTTCTGCAGTTACTTTTTGTTTTGCATAGCCTGTTGACCCTGGATCGTCCCTGAATATATTGGGTTGGGTTTTTCTCCCTGCAGTAGGCTGACTCGTAGAAATTATTTGCCATTGGGAATTATCTTTTGATTTGCAAACTGCACCAAGATTGAAGGAAAATCTTTTTTCTGTTGGTTTCTTTTGCTGGCGATTTGAACGAACAGACGTTTTCACTTCCTGCTTATCACTGGAACTAGCACTAGTCACTGCACCCGTCATTGTAAGATTCACCACTATTTTGTTCCTCACTCGCAACAACTCGAGAACGAATTTCGTTTTCACTGTCCGTACTAACTGTTTTAGAATCATTCTCGGAATTTCCTGGTGAAAGATTTTCCAGTTCGTGTAAATACGCTAAAGCTTGTGCAGCCGAGAGGCCTTTACTGGACCACATACTGTTCAGTCTAGCTAAACAAGACGAATGCACTTTCAGAGTACTACCGATCTTTTTATATATTCACAATAATGCAGGTTGAAACTTGCAAAATATTTTGTACGCATGCACCAAATTAAGTTTGAGCATATGCGACACAAAAAGAGCACGAGTAGAAACAGGTTCTTTGTCGAGGGCAAGGTTGAACATGCCGAAACAAGTACTAACAAATAGGAACAAGCTCCGATCGGTTGATACAGTTATATGCCTTGTTTTATATGCAATAAATGTTTGAAATTATGTATGTATTTACATGCGGTACTTGCCTAAATGTTTAGTTCTTTTAAATGTTGCAACCAAGAAAAAGAATTGACAAATAAAGTTTGTCAAAACATTTTTTAACGTACCGGTCAATTTGACCGGGGCGGCTGTTTAATGTAAAATTTCCCAGAACACCGTTTAGAGTTTTACAAAATATTCAAAATTTTGTGAGAGCATTGCCAAACTAAATTTAGGAAAAGTCGCATGATTTCAAGATCATATCAAAATTAATTCCGTTGAAAAAAAAACTTTAAGATTGAAAGACGGTCAAATTGACCGGTGCGACGGTTCTAGCGTTAACCCCAAAACCGGTCTGAAAATATAGTTAATTTTCACAATTAGGAAGTACAGTTTAAACCAATTTAACTTTATACCTAATTATGGACACCAACAGAAAAGATTCTTTGATCTTATTCCATCATTTTAAAATGTATTTACAAGTGCATAGGTAATTTTCATGGCTACTCTATAAATTAGATCTGGCGATGTAACTAAAGAACTAATAAAGAAAAATGCTGACGCGTGTTTTTTCTAACCTTATTACGGCGCTGATCAAATATGCTGTAATTTTATAGCAAAGACGATACGCTGGTGAGTTTTGGAGCAAAAGTCATATTTGTGTATAAAATCAATTTTATGTTAACTTCAGCGCGTCATAAGGTGTGCGATGCTGTGTCCATTACTCCATGTTCTTTGCCACAAGCGTATCTAACAGACTAATAGATTTCATAGGTATGCATGTGACGGTAACATGCTTCCGTCACAATATCCTTTTCTCTATTCTGAGAATGGACGGCGATTTCAGGGTCGGGTCGCGAAAGCATAATACTCTCTTTTCGAACGGAAAGCCAAACATTATTCGCCTCTTGCGGTTTTTGTTTGAATATTTGTATCTGTAGTTTAACGTTGCAAAGGTTTCTATTTTATTTGCAGCACGGTTCTTGGTTTGCGTAACTTCTTCCTCCTAGTCGGTTCCTCCTCCTTTTAATGGACAAATTGCATCTGGTTGCTGCTAAGGTAGCCCTTTGCCACGTGGCGCTGGCAATCGATTGGATAAGCTCCGAGACGCTCGGTAGCTCCAGATCGTTTCTCAAGATTAAGTTTCTTACATACCGTGGTGCGCCGGTGATTATTCGCATGAGCCGGTTCCGGAACCTCCGGAGTTAACTCGGATGACTGGGAGTTGTCGCGTATCAGACCACCCCGTAAGTGATCTTGGAGCGCATAAAAGACAAGTACATGCGTCGCTTCTGACCGAGATGTAAGCAGCTGTTGCGATTGTCCAATAGATACAATGTATCAATCGATGCGTTGAGCTTGCGCTTAATTAGGTCGTGTCCACGCCAGCGCACTATTACATATATCCATAATAACAAACGTTAAATATTTAACATTGTCCAATCACGGGATTAGAAGACCCGACAACTGCAACGTGTTCGCGCGGGGACGCCTTTTTTTCGTGAATTGAACGATTACGGTTTTAGACGGGTTGATCGCCAACCTCCGCCTGTCGCACCAGCCAGTAAATAAGTCAATACCCCTCTGCATAGCTCTAATTGCATTCTTTTCGTTTTTGTGGGTGGTGTAGATCGCTGTATCATCAGCATAAAGATCAAGACTCTCTGCGAGCGCAGGATATCAGACATGTTGGTAATAAACAATGTTGGATTCTTGAAGGACATCTGCGGTTAAGTTCCGCTCCAATGAAAAACTCTGTAGACTAGTCCGATATTAAACCTGCTGGGTATGGTCTCCAGTCGGTCTAAGTCAAATTGTCTGCCAGTTCGTGTAGGTCTGACAACAGGCTAATTGACCGCTAATTCTATGGGACACCATGATCCGCCCTAGGCTTGGGAATCGTCACTACTGTCGAGAACGTCCAGATGACGTCCAGATGATTGATTGGCCTGGTTGGTAACCTCATCGTTCCCAGGAATCTTTCCGTTTTTGAGCCATTTAATATAGATTTACCCACTCATTAACCGAGATTCCGTCCACTTCCTCTTCATCCACAGAAGAAGACAGATGCCGATCAACCTCAGAACCCACATGCTGACCAAAAAGTGGATCCCTAGCCACCAAATCTGATGCCTCCGCAAGAGCACGTGCCAAAATATCAGGTTTATCACCATCGTCTGTTCTGTCATTGTCTAACAGTGGACGCGTCAAATTTCTGTTACTCTTAAGAGCCTCAGAAATTCTCCATAGCGGTCCATCTGCCGTTGTTGTGGACGAAATCTTTTTGTCGGGGATTTCCGGAAGAGGCGGAAAATATACGTTGAGCTCTTTTTCTGGCCTTCCTTTTTTCCACTACTAGTTTCTTAATATCTAGAGGTAGCCACTCGTCAGATATGTAGGCTCTCACTGCGGTGGACTCCTCGGGTGACGTGGAAACTAATCGAGTGAAGTCCCGTGCTGCCTGATACAAGCCCACTCTATCCGTCAAACTGCAACGAAAATCCGCGTATCGACATGTAGTGTCAATCGGGGTGAAGTCTATCAAAAAATTACGATTTTTTCAGATAACTGAAAAAGAAATTATTATATTCTAATCTAATTAAAAATATAACTCCGCTGGTGTTTAGGCTGTCGATTGGTCACTAGATCAGGGCCGTACGATGAGTATTTGTTTCAAGTTTTGATTAAAATGTGATATTAAAATACACAATTTTCACTTTAGAACGATTTAGTGTGAAGTCAGAAACAAAAAATATACCTATTAAAAAAATATAGCAACATTTACGGCAAAATTTTGCTATAGAACGCATATTAACAAAAAAGAAACATTTATTCTTTGAACGCGTTTTAAACAGTCATTGATTTTTCTTTTCAGAAAATTTTCCAGATTGGAACCGTGTTAAGTGTGCGTCAGTATACCGACGTTTCGCTTTTCATCGCAGGTGGCTTCTCCTAGGCTGCATCATGTCAAACCCTGATGACAATCAACTGTTTGGCATGATGGGTTACCACAAGCACTCATTTTCTTTGAGTATTTCCGTGGCATCTATTAAGAAAGTGTAACAATTTAGAACAGAAACTATATTTGCTACTTCTATATACAAAAGATTATTGTACGATTCTAAGGCGCATGTCTACAAAATGCTTTAAAATTTAAATATTTAGCAGTTTTGGCGTTTATCTAAGACGCGTAGAAAATACAAACATGCCTCACACCAGTGCAAACATAATTCACAAAATCATATAAAATCAATTGCTTTAAACCTAACTGCAAAACCAAACAAAACTCTGCGATAACCATGTGATCGATCGTGATTTTCTTACAAAAATTGCAAGCATTAAATTTCCATATTTATTTGGAGACAGCTTTTATTGAGCTGCAGCTCCTTATCACCTAGAGTAGTTATGACCGGCCTAGTTTCCATAGATACAGCTGTGCAATTTTTTTATTTCACATACCTGTACAAATTAAAAAATTTGGTTTTTTAATTCTTAATAATTTATGGAAAATTGCCAGTTGGCTATATTGCTGTAAATTGGAAACAGCTGGCTATTTATGCGTTGCTCCCATACGCATTAAAAAATGCAAGGAGCCCAGTTTGATGAACTTCACCCTGACCAATCGTCATCATCCCGGTTGACGGTACTCATAAAGTCTTTCCATCTGGCTTAAGGTCTATTTTGGTTGTTTAATACAACCTCTTCATCGATATTTAATAGAATAAGATTATGGTTAGAGGGCAACTCCGAAACCGACATTACCTCTAACGTATAAGGAAAATTCTGGACCAAAACGATGTCAGAGATATAGCTATTAAATTAGATTTGGTTGATAACCGGGATATCTATGAAATATTCTCCTTTCTGTTAGATACGTATGTATCTATCAAATTAGATTTGGTTGTCAACGTGTTTACCTCTATTTTGGTATTTTATACGCTGTGTAAAGACATTTCTCTGATTTTTTGGCAAATAAGAAAAACGGCAATAGGTTTCCGCCCACTTAATCTTTAATTCTGAAAGAAACAAAGTTTTAATCGTTGTTTTAGACTTCTATGACCGTTGTCTTGCTTGGTTATCCGACATGAACCGCTTCTTTATTGTTGGATGAGAGTTATTCTGGACCATAGTATATAGGACCACCAGTTTTGAAGCAACGACGATTGGAATACGCCAGAAGAAATCTCGTATAAACGAATCTCTTAAGAACAACACGCGGTTCGCAACTCACCGAAATAAAATCTTTGTTAAGACAACACGGTTTCTTGATTATCAAAAACAAACATAAATAATATTCCATCTATTATCGTGCAGTATATAGAAGTATTTATGCTGATTAACAGACTTCTATACCGCTGTATGTTTGGCCCTAGCAGCACCGTTATGTGTATGTAGATACATTAGAATATACGGATATTTTTGTTTCTGGACATATTCTGTGCAATCTTTTACTCTTCAAAACATTGGTTTACTACATAATATCAAATAATATAAATCGCACTATTGCAATGAAAGAGAGCAATTAATGCTATGATATTTATTGAATGATAGGTATAACATTGTTTCCATAACGTCAAAAAAGAAACAAATTTTTTTACACTGTATTTATATTACGTGGACCTCATTTATG
The DNA here is from genome assembly GCA_029619315.2 of Dynastes maya. Lineage (NCBI taxonomy): Eukaryota > Metazoa > Arthropoda > Insecta > Coleoptera > Scarabaeidae > Dynastes > Dynastes maya. The sequence continues at coordinate 36,237,426 of JAROYE020000004.1, forward strand.
TTTACGAACTTTCACAGTACCATTTTAGAGAGTGAAAGTAAATTTATAATTATGTAACGAATATTCATTGATATTTAAAAAATATCATGTAGGTAAAATAGATACAAGCTTAAAATTAAATACTATTTTACTTGCGATCCTCTATTGTATAGTTTTATTTTTCAAAATGTATGTATAAAACATTAAGAAAATGTCAATGAAACAAACATTAAAGAAACTGGAGTGTTATAGTATAGAAGAATTTGTCCCAAATTATAAATAGATATTGTATGTATATGTATATACAGGTCTCGCGTTGTAGGATGGCGAGTTCCGGCGCTGTCCGAAGTTACTGTCGGACATCGTTCGGGAAAATTCAAGTTTGAATGCAACATGCAGTGGCGTAGCTCGACTTATTTTTTAAATTATGTTAGCATAATAAAAAACTACGAAAATAAAGTCTTGTATTTCCACCACGCATCTGAAGCGTTCACCATCCTATAACGCACAAACTGTACATCATATTCCGTGCGTTTGCCAATGTTTGTTTGTCTTTTTTATGTCGCGTTTATCCTTTTTATTCCGTGTGTTTTTATCTTTACACCAATTAATTATACATTAATTTTATTTATACTATTTTAATTATTTATATTGATTGTTATTGACCTTGACAAAGTGTGCTTTTTACAGTAAATAAATTATATGATAATGTTTGTAATATTTGATTGCGAATAAAAGTAGGTGAAGGTGGGGTGCACTAGGTGCAAAGGATCGGTATATTTTCTTAATGAATTATACAGTGCGGACCTAAAGTGTCCCCCCCCCCCCATGTGCTAACTTTTGAATGACAGAAGCTAACGAAATTGGTCGATTTCTATTCCTTGTGAACTAACTTTTGCTGTTATTGGCAGTTCAATTGTATTTCCGGCGTCACCGGAAGTGACGTCAACTTTCTTATTTTAAATAGAATACTTTGTATATTTTTACATTTCTGGAAAGGTAATCGAAAGACGAATCCAAAGATATCGCATATGCTATACTTTAACTTAAGACATATGACAATATGCAGCAATAAATGTTTTGGTAATCTGTTTGTGTTGTTATGCAAAGTTGGCTAGGAAAGAGCACCAAGTTGTTTCTTGTGACGTCAGACTGATTTGAAGAGCTCGTTACTAAGCAAAGTAATCATAACAATTGCCAAACTGTCAAATCTCAATTCCAAAGGTGCAAATTATATATCCTGCATTTGTCATACGTTCCTTCTTTGTTCTCCTTATTATAAATTATAAAAGGCACCTCAACGTGAAGAGTGTACCCCTGTCGTATATCCTATCTCAAAATAAAAATGTCTATAATCTGTACTTGCTGTAATACTGAAACAGAAAAACACAAATTAATAACTTGCGCCATATGTAACCAATCGTTTAATCACACATGTGTTGGTCTTACGAGTACTGACCTGAGTACCATCATATCTAAGGGTGCTATTGGTATGACATTGAGTTGCTCCACTTGTAGGGGTGGCTCTGGTAACGTTATTGATGAACTGAAATCAATGATTGCTGGTTTGATGAGGAAAATTGGGGACTTAAAAAAGCAACTCGCTTCATCTACTCCAACTCTACAACAGTGTGTTTATAGCTTCGAATATGTCATTCAGTAGATGGAAGAGCGTCAGGCAAAGGAAATGTAACATTATATTATCCGGCATTCCGAATCGTCTGCTACTTCGAGGAAAGATCGGGACAGTGATGAGGGGCGGCGTGTCAGTGAAATTATCAAATACCTTTGTTCTGAAGTACCTACAGGTGGTATATCCCCGCTGAGGTTGGGAAAATATGATCCACAGCGCTCCAAGCCAAGACTACTAAAGGTTAAATTATCTGATATGTCTGCAGTTCATGGACTTGTTAAAAAGGCCAAGAATCTAAAGGACAGTACTTCTTACAAAAATATTAGAATCTTTTTTGACAAAACGTCTAAACAAATCGAATATTACAACTCCATTAAATTGGAACTGCAGAAGCGTAAAGATCAGGGCGAGATAAATTTACAGATTAAGTACGTCTGTGGAGTACCGAAAATCATGCCGTCAAACTAGTTTCGTCCAACACGTTTCCAAATTCACTTAGCTGTTACTACCAAAATGTGAGGACTATGTGCCCAAAATCCGTGGATTCCTGCACTGCATGCTGTTCTGCAGATTATGATATTGGGATAACGGAAACATGGCTTACAGATTGATGTTTTACGTCAGAATACTTTCCTGAGTACTACAACGTATATAGGTATGGCAGACGACTAATGCAAGTACAGTCCCTGGCCAAATTACTTCAAACGCTCAATATTTTGTAGTTTCTTCATAATAAAATATAAACTATACATGTATTATATTTTTTATTTATAAAATATATTGTAAAAATATGTAACATATGTAAATATTAAATAAGTAATTAATATTTAGTCCATAACCCATGATTTTTAATAACAGCCTTAATTCTTCGGGGCATACTTTCAATGCAAGATATGATATATATCTTCATCGTTCTCCCATACATCCTTTATATTCTTCATTAATATTTCCTTTGTAGGGTCTTCTCTTTCATATATCTTACTTTTTAGTCGATTCCATACGTTCTCGATGGGACTGAGGTCCGGTGAATTTCCGGGCCAACGTAAAAGAGGTATGTGATTGTCTTTGAATTTCTGACCTTTTGCCTTTTGCCACATGGCAAGGAGCATTACCTTGCATAAATATACGCCCTGTCAGTATGCGGCGTCCTGGCTTAAAATACGGTAATAACGTGTTTTTTAACACATTTATGTACTGCTCTTGACGCATTGTACCTTCAACAAAATACAAAGGGCCGGGTCCGTCTCCACTAATCACTCCCCAAATCATTACCTGCGGAGGGTGTTTTACAGTTCGAAGAACCGTGGACTCTGTGAGACGTTCGCTAGGTCGTCTACGAACAAATTGTGCTCGCTGCACTAACACACAGAGCGAACACTCGTCAATAAAGAAAACCTATTAAACAATGCAAACATTAATTCAGTAAGAATCACGTTGTTAAGTTATTCACCTTTTTCCAATTCTCGTCTGTGAAATGTCGATATTCTCTTGCAAAGTTGAGACGAGCAGATTTCATTTTTTCTGTTAAACGCAGCTTTTTTACAGGTCTTCGGCCCATTAGGCGATTTTCGCGCAATCGGCGCCTGACAGTTCTGCTCGAAATCTCTATTCCTCTCTCTTGTAAATTTTTTTGAATCATTTTAATTGTAGCAAATCTATTGCTCAAAGCCTGATGAACAATTTCACGGTCAGAACTCTTCGAAGTTTTTTTTTTCCGACTGCACTTTGCCCGTCTTTGTGTCGATGTGCTAGCTCCTTCGCTTAAGTTTCTAGCTAAACGCGATACAGAAGAAGGAGATACTTTCTGTAATTTTGCAATTTCTCGTTGTGAATGTTTGTTTGATTGTAGAAGAGCTTATATAGCGGCTTTGTTCACTTGTTAAATCTTTCCCTGGCATTTTCTATAAAAAAACCCCAAATATTTCAATTTTTTTCAAATTCCAAATAATTAATTATTAAGAGAAAGATAGAATAACAATTTTACCTTTGCAATAACGATATATCAACACAAAACACTTAACGATACTCCACAACTTAGCTTCTAAAACTAATAACTTATATAATAACTTATGACGAAATATTTTAAAAAATATCGATGCATTCTCTAAACTGTGAACTCGCTAAATGTAAGTTGATAACTGAAATATTTATATATACGTACATTACTCTTCTAAATATCATTTCTCTGGTATTTTTATTTATTGTTACAATAATTTAGTCCCCCTATAAACGATCGGATTCAAAGCAAAAGAATATCACTATAATAGGATGGGAATTTCCAGGTAAAAGGGTTGATTTATGACATGTTTCAAGTAATATGGCCAGGGACTGTAAACAAAACTACTGGTGGAGGTTCTTTGATTGCAATCAATAATAAGTTAAAGACCAGTTTTAGATTTATCACTAAAGCTGGCCACGAGCGATACCGCGCAGTAGCGTAGAGTCGACCAGGCCTCGCGTTCCACTAGAGTTATTCTGCTAATAGAGATGTTTGCTGCCGCAAATAATTTCGCTCATCTTTTAAATAAAAATAAATAACACGTGCTCAAATACTTACCATTTTAAGAGTCCTCCGTGAAATCACAAAATGAATAATGTCTGTTGAATATCTGCAACATTAGATATGTTTCAACTGTTGTTTCGGCAAAACTAGTACGGCATGAGGAAAAAATGCGTTTATATGCAGAGAACGAACGTTCTACATCTAGTGACGTAATATTTGCGTAAGTAAAATAATCTTTCAAATAACTTAACGATTCTGTTGACGCACCTTCACAAATATGTCTTAATGTGCCAAAATCAGAATTTTTCTCAAAAACACTTTCAAATTTTTCTAGAACAGAAACATTTTTTGCGTCTTCAATCGCGCATAGCTGTGCGTGAACATGTGCACTATTTGTAGAGATTCTTCTAACGGCGCCGTAGGATTTTGTAATTTTTCTATTGCATCTGCTAGCCCGAAGTAATTGTCGTGAATGATTTTTAAATCCATTTTAAGCTGACTATCTTGAAATTTCGACTGGTTTTTCTGGATAGCGGCAGCTTCCTTTGTATCGAATTGTAAAACCTGGTTCTTAATATTGTCAAAATATTTATGATAATAAAACGCAGCCTGCAACCATGTTCTCCAACGAGTCAGAATAGGTTCTGGTGGCTCTGGTATACGGGGGCACAGTCTGTGAAATTCGCGAATACGTTTCGGTGATTTGACAAATACTGCTTTGGTATGCGCTGTTAAAGCGTCTACCTCAGGATAATATTTTCTGATACTATCCGCCACAAGATTGAGAGCATGAATTTTACACGTAATGCGTAACAAATTAGCAGAATGCTTTTTAAGAGACCGGCCTACAGAAAGCATGTCTGCAGCATCATCACTCGCTAACATCAAGAGTTGGTTTGTTGAAAGTTCAAACTTGTCCAATGTATTTACCACTAACTTTGAAATTACTTCGGCAGTACACTGTTGTATTCGTTTGGAGACTAATAGAATTGAAGGTGCCGATTGATGAGGTTCCAATTTGCGTGCCATTACATTAAGAACAGAATGTTTCTTCCGATCTGTTGTTTCGTCGACACATAACCACAATTTTTGATCTTTCAACTCCGATTTTATTTTTTGTTCAATATGTTCGCGCGCAGATGGCACAATTCTTCGTAACGATGTTCGACTTGGTAATTTGCACTCCGAATAGTTATTCCAAAAGCAGAGAAATGGTTCCTTGTCTAGTAAATTAAACGGCATATTACATGCGATAAACGTGACGCATAAATTAAATATAAATTTTTCACTGTCTCGTGCGCAATTTCTTTTTGAGACATACTTTTCACTATTTACGTGTCGTAGACAATGTTGTCTGGACCAACACATTAACGGGATTTTACAGATTACACATTTAATTTTAGCACCTTCATATATTAAGTCTGGAATTTCTGCAATAAATTTTCGAAGTTTGTCCGTCCGCGGTTGTTTTGCTGACGAAATCATAATTTTTCTAAGACAGATAAACAATTGCGCAAATGACCGGCAGCGAAAATGTCCGTACTGCTCCGCAGACGAAGTAATACTACCGTTCCTCTCGGTCCGAACTGATTCTACGCCGATGCGCGGTACCGCTCGTGGCCAGCGTTATTTATCACTAATTTTAGGTTATTTTTTTCTTACTGATATTATAGGTGCCAAATGTGTACTTAATAGCTGTTTTATAATATATATACTTGTAATTTATATACCGCCAGATGTTGCTGTCGATTATCTTGAAAACTTTCCGGAAATATTTGAACAGATTATTATTAATTATAAAAATGTCTTAATAATTGACGACCTTAATATCACCCACTTTAATGATAATATAAATGACCCGCATGTTAACTTTTATTGATTTTGTTAGTTTGTGCCAATATAACGTTGTTGAAAATTGTAATAGTCGATTATTAAATCTACTTCTGTCAAACTGTATTGTATGAAGATGCACATCATGCTGCCTTAGATATCTCTATACTCTACAATAACAACAAATTTGTCAATTTTCCTAGTAACTCAATCTATGTCTTACAACTTTAAACGCGCTGACTTTCCGAATTTGTATAATGCCTTAGCAACAACTGATTGATCGTTTTTGGAAGATTCCAAAGACGTTAACATTGCCTGCAATTTATTTTATGAAAAATTGTATTCCTTATTTGAATTATATTTACCTCTACATAATAATCGAAGAAGACGGTATCCAACCTGGTATACTTATGAGATCATTCAAAACATCAAACTGAAAGTTTATTATTTTAAACAATTCAAAAGATCTAAAAATTCCGATGCATTAAGTCAGTATAAATACTTAAGGGTGTTAGTAAAGAATCAAATGAAAGTTGCGGACCAGGGTCACATCTCTAGTGTGGAAAGTTCGATCTTAGATGATCCCTGCAAGTTCTGGTCCTACATACATAGTAAAAGCAGTAGTTCTCGAATTCCTGTCTCTATAAGTTTCGACGATATTACATCGACAAGCTATCGTTGATGGTTTTCAGTCATACTTTACCAGTGTATATATTGACCATAATCCAAATGTAGATACTCCTCCTTGTTTTGGTTATTCAATATGCATTAATGTCACCGGATTGATTGAAGTAGAGGTGGATGCTGCCATCCGAAAATTGAAGAACAAGATGACTGCTGGTCCGGATAGTATCCCAAGTTTCTTGGTTCGTGACTGTAGGATTATCTTCGTGCACCCATTAACAATCATCTGTAACTTAGCTCTTACAACAGCTACATTCCCAGATCTTTGGAAGTGTACCAGAGTATGCCCAGTACTCAAGAGCGTATCGTCTTGTGATACGAGAAATTATTGACCTGCTTCTATTCTCAATAACTTCGCCAATGTCTTCGAAGCCGTTCTTTACTCCCGCATCTATCCATTTGCTTCAAATTACATGTCAATTGATCAGCATGGTTTTGTTAAGAAAAGACTGTTTCGAATCTAGCCATTTACACGCAATATACTCACACTTGATGCCTGCGGACAAGTTGACGTCATATACACCGATATCTCCAAGGCCTTTGACCACATTAACCATTTATGACTACTAAGAAAACTACAAACATTTGGCTTCACTAATGCGTTAATTTCGCTGTTTTCTTCATATTTAACTAATCGAATCCAGTATGTATAATATGCTACAATGGTTATAAATAACGCTGGCCACAAGCGGTACGGCGCATCGGCGTAGAATCAGTTCGGACCGAGAGGAACGGTAGTATTACTTCGTCTGCGGAGCAGTACGGACATTTTCGCTGCTGGTCATTTGCGCAATTGTTTATCTGTCCTAGAAACATTATGATTTCGTCAGCAAAACGACCGCAGTCGGACAAACTTCGAAAATTTATTGCAGAAATTCCAGACTTAATATATGAAGGTGCTAAAATTAAATGTGTAATCTGTAAAATCCCGTTAATGTGTTGGTCCAGACAACATTGTCTACGACACGTAAATAGTGAAAAGCATGTCTCAAAAAGAAATTGCGCACGAGACAATGAAAAATTTATATTTAATTTATGCGTTACGTTTATCGCATGTAATATACCGTTTAATTTACTAGACAAGGAACCATTTATCTGCTTTTGGAATAACTATTCGGAGTGCAAATTACCAAGTCGAACATCGTTACGAAGAATTGTGCCATCTGCGCGCGAACATATTGAACAAAAAATAAAATCGGAGTTGAAAGATCAAAAATTGTGGTTATGTGTTGCCGAAACAACAGATCGGAAGAAACATTCTGTTCTTAATGTAATGGCACGCAAATTCGAACCTCATCAATCGGCACCTTCAATTCTATTAGTCTTCAAACGAATACAACAGTGTACTGCCGAAGTAATTTCAAAGTTAGTGTTAAATACATTGGACAAGTTTGAACTTTCAACAAACCAACTCTTGATGTTAGTGAGTGATGGTGCTGCAAACATGCTTTCTGTAGGCCGGTCTCTTAAAAAGCATTCTGCTAATTTGTTACACATTACGTGTAAAATTCATGCTCTCAATCTTGTGGGGGATAATATCAGAAAATGTTATCCTGAGGTAGACGCTTTAATAGCGCATACCAAAGCAGTATTTGTCAAATCACCGAAACGTATTCGCGAATTTCACAGACTGTGCCCCCGTATACCAGAGCCACCAGAACCTATTCTAACTCGTTGGGGAACATGGGTGCAGGCCGCGTTTTCTTATCATAAATATTTTGACAATATTAAGAACGTGGTTTTACAATTCGATACAAAGGAAGCTGCCGCTATCCAGAAAAACCAGTCGAAATTTCAAGATAGTCAGGTTAAAATGGATTTAAAAATCATTCACGACAATTACTTCGGGCTAGCAGATGCAATAGAAAAATTACAAAATCCTGCGGTGCCGTTAGAAGAATCTCTACAAATAGTGCAACATGTTCACGCACAGCTATGCGCGATTGAAGACGCAAAAAATGTTTCTGTTCTAGAAAAATTTGAAAGTGTTTTTGAGAAAAATTCTGATTTTGGCACATTAAGACACATTTGTGAAGGTGCGTCAACAGAATCGTTAAGTTATTTGAAAGATTATTTTACTTACGCAAATATTACGTCACTAGATGTAGAACGTTCGTTCTCTGCATATAAACGCATTTTTCCCTCATGCCGTACTAGTTTTGCCGAAACAACAGTCGAAACATATCTAATGTTGCAGATATTTAACAGACATTATTCGCTTTGTGATTTCATGGAGGACTCTTAAAATGGTAAGTGTTTGAACACGTGTTATTTAATTTTTATTTAAAAGATGAGCGAAATTATTTGCGGCAGGAAACATCTCTATTAGCAGAATAACTCTAGTGGAACGCGAGGCCTGGTCGACTCTACGCTACTGCGCGGTACCGCTCGTGGCCAGCTTTAGTTATAAATCTCAGTTGTTTTACGCCACATCTGGGGTACCACAAGGTTCAAATTTAGGTCCCTTAATGTTTCCGCTATTTATAAATGACATAGCGGAACAGATCAATTGTAAGAAGTGTATCTTTGCCGATGATTTGAAAATTTTTACTTCGATAACCACACAAGAAGATTGTATCCATTTGCAGAGTCGGATCAATGTAATTGCAAGATGGTACATAGTTAACTGTCTGCACCTAAACACTGCCAAGTGCAAAATTGTAACATGCACTAGGAGGGCGAATCCCGTAATCTTCAATTACATTACAAATTATGTACCTATTTCTCGGGTTTCAATAATTAAAGAATTGGGTATTTACTTCGATACAACCCTTGCATTTTCTATGCATAGACTCAGTGCCATATCTTCCGCTACTAAAATGTTAGGATTCTAGATAAGGAACTCTTCTTGGTTTCATATAAACAGAATTAAATTATTGTATATTACTTCACATATGTAAGATCTAGGTTGGAGTACGGATCTCGAATATGGAATCCTCACTATGCCATTCATAAATTATTATCAATTGAAAATGTACAAAGAAGGTTTCTGAAGTATCTGTTTTTTAAAGTAGAAGGCGTTTATCCATGCAGAGGTTATGAACTGCTGCAAAAGTTCGGTGTTCTTTCACTCGATGTGAGACGACAACTACACCTTATAAAATTTCTGTACAATTTGGTACACAATAAAATTGATTCTCCTCGTTTGTTGGCTCAACTTCAATTTTTTGTTCCTCTATTCTCAACCAGGCAGTCTCCTACCTTTTATACACCGTTTGCCCGTTTGAATACATCACTGAATTCCCAGTTGTTTCTATGTGTCTCGCTTTTAATGCAATATCATCACTAAAGCTGGCCACGAGCGGTACCGCGCAGAAGCGTAGAGTCGACAAGGCCTCGCGTTCCACTAGAGTTATTCTGCTAATAGAGATGTTTGCTGCCGCAAATAATTTCGCTCATTTTTTAAATAAAAATTAAATAACACGTGCTCAAACACTTACCATTTCAAGAGTCCTCCGTGAAATCACAAAGTGAACAATGTCTGTTAAATATCTGCAACATTAGATATGTTTCAACTGTTGTTTCGGCAAAACTAGTACGGCATGAGGAAAAAAATGCGTTTATATGCAGAGAACGAACGTTCTACATCTAGTGACGTAATATTTGCGTAAGTAAAATAATCTTTCAAATAACTTAACAATTCTGTTGACGCACCTTCACAAATGTGTCTTAATGTGCCAAAATCAGATTTTTCTCAAAAACACTTTCAAATTTTTCTAGAACAGAAACATTTTTTGCGTCTTCAATCGCGCATAGCTGTGCGTGAACATGTTGCACTATTTGTAGAGATTCTTCTAACGGCACCGCAGGATTTTGTAATTTTTCTATTGCATCTGCTAGCCCGAAGTAATTGTCGTGAATGATTTTTAAATCCATTTTAACCTGACTATCTTGAAATTTCGACTGGCTTTTCTGGATAGCGGCAGCTTCCTTGTATCGAATTGTAAAACCACGTTCTTAATATTGTCAAAATATTTATGAAACAGTTCACTAAAACCCTTACCACAACACTACCACACACTTTTAGTGAACTGTTTCAGTGTTCCAGTGCCACAGTTTTAGAGTATCCGTTTAAAATATTTATGATAATAAAACGCGGCCTGCAACCATGTTCCCCAACGAGTTAGAATAGGTTCTGGTGGCTCTGGGATACGGGGGCACAGTCTGTGAAATTCGCGAATACGTTTCGGTGATTTGACAAATACTGCTTTGGTATGCGCTATTAAAGCGTCTACCTCAGGATAACATTTTCTGATACTATCCGCCACAAGATTGAGAGCATGAATTTTACACGTAATGTGTAACAAATTAGCAGAATGGTTTTTAAGAGACCGGCGTAGAGAGAGAAGGGAAGAGGAGAAAGCATGTTTGCAGCACCATCACTCACTAACATCAAGAGTTGGTTTGTTGAAAGTTCAAACTTGTCCAATGTATTTAACACTAACTTTGAAATTACTTCGGCAGTACACTGTTGTATTCGTTTGGAGACTAATAGAATTGAAGGTGCCAATTGATGAGGTTCCAATTTGCGTGCCATTACATTAAGAACAGAATGTTTCTTCCGATCTGTTGTTTCGTCAACACATAACCACAATTTTTGATCTTTCAACTCCGATTTTATTTTTTGTTCAATATGTTCGCGCGGAGATGGCACAATTCGTCGTCTAGTAAATTAAACGGTATATTACATGCGATAAACGTAACGCATAAATTAAATATAAATTTTTCATTGTCTCGTGCGCAATTTCTTTTTGAGACATGCTTTTCACTATTTACGTGTCGTAGACAATGTTGTCTGGACCAACACATTAACGGGATTTTACAGATTACACATTTAATTTTAGCACCTTCATATATTAAGTCTGGAATTTCTGCAATAAATTTTCGAAGTTTGTACGACCGCGGTCGTTTTGCTGACGAAATCATAATTTTTCTAGGAAAAGATAAACAATTGCGCAAATGACCAGCAGCGAAAATGTCCGTACTGCTCCGCAGACGAAGTAATACTACCGTTCCTCTCGGTCCGAACTGATTCTACGCCGATGCGCGGTACCGCTCGTGGCCAGCGTTAATCATCACAATGCTATATTAATTTTACCAACGTTTCCCATATGCTCGTTTATGGACCATATTCATCCCCTCTCTCCCTCTGAACTTTGTTGACTTTTGCGTTCCTACATATTCCTTTGCTCTTCTAATAAAGTAATATAGTACTATCATTTTGGTGTGGCACGTAAGAATAGTCTAGTTTATCTAGAATTTATATTATTTTATAATGTATTGTGTGTATCTCTTGTACTTAAATGTAGTTTTTTTTTTGTCCTTAATATGGAATCTCTGTTGGACAATAAAGGTTTATTATTATTATTTTCTCTCATTTTAACTTGTTTTGATAATTGTTATTTCTTTAATTTAACAAACTATATTTCACTTAATTAATTATGGTAAGTTTGTTTAAATGTGTTAGCATTTGATAGACAATATGTCTGTTTAGGTTTTTATGATGGCTTCGGCAAGAACCATGCAAAATTGCTGGGTCAATTCTAATATTATGTAAATCTGGCAACAATTGCCACCTTATTTGCCATGGTTGCCCAACAAATTGTACAATAATTTAAAGCATATTATCTTCTGTTAAAGCAGTTCGCGGTGTAAATTTTATACTACCTATCCTCACTTAGCGTAAAGTTAAAATATTTCCGACTGTAAAAGGGCAATGTTCTTTATGTTCCACTTGGTGGTAATTGTTGCCAAATTCCTGGAATATTAAAATTAGGTACGGTAGGATATTTATCTTACGTGATCCATGCGGAGGTCATTGTAAAATCAACAACATAAAAACCTCAAACTTAAGCACATTGCCTATCAAAAACAAACACACCTGAACAAACCTACAACAATTAATTAATTACAATAGAGTTCGATAAAGTAAAGGAGAAACAACAATTAACAAAACAAGTTAAATTACATAAAATAATAACGAGCACAAAGAACAAAAGTATGATAAATGCAGATTATAATGACAATAAATAACAAAAATAAAATACGTTTTTGGAGTTGAAATTTGACAGTTTGGCAATTGTCATGATTAATTTGCTTAGCAACGAGCTCTTTAGATCAGTCTGGCGTCATAAGAAACAATTTAGTGCTCTTTCCTAGTCAACTTTACGTCACAACAAAAACAGATTATCATCAAAACCTTTATTGCTGCATATTGTCATATTTTTTAAGTTAAAGTATAACATATGTGGTATCGTTGGATTCGACTTCAAAAGAAAATAAAGAAAATGATTTTATTTGGGTGTTGTACTACTGCAATACAAAAAATTAGTTTTGTTCAATAAAAACCTGGTTGCAGTTTCTTTTTCAAATTTAAACTATTAACCTGCCTGTGAAATAAAACGTAATTTTGGAGTGAATTTTGAATTGAATTTTGAAATGAATTTTGAACTGAATGTTGAAGTGAATTTTACATTGAATTTCGAATTGAACTTCGAATTGAATTTCGAATTGTATCTTTGTGGCAAAATTTCGTTCCAAATATTGTCATACATGATGTCCGAAATGGGGTGATGCATCGTCTTGTTGAAACCATACAGCTGGAATGTCTCTATTTGCGCTGTTAATAAATAATTCTCTAGGACGACGAATAATTTGTTGTCGCCAAAGCTCTAACAAAACGTTGATCCATGCAAAGACAGCACATGTTTGATAAAATGTTCATTTCGCTTATTCATCATTATTTCGCAAAATTCGGTTCTACGAAAAAAAAATGAATTTTTTAAGTAAATGAAGTTTGTACGGATGATAGCATGAATGTTTTACTATTTTTTGGTTTGAGGCTTTGCTAATATCGTGATTCAGCGATAGCTGTCGCGTTGATGTCTTCGGGTTTTCTATTAAATGTAAGACTATATCCAAAGTATTTTTGTCAGTTGTAGCATCTTTTGGTCTTTCCGATCTTGGTCTTGCTCTAATATGTCCGGTTTCGTTAAAGCGTCTGAAAGTTTTAGATACCGTTGACTTTGGGATTGGTTCTTCATTACAATGAATTTCGTTGAAAGGTCTAACCACTTTGGCACAACTGCATACCCTACCATCATCAAAATGTCAATTCTTTCAGTTCCAATTTAGCAACCCATTTTGTGATAACTATTCGAACTTTGACAAATTGAAATCAATTACTTTTCATTTGCTTGGTGACTTTGTTTTAATCTAATTTTTTGGATAATTTTAATTTTGAATTTAAAAAAAAAGTGCTCTTTTCAAAAATCGTAAAACTGACCCCCTTCCTATTATATAAAAATCTAATTGGCTTTGGATCTCAAGAACAAATGAAGGTACAAGTTCGAGAAAATTATAATTAATGTAACTTGAATTCTTCTAAATCTACACCAAATTTCAAAGTTTTTCGCTTATTAATTCTTGAGATATTCCAGACTTTTTGGCCACTTTGTATATTTTTTAGTACATTCCGGAAAATTAAGTAGAAGTGAAAATTTTGCAGATATATTCCAAAGAGGTAATTGGTCTGTAAAAACTTGTTGGAATTAAAACCTTATGACTTAACGATTATTCCCAGAAAAAGGGAAAAATAACTGGGGTAACTAATTTTTTTAACCATAGCAATTTTTGTTAGTAAATTTTCTTGATTATTTAAAATATTTGTGGAAGTGCTGGATGTATAGGAAGAATTTTTTGCGTCAAATGGAAAAGAAAAACGTAAAATTATGTGAGAGTACTTTACTTGTGTAAGTAAGATTCATGCACGGTTTAAAGGTAAGAAGATTGCCCAAAAACAATACAGAAGCTTTCTCAAACACTTTTGGGAGTGAGGAACCATTTTTATTTTTTAAACCATCTTGTGGTTGACAAGACAGTATTTTCCCCGCTTAGACCTCGCAGATCTATTTATTTCTATTAATGGCACCCTGCGATCAAATAATAGTTTTGTACAACTCATTTCAGAAAATTTTTGTAAAATATTTGTATTAATAAGGATCTGATTACTATGAATCAATAACCTATTCAATTATTTCACAATGCTACGCATCTGTGGTAATGATTTTCATTGTCGGTACTACTTTTGTGGCTGTCGTTATAGAGTTTATATGTAAAACTTCTTGCCTCTAACTTTGGCAAGAAGACCGAGTCTGTGTATTGTGTATTTTTCGAATAAATATTCACACAGTATCGAAGACTACTAAAGAAGCAATAATTCCAAGAAACCTTTGTTTGTGAGATTTTACCACGAGCTAAAAATATTTTTTTAAATAAACTAAAGGACATTGCAAGGTGGAAGAACTTTTACTCTGATATTGCCAGGTTTATCGTATATTTCAAGGACTACTCACATTGTAAATATGCGATTATAATGGGTGTCCACATGCCGTTCCTAAATTTTTACTACTTTAAAATTCCAGTTGGCTACGGAGTTAAATTCTTATATACCAACCTGACTACTGATTATAAGCAATTGGTTAAAAAGTCATTAGAAATGTGTTTTTTCCAACTTTCTCCGATAATCGAATTTGCACTTTGTTCAAATCAGATATTGAATGGTAAGGTAAGGAAAGTTTATGTACAAATAGAAGGCGACGAACAGTGAAGGAGGATTTAAAATTTCCGATCATTATTTTAACAAGAATTGTTGTGGTTTCAGGTATATACTTGATATATCTTACATTCTCTAAAACATAAAGTAGTATTTTACAGAGAATTGGATGACTGCTGTTTTACCAACATTATGTGTGTAGTGGTTTCTATGTATGTGACTTTTTATTAATTTTAAATCCCTATTGAAATATAATTATTACTTTTATTAATGCCAAGGTAGCGTAATTGTCTTGTACTACTATTTATTTACAAAATACCCATATACGAGGATGGTATGATAAATACCTGTGTTAAGGAAGACAGCACAATTACTATTTTGAATTTAGTCAATTTATTTCTTGACATAATCTCCTTGAAGCTCTATATACTTAGTCCAGCGATGTTTCAACTTTTTTAAGCGATCCAAATAATAGGACTTGTAGAACTCTGCAAAATAGGCTTCTGTTTCGGCAATGACTTCTTCATTTAACGTCAACCGCTTTCTTCCATGCCATTTCTTCAAGTTTGGAAAAAGAAAGAAACCACAGAAGGCCACATCTGGCGAATATGGTGGATGGGGCACTAATTCGTATCCTAATTGGACTAGTTTTGCTGTTGCAATTGCCGATGAGTGGACCGGGGTGTTATCATAATTGCAGAGAATTTCTTTCTTCGCTAGGTGAAGCATTTTTCTCTTTAGTTCAGCGTCGAATCGGTCCAATAAATCAGTATAGTACTGTCCCGTGATTGTCCTTCCCTTCTCCAATTAATCAATTAAGATTATACCTTGCGAATCCTAAAAAATCGTCGCCATAACTTTTCCGACTGATGGAATCGTCTTCGCCTTCTTTGGTGCACGTTTGCCGGGAAAAACTCATTTTGTCGACTGACCTTTGGTTTCTATCGTCTAGTGATGTATCCATGTCACATAATGTCCAAACATTCCTTTGAAGTTCACGCGATTCCGTTTTTGACCAATCGTCAGTAGACGCGGTACCCATCTCGCCGATAGGTTTTTCGTAAAGGATGTTTTCAACATATTCAGTTGAGATGTTTACCATATTAGCAATCTCTCTCGCGAGCAATCAATACGATTAGCTCCTTCGTACTCGGTAGGTCTAATTCGCGTATGAGCGTTTCGGCGCTCACGTAGTATGGTACCCTGGCGATCATCCGTAGGAGCCTTGTCTGTATCTTTTCTAAGGTTTGTAAGTTCGCCGCGCACCGAGCTATTACCCCGTATGTCATTTTGGGCCTCAAAATGGGTAGATACAATCTCCTTTTCTGCCGAAGATAGAGCGCTGTTCTTGCATATGAAGGAGTACAACATGCCAACTCTTCTGTAGATTTTAGATTCGCTACCCTTCAAGTTGCAGTTTGCCAATGGGTGGCCGGACTTTCCTCGCAAATCGGACCGCGTACGCCTTTGCAGGGTTTAGCTTGAATTTCCAACTCCTGCACCACTCGGCTATCCTGTCAATCCCTCTCTGAATGTTGCGTATGCCGTATTTCTCCCGCTGGTGGGCCGAGTACGTGACCGCATCGTCCGTATACGTTGCAATGTTGACTCCGTGGAAAGCTGGTATGTCCAACATATAGATGTTAAATAAGATTGGAGTCAGCAGAGACCCCTGACCAGAGAAATACGATCTTAGAAGACTTACTAACCCTACGTCGATGCCCGAGTGGACAAACTGATGGATTAGGCCACTATGCCAAACTGTATTGAAGGCTTTGGCTATGTAATATATGTGAAACTTTGTATTTGAAATTAGGTGCGTCTTCACTTTTTGGCAATAGTAAAGCGTCACTTTCGATACCTTGATAAATGTCTGATATAGAAAAGGTTGCTGTAGTTTTTCCCATACGCACCTACTTCAACCATTAAAAATATTTAGCATCAACAATTGCCATTAATACTGTCAAATAGAATTGCCCCGTCTAAGCCTAACATGCTTCCCATTAATACTGCGTAAGTAATTTGGAAAGTTTTCGAAAAGCCCTTCAGTAGTGGCACAGGATGCTATGAACGCACAGTATTATTCTTGACCACCATTGCATTCCTCACAAAATGTTTGCGTTGCGTGCGTTAAACGCATCGCATTGCCCGGGCGCACCCAGGACACCTCGAGCGGCGTACGTACTGCACACTACTCGTCATGCAAAAACACCGCCCGAGAGAAAAATTGACCGACCGAAAATGATATCTAAGGGTTGGGGTAAAGTATGGAACCAAGCAAATATCTTTAAAACGGAAACGATGATGTTGACGAGACTTTGTAGGTAAGTGTAGTAACGCGTAATGCATCTGATTTCGAATTTTTTACTGTTTCTGTACTTCCTTTTAACTGAATTTACCCTTAACTTTTTTATTTAAATGGACAGGCGTCGGTCAAAATCATCATCTGACAATTCTTGAATCAAGTGTACTTTATACAGACGGTACTTTTTTCTTTTCAATATTTTCCCTACAGAACGACGACTTATACCATGGTTTAGTGCTAAAGTTGTGTGTGTAGAAGTTTGAGTTGATTCTTCTAATTCAATGACAACTAACGAAGGTATTAGAGAAAACACTAATACCTTCGTTAGTTGCCGTCTGCGGTCTTCTAGTTTTGGCAAATTTTTAACTACCTCAGTCAAACTAAAACGTTTTAGTGTTTTATTAACAGCTAAACGTGCTATAGAATTTCTTTTGACATCATTAAAACGACGGCACACTTCTTCATGAGTTCTAACACGATCGCCAAAACCGATCATCATTAAAATTTCAGTACGCTCTTTTTCATTTAAATGCACCACTTTCAGCCGTGCAATTAGTAATTAGATAGACGTGAATTCAGCAAACGGTTCTTCAACAATTACTTATTAGATGGCACATGTTTATTTTTATTAATAAACAAAAATTCAAGTTGCTTATGTTTATTTCCTTAATTTTTACTCTAATGTGTAAAAACTAAACAGTAAATGTGAAGTGCTTTATTTTTTCATTTTTTACAGATAATGGTACTAAGATCAGTATGAACGAAGCCGAAAAAACAAGGTCTACCATAATCTGCAAAAATATACAGAGTGTCCCATTTAAATAAAAGAGTAACAGCAAACAGTAACAGCAAAAAATAAATAAGAATTAACAAAACAAGTTAAGGTGAGAGAAAATAATAACGAGAACAAAGAAGGAACGAATGACAAATGCAAGATATAATAATAATAAACAACAAGGATAATTAACGCTTTTGGAATTGAGATTTGACAATTTAGCAATTTTTATGATTACTCTGCCTAGCAATGAGCTCTTTAGATCAGTCTGGTGTTACAAGAAACAATTTGGCGCTCGTTCCTAACCAACTTTGCATAACAACAAAAACAGATTACCAAAACATTTTTTTGCTCCATATCGCCCTATTTCTTAAGTTAAAGTATGTGGTATCGTTGAATTCGCCTTTCGATTACCTTTCCAAAAACGTAAAAATATACAGAGTGTTCTATTTAAAATAAAAAAGTTGACGTCACATGGAAATGCAATTGAACAACCGGTAACTGCAAAAGCTAGCTCGCAAAAAATAGAAATCGAACTATTTTTTTTTTTAAACACTAGCTTCGGTCGTTCTAAATATTGGAAATATTAGTATTTCCGAATGGAAATTATCTTGAAGATGTATAAAGATGTATATACATAGATATTGAGAGTATAACAGATGCTTGTGTTGAATTGTACGAAAAGACACAACCGTACACCACGAGATCTGGCACGAGAATCCTCTCACCCGTTTTCAATTTTTCGGCGACTTCATAGCCACGAAGCTTCCCTCTCTCTGGGTCCGTTGTTTTAATAGGTAAATCTACCTCATGTCAACGATAATCCCGGGAAACGACAATATTACTCGTCTTGTTCTATTTTGTTCAGGTTTTTAATGTTCATTTTTAATGTAATTTCTTTCTACAAACACGTAGAAAATAAATTCTAGTTTGTCTTTATTATAATTTCGCAAATTAAATATCACTCGGCAACAAGTTGTGAAGTCCGGTATTTCACAATTGTAAAATACCGGACTTGAATTGTTGATACTCACTGTCAGTTCGTTAGAAGTCAGATCGCGAACTCGTATGGCATATTACAGGCTGTAACGGTATTGTTAAAGAAAAGGAATTTATTAATTTCGGCAATTTCAGTGCTTAAAGTATCTTTAATTAGATACTTTCATCCATGCATGTAGCCACTAACTTCGTATATATACGATACAAAGGCACACCGATGAGCCGTAAACGGCGAAACGCGCGTCTGTACATAATTTGTAAGAATATAAGATATTGTCTATTTGAAATATGTATTGTAATTAGCCGTGATTTATATTTGGCAAAAGCTAGCGGTAACAAAGGAATGAAGAGACGCGGCAAGATAATCTGTCCTTTCTAGTTCGAGTCGCCTTTGAGAGAAGGCGTACTTTTAAGTGGTTAATTTTCAAAGTAATTTCAAGTGTTGAAGTGTTAAAATTTTATTTCAAGTGCAAGATTAATTCAAGTTTGGTCATTCAAAAGAACGCGGAGTTTTGTTGTGTCGCACTAACATAGAGAGTGCGCGTAAACATCAAATTTTGAGATATTTTTTTTAATCCATCATACGGTAGTACTCCTGGATTTATGACCGAGAAAATTATCTTTTAATTAGACTTTTTCAATTTTGTAATATTACAATTATGTATCAAGTTTACATGGAATACATACATTATATGTGTTTTTTTACATCAACAATTATTTAAGCAATCTACAGGAATAGTTTTATACATTCCAAAAGAATGGGTGAAAATTACCCCGATCCGGGTTCGAAAATCAGGTAGTGGATCCGGACTCTAAAATTGGATAACAGATTCGAAATCGAGAACCGGATAGCGGATCCGGATCTGAGTACCGATAGTGGATCCGGATCTGCATAGCGGTATCCGGATAGTTTGGGATCCGAATATCCGGATCTCAGTTTTATTGGATACCAACAGCACAATTACAAAAGAAACAGCAAACAGTATATTCTGGTAATAATGAACCAGTAGTTGGTTGATTATTATTTAAATACCTCTGGCAGGTTAAGCCATCAGTCGAGCTGCTACCCTTACAGAAAAATGGAGCATTACGAGTTGCCCACTTCTGTAGAGGTCGATATAGCTATTAATTTCGACATTTTCAGTGATTAGAGTATGTTTAATTAGATACTCTCATCCATACTTGTATTCAGTATATTCTGGTGTTTTAGGTTACTTTCTGTTTCCCCCCACAATGATGAAACTAAAGCGTTAAAATTCCTTCCTCTATTTAGACTATTTAGGCAGCATAGTCTCAAACATAGGGGGTACAACGTCAGATATACAGCAAAGAATAAATAAAGCAAGGAAGGTGTTTGCCGGTATGTGGTACATTTGGAAATCAAAGAAACTATGACTACCAACGAAATGCAAAGTATTTAAATCATGTGTAAAATCAGTGCTTCTATACGGATCGGAAACCTGGCTGAGTACAAATATAATTAAACGAAAATTAGAAGCCTTTGTAAATATATTTCCAAGAAATACAATAGGTATACAGTAGCCGAAGAAAATTATAAATAGCGAACTTTGGGAAAGAACTGGACAAAGAAGCGTAAATGAAGAAATCAAAGTAAGGAAATACAAATGGCTAGGACATACCTCAAGAAAACCCATACAAACCCCATGCCACACTGCATTACATTGGACACCAAAAGGAAAAAGAACAAAAGGTAGACCATGCAACACATGGAGGAGAACGATCAAAGAAGAGACTGGAAAAAGTATTGCGGAGTTGCGAAAATTCGCGCAGGACCGCACAAAATGGAGAGAATACACCGAAACCATATCCACGGAGCTGACTACGTAATAGACAGCGTGCGGGATAGAGAACATTACACTCTACGTCCCAATAGGGAATAATGAGTATCATCATTATTATTATTTAGAGTACATCTCTCTAATATTGCCATATCCATATCGTCGATAATAAGGAACCTCAGAATTTTGAAATACCACAATGCCACAATTAAAATATTAAACTGCGGCGTGGAGTGTATCGATGTCGTATGTCTGTTTCATTGTGTGCTTATATTTTTGTATTGTAACTGCTAGTTTCATTGGGCAATGCTGCTTATTTATTAATGCAACGCGAGGAAGCTATTTTAGATCAATTGCAACACAGGCATACAAAGAAATGCGCCAACTGGGAAATAATAATCATTCAAAAGCGTATGTGTGTTCGTAATAGCTTAGTCACAAGGCAACGCTGTCATTTATCCCTGATGCAGGCAGAAAGTTATTGACCTTTCTTTACACACCTTGTGAAATTAATGTTAAATAGCATTCCCGCATACGTTACCTGGTTACGCAGTTGACGAAGACTTTAGAGTTAGATGTGAGAATTATTTATGATTAGTTTTTGTTCAATAATTTGAGAATAAACATATGTAGTCAAGTTAATTCAACTTAACAGTAACATATTCATGGCGACACAAACTGTGAATAAGTGTACCATCTTACATCTCTTGATGTTTCATTCAAAAATATATTGACAAATGTCAAATATTACGATTTCCAGCTTCTTGAAAATTAACTTCCGGTCAAACTGAAGATGACACGATCTCAAAAAAAAAACAGGTTCAACAGATTTTGCTAGCAAGTGAACTATACAAACCTACCTAAAGGAAGAGCATAAAGCTGCTGGACTAAATTATGCTAAACTTCACATGACTTGGAAGACAGAATAAAAGAAAATAGTTTTTATAGGGAACAAAAGATCAATTTAGATGGTTCTTACGGATTTAAATTTTATTTTGCACATTTTGCCCATATGTTTTTGGCGGAACTGTGACATCAATGTAAAGGACACCCATTCGAATAACGTCAACAATGTATATAACTATTGGATTGAGTTCTCGCCACCTAACAATTCAACAATTCCTTTGTTGGTGAAAGAACGGATACACCAAAGTGTTGAAGTGCCTCGATAGCCAAGATTCTTTGGATAGTTTTTGAATATAAAGTTTATGGAAATAAGAAAACAGTATGCTGATGTTTTGGAAATCAAAAATGCGATAAAAAATCCCAGGTAACAGTTTCATGTTTTGAAAGGGCATGGATCACAGAGTCTATAAAATGGTAAAGATGAGGGTATTGGATTTTATAACTAAAATAGTCTTGTAATTTTTAAACTGGGCAATTACATTTTATGAATCTCTTTTCTTTAAAAATAAATCACGCACTCGAACACTGTAGTACTGGACCATTGCAACTAACATCTCTCCCACAACACTTCACTAACACCGGACGCACGATTGGACAGCTAAAGTATCATCATCAACTGTAAAACTGAACTAGCAATTTAACCCAAAACTGACCTATTTATTTATTATTATTTTTTATTTACACTTTTAAAATTACGGTAGACCGCGGTCGTTCAATAAAGAGTAAAAACTGGAATTTAGGGGCCCTAAATCTGAAATCATTGAAATATATTTCTCTTTATAAATTTCCATTTGTTGGTTAAGTTTTACTGCAGATGGTGGTTTAGCTATCGAAATGTGCGTCAGTTTTAGTAAAGTGTTGCGGTAAGGGTATTAGTGAAATGTTGCACTTTTCTAAAGGTCTTTATAATTTTTTTTTATATTATGTTTTCGTGATACCTTAGTATTTATGAACGAATCTTATCTATACGTAATCATAAACAGAAACTAGTTAAATTTTATGTTGGGAAATAAAGTTTTGATTATTTGGTACTATATGGAATATATGATTTGAAATATTTTTTCAGTTATAACATAATGCGTTAAAAAGATTTCATCTTGAAAAATTGTTTGAGTATACATTGTCGCGTATTTGGTTGCCTTATCGTTGGAGATAGTGTTTGCTTGCAACGTGTAGTGACAAAGAAATTTTGTTACAAAATATGTAGCTAAAGTGTAA
Source organism: Dynastes maya (assembly GCA_029619315.2). Lineage (NCBI taxonomy): Eukaryota > Metazoa > Arthropoda > Insecta > Coleoptera > Scarabaeidae > Dynastes > Dynastes maya. The sequence goes on from JAROYE020000004.1 coordinate 36,260,611, forward strand.
TTCGCCGTCAAGTTTTGCAGATTTGAGACCTGTGAGTATTTTGCTGTTTGTCAACAGTCCTGGAAAAGGTTTTAGCACATCAGCTGCGGCTGTTATTAAATGGTATACTACCGATTAATCAATCAGGCTTTAGAGCTGGATATAGTTGCACTACAACTATGCTAATAATTGCTATAATTTCTGCACTAGATAAGGGGCAGGTAGTAGTACTGGTTAGTTTGTATTTTTCTAGGGCTTTTGACGCAATTGAACATCAATTGTTATTATCGATCTGTCACTATGTTGGGTTTTCGGTTAATGCAATTAAGTTGATTAGATCTTACCTAGTAAATAGAATACAATTAGTGACGGTGGATGGCTACACGTCTGCTGCGCGAGGAGTTGTGTGTGGTGTGCCTCAGGATTCAGTTCTGGGTCCGCTTTTATGTATAACTTATGCCAATTGCATTGGTGACCATTTGCAGTACTGTGACTTTCATGCATACGCGGATGATACAATGTTGTATCTTACATTTCAACTGATTGATGTAGATGTGGCGAATGAAAAAATTAATAACGATTTACACAGATTCATAAAAATAGCGGGACAGCATCGATTGAAAATTAATCCAAATAAATCATCGGTAATTTCTTTCCCGGGAAGAACCAATATAAATGTATCTAATTTAATTTGGGTAAGAGTGGAAAATGAAGAGCTTCAAGAAAGGGATATCGTAAAAGTATTGGGTTTAACATTGGAAAACTTTTTAAAATTTAGGAAACAGGTATCAGATACTCTTAAAAAGGAGTATACTACTTTGAGAGCTCTTTACACAAACCGCCATTACTTTGATACCACCTTAAGGTTGCAATTGGCGCGTTCGCTTGTGCTTTCGCTATTTGATTATGGTGATGTGGTCTATGGGCCGTGCTTGGATGCTTTCAGTAGAGGTTTGCGTTTTGTTTATAATACATACTCGTAGATATCGATATATCTCGAATGCTTTAAATATTTCGCAATGGTTAAATATGGCTAATAGAAGGTTACTGCATATGGCCTCGTTTTTCCATAAACTTATATTATACAGATCACCTCTTTATTTATATAATAAGATAAGATATCGTACTGATATTACATAATATAATGTAGTGGGACATCCTACATGAAAAGCGTGCGTTTATACGTTACTATATTCATTTCAATCAAAATTCATAAAATATTAATATTTAATCGAGCATTTACGAAATTCGAATTATTTCGGGTTGGAATTCGAATTCTGGCATTTTAATCATTTATATTATTAATCTTTTATGTTAAAAAAAACTCCCTTGTTATCTTACAGGGAATAATCAAAGTTCCGGGTTATTTTAACTGGTTTACGTTTTGAAACATAATTTGTAAGAAATGACACAAATGACAAACACACACAAGAAACACACTGTATTTGGAAATCAAGCAACAAAATCCCTTACGTCATCTGCAACATCGAAATCGATCATCAGTACATCAAAATTTAAAATATCAAGTTGTTAGATTGGCAGCACCCAGACAACCGATAAACAAGAAGTTAGATATGAAAATTCTGACAGTAAACAAACATGGTTTTCGACTGATGAATTTAGAAATTGTATTTTAAACTAAAATTTTGCTGAAATTATCAATTCTAAAGTATTGAAAAACTGTTAAAGTGAAACAGAAACAGTTACAAGTAAGAATCAAGAGTAT